>CM077166.1:82103201-82703201 GCA_039583875.1 Platanthera guangdongensis
CAACAACGGTCAACAAATGGCCGATACGACCACAGTGAGAGCAGAGGAACCTGGACGAACCCCGTCCGCCGGAGTGGCCGCGGCCACTAGGTCCCCCCTTCTGATCTTGGTGAGCAAAGGAGTCCTGGGAAGGGGGGAGGCCAACAGAGGCCGCTGGAGCAGCGAAGTAACAGCGGCAATGCGAGCCGCGGTGGCATCCAAAGTAGGAGATTTCTGCCTCACCCAGGATCTGCTGGCGGATCATATCATAGGAATCGGGAAGACGGAGAAGATAACAAACAACCAGGAGTTCCTGGAAGTGTTTGTGCTGTTCGGCCAAGTCCGCGGAGAAGGGGCGATTCTGGAGAATCTCAGCACCAAGAGCCTGAACCTGCTGATAAGCCGCAGCAGGAGACATGGAAGGGCGGGCGAAGAGGTCCGCATAGAGAGTATAAATGCGGGACATCTGCCTCCCTTCGAATAGAGAGCAGCGAGGTGAAGCCAGGAGGCCTTGACCGTCTCATCATGGCGAATGACGGGAAGGCACTCATCAGAGAGGCTGTTGGCAAGCCAAGTGCGGACAAGAGCATCACTCGCATCCCAGTCATCAAACTCGGGACAGTTACGAGGAGGAGGGTCATCGGTGAGGTGATGACGCTTGCGCTGAGAGCGAAGAAGAAAGGTGAAAGAAACGCTCCAATCGGATAGTTGGAGCCAACAAGCTTAGAAAGCGTGCCAAGGTTGCCCAAAGGAGGAGGTGGAGAAGGAGCTGTAGGAGTGGTGGAGATAACGGGGGTGGTGAGACCGGAAGTAGTCATAGAAAATAGCAAGAAACCGCGCGAGAAGAAGAGAAGCCGCAGGGAGAGGAAAAAGGAGAGCAACCCACGCGAAACCGCAGCGGTGTAAAGGGAAGAAGCTGCGCGAACACAAGCGGCCAGGAAGCAGACAAAGGCACAGCGGGGAAGTCGCGCGTACTGAAAAGTCCGAGCGAACAGAAGAAAGAGGAAGCAAGAAGCAGTGATAACAACAAGTCGCAAGCCGGGCGAATAGAGAAGGCCGCAACGACTAGGAAGCCGGAGAGTCTAGAAGGAACTAGGGTGCGGCGACAACTAAACAAGTCGCGGCGACGAATAGCAGCTAGAGAGGAGAAGCAAGGAGAAACAAGCGCGCGAACAGGGTAGCGGACAGAAGAGAAGGCAAGCCGTGAAGACAGGTCGCGTAAAGCAAAAACAAGCCGCGAGAATCAGAGAGCGCACACAATCAGGAGGAAAAGGCCGTTCGCTCTGATACCATGTGAAAAGTAGCGAACATGCAAGAACAAACGGATAGAATTTTGAATAATTGAAATTTTATTATCCAAAAAAGATATCATTTACAAAGGTATGACCTCCCTTTTATAGAATGGAGGAGATATGAGAGAGTACAAACAAACAATGTGGGACTAAACATGTACAGTGCTGAGCGACTAGAAATAAAGGAGACCGCACAGGCCGCGCGGTTAGACAAATGAGTTAACCGCTCGGCAACTCCAGCAGGATAAGAACAGGCCGCAATGGGAGACCGATAGACCGCCCGGTCTCCAGCCTTCTGAGTGAGACCGCCAGACCGCTCGGTCAATAAACCGCTAGACAAGACTGCAAGGCCGCCCGGTCTAATACTTCAACAGTCCCCATTATTATATAGTCGTCCATCATGATAAATCCATTCTGTGTAATTTTTCATAATACCATTCCATACAAGATGTCCTTCTACCTCATCTCGATCCAACATCTTTATATTTACACATTTTTTACAAGGACATGGATATTTTCCCCAATCGGTGTATGTGCATAGAATAGATCTAGCAAATATTTCATGTCTTCTACATAAGTCTTTAAATGTCGTGGCTCTCGCATCCATTTTTTGTCTATTATAAATTGTTTGTATGCGGACCTACACATTTAATAGAAATGTGCCACATAAACATGATATAAAAAAGTAGGCCGAACTTTCGGTGACTCCCACTATCAACTTCAAAACAAATAAATAAACAAAAGTAGGAAATCTTTAATAAAATGACCCTCCACTTTCTATTTTTTTTTTGATACAATTATTCCTAAGTGTGACTGAATTCTGCTTAATTTTTTTTAAAAAAACACAAACAATAAAGAGGAAAATGATGTTTTCATTCATAAATCAATTTATAGTTTTGTGTGGTAGAAATGAGAAATAAGGAATGAAAATGCAAATATTTTTTGGGGAAAAATAAGAAGGATGAAAGGGAAATTGATTATATTAATTAGAATATGTCAATTGGCTAAGAATTGTATGAAAGTTTTATGCAAAATAAAATACCATCTTATGTATCTCTCAATGGAGATGAGCATTCATAAATAACAAGGAAATGGTGATGGTGATGATGAACAACAAACTTAATTTTTACATATATAGAGAGAGACAACAAAAATAACCAGGCATGCATTCGTAGTTGCATACAATGAACAGTAAGAAACAACAGAAATGAATGCAAAAATCATTCCCCAATCAGCTTGATTCTAAAAGCAGGCAACCACCCTGCCATATTTAGTCACCATTTGCTTTTCTTATTAAAAAAGGGGTCTTTTGAAATTCAGTAGCATTCATTTTCCTCGAGAGCTATTCTTCATGACTTTTCTGATCGATGCAGCACACAGACAAGGATGAGCATGAGCTAAAGAGGGAGATACTATAAAGTCAGATTTGTGGTTGTCTAGGTGGGATGTGCTCGAGAAAAAAAACTACCACAATCTGTTTAGAATGGGCAATAGGAGAGACTACTTCATTCCAACATGCCTTTAAGTAAGTAAACTTGCAAGACTCATGCATAATGACAACTACAAACACTATAAATGCCAACAACTAATAAATAAAAGAAAAACACAATAATTGGGGGGTGAATCCCATAACACCTACATGTTGTGCGATTTGGGTCAATTTAATCTCAAACCGACCAAAATAAAGTCGTACATGGAGATGGTCCAAAAAAGTGTGGTGCAATTTGGGTTTGGGTCGATTCTGTTGTTGCAATTTTTGTGGTGTAATTTACATTTTCACAGCCTTGCTTGTGGTTCCTAATTATCCTAATTAAATTGTACAAGTAGAAGGTCAGAGTTTTAATTTCATCTAAGAGGAAATATCAAACATCTAACTACAAAAAAAACAATGCTAAGTCATCATGAAAATGGGTGGAAACATTTATTTAAAAAAATGGAAGCCATACTTGAGATGTTCAAGATCCATGTGTATATTTTCTCCATGTCACGAAGAAAAAGAGATCGATTTACTTACAAATGGATCGGGGCCTTTCGAGGAAGGGAGAGGCGAGAAACGTGCACGTCGTTGAAGGGAGAAAAAAATCTTCAAAAGCCTAGTGAGATGAGTGGCCGGGCTGGTGAGGAACTTGCAGGACGAGGAATTTGCACACCGAGAAGTTGCACGTCGAGGCCGAGCGATCGTGAGGGAGAGGGCGGGTGGTCGGCATAAATGGAAAAGTTGAAATGGGTAGTCGGTCGATGGAAAAGCAGAGTCGCGGGGCCGGTGGTCGGCGGTCGGCAGAAAAGGCGAGTCGATGATCTTGCGGTTGGCAGAAATGGGGGAGAATGGCCGACCGAGGGTTTAGGATTAGAAAACCTGTGAGGAGAGAGGAGAGAAAATATTGAAACTTTTTAGTCAAAATTTTATATTAAGAAACTCTTTGGCCTTTGCCACTAAATGAAAAAAAACTCCCGCCTTTTGCTATGCTACTGAATCGCTGATCACAATTTGTTTTTTTTTCTTATAAAACATACGTCAATAGCCACGTGTTTTTACAAAATGTCGTGAATATCAAAATAATTTGCCACGCTTCAGCAAACGTCGCAAAATTAACGTGGCTATTAAATAAAAATGTTGTAGTGTAAGTATATTTTTACTCATGGACTAGTTGATCCACTAAGCCAAGGGATACGGCTAACTGCTTAACTTAAAACTGGTTTTTCCTTAAATAACTCATAAATCTTTAAAAGGGTATTTAGTTGTGGTCATGCCTGAGCATCTTCAGTTATCCCCTGCTGACGTGACATCATGATGCATGTTCTCTCCTTACTCTGATATATCCTTTAAATGCAAAGAAAATGCTGGTTGTGACACTCGTATTCCCGATTAAGTAGGGATTTCATGTCATCCCTAACTTCTTCAGTGCCCTCCAAATATACAATCAGGGTGTCCCATATTTCCTTGGCATTCTTATAGTAGACAATATTCTGGAATGTGGAGTCATCTATGACACTAATAATTATGTTTTCTGCCCTCTTGTCCATGGTTTCCATGATGACATCATCCTTGGACATCTCAGTGTACCTCTTTGGTGTCTCGACATTGGCATCAAAGACTGAAACCTTCATGGGGGTGAAAGATCCTTCTTGGACAGTTATTGTAATATCCCTCAGACTTCTAGACCCCTAGGATGGCTTTATAATGACTAGGTCATGACAAAGCCCTAGGAAGCAAAGGTTCTAGTCATACCCAATGTAACACCCCAAAAAGTATAGGCTAAGAGTTGACCTAAGCTGGAGGAAAATCATTGAGCGGAGCTCGATGAAAAATCGCCGAGTAGAGCTCAACGAAATCGCCGAGCAGAGCTCGAAGAAATCACCGGGCAGAGCTCTACGAAATCACCGAGCTCTTCTCGACGAAAAAAAAAACGGTTTCGTCGGAAAAAAAACGGTTTCGTCGGGCGGAGTTCGACGAAAAAAAATGGTTTTGTCGGGCGGAGTTCAACGGAGGAGATAAATTCGTCGGACTAACCTTCTAGTATTAGCATTTTGGAGGAGAGAGAAAAGCTCATCTTGCCCTTTAATGGAGGAGAGAGAAATTGGGAGGAGAGCATTCACGGTATACGGAGACCAAGGGTCTCTCTCTCCTTTTCCAAAGTATTGATCATATTCCCCATTCAGTGTGGGGAAGGCCAGGGGTCGTTTTGGTGGCTGTTCAATGGCCGGAACAGTGAAACCACCCATGGCCGAAACCTCTTAATTGGCCATTATTGGTGTCATGAAGAAAGACACCTCCACTCCCCATTCTGACTCTTTATAATGACTTCCCAGACCCAAAGGAGTCATTTACTTTCTTCTCTCAATGAAATTGAGTCCTTCCACAGTGTTGTTGCAGTACTCCAGCGACTCCCCACCCATAAATGGCGACCTGACAATCGGCACTGCTACACTCCACCTAGAAGGACGACTTCTCCCCCTCTCCCTCAGTGCTAGGATCCTAGATCAATTATGAGATACATTGGGCTCAATCGAGCCCGATCCAGTGAGAAGTTTTCTGGATTTTTCTGAGGCTTTTTCAACTCTCGGGTTCACTAGAAAAAGCCTCTTCGGTAGCCGTACCGCTGCGTGGCGATAGCCACCACCTCAAAGGAGGTGGTGGCGGCGGTGGCAGGCCGGGGAGATGGCCGGATGGCTGGCTGCAGTGTTAGGAAGTGGCTCTAGGAAGAATAAATCCTGGCCATTTGCGCGCTAGAGAATACAACCAGATGTCATCCTTTATGCGCCAGGATTTGTGCCTCATTGATTTAATCTTAGGATTAGTTATTTCTTTTCATTAGATTTTCTGTCACATAATTTACTGTTAATGTTTGTATTTTTTAAAAATACCTAGATGCTCCTAATGAAAAAGTGGTAAATATCAAAGTTGTAGCCCTTGTGGTCGACTTTAATTTAAAATTTGGTTTCAACTAATTTGGATCAGTGGTCTGACCTCAGCACCCAATATGGTGCAGTCTATACTTACGGCTAGTCAGATATTAAAATAGGTGCCCCACTTAACCACATGTCCAAATGACCAGAAATTTGGGAAGGGAGTAAGTCTTATCTATACCCAGGACATATCTAAAAATGAGATTTTTTTGAGAAACCTTTTCTATAGGTTTGGTAAAAATTTAATAATCCTATTGTAGCTTAATTAAGGGGCCTAATGACCTCACCAACCCCCAAAACTTTGGTGGATGGTCTTAGGGGTCACCATGAGTCACTGGTTAAAATCTCAAACTATTTGGACTTGTTTTGATTGGGTTTTGAAGTGTCTAAAGTTCGGGCCCTAAAGGGGTGAGTATAGGGTTTAGGATTCTTGGGGCTTGGAGGGGTCAAACCTCACCCAAATGGGTTGGGTCTCTGTCCAAAGTCCCGAGGTCAGTATGGTCACCCTCTCTTATGCCCTAGGGTTATTGTAGGTGGTAGTTGGACCGTTGCACCCCACTTAAATAACTTTAATCCTATTTAGGCCCTTGTACCTTAACGAATAATTTAGGGGTCCTATGACCTTGGATTTCCATGGCACGATGGTAGGAGTCATTTTTATAGTCATATTAATCTCTGGAATATTTTACATGATTTTGGAATGAGTTTATAAGTAGGTTCATTCGTAAAGTGCACTATCATGGGTTTTCTTGAAGATTTTTTATATATGACTTTCTTACCTTGAAATTGCATGAGATTTAGTCAGTTATGATGTAAGACCATAACCAAGCACTAGAAATTTTAGTATGAATTTTTAGATCAATATTTGGAGTACTTTATTCACAACTCATCAAGTTGCACTATCTATTTAGAAATTTCTTATGAATTAACTTGTTACTGAAAACTCATGAAATTTAGTCTGAGGTCCTTTTATGATATTGTAAAACTCTGTAAAGTTTTGTGGAATTTTTGGAAGTCTGTTTACAGGGGTTTCTTCACAAGGTGCTTGTTTCTAAGTAAAATAATTGATTTTATTTTGGTACCTAATGAGCTTGGTAAATTATGATCTTTGGTCAGAGGTGCTTTCTAGTCACCCTTAATATTCAATAATTTTTTCATAATTTTCTGATGATGTATTATAGTACTTCCTTCTTTACCCATAATTATTAGATTTAATGTGGATTGATTAATTAGAGGCCAAATCTTTTATGAATAATTATGAAACTTGGTATTCTCTAATTTATTGGCATCATATGGAGTTCATAATTTTTGGGTGGTCATAACGTATGTAAATCTTGTACTTGATGTTCAAAATCACCTATGGCCTTAATTTGGGAAAACTTAAATGAATGTCAATTAAATTAGGAAAATTACAAGTTTCTGGAATTATTTTAATATTATCACTATAGACCCCAATAATTATCATAGGGCATATAGATGAATATTTATGGGGGTCACCATTCCTGCATGTCATTTAACTCACTAGGTCTGTACATAACAAAATAGCAATATCAGGGAATCTTGAGATCCTTGGGTATGGGGTAAAGGGGTATGTGGTATACTTAACCTGTAGAGTATGACTGAGGTCATCAACGTGGGTCATGTTGTGAGAGCCTGGTGGTCTAGGTTAAGGCCGTACCTGGGAGCGACGAGTGATCTCCTTTCCCTAGTGAGAGAGTCCAACTACGCCCAGGAATATTTCAAGAGTCAAAGGCACTAAGGTTAGATTACGTAAACTTATGATGGGGTTTAATTTTGGGTAGATACCGATAGTAATGAGTAACTTGTGAAAGGGAGCTTTGGGCTTCAGCCGTCGTAGTTCCTAGTGTCCTCAGGACCCCACACAAGGAATTTCATGGGCAGTCCAAGGTTAACATAAACTGTAAGAGTAAAATTTATTACAAGAGTAATTAGTCTTTATTGAAACTCCACTTACACTCACCTCTAGTATAGGGTTGATAATTCAACTTGGTCAAACGAGCATTATGCTCAGTGGTATTAGTTGTGGGCAGGTTAGCCCGGCGAGCCGATGGCTCAGTAGGTAGTTTGACGGACGCGTTAGACCGAGGAGCCTATGGCTCAGAAGTTCTGGTTTGCATATGCATAACATAAGGTGGTGGGTCTTTGTTACTTGACGGTTGTTCACGTCGACATCGGTATGATGACTCAGCGAGTGTGGTTCACTCATAGCCAAGGAAAGACTGGTGGATTTGCCAGCATGGTACGCAGAGGCTTCGTGGTGTTTTCTTCATATTGAGGCATACAAGGGTCTAGGTTGGGTGGCGTGAATGTCGGCCTAGTAGTGGGATGGCCCGACCCACTACCTTCGTTTGCCACAGCGCGAGGTAGCTGAGAGTTTAGCTAACTCCAAAAGAACTAAAGGTCTGTGTGCATAGAGTTATGTGCATGAGTTGCACTTATGTGAACATAGCATTTCATCCGCATAACATTTCACCACACTCATATTTGCATAAAAACTAACACCCCATCGTATAACCTAGTATGGGATAGCTTATACGATGAGAGCCTTGCAAAATACCCCTTAACTTATAAGTTTGTATAGGCATTCATATACGTTAAAGTTATTTTTCATTATACTTTGCTCTCTCACTTTCGTTTTTACTGCCTTACTTTAGTATTATCATATTACTGTTGTACGCCTTTATAGTTCTGTTATATCACTGCTAGTTTAGGTCCACCGCCTTCTACTTTGACACTTCTCCACCTCAATATCTTCCATATCCTCCTTCCCGCATGGTGCCTAGTAGTCGCTGGGGGAGGCGAGGATGATAGTTGGCTTAGTCTTTTGACTAACGGTCGGTAGACTATTATTTTTCAGGGGCTCTGGATAGGAGACAGGCACCAGCCAGAGAGGCAGCACAAACAGGGCATGGTGCACATGGAGGTGGGCCAGTCTAGATCGGGAGCACGGGCTTCTGACTCTGTGAGTGATTAGTTTTGTTTGCTTCCGCGAGAGACCTTGTAGTGAGAATTCTAATGTACTGGGCATAAGCCCATTTACCTTTGTGTTCGTCTTTTCGATACTCTCTCATTCTGGGACATGTTGTGATTCATGCTATTTATTTATATGTGATGTGTTTTGTGGACTTGGAATTTACGGTATTCTTTTATAAGCTTCCTCATCTTTGGTGATTCTGTGTGCTGACAGGGTTGGTGTTTCGTAGTGTCGACCTTCCGAGCGAAGGTATCACCGCAAAACTACAATTCTAGGCGTAAGACCCGATTTCATAGCAAAAAAGGGGGTCTTACAAACTAGTATCAGAGCCGAACATCGATTCGTAGAAAAAGAAGTCCACAAACCGTGGGCCACCCCGCACGAGCTTAGTTTGGGGACAAATTAGTAGCAGAAGCAATGGTGTGCCCATAAAAGGAAACCACGTGAAAAAGTCCCATCTCCTTTCTTCCTTTCCCTTATCATCTAACAATTGGTATTCTCATTTGTAGCCTGCGACGAACCCTACTCCCCAGTAGGGGGCATTTCAGGCTCAGAATGTGATTCCACCCCTGCCAGCTTTGACACTATTCCAGCAGACAGAGATAGGCCAGACTTTGACTGCTATTCTGGAGGCCTTCAGGGCTCAGCAGTCTCTGGCTCCTCAGCCAAATCCCAGGGAAAACTGGTTGAGCGTCTTCCGAGGGTTTAGTGTTTAGGGTGTAACATCCCTCAGACTTCTAGACCCCTAGGATGTTTTTGTCATGACTAGGTCATGACAAAACCTTGGGAAGCGCAAAGGGTCTAATGACACCCAACGTAACACCCCAAAAGTACAGGCTAAGAGTTGACCTGAGCTGGATGAAAATCATCGAGCAGAGCTCGACGAAAATCGTCAGCAGAGCTCGACGAAATCGTCGAGCAGAGCTCAACGAAAGAGCTCGATGAAAGACTCGAGAAACGCTGAGCGGAGTTCAACGAAAAAAATGGTTTTGTCGGGCAGAGTTCGATGAAGGAGATAAATTCATCAGACTAACCTTCTTGTATTGGCATTTTGGAGGAGAGAAAAAGCTCCTCTTTCCCTTTAAGGGAGGAGAGAGAAATTGGAATGAGAGCATTCACGGCCTAGGGAGACAAAGGGTCTCTCTCTCAATTTCCAAAGTTTTGATCATATTCCCCATTCAGTGTGGAGAAGGCCAGGGTTCGTTTTGGTGGTTGTTCAATGGCCGGAACAGTGAAACCACCCATGGTCGAAACCTCTTAATTGGCCATTAATGGTGCCATGAAGAAAGACCCCTCCCTTCCACATTCTGACTCTTTATAAAGACTTCCAAGACCTAGAGGAGTCGTTTACACTCTTCCCTCCAGGAAATCGAGTCCTTCCATAGTGTTGTTGCAGTACTCTAGCGACTCCTCCCCCGCAAATGGCGACCCAAAATTCGGCATGGATGCGTTCCACCCAAAAGGTCAACTTCTCCCCCTCTCCCTCAATGCTAGGATCCTAGATCAATTAGGAGAGACATTGGGCTCAATCGAGCCCGATCCAGTGAGAAGTGTTTTTGGATTTTCTGAGGTTTTTGCACCTCTTGAGTTCGCCAAAAAAGACCTCTCCGTTGGCCGTGCCACCGCCTGGCGATAGCCACCACCTCAATGGAGGTGGCGGTGGCGGTGGCCGGCCGTGGAGAAGGCCGAGTGGCCGTTGACAGCGTTAGGAAGCAGCACTAGGAAGAATAAATCCAGGCCATTTGCGCGCTGGAGAAGACAACCAGATGTCGTCCTTTATGCGCCAGGATTCGTGCCGCCTTGATTTAATCTTAGGATTAGTTATTTCTTTTCATTTGATTTTCTGTCACATAATTTACTATTAATGTTTGTATTTTTAAAAATATGTAGAGGCTCCTAATGAGAAAGTGTAAATATCAAAGTTGTTGCCCTTGTGGTCTACTTTAATTTAAAATTGATTCAACTGAGTTAGGTCAGTGGTCTGAGCTTAGCACCCAATATGGTGCATTCTATACTTGGGCTAGTCAGATATTAAAATAGGTGACCCACTTAACCACATGTCCAAATGACCTAAAATTTGAAGGGGGTCAATGTTATCTATACCCAGGACATATCCAAAAATGAGAATTTTTTGAGAAACCTTTTCTATAATTTTGGTAAAAATTTAATAATCCTATTGTAGCTTAATTAAGGAGCCTAATGACCTCACCATCCCCCAAAACTTTGGTGGATGCTCTTAGGGGTCACCATGAGTCACTGGTTAAAATCTCAACCGATTGGATATGTTTTGATTGGGTTTTAAAGTCACTAATGTTTGGGCCCTAAAGGGGTGAGTTTAGGGTTTAGGATTCTTGGGGCTTGGAGGGGCCAAACCTCATCCAAATGTGTTGGGGCTCTGTCCAGAGTCCCAAGGTCAGTAGGGTCACCCTCTCTTAGAATTTGGGATGAGTTAGGGTGGTTGAGCCCTAGTACCCTAGTTCAAGCCTTGGTTTGAGCTTCTTAGGGTTTGTTAAGGACTTAGGGAGTTTAGTCTTTGTTTGGGATTGGGGTTTACCCCATGGGTTTATAGGGTGGAGAAATGCTCTAGCATTGTTGTAGGTGGTAGTTTGACCATTGCGCCCCTCTTAAATAACTTTATTCCTAATTAGGCCCTTGCACCATAAAAAATAATTTAGGGGGTCCTATGACCTTGGATTTCCATGGGACGATGGTAGGACTCATTTTATAGTCATATTAATCTCTGAAATATTTTACAAGATGTTGGGATGAGTTTACAAGTAGGTTCCTTCGTAAAATGCACTATCATGGGTTTTCTTTAAGAATTTTTATATATGACTTTCTAACCTTGAAATTGCATGAGATTTAGTCAGTTATGATGTAAGACCATAACCAAGCACTAGAAATTTTAGTATGAATTTTTAGATCAATATTTGGAGTATTTTATTCACAACCCATCAAGTTGCTCAATCTATTTAGAAATTTCTTATGAATTAACCTGTTACTGAAAACTCATGAAATTTAGTGTGAGGACCTTTTATGATATTGTAAAGATCTGTAAAGTTTTGTGGAATTTTGGACGTCTGTTTACAGGGGTTGCTTCACAAGGTGCTTGTTTCTAAGTAAAATAATTGATTTTATTTTGTAACCTAATAAGCTTGGTAAATTATGATCTTTGGTCAGATGTACTTTCTGGTCACCCTTAATATTCAGTAATTTTTCCATAATTTTCTGATGATGTATTATAGTACTTCCTTCTTTACCCATAAGTATTAGATTTAATGTGGATTAATTAATTAGAGGCCAAATCTTTTATGAATAATTATGAAACTTGGTATTCTCTTATTTATTGGAATCATATGAAGTTCATAATTTTTAGGTGGTCATAACTTATGTAAATCTAGCACTTCATGTTCAAAATCACCTATGGCCTTAATTTGGAAAAAATTAAATAAATGCCAATTTAATTAGGAAAATTACAAGTTTCTGGACTTAGTCTAATATTGTCAATATAGACCCCCAATAATTATATTTGGGTATTTGGATGAATATTTATGTTGGTCACCATTCCTGCATGTCATTTAGCTCACTAGGTCTACACATAGCAAAACAGCAATATCAAGGAATCTTGAGAACCTTGGGTATGGGTGAAAGTCCACTTAGTGTCAACTACCTTCACCTATGGGGGGAATAGGTGTCTTGCAGCGTTTTTGCGGAATTAAAATCGTACCTGCACACGAAAACAAAACAACACAGCATAGAAAGGACACAAGCAAATTATAGTGGTTCCCCGATTTGGGTACGTCCACTTTCCCCCTTCGACCTATCTCCCAACCAGGGACGACTCGGTCACTTCACCAACAGGATTGAAATCCAATCCTTGCACTAACGGAAGGAACCCTTCCACACGTAGGAGTCACCACTCCCATAACACGGGTTGCACCCAACCCTTACAACTAGGGACCAATCGGTCCGTTACAAAGAAATTGAAAATAGATTGTATAAGAAATACAAACAACTTATGGAGACTAAGGTGTCCCTCTTCGTTCGATGACGTGTTCTTGAAGTCAACGAAGAGTCCACAACCCTAGATCTCACTTGGAGAGAATCTCTCCGAAACCGGCGGCGGCAAGAAGGGCGACGGCATGGTTCTCGGGATCGGCGGCGACAACGGCGTGCTGCGGCTGTTCTTTGGAGATTCAGTCTTCGTAGAAAAGCTAGCAAGATCTTCCAACGGTCACACTAGGATCGATCGTCTCGATCGATTCGGAAGGGGAAGGTTTTCCCGATCAACGAATCAAGAGACAAAGGATCTCTGGTTAGACGCGTGAGACGCAGTGCTTGGCTGAGCTTCTGTCGACGGGAGATCTGGAAGAAACCTAGATCAACGACGTCGATCAACTGCACGAGCGGCGACGACGGCGGCGGAGAAGGATTTCCGATCTAGGTCACGTCGGCGGCTCAGCTTCTTCGTGTATTCGTTTTTCTGTCTTTTTTTTTACTGTTCAAAAATACAAATGTATTTATACATTAGGTCTTCAAGATGACCGTTGTGGGTCCCACCAGAAGAAACCCTAAAACCTGTTCAAAACAGCGCCTTAACATTTGATCCGGTCCAGCGTGCTTCAGAAATTCGCCTAAGGCAAAATCGGCGAGAATCGAAGGTGATTCTCGTCGATTCGGCGAGAATCAGCCAGTGATTCTCGACGATTTTGACTTAGTGACAGATTTGCACGCTCTGATTTAGCCGGATAGAGACGGCGAGAATCAGCCAGTGATTCTCGATGATTTGGCGAGAATCACTAGTGATTCTCGTCGAATCGGCGAGAATCACTTAGTGATTCTAGTCGATTATTACTTAGACGATTTTTCGTCTTTCCACCCATGAGCTGCTCTTTGACCCGTCCTTGCTCCTTGTCTGCTCTTGCATTATCACATCCCTGTACTTGAAAATAAGTACACTCCAATAGAGAGAGTACACGTAGGCCAACACACTGATCTGCTCAACGAGGGATTACGTCGCGCAGACCTGTGTATATTGACCTACTGCACCCTGACATTGGTGTGTACTTAGCGTGGAATAACTGCAAGCACAACTTAAAAAATTTCATCAAATACATTGTCTATTTACCTTAGCTTGTTTAGGGGCTTCTTCAAATCAGGTACGTTGTGGATACAATACCCAACAATCTCCCCCTATTTGAAGATGCCTAAACCCTACAAGCTAAGGTGAATAGAGCGTATGGGAATGAAAATCATAAACTTAAAATTGAGTTGAGAGAGATATTCATTACCAATGCCAATTTCCTGAGAGTTGAGAGAGATATTCATTACCAATACCAATTTCTTGAGAGTTAACATGGATCCACCTTAGCCTTAGCCGAGAGGGTAATCTCCCCCTTTCGGCTTCTGCAAATCTGGGTCTGTTGCATTTGACCCCTTTCTCCCCCTCAGTTCTTGCACCTGTGCTCACACTTGAGTTCCTGGCAGAGGCTCCCCCTAGATGCATGAGCCTGGAGCTTCTGTAGTCTTCATTCCTCATAGTTTAGCATTCCCAATTCAGTTTTGAAAAGACTGAACTTGGCTTCGTCTAAGGGCTTTGTGAAAATATCTACAATCTGCTTGTCCGTAGGGACATAACAGAGAGAGATGTCCTTGTTCTCCATGTGCTCCCGAATGAAGTGGTAGCGCACTTCAATATGCTTCGTTCTGCTATGTGATACCGGATTGTTGGCAATTGCAATTGCACTGGAGGAGTCGCAGTACATTGGTACTTCCTTGAACTGAAGGTCGTAGTCGGCTAACTGGTTTCTGATCCATAGGAGTTGTGCGCAACAGCTGCTTGTCGAGATGTACTCAGACTCTGCTGTGGAGGTTGCTACACAATTCTGCTTCTTGTTGTTCCATGAGATAAGCCTTCATCCGAGGAATTGACACGTCCGGGAAGTGCTTTTTCTGTCATCCCTACTCCCTACAAAATTAGCATCTTTTCGAGTTCTGACACCGTCACGAGGATCTCCGATGATCTGATCTCTAGGATGATCCCTCACGTGCCGGAGCTCTAGAAGTCTGGCGTCTGGAGCTTCGACTACTTCTTGGGCTTCTCCTTCTTCTAAGAGATTTGCTCCATTTTGATCTTCAACATTCCCAGTTGACATTGAGGTGGAAACTTTGACGTACTTAGGAGTTTCATCTTTAGCGGTCTCATCGAGACTCAGCTGTTCAAGTCGTGCACCTGCATCTTCAAGAATACCGCTGGAAGAATTGCTGTTAAGCAAGCTTCCTTCATCAAATACAACATTAATTGATTCTTCTACCACTAGGGTTTTCTTATTGAAGACCCTATATGCCCGACTGTGGGTACTATAGCCCATGAATATGCCTTCGAAGCATTTTTCACCAAATTTAGTACGCGGGTACTTCCCATTATTCAGTACATAACATCTGCAACCAAAGATCCTCAAATGGGACATGGTTGGTTTCTTGCCTTTCAGTAGTTCGTAGGGCGTCTTACGATGACTTTTGTTGATCAATGCCTGGTTTTGAACATGACAAGCCGTATTGACCGCCTCAGCCCAGAAGTATTCTGGGAGTGAAGCGTCATTCAACATTGTCGTGCAGGCTTCAAAGATTGTTCTATTTCTCCGCTCCGTGACTCCGTTTTGTTGAGGAGTGCGCGGGGAGGAAAACTCATGAAAGATACCAAGTTCTTCACAGAACTCTGTCATTGCACCAGACTCGAACTCTGTTCCATGGTCACTTCTGATTTTGACCACTGAGCAGTTAAGTTTGTTCTGGATCTGCTTGACAAAGCTGGTGAAGATGTCAAACGTATCAGACTTGCGTTTTAAAAAGAACAACCAGGTAAACCGAGAGTGACCATCTACAATCACGAGCGTATAAGACTTCCCTCCTAAGCTATGAACTTGCATTGGACCAAATAAGTCCATGTGCAGAAGATAAAGACATCTGGAGGAGTCTTTGTCTGAGATGCCCTTAAAGGTAGCCCGAGTCTGTTTGCCCATCTGGCATGCAGGACAGGGACTATCTTTGATACACTTAATAATGGGAGCATCCCTCACTAAATCTTTGGAAAATAGCATATTAATTGTCTTGTAATTAATATGTGTCAATCTCTTGTGTCATTGTTCACAAAGAGATGCACTGCCTTTTGCTACTAGGCATACGGGGGTAGATGAATCTAAGCTAAGAAAATCTAAGCAGAAGATATTTCTGCTCCTAATGCCTGATAATACCGTCTCAGAAGAGGCACATGATATTATCAGGCATTTATCCTTGCAGAACTTAACGTCATAACCTTTATCACATAACTGACTTACACTGATCAGGTTATGGTTTAACCCTTCAACATAAGCCACATCGGTGATAGAGATTATACCGTTGGAAATCATACCGTAACCTCTGGTGACTCCTCGATCTGACCCCCAAAGATGACTTTGGGTCCATTCTCGACTAGAGTGTAATCACGCAGCAGGCTTCTTGTCCCAGTCATATGCCGGGAGCATCCACTGTCCAAGTACCATATTGGAGTTTTGGTGGCCTTTGGACATTCCTGCAAAACAAAATTAATTTCCCTTAGGAACCCAATCGAACTTGGGTCCTAGATTCTTGGTTAGCATACTCCCCCTCAGGTGGTTAACCCTACGAGTGGTCGGCCTCGCATTGCTAACATAAGGAGTCTCGTTATACCTCGGATTAAACCAACAATCCACGGCAAAGTGACCGACTTTGCCACAACACCAACAGTCAAATCTATTGTACCTCTTCCTAGGCTCCTGCTTTACCCTGGGAATGGTGGGTATAGCCGGGGCCTTGGATCTGGAGGTGGAGGCATCATAGTGATTGCAGACACATGACTTCTTCACCTTCTATTCCTTCAGTATAACAGGCTTGGCTTTTGGTGCCTGCTTTCTTTTATGGCCGCTAGAGAATTGACCATAATTTCCCTTGTGGATTTCCTCATGAGGTGCCTTGAAGACACTCTCACCGAAGTTGCGGGGAAAAGTCCAACCATCATATCGGATCTTTGGCTTTGCAACCGAGGGTCGGAAATGATGACCAAAGGTTGACTCAAAGTCTTGTTGGTTGCAGGGAAAGCTAGGCTTTCTGAACGCAATAGGGCTGAGTGGGGCCATTCCCTTTTCAGCAGCAGAGGCCTTCCTGGTGGCCTTATTCTTTCTCTGGTTCCTGTTTCTCCTGGATGAGGAACCAGATACCCCTACATGCCCCAAGCCAGCTCCTTTGGCCTGAGTAGAGAAGGTATCAACTAACGGAAGAACTGTTTTTGGCATAGAGAAGCTCTTGACAATCTTCCTTTCTGCTGCAAGTTGTTCTTCCAACTTGTCGACTTCCTCCTGCTTAAGATCAAGGAGCTTAAGAGACTCTGAATGCTTTGAAGTCAGGTCTAGGTGCTCCTGTCGGAGAGAGATCAAACTAGTGATCTCTTCCCTTAGGGAGACACTCTCACCCTTAAGGAATTTCACTTCCTTTTTCTCAGCCTTCAATCTCTTACGGCACTCCTAGAAAGTGTTGAGCAGAAGCTCATACTTATCGAGGAGCTCCGCTTCACGGGCCAAAGGGCTATCCTTAGGGTCATCATCCTGAGACTCAGGATCAGATTCAGAGTCGGAGAGAGGGGTGTGAGCTTTTACCTTCCCAGTAAATGGGGGGCATTCTCCTTCTGAGTCGGAGCGACCCACCAGCCCGAAGTAGGCTTCCTCATCATCACTGGAGTCTGAGGAATCAGAATCACTCAGTGTCTTTGGATTTTTGGCGATGTAGCTCCTCTCTTTCTTCTTATCTCTAGAGTACTTGTGCTCCTCTCCCTTCCCCTTTTCTCTCTTGCCTTGGTGGCAGTCGGCCACGACGTGTCCTGGCTTATTGCATCCAAAACAAATAATGTCAGAGGAGCGATGTTTGTTCGGTTTAGAAGCATACCTGTCAGAAGAATAATTTTTCTTCTGATGGCTGGAGGAGGAGCCGTCTCTCTTTCTTTGATTCCTCATCTTGAGGAACTTCTTGAATTCTCGGGTGATGAGGGAGAAATCTTCCTCAAACAACTCTGGGCTGGACGAGCATGGCTCGGAGTCTTCCTCCTCCTCCTTTTTCCCGGCACGGTATGAAACCGCACCCTTGCCCTTCCTGGAGTGAATGGCTTTTAGGGCCACAGTCTTTTCCTTGGCTGCAGCCTTCTCTGCTTCTTCTTCTGCTTTCCTGGTGTTCAGTTGAAGCTCATAGGACATCAGCTTCCCAAACAGAATTTGCGGGTCTGTTTCAGCAAGTCTGCCAAACTCTCGGATGGCGCAGATCTTTGTGTCTCATTCCTTAGTAAGGGACCTAAGGAATTTATCATTAAGTTCACCATCAGTGAACACTCTTCCATATCCTTTGAGGGCATTGACAATCTTGAGGAAGTTCTCGAAGGTGACTCCGATCTCTTCCTTAGGCCCTTGTCTGAAGGCCTCATATTTCTGGTTCAGGAGGGATCTCCGATCATCCCTCACTTCATCAGTGCCCTCCATTAGGATAATCAGGCAGTGCCAGATCTCCTTTGCTGTCCTGCAGTTGCAGAAGTTCTGCATCATTGAGTCATCGACCGCGCTGACCAGAATGTTCTGCGCCTTCTTGTTAAGTCTCACCAGCACCATCTCATCCTTGTCCATTTCAGAAATTTTCTTTGGCACTTTCTTGGTAGGATCAATGGTGGAGGCCTTAGTGGGGACATAAGGTCCCTCCTCCACGATCATGAAGAGTCGGGATCGACCGCTTCCATGTAGAACCTAATCCTTTCCTTCCAGATAGGAAATTTTAGCCTGGTGCACACTGGGATCTTGCCTGTGTACTTGAGTCCGTCCATAGTAGAAGTCTGCCTTCTTCTTGACACTAGTGGCCGGAACTTACTCAAGGCGTTAACCTATTTGTTGAGTAACCTCCTCTGATACCACTTGAAAGTCCACTTAGTGTCAACTACCTTCACCTATGGGGGGAATAGGTGTCTTGCAGCGTTTTTGCAGAATTAAAATCATACCTGCACACGAAAACAAAACAACACAGCACAGAAAGGACACAAGCAAATTATAGTGGTTCCCCGATTTGGGTACGTCCACTTTCCCCCTTCGACCTATCTCCCAACCAGGGACGACTCGGTCACTTCACCAACAGGATTGAAATCCAATCCTTGCACTAACGGAAGGAACCCTTCCACACGTAGGAGTCACCACTCCCACAACACGGGTTGCACCCAACCCTTACAACTAGGGACCAATCGGTCCGTTACAAAGAAATTGAAAATAGATTGTATAAGAAATACAAACAACTTATGGAGACTAAGGTGTCCCTCTTCATTCGATGACGTGTTCTTGAAGTCAACGAAGAGTCCACAACCCTAGATCTCACTTGGAGAGAATCTCCCCGAAACCGGCGGCGGCAAGAAGGGCGGCGGCTTGGTTCTCGGGATCGGCGACGACAACGGCGTGCTGCGGCTGTTCTTTGGAGATTCAATCTTCGTAGCAAAGCTAGCAAGATCTTCCAACGGTCACACTAGGATCGATCGTCTCGATCGATTCGGAAGGGGAAGGTTTTCCCGATCAACGAATCAAGAGACAAAGGATCTCTGGTTAGACGCGTGAGACGCAGTGCTTGGCTGAGCTTCTATCGACGGGAGATCTGGAAGAAACCTAGATCAACGACGTCGATCAACTGCACGAGTGGCGACGATGGCGGCGGAGAAGGATTTCCGATCTAGGTCACGTCGGCGACTCAGCTTCTTCGTGTATTCGTTTTTCTGTCTTTTTTTTTTACTGTTCAAAAATACAGATGTATTTATACATTATGTCTTCAAGATGACCGTTGTGGGTCCCACCAGAAGAAACCCTAAAACCGGTTCAAAACAGCGCCTTAACATTTGATCCGGTCCAGCGTGCTTCAGAAATTCGCCTAAGGCAAAATCGGCGAGAATCGAAGGTGATTCTCGTCGATTCGGCGAGAATCATCCAGTGATTCTCGACGATTTTGACTTAGCGACAGATTTTCACGCTCTGATTTAGCCGGATAGAGACGTCGAGAATCAGCCAGTGATTCTCGATGATTCGGCGAGAATCACTAGTGATTCTAGTCGATTATTACTTATACGATTTTTCGTCTTTCCACCCATGAGCTGCTCTTTGACCCATCCTTGCTCCTTGTCTGCTCTTGCATTATCACAGCCCTGTACTTGAAAATAAGTACACTCCAATAGAGAGAGTACACGTAGGCCAACACACTGATCTGCTCAACGAGAGATTACGTCGCGCAGACCCATGTATATTGACCTACTGCACCCTGATATTGGTGTGTACTTAGCGTGGAATAACTGCAAGCACAACTTAAAAGATTTCATCAAATACATTGTCTATTTACCTTAGCTTGTTCAGGGGCTTCTTCAAATCAGGTACGTTGTGGATACAATACCCAACAATGGGGTAAAGGGGTATGTGGTATACTTAACCTATAGAGTATGACTGAGGTCATCAATGTGGGTCAGGTTGTGAGAGCCTGGTGGGCTAGGTTAAGGCCGTACCTGGGAGCGACGAGTGATTGCCTTTCCCTAGTGAGAGAGTCCAACTACACCTAGGAATAGTTCAAGAGTCAAAGGCACTAGGGTTAGATTAAGTAAACTTACGATGGGGTTAATTTTGGGTAGATACCAATAGTAATGAGTACCTTGCGAAAGGGAGATTTGGGCTTCAGCCGTCATAGTTCCTAGTGTCCTCGGGAGCCCCTCACAGGGAATGCCAAGGGCATTCCAAGGTTAACATAAACTGTAAGAGTAAAATTGATTACAAGAGTAATTAGTCTTTATTGAAACTCCACTTACACTCACCTCTAGTATAGGGTTGATAATTCAACTTGGTCAAACGAGCGTTATGCTCGGTGGTATTAGTTGTGGGCAAGTTAGCCCGGCGAGCCGATAGCTCGGTAGGTGGTTTGACGGACGAGTTAGTCCGGGGAGCCTATGGCTTAGAAGTTTTGGTTTGCATGTGCATAACATAAGGTGGTGGGTCTATGTTACTTGATAGTTATTCACGCCGACGTCGGTATGTTGACTCGGCTAGTGTGGTTCACACATAGCCAAGGAAAGACTGGTGGATTTGCCAGCATGGCACGAAGAAGCTCCATGGTGTGTTCTTCACATTGAGGCGTACAAGGGTCTAGGTTGGGTGGCGTGAATGCTAGCCTAGTAGTGTGGTGGCCCGACCCACTGCCTCTGTTTGCCACAGCGCGAGATACTTGAGAGTTTAGCTAACTCCAAAATGGAGGAACTAAAGATCTGTGCGCATAGAGTCGTGTGTGTGAGTTGCACTTACGTGAACATAATATTTCATCCACATAACATTTCACCACAGTCTTATTTGCATAAAACCTGACACCCCATCATATAACCTAGTATGGGATAGCTTATATAATGGGAGTCTTGCAAAAGACACCTTAACTTATAAGTTTGTATGGCAATCATATAAGTTAAGGTTATTTTTCATTATACTTTGCTATCTTACTTTCTTTCTTTACTGCCTTACTTTTGTATTATCATATTACTGTTGTACACCTTTATAGTTCTATTATATCACTGCTAGTTTAGGTCCGCTGTCATCTGCTTTGACACTTCTCCACCTCAATATCTTCCCTATCCTCCTTCCCGCATGGTGCCTAGGAGTCCCGGGGAGGCGGGGATGATAGTTGGCTTAGTCTTTTGACTAACGGTCGGTGGATCATTATTTTTTAGGGGCTCAGGATGGGAGACAGGCAGCAGCCGGAGAGGCAGCGCCAGTAGGGCACGGTGCACATGGAGGTGGTCCAGTCTAGCTCGGGAGCACCCGCTTCTAACTCCGTGAGTGATTAGTTTTGTTAGCTTCCGCGAGAGACCTTGTAGTGAGAATTCTGATGTACTGGGCATAAGCCCATTTACCTTTTTGTTCGTCTTTTCGATACTCTTTCATTCTGGAACATGTTGTGATTCATGTTATATTTTTATATGTGATGTGTTTTGTGGACTTGGCATTTACTGTCTTCTTTTATAAGCTTCAGTATCTTTGGTGATTCTGTGTTCCGACCATCGTTAGTATTAATTTAGATAAATATTGCTCGCAGCGTATTTAATTTAATTGTCGAACCTAAGAACGCGTAGTGTTTCCAACGTAGAAACCTTGGGTCTGCATCAATTTGGTATCAGAGGGAGGTTCACGTCAATTTCCTAATTGACACCCTCCCCCTTTTATAATTTCGCCGACACGCACTTGCATGTTTCTATATCAAAATAATAAAACAAATTATTCGGTTTTGGTCTGCCAATAGAAACTTAAAATTCTCAGTTTTTCTCAAAATTCAAAAAAATTAAATTCTGAAAATTCTTCGTCATTTTATTAGTAACAAATCAAAAAAATATTTATTTTATTTTATTAAGTCATTATTTTTATTAAGTCGTTATAAATTTTAAATTTTTGTATGCAAATAGCGGCCTAAATTTTTATTTTTCAACAAAAAAAATCATAATTTTTTTTAATAATCTCCATATTTTTTTCATCCAGAAAATAAAAAATAATATTTTATTACCCTAGTTGCTAAGCGGGTACAAATCCATCTTTCCTAGAGTTTAGTGGGTCAAGTTCATTTTTCATTACATGTGCACAAGAATCGGATCGAGTTTTCTCTCCGGTTCTCACTATTATGGCCTATGACATTTACGATTCCCTTTTTGACTACTGGTATGACAAAGACATGGCTAATCACACCCCAGTCTTGCCTTCATACCATAGGAATTCCAACTGTTCCCACACTTATCCTCCCATTATAATTGAGACACATACTTATGATGGTTTAGGGTGTTCCCAACTTTTCCTAGACTAGGTTAAGGAATTAGAGTGCTACTTTGAGTGGTACAAGTCGACTGACATGGATAAGGTGTGAGTGGCAAGAATAAAGTTGTTAGGTAGAGCTAAGATATTCTGGTTGAATGTGGAACGACATCTGAGAACCGAGAACGGTAAATTACTTATTGGTAGGGCAGACATGAAGGCCATGCTGACAGAACAGTACGTCCCAACGTACCATCGAACGCAGATTTTAGATGATTTGGCTACCCTTAAACAAGGGAATAGGTCGGTCTCTGAGTATATGAGTCTTCTTAAGGATATGATGGTTAGTTGTGGTGTGAAGGAGGTGCCAGAGCTCACCCTCTCTAGGTTTCGTAAGGGGTTAAACTCCTACATCCAGGATAAATTACTGTATTATGGTCACACCGACCTAAACACCACTTTTAATGCTACATTAGATATTGAGAAGCATAATGTTCATAAGAATAAGACTCGCTCGTTTCAGAAGGGAGAGTCTGTCTTAGGACCACCACCCCCTTTTAGGAAAACCATTCCTAATAGGTCTTATTTCTTGGACTCCAAAAATATTACTGCTACGGTGTTGCCTCTGTTAGCCTCGACGACTGAGCCTCCTAAGATTGTGATTGAAACCAATGAGGATTCTGATGTATATGTAGTATCTCTTGATTCTGAGGATGACCTCATAGGTGAGAGTATTCCGACATGTACTTTCGTGCCCGATGATTCTGATGAGTCTGAAATTTAAGGAATACCTAGTGATTTGGAAGATGATGTTTGGGATGATGATATTCTGATCTGTGAGAGTATTCTGTTGCCTATTACGAGTCTTACTAGCATTGTGTCTGTTCACCCTAGTATTGAGTGCCCTCTCCAGGATACGATCCCCATCGTGTTAGAGCCTACGATTACACCCACTGAGATTGTATCTAAGTTATATGAGGAGTCTGAAAGTGAGGATGTTCCTAATATTATGGATGAGTTACGATCTGAGAGAAGGGTAATTTTAGATGATACTGTTGTTGTATACCCAGATGAGAGTTCTTTGATGTCGTCACCATTGGGTGAATTTTTTACTAATTAAGATTTTATCCCGGGTTTGATTATACCGACCCTTCCCCCTATTTATTTGCCCACATTAGTTGACTTTTGGGGACGTGGAACCGGTAGACCTAGTCCGAGTTTTTGTGTCACACCCACTTTATTAGTTCATACAATGGCGTTGTATCAGCGTATAGATATCACTATATAGAGAGCACTAGTATTTGGACTTTTCACCGCACCTCATAGACGTGACTACGCGTCATTTTTGACAGCTCATTTTTCTGCGTGTCCGACTACGGTTCCGTCCCATACTATAACTAATTCTGATTCTTTGTCAATTGTGCCTCTTGATGTGGTGTCCCGTATATATACTTATATACCACACCCAGTTGCACACATTTACCCACCGCCTTTCGATGACCCTCATTTCAACTCATTAGTGACTTTAGAAAAGCCCCTTGAGTTGTATCGCTCGCACTTCCTTTCACATCTAGGAGCGTCCAACTCCATTATTTATGATGTGCGGTTCCCCTTGGCATATCTTCATGTCAAGTATGAAAATATTAAATATAAAATTAAAACTGTGAGGTTGGAGCCCAATGATATCATTTTAGATTACAAGGCTCTCGTGCCACCTGACTTACCCCCTTATTCTCCGCATTTGGGTATAGTCATGTAGCACATGGATTCTCTCCTCATGTATCTTGGACATTATTGTTTCATTTTAAGTTATTTCATACGCACTTCCACTCCTTTCTGAGACCGTCCAACGCTAGACTTAGTGATTTGGGTTTAGTCTGGTCAGTCCCTAAGCGAATGCCTTCTAGCTTCGTTAATAAATTAATACGTAGGAATGCCAACCCATCCATGATTATGAAGAACGTCAGATTTCATGCTTTTATTTCAGTTTTTTGTATAACACAAGGTGTTTCACATTATTTCAAGTTTTTGAAATTTTTACTGTACGTCTCTGAAAGTAATAGTGCCTAATCACCTAGAGGGGGGGTGAATAGGTGACCTATATCTTTTTAACTTTTCAGGCAGAAATATAGTACAGTAAATGAATTCTACAATTATCACAACACAGCAACCATATAATCATACATACACAGAGTGCACACAGGATTTATAGTGGTTCCCCAAGGTCTGGGTACATCCACTTTCCCCCTTCGCCTATCTAGTAGCATACTAGATTCGGCCTAACTTCTCCACTTCTTCTCAGATCCTCAGATCTTACAACTCAGAACCCCAAACAGGTTCCTACAACTCAGAGTGTCCCCACTCCTACAACTCAGGCAAAAATCCTTACCACTCAGTCTTCACCAAGACCTACTCTCAGGCTAAACAGCCCTACCTCAGCCTTCAATCAAGGCCTACACTTAGAGAATAGAATCTCCTATACTCAGGCACAAAAGCCCTACCTCAGCCTTTATAGATTAGGCTTACAACTTAGATCTATACAAGATCCTACAGAAAATAAAGTTTACAAAGTATTTAACCACAACTTAGAAAGAGAGAGATGAGTTAACTGGCTTCTTGATGAGTTCTTGGAAGAACTAGGCAGAGATCAACCACCCTTGGCTTTCTTCAAAGCTTCTTTAATTAGAACACAGTAGGGTTGAATCTCCTCTGAAGATGATCTTCTATCAACTTCTGTCTTGAGAATCAGATCTCAATCTGAATCTTACTTTTCAGCCTGGTTCAACAGCTGTTCTTCTTAGAAGGAGCTCTCTCTCCAACTACTTAGATCTTCTCTTGAAGGTCTTCTTCTTTGTTGTGTTGTTTTTCAATTTCATTCATCACCTCTTCTGTCGAAGGAGAAATGTCTTTAAATAGTCTTCCTCCAAGGAAACAGGCTGATCCGGTTTCTAACAACCTTCTGACAGCTCTGACAGTTGCAGTTGACCGGTTGAAATGGCAGCTGTCAAGTCATCCAGTCACTTCCTGAAATCTCTGTCACTGTTTGAAAGTGTCGAGATAGATAGTCTTTATGTGTCGACACAAATAGACTAAGTATCGACACAAGTAGACTAAGTGTCGACACTAGCCTTCATGTTGTCGACACAACTCCTTGTGTTGTTGTAATAGCTTCTCGACACTTCTTCTTCAGAATGTGTCGACACTGATCCTGAGTGTCGACACAAGCCTTCTGTAGAATGTGTCGACACTGATTGAGTGTGTCGACACAAGTCCTTCTTCTTCAATACTTAGTTGATTTCTGCTGTGTGTCGACAGAACTCGTTTGTGTCGACACAACTTCTTGTGTTGAAACTTGCTGAGTGTCGACACATCTCCTTTGTGTCGACATATGCCTTCATGTGTTGAAATCTCGCTGAGTGTCGACACATCCACTTTGTGTCAACACTTGTACTTTAACTTTGTTGAAGTTTGCTGAGTGTCGACACAACTCCTTTGTGTCGACACATGTAGTTTAACTTTGTTGAAGTTTACTGAGTGTCGACACAGCCTCCTGGTGTCGATACTTTTGATGTCGACAAAGTTTCTCTGGGTGTCGACACTGCCTCTAAGTTTCGACATAGATAATGTTGACAATTCTTCACAATGTGTCGACACATCCTGTATGTGTCGACACTTTTCTTCTGGTGTCGACTCTGCCTTCCTGGTGTCGACACAATTACTCCAAGTGTCGACACAACTTCTCTAGTTGTCGACACAAGCCTTTTTAAGTGTCGACACTTTTCTTCTAGGTGTCGACACATGGACTTAGAAACTTTTCCTGCAATCCTGCAGTTACTTAACCTGCACAAATAAACTCAAAGCACATCAAATACACCTTGATGTATATCATTGAGTAGGGTGAGGCTTCTTCAAATCTGGTACATATATTCCAATGTACCCAACAATCTCCCCCTATTTGGAGAAGTCATAACCCTTAGTCAATGATATACACCATACATAACAAATACTCAATATGATGTATAACAATATTAAATGACAGGGTAAGAACTAAACATGTATAAACAGAACATGTATAAATAATTATCTCAGAACAATAATGTAATAGATTGAACATATAACATTATTCTTACAACTTCAAACATTTTCATTAATCAAAAGTTTACATAGAGTTAAATGCAAATGATTACAAATTGTAAACTTAAGAAAATTTCTATCCTATGGCTGCTCTGGTTCCTTGATAACAATGCCCTTTCCAGATTGAATCTTTGCTTGGACTGGAGCATCATTATCATCAGCAGGCTTCTTCCCTTTAAGATCTTTCTTTTTCTGTTCTTCAGCCCTTATCTTCTGTCTTTCAAAATAGTGATAAGGCTTAGGGAAATACTTGCTAGGCTCCTGTTCATTAGGAGGTAGCTTCCCTAATTTAGCCTTCCTTATGTATTGTACTATGGCCTCTTGCCTAGCCTCATGTTTCTTCCATTTCTAGTCAGAATATCATTTGCCTCTCTATTGGAAATTATCCTTAGCAGCCTTCCAAGCAGTTAATATGATATTCTTAGAGGTTGGGCTCCATTGTTCAAAGTCTGGCCTTAATTTAGCTTGCTCTCTGAACCTTTTCTTAGATAATTGGGCCTATTGTTCTTTTAGAACTGCCTCTGGCACAGGCTGTACAACTTTTTCAAGAATAACATTCTGATTACCCTCAGGAGGACTATACATAGACTGTACCTCCTGATGTATCATGTCAAAATCAGCAGGAGGATATATCACTTGAGCCACTTCAGCTTGTTCTCCTCCAAAATATGGAGGATTTATGCCAGACTCTGCCACATTATCATCATCACATAAAGGTGGATATCCAAGGGTAGCTCTGATAGAGTTTGAAATCCATTTTGCATGATCAGAGCCTGCTTTGACTAATACCCTCTCCCCCCTTTATGACTTCTCTTTCTATATGATCTCTAAGATCATCCTTTTGGAATCTTATCTGAGCATTCAAATAGTTAACTTCATCCTTATAAAAAGGTTTTAACCTTTGGAGCTTTTCAGTAATTGCCTTCTGAGAATCTTCAATGGACGTTTTAACAGCAGTGAGGCTCTCTTGTAGTTGCTTATCAAAGGCTTCTTTGGCAGTAGCGGTCATAGCAGTCTGGGCAGTAGCTATATTTTTCATTTTAGTGACTATGGCATTATGAGAAGCAATCAGATTATCATTCATTCTTAGCTGATTTTCTAGGACATATCCTTGTTTTACTGTCAAGTCATCAATCTGTTTCTTGAGATTCTCTTGATGAGTAGCCAGATAGACCACTGCATTCCCTCCTTTATGGAAACAATCAGTCATTTCCTTTTTGTTTTGATTCACTTCAAATCTTATAGATTTTATGTCTTGAGCAAGAACAAATTGAAGTGATTTATGACCTTCATCCATATAAGTTTGTAAAGCCTTCCTTTCCTCATCTAGCTTTATTTGTAATGCCACCATCAGAGAACTATAATCAGTAGTTGTGGCAGGTTGTGGAGCAATTTTCTGCAATGCTTTCTTGTAGTTCTGGCTTCTTCTCTTGAAAACCCGGAACTTCCTCTTCTTGGCTCTAGCAGCCTCTTCATCCTCTGAAGCAGAAGTACTAGCAATATCTACTCTATCCTTAGGACTAGGATGTAAATCCTTCTCAGTCCTTGGTATCTTCTCAGCATTTCTTGGCTCCTCAGTCTCTTGTCTAGCAGGCTCCTCTACAGGCTATTCTTCAAGATTTACCTTCTCCCCCTCAACAGCTGCTATCTCTCTCTCAAGGTCTGTCTGTACAAGATCAGGGAACAGCTCTTCTAATGTAAACTCATGCTGAGGTTGTACAGGAGAATCTCTTATTTCTGGAGCAACTGAGTCTACTTTTTCAGCAACTGATGTGTCCTCCATGACCACATCTTATGGTTCACTATGTAAGTGTGTTTGCTGATCAACATTAAGTAATGATTCAGTCAAAACTTCATCTTCAATAAGGAAATTTAATTGATTAACTTCAGTAATTATCTCTAGAATGGTTTGGGTAGCTCTTTCACTCTCTAATTGTGTTGGCTCATCCATATGTAGAGGCTCCCCCTGGAGTGGATCCAGGTGAATTGGGCTAGCTGAGGGTAGCTCCTCCTGCCTCTGATCATCTCCTTGTCTTGCTAGTGACTGTCCAGCATTGTCATCTCCTCCATCATCAGAACTGGAAACCACTTGCTCCTCTGAGCTACTTGAGGATTCTTGAGCCACAATAGCTGTCTTCTTCTTCTTCTTCTGAGGTGTTTCCTTTTCTGGAGTTGGCAGTTCCTTTGTCAGCACTCTATCCCACCTTGAGAAAATTCTTACATTCATTCTCCTCATGTGGTTTATCTTTGAACCTGCAGCTTGGTTCATCACTTCAGGAATACTGTCAGCTAAGTATAAACTCAGAATTCTACCCAGATTGGGTTTCTTCAGGCTCCCTTTTATCTTATCAAACATAACTACTGACCAATCAGTATTAAGCTGGAAAATTATCCTTGTCATCAGACTAAACATATGAGCTGAAATTTTATCATGTCCACCAGGCTTGCTTAGTATTACCTTGCCAACTATCTCAGATAAAAACTTGTCATGTATGTTCATTCCTTTCCTGTTGAACACTGATCCAATCTTCAGGTTTGAATCAAGTCCACACCATGTCAGTGCCTCTCTTATCTTTGAAGCAGATACATCTTCCTCTTCTTTTGTTCTAGGGAGATGTAGAACTTTTCTTAGAGTCTTATGAGTGACCTTCAGCTTTGCCCCATGAACTTTGGACTTAATCTTGAGTCCAGATTCATCAAGAGTTGCTGCACTCAAGAATTCGAGGACTTCATTCTTCCAGATCTTGATAGGTTCTAAAACAAGATACTCTAGGCCAGTCTCTGCAATTAGGGTTACCACACCTTGGATTTCGGGTTCCGCGTCATCAAAGGCGTGTCGCACGAGCTCATATCCTTCATTAATATTCTCTTCTAGCTTGGGCGCCATTAGGGTTTGAAGAAATTTTGAATTTAGAGAAGAGAGATGTCGACACACAAGTTTGGTCTCGAAACTAAGGTGAGCTAGTCGACAAACAATAAGGAAAACCTATTTATACCTTTCTAGAATTGAAGGTGAAAAGGCGCGTTAAAATACTTGAATTGTGTCGATACTGTTGAAAAGTGTCGACACTTACTTCTAATGTCTCGACAACTATGTATCGACACAAATATAGTCGACAGAATATATGTGTCGACACTTATATATCTCAGCTCGACACTTAGTCGAGACTTTACTAGACTAATTCTGTGTAAATCCTAAGTGTTGACACCACCTTGGATGTGTCGACACCTACACTGCATGTGTCGACACAAATTCTCTGAAGTGTCGATACAGACTTCTTAGATGTGTCGACACCATTTCTCTGAAATGTCGACACCACTTCTATGTGTCGAAACAGACAACTCTGTGTGTCGACACTATTTTACTTAGCCAATTTTTGTAAACTATTCTAAGTTTATCATTCCTAATTCAATTTTAAACTTATTGAATTTGGTTTCATCTAAGGGCTTAGTAAACATATCAGCTAACTGATTATCTGTCTTAACATACTCTAGGGAAATGTCTTCTTTTTCCACATGTTCTCTTAGAAAATGGTATTTTATTTCTATGTGCTTAGTCCTACTATGAGAGACAGGATTATTTGCAATAGAAATGGCACTAGTAGAATCACAAAATAAAGGTGTCCTACTTACTTGAATACCATAATCTTCTAGCTGGTGTTGTATCCATAGTAGTTGTGCACAGCAGCTTCCTGCAGCAACATACTCTGATTCTGCTGTGGAGATAGCCACACTGGTTTGCTTCTTTATACTCCATGACATTAACTTTCCACCTAGAAATTGACAGGTTCCTGTAGTACTCTTCCTATCTTCCTTGCAGCCTGCAAAATCTACATCTGAATAACCTGTCAGTACAAAATCTCCATTCCTAGGGTACCAAAGGCCTAGATAAGGAGTGCCCTTAAGATATCTCAATATTCTTTTGACTGATGTCAAATGAGATTCTTTAGGGCAAGCTTGGTACCTAGCACAGACACATGTAGCATACATGATATCTGGTCTACTAGCAGTCAAATACAGTAGGGAGCCAACTATCCCTCTATACAAAGTTTCATCTACAGGTTTCCCTGCATCATCTTTGCTTAGAGACATTGTTGACCCCATAGGAGTTTTCATGGTAGTGGAAGATTCCATACCATACTTCCTTATCAACTCTAGTGTGAACTTAGACTGGCATATGGATAATCCATCTTCAGTCTGTCTAACTTGGAGACCCAAGAAGAACTTAAGTTCCCCCATACTGCTCATTTCAAATTGTCCTTGCATAAGTTTTGCAAACTTTCTGCAAAGACTACTTTCTGTAGACCCAAATATTATGTCATCTACATATATTTGGACTAAGATAATCTTGCCTCTAGATTCCCTAAGGAATAGAGTCTTCTCTATTTTCCCCCTTGAGAATTTGTTCTCAATAAGGAAACTAGGTTTCATACCAAGCCCTTGGGGCTTGTTTTAACCCATACAAAGCCTTCCTAAGTCTATATACATAATCAGGTTTAAGAGAATCAACAAAACCTGATGGCTGCTCTACATAAAATTCTTCCCTCAGATTTCCATTCAGAAAGGCTGACTTAACATCCACTTGATATACCTTAAATCCTTGGTATGTTGCATAGGCAAGGAACATCCTTATTGCTTCCAGTCTTGCTACTAGAGCAAAGGTTTGATCAAAATCAATACCTTCTTCATGCCTATATCCATATGCGACAAGTCTAGCTTTATTCTTTATGATGATTCCATTCTCATCCAACTTGTTCCTAAAGATCCACTTAGTTCCAATAATGTTGTGGTCCTTGGATTTAGGAACTAGCTCCCAGACCTTGCATTTTTTGAATTGATTCAGCTCCTCTTGCATGGTCTCAATCCAATGAGGGTCTAGGATTGCTTCTTCAAACTTCTTTGGCTCTACTTGGGATAGAAAACTAGAGTAAAGAACTGTACTTAGATTCCTGCTCCTTGTTTGCACCCCTTGTCTGGGATCTCCAATTATTTGATTGGCTGGATGATCCCTTAAGTGCCTATTTGCTGGAGGCAGCCTGTCTTCAGGTTGTACACCTTCAGTCTCTTCATTTAGCTGCACCTCTTGGTCTTCTTCAGCATCAGGAGTATCTTGTACTCCCCCTGGACAACAGCCACCATCTTCCACTTACTGACTTGTAGAAGGACCTTCTGTTAAGGTAAGCTTGACCATCCTTTCAGTTACACCTGTAGAGCTGCAAACACTTCTTGGAAATTCATTGTTAATAAGTCTTGCTTCATCAAAAACTACATGAACAGACTCTTCTATAACTTGAGTAATCAAGTTGTAGACCCTATAAGCCTTACTATTATTGTTGTACCCAACAAAGATCCCCTCTTGGGAGTTGGTAGCAAACTTGGTTAGATAAGACTTATCATTGTTAAGGATATAGCACTTGCAACCAAAGATCCTGAAATAGGATAAATTTGGTTTTTTGCCCTTCACAATCTCATAGGGGATCTTCTTGTGGCTCTTGGTGATAGTAGCCCTATTGATCACATGACAAGCAGTGTTTACTGCCTCAGCCCAGAAATATTCTGGAAGAGATGTGTCACTCAATAGGGTTCTACCAGCCTCTATCAAGGTTCTATTTTTCCTTTCAGCAATACAATTTTGCTGAGGTGTTCTTGGTGAGGAAAATTCCTGAAAAATTCCAAATTCTTCACACAGTTTTGTCATACTGTCGGACTGAAATTCAGTACCATGGTCACTTCTAATTTTGACCACTATACTGTCCAATTCATTTTGAATTTGTTTAACAAAACTATATAAGATACTTGTGGTTTCAGATTTTTGTCTAAGGAAGAACACCCAGGAATACCTTGAATAGTCATCTACAACCACAAATGTGTAAACCTTCCTACCTAGGCTGTGAACTGGCATAGGACCAAAAAGATCCATATGCAAGAGGTATAGACACCTCACAACATCTTTGTTCTCAAGGCTATGAAAGGTGGATTTGGTCTGCTTGTCTTTTTGACAAGCTGAGCATATCCCATCCTTGATACACTTAACCTAAGGACCATTCCTCACTAGCTCTTTGCTAAAGAGTTGGCCAATTGTCTTATAGTTAAGATGAGCCAGCCACTTATGCCATTTAACACAATGTGAGACTTTCTCATCAGATACAAGACAAATAGGAGAAACAATGTTCTCACACATAATGTCTAGACAATAGACATTTCTCTTCCTATATCCTGTCAGAATGATCTTTTGATCACTTGACCTTTTGATATGACAACTATCCTTGACAAATGAGATGTCATATCATAAATCACTCAGCTGACTTATGCTAATGAGGTTATGTTTCAAACCCTTTAAATAAGCCACTTGAGTAATTGTAATTTAGTTACTAGGAATGTTACCAAAGCCTTTGATGATTCCTTTTTCTGAACCACCAAAGGTAACTTTAGGGTCATCCTTGATTGGTGTATAGTCCTTCAGCAACTCCCTAGTTCCACTCATGTTCCTGGAACATCCACTGTCCAAGTACCATATAGGGGCATGGCCACTTGGACTCACCTGCAAAACAGATTACTTAACCTTAGAACCCAAATAATTCTTGGGTCCTTGGTGCAGGTTAGTTTGACTTTTAACAACACTACCTATAGCTCTTCTAGCAGGTAGTTTGCTACTCTCCTTGACACTTAAATTGTGCCAACAATCTATGGCAAAGTGGTCTATCTTGCCACAACACCAGCACTCAAACCTGTTGTACCTTTGTTTAGGTACAACCCTGGTTGGATTTTCTACTGCAGCCTTCTTGTTTAGTGCTGGGGCTTTGCCCTTAGATTTGGACTTAACTGTCCAGGTAGGTTTTGTAAACCCCAATCCAATTTTACCCTTATGAGGTACAAACTCATCTATCAAAGGTAAAACAGATTTTGGTTTAGAAAAACTTGCTACAATCTCTCTCTCCTTCTGAAGTCTAGCCTCCAGATTTCTAATTTAATCATTCTTAAATGTAATAGTACCCATATGAATAACAGTAATGTTCTTCAGTCTGGCTATTTCATTCAGTTTCTGATCAAATAACATGTCTGAATCAGCAGCAGCCAATTTAAGACTAGCAATCTCCTTTGCCTGAGATTTGGCCAAGGTTTTGCTTTTCTACAAGGCCTGCAACAAGTCCCTATATTCATCAATTAACTGATTAATATCTCCTTCAGATTCAGACCCACCCACATCACTTGATGCAGATGTATCTGATTCTGACTCAGTACAAGAAATTGAACTGGATGAACAACTTTGTACCTTACTTGGTCCAGGCTGATCCTGGATTTTTTCTCCTTCAGATAAGGCCATCAGCCCTTTGCACTGATTGTCCTCATGCTCATAAATTGAATTCATTAACTGCATGAACTCATCTTCCTCCTCTTCAGCAAATAACCCAATATAGGCTTCAGCTTCTGAATCTGTTTCTGAAGATGACTGATCAGTCATACTTTTGTCTTTCTTGGCAACAAAGGACTTTTCCTTTTTGCCCTTAAACTGTGTCTTCTTTTTATCAGTTGACTCCTTCCTCTTTTCAGGACAGTCAGCCACTATATGTCCCTGTCTATTGCAACAATAGCATACAATCTTTGAGGATATAGTTTTACTTGGCTTGGACTTTCTTATGTCACTCCTTGATGACTTCCTGTTCTGATAGTAGTCATCTTTTGTCTGTGAAGTGGATGGCTTAGACCTCCACTGATTCTTCTTCAGAAACTTTTGAAAATGTCTTGTAAAAGCATCAAAGTCTTCATCACTTTCACTGTTATCTGAATTCTTGCTTTCTGACACATCTGTCTCAACCTCAGCAACTTTTTGAGGTGGAGATGGAGACTTGCTTTTATATTTCCTAGTGGCTTCAGTCTTGAAGGCCACAGCTCTTTCCTTGTGCTCCACTCTTGTAGTCTTCTCTTCCTCCTTTCTAACCATTAACTGCATCTCATAAGATAACAGTTTTCCAAATAAGGTTGGAGGAGGTATATCAGCTACTTTGGCCATTTCCCTAATGGCACAAATCTTGGTGTCCCAGTCATTAGTCAGGGATCTTAAGAACTTATCATTCAGCTCATAGTTGTTGAATTCTCTTCCATAGGACATCAATTCATTTACTATCCTATAGAACTTCTTGTAGCATTCAGTAATGCTATCAGACTTTCCTTGTCTGAAGCTTTCATATTCCTGATTTAACGAAGACTTCTTGTCTTGTCTTACTTCTTCTGATCCCTCCATATAGACAATTAATGTGTCCCACATTTCTTTAGAAGTTTTACAGTGAATTAAATTCTGAAATTGTTGGGTATTGTATCCACAACGTACCTGATTTGAAGAAGCCCCTGGACAAGCTAAGGTAAATAGACAATGTATTTGACAAAATATTTCAAATTGTGCTTGCAGTTTTTCCACGCTAAGTGCACACCAATGTCAGGGTGCAGTAGGTCAATATACACGGGTCTGCACGACGTAATCCCTCGTTGAGCAGATCAGTGTGTTGGCCTACGTGTACTCTCTCTATTGGAGTGTACTTATTTTCAAGTACAGGGCTGTGTTAACTCAAGAGCAGACGAGGAGCAAGGATGGGTCAAGGAGCACCTCATGGGTGGAAAGACGAAAAATCGTCTAAGTGTAAATCGACGAGAATCACCAAGTGATTCTCGCCGATTCGGGGAGAATCACTAGTGATTCTCGCCGAATCGTCGAGAATCATTGGCTGATTCTCGCCGACTCGATCCAGCTACTTCAAAGCGAGCATCTCTGATGCTAAGTAATAATCGACGAGAATCACCAAGTGATCTCGATTCGCCGATCTCGGCGAGAATCACTGGCTGATTCTCGCCGTCTCGACCCGGCTAAATCAGAGCGTGCAATCAAGTCAACATCGACGAGAATCATCTTTGATTCTCGCCGAATCGACGAGAATCACCTTTGATTCTCGCCGATTCGACGAGAATCACCTTCGATTCTCGCCGATTTTGACTTGGGCATTTTTCTGGATCCCGCTGGACCGGACTTTGCCGCTGGCACTGTTTTGAACCGGTTTTTGGGTTTCTTCTGGTGGGACCCACAACGGTCATTTAGGAGTATACTTGTGTATAAATACACGCGTATTTTTGGAACAGTAACAAGACACAGAAAGAAGCCGAGCGACGACCTTGACCTAAAATCGTGATTTCCGCTCCGCCGCCGCCGTCGCCGCTCGAGCAAGTTGATCGTCGGTCTTGATCTTGATCTCTTCCAGATCTTCCGGCGACAGAAGCTAAGCCAAGCTTAGAGTCTCACGCGTCTAACCAGAGATCTTTTGTCTCTTAATTTGTTGATCGGGAAAACCTTCCCCGTCCGAATCGATCGAGGCGATCGATCCTAGTGTGACCGTTGGTAGACCTAGCTAGCTTCGCTACGAAGTTTGAATCTCCTAAGTAAAGCAGTCGCACACCATTGTCGCCGCCGATCCCATGAACCAAGCCGCCGCCCTCTTTGCCGTCGCCGGTTCTGGGGAGATTCTCTCCACGAGAGATCTAGGGTTGTGGACTCTTTGTGGACTTCAAGAACACGTCGTCAACGAAGAGGGACACCTTAGTCTCCAAAAGTAGTTTGTATCTCTTGTACATTCTAGTTTTACTTTTGTTGTAAAGGAACGTTGGTTCCTAGTTGTAAGGGTTGGGTGCAACCCGTGTTGTGGGAGTGTGTCTCCTACGTGTGGAAGGGTTCTTTCCGATAGTGCAAGGATTGGATTTCAATCCTGTTGGTGAAGAGACCGAGTCGTCCCTTGTTGGGAGATAGGTCGAAGGGGGAAAGTGGATGTACCCAACTCGGGGAACCACTATAAATAGCTTGTGTACCTTCTTTGCTGTGCTAGTTTGTTTATTTGTGCAGGTACAATTTTAATTCCACAAAAACGCTGCACGTCACCTATTCCCCCCCCCCCCATAGGTGAAGGTAGTTGACACTAGGTGGACTTTCAAGTGTTATCAGAGGGAGGTTACTCATCAAAAAGGTTAACACCTTGAGTTGAATCCTGCCGCCAGTGTCAATAAGAAGGCAAACATCTACTATGGACGGGCTCAAGTTCACAGGCAAGATCCCAGTGTGCACCAGGCTCAACTTTCCTATCTGGAAGGAAAGGATCAGGTTCTACATGGAAGCAGTTAATCCTCGACTCTTCATGATCGTGGAGGAGGGACCTTATGTCCCCACTAAGGTCTCCACCATAGATCCTACCAAGAAAGTGCCAAAGAAACTTTCTGAAATGGACAAGGACGAGATGGTGCTGGTAGGACTTGACAAGAAGGCGCAGAATATTCTGGTCAGCGCGGTTGATGACTCAATGATGCAGAACTTCTGTAATTACAGGACAGCAAAGGAGATCTGGCACTGCCTGATTATCCTAATGGAGGGCACTGATGAAGTGAGGGATGATCGGAGATTCCTTCTGAACCAGAAATATGAGGCCTTCAGACAAGGGCCTAAGGAAGAGATCGGAGTCACCTTCGAGAACTTCCTCAATATTGTCAATGCCCTCAAAGGATACGGAAGAGTGTTCACTAATGGTGAACTCAATGATAAATTCCTTAGGTCCCTTACTAAGGAATGGGACACAAAGATCTGCGCCATCCGAGAGTTTGGCAGACTAGCTAAAACAGACCCGCAAATTCTGTTTGGGAAGCTGATGTCCTATGAGCTTCAACTGAACACCAGGAAAGCAGAAGAAGAAGCAGAGAAGGCTGCAGCCAAAGAAAAGACTGTGGCTCTAAAAGCCATTCACTCCAGAAAAGGCAAGGGCGCGGTTTCATACCGTGTCAGGAAAAAGGATGAGGAGGAGGACTCCGAGCCATGCTCCTCCAGCTCAGAGCTATCTGAGGAGGATTTCTCCCTCATCACCCGAGAATTCAAGAAGTTCCTCAAGATGAGGAATCAAAGAAAGAAAGATGGCTCCTCCTCCAGGCATCAGAAGAAAAAATATTCTTCTGACAGGTATGCTTCTAAACCGAACAAACATTGCTCCTCTGACATCATTTGTTTTGGATGCAATAAGCCAGGACATGTCGTGGCCGACTGCTACCAAGGCAAGAGAGAAAAAGGGAAAGGAGAGGAGCTCAAATCCTCTAAGATAAGAAGAAAGAGCGGAGCTACATCGCCAAAAGGACAAAGACACTGAGTGAGTCTGATTCCTCAGACTCCAGTGATGATGAGGAAGCCTACTTTGGGCTGGTGGGTCGCTCCGACTCAGAAGGAGAATGCCCCCCATTTACTGGGAAGGTAAAAGCTCACACCCCTCTCTCCGACTCTGAATCTGATCCTGAGTCTCAGGATGATGAACCTGAGGATAGCCTTTCGGACCGTGAAGCGGAGCTCCTCGAGAAGTAATAGCTTCTGCTCAACACTTTCGAGGAGTGCCGTAAGAGATTGAAGGCTGAGAAAAAGGAAGTGAAATTCCTTAAGGGTGAGTGTGTATCCCTATGGGAAGAGGTCACTAGTTTGATTTCTCTCTGACAGGAGCACCTTGACCTGACTTCAAAGCATTCAGAGTCTCTTAAGCTCCTTGATCTTAAGCAGGAGGAAGTCGACAAGTTGGAAGAACAACTTGCGGCAGAAAGGACGATCGTCAAGAGCTTATCTATGCCAAAACCAGTTCTTCCAGTAGTTGATACCTTCTCTGCTCAGGCCAAAGGAGCTAGCTTGGGGCATGTAGGGGTATCTAGTTCCTCATCCAGGAAAAACAGGAACCATAGGAAGAATAAGGCTGCCAAGAAGGCCTCTGCTGATGAAAAGGGAACGGCTCCGCTCAGTCCTATTGCGTTCAGAAAGCCTAGCTTTCCTTGCAACCAACATGACTTTGAATCAACCTTTGGTCATCATTTCCGGCCCTCGGTTGCAAAGCCAAAGAGCCGATATGATGGTTGGACCTTTCCCCGGAACTTCGGTGAGAGTGCCCTCAAGGCACCTTATGAGGAAATCCACATGGGAAATTATGGCCAATTCTCTAGCGGCCATAATGGAAAGCAGGCACCAAGAGTCAAGCCTGTTATACTAACGAAACAGAAGGTGAAGAAGTCATGTGACTGCAATCACTATGAGGCATCCACCTCCAGATCCAAGGCCCCGGCTGCACCCACCATTCCCAGGGTAAGGCAGGAACCTAGGAAGAGGTACAATAGATTTGACTGTTGGTGTTGTGGCAAAGTCGGTCACTTTGCCGTGGATTTTTGGTTTAACCAGAGATATAATGAGACTCCCTATGTTAGCACTGCGAGGCCGACCACTCGTAAGATTAACCAACCGAGGGGGAGTATGCTAACCAGGAATCTAGGACCCAAGTTCGATTGGGTTCCTAAGGGAAATTAATTTTGTTTTGCAGGAATGTCCAAAGGCCACCAAAACTCCAATCTGGTACTTGGACAGTGGATGCTCCCAACACATGACTGGGACAAGAAGACTACTGCATGATTACACTCCAGTCGAGAATGGACCCAAAGTCATCTTTGGAGGGTCAGATCGAGGAGTCACCAGAGGTTACGGTATGCTTTCCAACGGTATAATCTCTATCACCGACGTGGTATATGTTGAAGTGTTAAACCATAACCTTATCAGTGTAAGTCAGTTATGTGACAAAGGTTATGACGTTAAGTTCTGCAAGGATAAATGTCTGATAATTTCACGTACCTCTTCTGAGACGGTATTATCAGGCATTAGGAGCAGAAATATCTTCTGCTTAGATTTTCTCAGTTTAGATTCATCTACCCCCGTATGCCTTGTGGAAATAGGCAGTGCATCTCTTTGTGAACAATGGCATAAGAGATTGGCACATATTAATTTCAAAACAATTAGTATGTTATTTTCTAAAAACTTAGTAAGGGATGCTCTCGTTATCAAGTGCATCAAAGATAGCCCCTGTCCTGCATGCCAGATGGGCAAACAGACTCGGGCTACCTTTAAGAGCATTGCAGACAAAGACTCTTCCCGATGTCTTTACCTTCTACATATGGACTTGTTTGGTCCAATGCAAGTTCATAGCTTGGGAGGCATGTCCTATACGCTAGTGATAGTTGATCATCATTCTCGGTTTACATGGGTGTTCTTCTTAAAACGAAAGTCGGATACGTTTGACATCTTCACTAGTTTTGTCAAGCAGGTTCAGAACGAATTTAACTGCCCAGTGGTCAAAATCAGAAGTGACCATGGAACAGAATTCGAATCTGGTGCTATGACAGAGTTTTGTGAAGAACAAGGTATCTTTCATGAGTTTTCCTCCCCGCGCACTCCTCAGCAAAATGGAGTTGCGGAGAGGAGAAATAGAACTCTCATTGAAGCCTGCACGACAATGTTGAAAGACGCTTCTCTCCCAGAATACTTCTGGGCAGAGGCTGTCAATACAGCTTGTCATGTACAAAACCGAACATTGATCAACAAGCATCATCGTAAGACGCCTTATGAGCTACTGAGAGGCAGGAAACCAACCATGTCCTACTTGAGGATCTTTGGTTGCAGATGCTATGTATTGAATAATGGGAAGTACCCGCGTACTAAATTTGGTGAAAAATGCTTCGAAGGCATATTCATGGGCTATAGTTCCCATAGTCGGGCATATAGGGTCTTCAATAAGAAAACCCTAGTGGTAGAAGAATCAATTAATGTTGTATTTGATGAAGGAAGTTTGCTTAACAGCAATTCTTCCAGTGGTATTCTTGAAGATGCAGGTACACGACTTGAACAGCTGGATCTCGATGAGACCGCTAAAGATGAAACTCCTAAGTACGTCAAAGTTTCCACCTCCACGTCATCTGGGAATGTTGAAGATCAAAATGGAACAAATCTCCTAGAAGAAGGAGAAGCCCAAGAAGTAGTCGAAGCTCTAGACGCCAGACTTCTAGAGCTCCGGCACGTGAGGGATCATCCTAGAGATCAGATCATCGGAGATCCTCGTGTCGGTGTCAGAACTCGAAGAGGTACTATTAACGAAATTTTGCATCTTAGCTTCCTGTCACAGGTTGAGCCAAAGAAGTTCGACGAGGCGAACAAAGATGCGGCATGGATTCTGGCCATGCAAGATAAACTACATCAATTCGAACGTTGCAACGTTTGGACGCTGGTTCCCAGACCACGCAAGCAGAATGTGATTGGCACCAAGTGGATCTTCAGAAACAAACTGGATGAACATGGTGTCATCATAAAGAACAAGGCCAGGCTGGTGGCTCAAAGTTACAGACAGGAGGAGGGGATTGACTTCGACCAGACCTTTGCACTAGTGGCAAGGCTCGAGGCAATCAGATTGTTCCTGGCGTACGGTTCGCACAAAGGATTCACAGTCTATCAAATGGATGTGAAATCAGCATTCTTGAACGGAGACCTGAAAGAGGAAGTATATGTCGCTCAACCCCCAGGTTTTGTCAATCCTACTTATCACAATCATGTATATTTTCTTAATAAAGCTTTATATGGTTTAAAACAAGCTCCACGAGCTTGGTATGAGACTTTATCTAGCTTTCTTCTTGAGAACAAGTTCTCTAGAGGTAAAATAGATAAGACATTGTTTCTCAGGGAAGTCAAAGGCAAGATTTTGCTGGTGCAAATCTATGTCGATGACATAATATTCGGCTCAACGGACAACAATCTTTGCAAAAAGTTTTCTAAACTTATGCAAGGAAAGTTTGAAATGGGCAGTATGGGTGAGCTAAAGTATTTCTTGGGACTTCAAGTGAAACAGTCTGAGGATGGAATCTTCATCTCTCAGACGAAGTTCACAAATGAACTCCTCAAGAAATTCGGCATGGAGAGTGCAACCTCTATGAGGACTCCAATGGGATCCACTATGTCTCTGGATAAGGATGAGAAAGGTAGACCTTTCGATGAAACCAAATACAGAAGCATCATTGGATCCCTGCTCTACCTTACTGCCAGTAGACCGGATATCATGTTCTCCACATGTGTCTGTGCCAGATATCAGGTGAACACTAAGGAATCTCACTATGTCGCTGCAAAGCGAATTCTAAGATACCTTAAAGGTACTCCAAATCTTGGCTTGTGGTACCCGAGAAACAATGATGTCGAGGGTTTTTCAGATGCTGATTTTGCAGGGAGTAGGGATGACAGGAAAAGCACTTCCGGGACGTGTCAATTCCTCGGAAGAAGGCTTATATCATGGAACAGCAAGAAGCAGAATTGTGTAGCTACCTCCACAGCAGAGTCTGAGTACATCTCGGCAGGCAGCAGTTACGCACAACTCCTATGGATCAGAAACCAGTTAGCCGACTACGACCTTCAGTTCAAGGAAGTACCAATGTACTGCGACTCCTCCAGTGCAATTGCAATTGCCAACTATCCGGTATCGCACAGTAGAACGAAGCATATTGAAGTGCGCTACCACTTCATTCGGGAACACGTGGAGAACAAGGACATCTCGCTCTGTTATGTCCCCACGGACAAGCAGATTGCAGACATTTTCACAAAGCCCTTAGACGAAGCCAAGTTCAGTCTTCTCAAAACTGAATTGGGGATGCTAAACTATGAGGAATAAAGACTACAGAAGCTCCATGCTCGTGCATCTAGGGGGAGGCTTTGCCAGGAACTCAAGTGAGAGCACAGGTGCAAGAACTGAGGGGGAGCAAGGGGTCAAAGGCAACAGACCCAGATTTGCAGAAGCCGAAAAGGGGGAGATTACCCTCTCGGCTAAGGCTAAGGTGGCTCCAAGTTTGCTCCCAAGAAATTGGTATTGGTAATGAATAACTCACTCAACTTAATTTCAAGTTTATGATTTTCATTCCCATATGCTATATTCACCTTAGCTTGTGGGGTTTAGGCTTCTTCAAATAGGGGGAGATTGTTGGGTATTGTATCCACAACGTACCTGATTTGAAGAAGTCCCTGGACAAGCTAAGTTAAATAGACAATGTATTTGACAAAATATTTCAAGTTGTGCTTGCAGTTTTTCCACGCTAAGTGCACACCAATGTCAGGGTGCAGTAGGTCAATATACACGGGTCTTCACGACGTAATCCCTCGTTGATCAGATCAATGTGTTGGCCTACGTGTACTCTCTCTATTGGAGTGTACTTATTTTCAAGTACAGGGTTGTGTTAACTCAATAGCAGACAAGGAGCAAGGATGGGTCAAGGAGCACCTCATGGGTGGAAAGACGAAAAATCGTCTAAGTGTAAATCGACGAGAAACACCAAGTGATTCTCTCCGATTCGGCGAGAATCACTAGTGATTCTCGTCGAATCGTCGAGAATCATTGGCTGATTCTCGCCGACTCGATCCAGCTACTTCAAAGCGAGCATCTCTGATGCTAAGTGATTCTCGCCGATTCGGCGAGAATCACTAGTGATTCTCGCCGAATCGTCAAGAATCACTGGCTGATTCTCGATGTCTCGACCCGGCTAAATCAGAGCATGCAATCAAGTCAACATCGACAAGAATCATCTTTGATTCTCGCCGAATCGACGAGAATCACCTTTGATTCTCGCCGATTCGACGAGAATCACCTTCGATTCTCGCCGATTTTGACTTGGGCATTTTTCTGGATCCCGCTGGACCGGACTTTGCCGCTGGCACTGTTTTGAACCGGTTTTTGGGTTTCTTCTGGTGGGACCCACAACGGTCATTTAGGAGTATACTTGTGTATAAATACACGCGTATTTTTGGAACAGTAACAAGACACAGAAAGAAGCCGAGCGACGACCTTGACCTAAAATCGCGATTTCCGCTCCGCCGCCGCCGTCGCCGCTCGAGCAAGTTGATCGTCGGTCTTGATCGTGATCTCTTCCAGATCTTCCGGCGACAGAAGCTTAGCCAAGTTTAGAGTCTCACGCGTCTAACCAGAGATCTTTTGTCTCTTGATTTGCTGATCGGGAAAACCTTCCCCGTCCGAATCGATCGAGGCGATCGATCCTAGTGTGACCGTTGGTAGACCTAGCTAGCTTCGCTACGAAGTTTGAATCTCCTAAGTAAAGCAGCCTCACACCATTGTCGCCGCCGATCCCGTGAACCAAGCCGCTGCCCTCTTTGCCGCCGCCGGTTCTGGGGAGATTCTCTCCACGAGAGATCTAGGGTTGTGGACTCTTTGTGGACTTCAAGAACACGTCGTCAACGAAGAGGGACACCTTAGTCTCCAAAAGTAGTTTGTATCTCTTGTACATTCTAGTTTTACTTTTGTTGTAAAGGAACGTTGGTTCCTAGTTGTAAGGGTTGGGTGCAACCCGTATTGTGGGAGTGTGTCTCCTACGTGTGGAAGGGTTCCTTCCGATAGTGCAAGGATTGGATTTCAATCCTGTTGGTGAAGAGACCGAGTCGTCCCTTGTTGGGAGATAGGTCGAAGGGGGAAAGTGGATGTACCCAACTCGGGGAACCACTATAAATAGCTTGTGTACCTTCTTTGCTGTGCTGGTTTGTTTATTTGTGCAGGTACAATTTTAATTCCGCAAAAACGTTGCACATCACCTATTCCCCCCCCCCATAGGTGAAGGTAGTTGACACTAGGTGGACTTTCAAGTGCTATCAGAGGGAGGTTACTCATCAAAAAGGTTAACACCTTGAGTTGAATCCTGCCGCCAGTGTCAATAAGAAGGCAAACATCTACTATGGATGGGCTCAAGTTCACAGGCAAGATCCCAGTGTGCACCAGGCTCAACTTTCCTATCTAGAAGGAAAGGATCAGGTTCTACATGGAAGCAGTTGATCCTCGACTCTTCATGATCGTGGAGGAGGGACCTTATGTCCCCACTAAGGTCTCCACCATAGATCCTACCAAGAAAGTGCCAAAGAAACTTTCTGAAATGGACAAGGACGAGATGGTGCTGGTAGGACTTGACAAGAAGGCGCAGAATATTCTAGTCAGCGCGGTTGATGACTCAATGATGCAGAACTTCTGCAATTGCAGGACAGCAAAGGAGATCTGGCACTGTCTGATTATCCTAATGGAGGGCACTGATGAAGTGAGGGATGATCGGAGATCCCTTCTAAACCAGAAATATGAGGCCTTCAGACAAGTGCCTAAGGAAGAGATCGGAGTCACCTTCGAGAACTTCCTCAATATTGTCAATGCCCTCATAGGATACGGAAGAGTGTTCACTAATGGTGAACTCAATGATAAATTCCTTAGGTCCCTTACTAAGGAATGGGACACAAAGATCTGCGCCATCCGAGATTTTGGCAGACTAGCTGAAACATACCCGCAAATTCTATTTGGGAAGCTGATGTCCTATGAGCTTCAACTGAACACCAGGAAAGCAGAAGAAGAAGCAGAGAAGGCTGCAGCCAAAGAAAATACTGTGGCTCTAAAAGCCATTCACTCCAGAAAAGGCAAGGGCGCGGTTTCATACCGTGCCAGGAAAAAGGATGAGGAGGAGGACTCCGAGCCATGCTCCTCCAGCTCAGAGCTATCTGAGAAGGATTTCTCCCTCATCACCCGAGAATTCAAGAAGTTCCTCAAGATGAGGAATCAAAGAAAGAAAGATGGCTCCTCCTCCAAGCATCAGAAGAAAAATTATTCTTCTGACAGGTATGCTTCTAAAACGAACAAACATCGCTCCTCTGACATCATTTGTTTTGGATGCAATAAGCCAGGACATGTCGTGGCCGACTGCTACCAAGGCAAGAGAGAAAAAGGGAAAGGAGAGGAGCTCAAATCCTCTAAGATAAGAAGAAAGAGCGGAGCTACATCGCCAAAAGGCCAAAGACACTGAGTGAGTCTGATTCCTCAGACTCCAGTGATGATGAGGAAGCCTACTTCGGGCTGGTGGGTCGCTCCGACTCAGAAGGAGAATGCCCCCCATTTACTGGGAAGGTAAAAGCTCACACCCCTCTCTCCGACTCTGAATCTGATCCTGAGTCTCAGGATGATGAACCTGAGGATAGCCTTTCGGCCCGTGAAGCGGAGCTCCTCGAGAAGTATGAGCTTCTACTCAACACTTTCGAGGAGTGCCGTAAGAGATTGAAGGCTGAGAAAAAGGAAGTGAAATTCCTTAAGGGTCAGTGTGTATCCCTAAGGGAAGAGGTCACTAGTTTGATTTCTCTCTGACAGGAGCACCTTGACCTGACTTCAAAGCATTCAGAGTCTCTTAAGCTCCTTGATCTTAAGCAGGAGGAAGTCGACAAGTTGGAAGAACAACTTGCGGTAGAAAGGAAGATCGTCAAGAGCTTATCTATGCCAAAACCAGTTCTTCCAGTAGTTGATACCTTCTCTGCTCAGGCCAAAGGAGCTAGCTTGGGGCATGTAGGGGTATCTGGTTCCTCATCCAGGAAAAACAGGAACCATAGGAAGAATAAGGCCGCCAAGAAGGCCTCTGCTGATGAAAAGGGAAAGGCTCCGCTCAGTCCTGTTGCGTTCAGAAAGCCTAGCTTTCCTTGCAACCAACATGACTTTGAATCAACCTTTGGTCATCATTTCCGGCCCTCGGTTGCAAAGCCAAAGATCCGATATGATGGTTGGACCTTTCCCCGGAACTTCGGTGAGAGTGCCCTCAAGGCACCTTATGAGGAAATCCACATGGGAAATTATGGCCAATTCTCTAGCGGCCATAATGGAAAGCAGGCACCAAGAGTCAAGCCTGTTATATTAATGAAACAGAAGGTGAAGAAGTCATGTGACTGCAATCACTATGAGGCATCCACCTCCAGATCCAAGGCCCCGGCTGCACCCACCATTCCCAGGGTAAGGCAGGAACCTAGGAAGAGGTACAATAGATTTGACTGTTGGTGTTGTGGCAAAGTCGGTCACTTTGTCGTGGATTTTTGGTTTAACCCGAGATATAACGAGACTCCCTATGTTAGCACTGCGAGGCCGACCACTCGTAAGGTTAACCAACCGAGGGGGAGTATGCTAACCAAGAATCTAGGACCCAAGTTCGATTGGGTTACTAAGGGAAATTAATTTTGTTTTGCAGGAATGTCCAAAGGCCACCAAAACTCCACTCTGGTACTTGGACAGTGGATGCTCCCGACACATGACTGGGACAAGAAGCCTGCTGCATGATTACACTCCAGTCGAGAATGGACCCAAAGTCATCTTTGGAGGGTCAGATCGAGGAGTCACCAGAGGTTACGGTATGATTTCCAACGGTATAATCTCTATCACCGACGTGGCATATGTCGAAGGGTTAAACCATAACCTTATCAGTGTAAGTCAGTTATGTGACAAAGGTTATGACGTTATGTTCTGCAAGGATAAATGTCTGATAATTTCACGTGTAACGCCCCAAAACTCAAAGGAGCAAAGGGGGGCGTTTTGGGCCAGTTTTGGTTTCTGGCTGACGGCACACGGCCTGGGACACGGGCGTGTCCCAGGGCGTGTCAAGTGTGTGCCGACACTTAGTCGCGAAGTCGTCGAGTTATACTCGACGATTCGTCGAGAAAGGGCACACGGCCTGCGACACGGGCGTGTCGCAGGGCGTGTCGACCCGTGTCGACACTTAGCCGTGAAATTGTCGAGTTATTCTCGACGATTCGTCGAGAATGGGCACACTGCCTGCGACACGGGCGTGTCGCAGGGCGTGTCGACCCGTGTCGACGATCGTCAAGGTGAAATCGTCGAGATTCACTCGACGATCGTCGAGACAAGGCACACGGCCTAGGACACGGGCGTGTCCAAGGCCGTGTCATCCAGTCGTCGTTCTCCCCTCGACGAAATGTCCCGTGTACACGGCCTGGGGGCCCAGGCGTGTCAATGTGACACGGGCAAGGACACGGGCGTGTCCTAGAACCCGTGCAGTGCTCGGGTTGGAAACGGGGGAAAATCATGGGGTACACGGCCGGCTACACGGCCGTGTCAGCTGGAACACGGGCGTGTCAACTCGAACACGGGCGTGTTCGATACCCGTGTGCGTGTTCAGAAGATTCGATTTTGACGGCGAATGCGGCACACGGCCCTGGACACGGGCGTGTGCCAGGCCGTGTTCGGCCCAGATTGGGCATTTCAGCCCCGAATCAAAGCCGCTCGTTTTCTTAGGTTGAGATCCGACAGCTGGGGATGGTTCCTGAGAGTATATACTCGGGTTTGACTTAGAAAAATCCACACTTTTCACCCCTTTTCATCTCTCCAAACCCTTGGAGAAAGAAGAGCTAAGGCAAGAGGAAGAGGAGCTAGATCCGCCATTGGAGGAGCTTCGGAGCTCCGAATCGCAAGCCGACTCCGGATCCACGGAGGCAACGCAAGTGCGGTGATTTCTATCCGATTACATTTCGATGGCGCCAAAGAGGAACGCAAGGGTAACGATCCTCACTTGTGAGCATGATAGCTCTCTTTCTTAGCATAGGAAGCCCTCTCTCGCGAGTTTGCGAAGAGTTGGAGGCGTTCCTTCGGGTAGATATGTAAAGTCCCCGTTGTTTAGCGTCCGTATGCGAGAACGGACATAGGCATTTTGGTTGAAGCCTACCCGGACATGTTAGTCCGGATCGGTGATGTTGCATTGCATAAGGCCGGAGAAGACTCCGTGCTATTTGGTGTTTTCGGGTTTTCTACGCGGTAGATTGCAGCAGGGAGCCTTGGGGACTAACCCAAAGGTGCACCCGGAAAACTGGGCGGACACGAGGTCTTGCCAACTTGGTGGCTTGGAAGCCAACTTGAACATAACCGGGTTATGTGACTTGTGATGAAAATGGGACTCGGTAGAAGTTTGACCTGCGCATATGGTTTAAATTACCGTTGCGGGCGCATATGGTTTAAATTACCGTTGCGTTGTGAGCACGGGTTAGATGGAACCGTACCCACTCTATGTCGTTCGGATTAGGGCCGTTGGCATAGATGAGGGTCTTCGGCGGTCTATGGTTTTAATTACCGTGACCCATGCCAGGAAGACAAAATGCTCATTGTTTGGCCGTCCAAGAGAGGATGGCGGTGAGTCGGCAGACTTAGACTGCGTTCACCAAGAATGTGCCCTGAGTGCACGGGGTGTGTGGCCGTTGAGCCTCCGCCTGTGATGAAATGACTATATTTATAATGCTCGCTTATGCTAATGAAATGCAGGGAAGGAGCATCGCCGCCCCGAGTTGGGGGCGGGATCGTTATAATTTGGTCAGCATTGCTGACCGTTGCTTTGTTTGCCACCGTGCGGTGGTTTGTTTGCTTGCAGGTGCAGCTGGACCGAGCGGTCAATAGCGGGCTAAAGCCCTTTTTGCGAAGCTGGCCCTCGAAGGCCCAAGTGAAATGTTTTCTATTTTTATTCATGTATGGCCGGCCTGCGTGCCGAGGTTGGTAAATCATGTAACGGACAAGTGAAACTTTTTGTAAGGCCTTAAGGCCAATGTTTGGGTATTTTTGTATACATTCCTAAATGTTGTATTAGTGGACATTCGTGCTCTTATGCTGGGTTCTTGTTTACAACTTATATTAACTGCTTCCGCTAGAATGCTCTGTGTAGGACGTTGAGATTGGTTGGATGGTTTCCATAAGTAACCACCCGGTCTGTCTGTGGTATATGGCGTCGGGCCCCGGCCGGACCTACTGCTATATGCTATGCGACGGATAGGGGGTGTTACAATTTGGTATCAGACTACTGGTTTTGGTCGGGCTTAAACGGAATTCGTGGTCGAATTCTTTTTAAGGGGTGGTGAGCACATTGTGTGCGTCATCGTTATAATGGTAAAAGAACCCATGAATGTCCACTTAGGAATGAAAATACTCGTGTTTGAGGAACCTGCGTGTTCCTATAATTGCTGTTTGCAATGTTATTTGGTCGCTTAACGGTGTTTTGTACCACTATAGGTGACCCGAAGTGGTGTTGGGCCGTCAGAACGCCGAGGTTCTGAGGCTAGTAGTGCACCAGAAGTTGCTCCAGCAACACCTTTGTCGGCTGAAAATATACGATTGGTGGCTGAAGCGGTGTTGGCCGTGATCAATGCGCAGCCTGGAAGGCAAGCGCAGCAGCCCGCTCCTGTGATGGAGCAAGTACCTCTTCAAGAGGCCGAGCCGAGGAGGATGGAGCAAGTGGTTGTAGAACCAATAGTGCCAAGGAGGGCGACTGAGAGGCAGTTGAAGCATGTAATGAGCTTTAACCCTCCGTTATTCTCGGGGTTGGGAACCCCATCGCAGGCTGAAGACTGGCTCTCTAGGGTGAAGAGAGTCATGACAGCGACGGAGACGGAGGAGTGGCAAATGACCACCATCGCTACGTTCCTTCTGGATGGGGAAGCGAGGATGTGGTGGGAAGGTTTGGAGCTGCATCATTTGAGAGGTAGACAACTGATAGACGTTCCGATGGAAGAGTTCTCGGAATTGTTCTTAGCAAGATACCTCCCTTCTACTCAGAGGATTTCAATGGAGAATGAGTTCCTGAAGTTGGTGCAGGGTGAGAGGAGCGTGGATGAATATCTCCACGAGTTTACGCGGTTGAGTCGTTATGCTAGCTCCATCATCATGGATGAGGAGCGCAAGACTAATCGTTTTTATGAAGGCTTGAGGGATGAGCTGAGATTGTTACTGTCGGGGCCAATGACGCAGGGTTTCTTAACCTTGGTCAATACTGCCCGGTCCTTGGAGAAGGACATGAAGAGTGTACAAGCGAAGAAAGGCTTGGGCGAGAAGAAATCTGGGTTCAAAGTGCCGACTACTTCAAAGTCTGGCTATCAAAGATTCTTTAAGAAGCATAGGACTTCGGGTCCAGCTCCTTCTGGTGCTTCTGGGGCGACTACGAGTCGGACCCCGGGCGCGTGCTTCACTTGTGGCAAGACGGGGCATTTCGCCCGTGATTGTTGGAGCGGACGTCCTAAGTCCGAAAGGAGGCCAGGAGCTACCTACGAAGAGAAGGGAAAGGCGGTGGAGTCGACCGCATCTCACTATGCTCCGGCCCAACCAAGGGTTTACAATCTTGGCCAACAGGAGGCCATTAAACAAGCTGACGTGGTGACAGGTACGGTTTAATTTATAGCAAGTCAATTCCTTTATATGCTTGTTATGTATATGTTACCTTACCACTGCTTGTTTAGGATTTGTAATGATTTGTGAAAATCCCGCACGAGCACTCTTCGATACGGGAGCTTCACACTCCTTCTTGTCCGAAGGATTTATATCACGCATCGGAGTCCCTTCTTCGATGGCGAAGGACAAGTTGGATGTGTTGTTGCCCAATGGGTGTTCGATGCGAGCGGTTAGGATCTGCGAGGTTAAGACTCGTATTGGAGAGCAGGAGTTCGACCTGCGGGCGTCTTTACTTCCGTTAGTGGAGTTCGACGTCATATTTGGCATGGACTGGCTCTCGGAGCAGCAGGCCCATATAGATTGCGGTAGCAAGGAAGTCAAGCTGGGAGCGAGTCGTGAGACGACTTTTACGGGCTTAAAGGGGTCGAGCAAGACGTTGATGTCTGCTCTTCAGGTGGTGAAGGCGGTTCGTGCTGGAGCAGAACTGTTCTTTACACTAGTGGAGGTTGCAAAGCCGAAGCCCGCGTTGGATTGTATTTCAGTGGTATCGGAATACCCTGATGTGTTCCCCGCAGATCTTCCTGGAGCCCCGCCTCAACGGGAGATAGATTTTACGATCGAGCTAGTGCCAGGTGCAAAGCCTGTGTCACGATCTCCGTATCGGCTAGCGCCTAAGGAAATGGCGGAGCTGAAAGTTCAACTGCAAGAGTTGTTGGAGCAAGGGTATGTGCGCCCGAGTTCTTCGCCTTGGAGCGCACCGGTCCTCTTTGTTAAGAAGAAGGACGGAAGCTTGAGATTGTGTATTGATTATCGGGAGCTAAACAAGCTGACTGAGAAGAATAAGTACCCGATCCCTAGGATTGATGATCTCTTTGATCAGTTAGTCGGGTCGACGGTGTACTCGAAGTTAGATCTCAAGTCTGGGTACTATCAGCTGCGGATAAGGGAGAGTGATATCCCGAAGACAGCGTTTAGTACGAGATACGGGCATTATGAGTTTACGGTCATGCCGTTTGGGCTGACTAATGCGCCGTCAGTGTTCATGGATTTGATGAACAGGACGTTCAGGGAGTACTTGGACCATTTCGTGATCGTCTTCATCGACGATATTTTGGTGTACTCGCAAAGTGAGGAAGATCACTTCAAGCATCTTCATTTGGTGTTGGAGACGCTAAGGAGAAACCAGTTATATGCCAAGTTCTCGAAGTGCGAGTTTTGGCTATCCTCAGTAGCGTTCCTCGGGCATATAGTGAGTGGAGAGGGTATTGCGGTGGATCCGGCGAAGATTGTTGCGATACGGGAGTGGCCTGAGCTTGCTACGGTAGCAGAAGTCCGGAGCTTTTTGGGGCTTGCCGGTTATTATAGGCGCTTCGTAGAGAACTTCTCGCGGATAGCGCTACCTCTCACTACTTTGACGAGGAAGGAGCATAAGTTCGTTTGGACGCCGGAGTGCGCGCGAGCTTTTGAGGAATTGAAGTGTCGGTTGACCACGGCGCCTGTGTTGAGTTCGCCGGTTGGGACCGAAGGCTATGAGATATATAGCGATGCTTCAGGCAGCGGTTTGGGTTGTGTGCTACTGCAGCACGGAAGCGTGATAGCTTATGGCTCGAGACAGCTAAAAGTGCACGAGAGGAATTATCCGGTCCATGACTTGGAGTTAGCGGCCGTGATTTTTGCCTTGAAGCTGTGGAGACACTATTTGTACGGTGTGAAGATTGATATCTACACCGATCACAAGAGCCTAAAGTACCTGATTGATCAGAAGGATCTGAATATGCGGCAGCGTAGATGGATGGAGTTCTTAGGGGACTATACATTCAAGATCCACTACGTGCCTGGCAAAGGGAATGCGGTTGCGGACGCGTTGAGTCGTCGAGCCCCAGCTCAAGCGAATTGGCTATCAGTGCATGATGAGCGGTTGGTGCAGGAGCTGGAGGCGTTGGAGATTGTTTGTGTGGATAGACAATCTAGTGCTGAAGCAGTGCTGAATTGGACTGAAGTCCAATATGACCTGGCTGATCGGATTCGGCAGGCTTTGGATATGGATGCTCATATGAAGCAGTTCATGATAGAGGCTTTGGATGGGTCAAATTCCCAATTCGTTGTGGAGGACGGATTGCTGTGGAAAGACGGTCGTCTGTGCGTCCCAAGCGTGGGCAATTTACGGGTGGAGTTGTTGTACGAGGCACACCATACCAGTACTCGATTCACCCGGGGAGCACGAAGATGTACCGCGATGTAAAGAAGCTATTTTGGTGGCCGGGTTTGAAAAAGGATGTGGCGCTATACGTAGCGAAGTGCCAAACCTGCGCCTTAGTAAAGGCGGAGTGCCAAAAGCCGGGAGGATTTCTTAAGTCCTTGCCTATTCCGGAGTGGAAATTTGACGACATCTCTATGGACTTTGTGCACGGTTTGCCAAGGTCGCAAAAGGGGAACGACGCCATTTGGGTGGTCGTGGATCGATTAACGAAGGTGTCGCATTTTATTCCGCATAGGAAGGACGATCCGGTGGAGAAGCTGGCGAAGCTTCTATGTGGATAATATAGTACGGCTTCATGGTGTGCCCCGCAGCATCGTGAGTGACCGAGATGGGCGGTTCACGTCCAATGATTGGAGGCTGGTGCAGCAAATGTTGGGAACAAAGCTGAAGTTTAGCACAGCCTTCCATCCGCAAACGGATGGGCAGACCGAGAGGGTCAATAGAACCATGGAAGACATGCTTCGCATGTGTGTTTTGGACTTTGGAAAGCAATGGGAGGACCACCTTTATTTGGTGGAGTTCGCATACAACAACAGCTACCAAGCAAGTATTCAGATGGCACCTTTCGAGGCCCTATATGGTAGAAGATGTCGCACGCCGTTGTCTTGGTTAGAAACGGGCGAGTCGAAGTTGTATAAGCGATCGGAAGTGGATGATGCTACTTCTTTGGTGAGAACCATTCGGGAGAGGTTACTCATCGCTCAGGACCGGCAAGCAAAGTACTATAATGCCAAGCACAGGAACGTGGAGTTCGCTGTGGGTGATTATGTGTACCTAAAGATCAAGCCGTTCAAGGGTGTCTCGCGGGTGCGACGATTGAAAAAGCTAAGCCCGAGGTACCTTGGACCGTTTGAGGTTCTGGAGCGAGTTGGAGAAGCGGCCTATAGGTTGAAGCTTTCTGTGGAGCTAAGTGGTTTACACGATGTATTCCACATTTCGGTGCTTCGGAAGGCGGTGCAAGAGCCTACGCAAGTGATCGCGGTCGATCAAGTGCCGGTGGATAGTGGGCTAACGACAAAGGTAAAGCCCGTGCGGATTGAGGACTCGGAGGTCAAGCGGCTACGCAATAAAGAGATCAGGATGGTCAAGGTCCGATGGGACAATTGCGGTCGTGAGGAGCTCTCCTGGGAGCGAGAGCAGACTATGCTTGACGAGTATCCGGAGTTGTTCCGCTCAGGTACAAATGTTGTTTTTGTATATCTTTCCTTTATGTAATTTCGTGGGCGAAATTCTTTTAAGAGGGGGAGAGTTGTAACGCCCCGAAACTCAAAGGAGCAAAGGGGGACGTTTTGGGCCAGTTTTGGTTTCTGGCTGACGGCACACGGCCTGGGACACGGGCGTGTCCCAGGGCGTGTCAAGTGTGTGCCGACACTTAGTCGCGAAGTCGTCGAGTTATACTCGACGATTCGTCGAGAAAGGGCACACGGCCTGCGACACGGGCGTGTCGCAGGGCGTGTCGACCCGTGTCGACACTTAGCCATGAAATCGTCGAGTTATTCTCGACGATTCGTCGAGAATGGGCACACGGCCTGCGACACGGGCGTGTCGCAGGGCGTGTCGACCCGTGTCGACGATCGTCAAGGTGAAATCGTCGAGATTCACTCGACGATCGTCGAGACAAGGCACACGGCCTAGGACACGGGCGTGTCCAAGGCCGTGTCATCCAGTCGTCGTTCTCCCCTCGAAGAAATGTCCCGTGTACACGGCCTGGGGGCCCAGGCGTGTCAATGTGACACGGGCAAGGACACGGGCGTGTCCTAGAACCCGTGCAGTGCTCGGGTTGGAAACGGGGGAAAATCATGGGGTACACGGCCGGCTACACGGCCGTGTCAGCTGGAACACGGGCGTGTCAACTCGAACACGGGCGTGTTCGATACCCGTGTGCGTGTTCAGAAGATTCGATTTTGACGGCGAATGCGGCACACGGCCCTGGACACGGGCGTGTGCCAGGCCGTGTTCGGCCCAGATTGGGCATTTCAGCCCCGAATCAAAGCCGCTCGTTTTCTTAGGTTGAGATCCGACGGCTGGGGATGGTTCCTGAGAGTATATACTCGGGTTTGACTTAGAAAAATCCACACTTTTCACCCCTTTTCATCTCTCCAAACCCTTGGAGAAAGAAGAGCTAAGGCAAGAGGAAGAGGAGCTAGATCCGCCATTGGAGGAGCTTCGGAGCTCCGAATCGCAAGCCGACTCCGGATCCACGGAGGCAACGCAAGTGCGGTGATTTCTATCCGATTACATTTCGATGGCGCCAAAGAGGAACGCAAGGGTAACGATCCTCACTTGTGAGCATGATAGCTCTCTTTCTTAGCATAGGAAGCCCTCTCTCGCGAGTTTGCGAAGAGTTGGAGGCGTTCCTTCGGGTAGATATGTAAAGTCCCCGTTGTTTAGCGTCCGTATGCGAGAACGGACATAGGCATTTTGGTTGAAGCCTACCCGGACATGTTAGTCCGGATCGGTGATGTTGCATTGCATAAGGCCGGAGAAGACTCCGTGCTATTTGGTGTTTTCGGGTTTTCTACGCGGTAGATTGCAGCAGGGAGCCTTGGGGACTAACCCAAAGGTGCACCCGGAAAACTGGGCGGACACGAGGTCTTGCCAACTTGGTGGCTTGGAAGCCAACTTGAACATAACCGGGTTATGTGACTTGTGATGAAAATGGGACTCGGTAGAAGTTTGACCTGCGCATATGGTTTAAATTACCGTTGCGGGCGCATATGGTTTAAATTACCGTTGCGTTGTGAGCACGGGTTAGATGGAACCGTACCCACTCTATGTCGTTCGGATTAGGGCCGTTGGCATAGATGAGGGTCTTCGGCGGTCTATGGTTTTAATTACCGTGACCCATGCCAGGAAGACAAACTGCTCATTGTTTGGCCGTCCAAGAGAGGATGGCGGTGAGTCGGCAGACTTAGACTGCGTTCACCAAGAATGTGCCCTGAGTGCACGGGGTGTGTGGCCGTTGAGCCTCCGCCTGTGATGAAATGACTATATTTATAATGCTCGCTTATGCTAATAAAATGCAGGGAAGGAGCATCTCCGCCCCGAGTTGGGGGCGGGATCGTTATAATTTGGTCAGCATTGCTGACCGTTGCTTTGTTTGCCACCGTGCGGTGGTTTATTTGCTTGCAGGTGCAGCTGGACCGAGCGGTCAATAGCGGGCTAAAGCCCTTTTTGCGAAGCTGGCCCTCGAAGGCCCAAGTGAAATGTTTTCTATTTTTATTCATGTATGGCCGGCCTGTGTGCCGAGGTTGGTAAATCATGTAACGGACAAGTGAAACTTTTTGTAAGGCCTTAAGGCCAATGTTTGGGTATTTTTGTATACATTCCTAAATGTTGTATTAGTGGACATTCGTGCTCTTATGCTGGGTTCTTGTTTACAACTTATATTAACTGCTTCCGCTAGAATGCTCTGTGTAGGACGTTGAGATTAGTTGGATGGTTTCCATAAGTAACCACCCGGTCTGTCTGTGGTATATGGCGTCGGGCCCCGGCCGGACCTACTGCTATATGTTATGCGACGGATAGGGGGTGTTACATCACGTACCTCTTCTGAGACGGTATTATCAGGCATTAGGAGCAGAAATATCTTCTGCTTAGATTTTCTCAGTTTAGATTCATCTACCCCCGTATGCCTTGTGGCAATAGGCATTGCATCTCTTTGTGAACAATGGCATAAGAGATTGGCACATATTAATTTCAAAACAATTAGTATGCTGTTTTCTAAAAACTTAGTAAGGGATGCTCCCGTTATCAAGTGCATCAAAGATAGCCCATGTCCTGCATGCCAGATGGGCAAACAGACTCGGGCTACCTTTAAGAGCATTGCAGACAAAGACTCTTCCTGATGTCTTTACCTTCTACATATGGACTTGTTTGGTCCAATGCAAGTTCATAGCTTGGGAGGCAAGTCCTATACGCTAGTGATAGTTGATGATCATTCTCGGTTTACATGGGTGTTCTTCTTAAAATGAAAGTCGGATACGTTTGACATCTTCACTAGTTTTGTCAAGCAGGTTCAGAACGAATTTAACTGCCCAGTGGTCAAAATCAGAAGTGACCATGGAACAGAATTCGAATCCGGTGCTATGACAGAGTTTTGTGAAGAACAAGGTATCTTTCATGAGTTTTCCTCCCCGCTCACTCCTCAGCAAAATGGAGTTGCGGAGAGGAGAAATAGAACTCTCATTGAAGCCTGCACGACAATGTTGAAAGACGCTTCTCTCCCAGAATACTTCTGGGCAGAGGCTGTCAATACAGCTTGTCATGTACAAAATCGAACATTGATCAACAAGCATCATCGTAAGACGCCTTATGAGCTATTGAGAGGCAGGAAACCAACCATGTCCTACTTGAGGATCTTTGGTTGCAGATGCTATGTATTGAATAATGGGAAGTACCCGCATACTAAATTTGGTGAAAAATGCTTCGAAGGCATATTCATAGGCTATAGTTCCCATAGTCGGGCATATAGGGTCTTCAATAAGAAAACCCTAGTGGTAGAAGAATCAATTAATGTTGTATTTGATGAAGGAAGTTTGCTTAACAACAATTCTTCCAGTGGTATTCTTGAAGATGCAGGTGCATGACTTGAACAGCTGGATCTCGATGAGACCGCTAAAGATGAAACTCCTAAGTACGTCAAAGTTTCCACCTCCACGTCATCTGGGAATGTTGAAGATCAAAATGGAACAAATCTCCTAGAAGAAGGAGAAGCCCAAGAAGTAGTCGAAGCTCCAGACGCCAGTCTTCTAGAGCTCCGGCACGTGAGGGATCATCCTAGAGATCAGATCATCAGAGATCCTCGTGTCGGTGTCAGAACTCGAAGAGGTACTATTAACGAAATTTTGCATCTTAGCTTCCTGTCACAGGTTGAGCCAAAGAAGTTCGACGAGGCGAACAAAGATGCGGCATGGATTCTGGCCATGCAAGATGAACTACATCAATTCGAACATTGTAACGTTTGGACGCTGGTTCCCAGACCACGCAAGCAGAATGTGATTGGCACCAAGTGGATCTTCAGAAACAAACTGGATGAACATGGTGTCATCATAAAGAACAAGGCCAGGCTGGTGGCTCAAAGTTACAGACAGGAGGAGGGGATTGACTTCGACCAGACCTTTGCACTAGTGGCAAGGCTCGAGGCAATCAGATTGTTCCTGGCGTACGCTTCGCACAAAGGATTCACAGTCTATCAAATGGATGTGAAATCAGCATTCTTGAACGGAGACCTGAAAGCGGAAGTATATGTCGCTCAACCCCCAGGTTTTGTCAATCCTACTTATCCCAATCATGTATATTTTCTTAATAAAGCTTTATATGGTTTAAAACAAGCTCCACGAGCTTGGTATGAGACTTTATCTAGCTTTCTTCTTGAGAACAAGTTCTCTAGAGGTAAAATAGATAAGACATTGTTTCTCAGGGAAGTCAAAGGCAAGATTTTGCTGGTGCAAATCTATGTCGATGACATAATATTCGGCTCAACGGACAACAATCTTTGCAAAAAGTTTTCCAAACTTATGCAAGGAAAGTTTGAAATGAGCAGTATGGGTGAGCTAAAGTATTTCTTGGGACTTCAAGTGAAACAGTCTGAGGATGGAATCTTCATCTCTCAGACGAAGTTCACAAATGAACTCCTCAAGAAATTCGGCATGGAGAGTGCAACCTCTATGAGGACTCCAATGGGATCCACTATGTCTCTGGATAAGGATGAGAAAGGTAGACCTTTCGATGAAACCAAATACAGAAGCATCATTGGATCCCTGCTCTACCTTACTGCCAGTAGACCGGATATCATGTTCTCCACATGTGTCTGTGCCAGATATCAGGTGAACACTAAGGAATCTCACTATGTCGCTGCAAAGCGAATTCTAAGATACCTTAAAGGTACTCCAAATCTTGGCTTGTGGTACCCGAGAAACAATGATGTCGAGGGTTTTTCAGATGCTGATTTTGCAGGGAGTAGGGATGACAGGAAAAGCACTTCCGGGACGTGTCAATTCCTCGGAAGAAGGCTTATATCATGGAACAGCAAGAAGCAGAATTGTGTAGCTACCTCCACAGCAGAGTCTGAGTACATCTCGGCAGGCAGCTGTTGCGCACAACTCCTATGGATCAGAAACCAGTTAGCCGACTACGACCTTCAGTTCAAGGAAGTACCAATGTACTGCGACTCCTCTAGTGCAATTGCAATTGCCAACAATCCGGTATCGCACAGTAGAACGAAGCATATTGAAGTGCGCTACCACTTCATTCGGGAGCACGTGGAGAATAAGGACATCTCGCTCTGTTATGTCCCCACGGACAAGCAGATTGCAGACATTTTCACAAAGCCCTTAGACGAAGCCAAGTTCAGTCTTCTCAAAACTGAATTGGGGATGCTAAACTATGAGGAATAAAGACTACAGAAGCTCCATGCTCGTGCATCTAGGGGGAGGCTTTGCCAGGAACTCAAGTGAGAGCACAGGTGCAAGACCTGAGGGGGAGCAAGGGGTCAAATGCAACAGACCCAGATTTGCAGAAGACGAAAAGGGGGAGATTACCCTCTCGGCTAAGGTTAAGGTGGCTCCAAGTTTGCTCCCAAGAAATTGGTCTTGGTAATGAATAACTCACTCAACTTAATTTCAAGTTTATGATTTTCATTCTCATATGCTATATTCACCTTAGCTTGTGGGGTTTAGGCTTCTTCAAATAGGGGGAGATTGTTGGGTATTGTATCCACAACGTACCTAATTTGAAGAAGTCCCTGGACAAGCTAAGGTAAATAAACAATGTATTTGACAAAATATTTCAAGTTGTGCTTGCAGTTTTTCCACGCTAAGTGCACACCAATGTCAGGGTGCAGTAGGTCAATATACACGGGTCTGCACGATGTAATCCCTCGTTGATCAGATCAGTGTGTTGGCCTACGTGTACTCTCTCTATTGGAGTGTACTTATTTTCAAGTACAGGGCTGTGTTAACTCAAGAGCAGACAAGGAGCAAGGATGGGTCAAGGAGCACCTCATGGGTGGAAAGACGAAAAATCGTCTAAGTGTAAATCGACGAGAATCACCAAGTGATTCTCGCCGATTCGACGAGAATCACTAGTGATTCTCGCCGAATCGTCGAGAATCATTGGCTGATTCTCGCCGACTCGATCCAGCTACTTCAAAGCGAGCATCTCTGATGCTAAGTAATAATCGACGAGAATCACCAAGTGATTCTCGCCGATTCGGCGAGAATCACTAGTGATTCTCGCCGAATCGTCGAGAATCACTGGCTGATTCTCGCCGTCTCGACCCGGCTAAATCAGAGCGTGCAATCAAGTCAACATCGACGAGAATCATCTTTGATTCTCGCCGAATCGACGAGAATCACCTTTGATTCTCGCCGATTCGACGAGAATCACCTTCGATTCTAGCCGATTTTGACTTGGGCATTTTTCTGGATCCCGCTGGACCGGACTTTGTCGTTGGCACTGTTTTGAACCGGTTTTTGGGTTTCTTCTGGTGGGACCCACAACGGTCATTTAGGAGTATACTTGTGTATAAATACACGCGTATTTTTGGAACAGTAACAAGACACAGAAAGTGTAAAACTCCCCCTACCCGGATCCCAAAACACGGCACGAAGAGGGAGTCTTATGCCCGGAACAGCCGTCTTGCGGTAACATTAGCACACGGGCTAACCTGTACCACAAGACGCCTATTCCGCCGGCTACAACAATATCAATAAATCATGCCAACCCAACCAAATAAATAAGCAAGAGAAGTCAAAATCCACACTAAGTTATAATGTCCAAAAACATCAATAAATAGAAGCTAAAACATGCTTCTACAATATATCAGAGTACAGCTAAACATTGCCCAAACGGGCTACAACAGAGTAATAGAACTAACATCGGTAACCGACGGCATCGATGGCACCGTCACTTCAGGCCCTGTCTCCCTGGCCTGGCTGTCCTGCTGCGCAGTCTGCGGCTGCTCTACCTGCAGCGTGACCTCCTAAAAAGGAAGACGTAGCAACCGTTAGTCGAAACGACTAAGTGGTTTCACATCCGCTCCCCCGGCGACTCCTCGGCACCGGGCGGAGAAAAAGAATAAGAGTATAGTATATAACAAGTATGCAAGTAAAGTAAGTACAAGTAGGTGGCAGTAGTGTAAGAGTAACAGCATCATAATCAGCATTTATGTAAAAGCTACACTAAACTAGCAAGTATAAGTAACAGCAGGAAAGTAACTTAACTTATATGAATGCTCATACAAACTTATAAGTTAAGGATCGGGTTACATAAAAGTAACTCATCGTATAAGAGTGCCCATACAAACTTATACGATGAGGATCTTGTGGTGCAATGATATGAAATGCTATGAATGCTATGCAATAACTCACTCATGCACACCCATGCAATTGCTATGTCGACACAGACTATAGTTCCCACTTTTCGAGCAGGTAGCTAACCTCTCAGGCATCAGCCGCCGTGGCCAGGCGGTGACAGTAGAACGGGCACTTCTACTACTAGGCTGGTATCACACTACTTCACCTAGGCCTCCGTACGCCTCAACGCTAAGAACACAACAGCGGAGCCCATGCGTACTATGGCCCAGCGGGGTCTTGGGTAGATGTGCACCAAGAACACAGCCCGAACTGTCCTTGCGTGACCCGGAAGGGGCCTCGGAAGAAAGCACGAGGACACAGCCCAACCGTTCACATGGTCGGAGGGGCCTCGGGACGTGAACACAGAGGACACAGCCCAAACCGACCAAGTCTAACTGCCAACTCCCGTCGGTGTGACGACTGGCGAGCCCGTAGACCTGCCACACTATCCTTAACCCAGGATTATGACACCGCGTGTCGACTAACACCACATGCAATTCACAACCTCATCATACCATGGAAGGGGCCTCGGAGTGAGCACGAGGACACAGCCCAACCATCCATCCACACCTTACCTCAACACGACCAGAACAGGTGGCGGTCAACACCGCACTTGCACATTTACTATAAGATGCCAATAGGAGACGACCCACTATTGTTGGACTCCTAAAGTCAATCCGATATATAACATATGCATGGCCATGGGTTACCCATCTATATATCATCCCAAGTAATTTCAACATGATATAAACAAGATTTGCTCTTACGACAACCTACCGAAGTATTATCAAATCAATCCAATTAAACATAAGGAAATCAACAGGCCTCAAGCTATCTTGCAATAATAAATTGATTTCTAAAACAGTAAATATTATCATCCATAACACTTTGGTGGTTAACATAAAATTATTTCACCAAAACCACGAATTAATTGCGACATTGGATCCACCAATTTCAAATCCACAATGTATGTAGAGACCCAGAATTTCAGCGCAGGATTAGCACTGGATAGCAACTTCGACCGGAGTTTCCTGAAGTTACAGGAATCCGGTGTAGGCGTGTAACCCCTCGTTGGAAAGGTATTTCCATGATCTACAACTTTCATATTCAGGTCACAATCCAGATCTGAAAATAACTTACTCGAAATCGGCTTCAAAGTTCACTGCGCACAAAACACAATTTCTGTGTACAGGAATTGCCGGACAGCAAACTCGATTAGGTTTTCCCGGGGCCACAGACATCACCTGAAGTCGTGCAACCACTCGTTGGAAAGGTATTTCCGAGGGCTACACCTTTCGTGTTTAGCCAAAAGCCCAGATCTGTACCTATCCTACAATAAAATGGCCTAGAAGATCGCTGCGCGCAGAATACAGATTCTGCGCGCATCTTAAAGAAAATGAACGGCATCGGTCCGTCTTCCTCCTCAAGCGATCCTTCCTAAATTTTCCAGAAATGTCCTCCTCCCTTATTCAACCTCAAGGGCCAAAACTCCTCACGAAACCATTCACCCATCGTCGTATTGAAGAAAAGGGGAAGGGTTGAAGAGATCTAAAATCTAGGATTCAAATCCTAGCATGGCCAAACCTAGAAATCTTCTCCTCTCCATCAAGCTCTCTTGAACCGATGTCTCTCCTAAATGTCTAAGATCTAGCACCAAGGGAGAGGGTAGGAAACTCACATTGGCTCCAGCGGTACCACCATTTCTTTCCATGGATCGCGTAGTTCTCCTCGGCGGCATCTTCTCTTTCACGGCGATGGCGAATCTCCTCCGGTAGAACTTGCTCCAGCGGTTTTCCTCTCACCAGGAGTTCTCACAGGAGATAGGGGGTGAAATGAGAGTGAAAATGGCTAGGGTTTCCTCTGCCCCTTATAAACAAAATATGACACGGGTAGGGACACGGTCGTGTCCGTACCCGTGTCCCGCTTCCGCGAAACGGCCGTGGCGGTTTCCATGTCGGTTCAATGTTTGACACGGGTAGGGACACGCCCGTGTCCGGACCCGTGTTCACATGACACGGTCGTGTGCCTGGCCGTGTCATTGGCCGTGTACTTCTCGGGTTGCATCTCGACACTTCTCGTCGAGCTCAACTCGACGCACACGGGTAGGGACACGCCCGTGTCACTACCCGTGTCCCCCGCTCGACTATCTCGACGCATCTCGACGATCTCGACACGCTTCGTCGAGACCATCTCGACGCACACGGGTAGGGACACGGCCGTGTCAATACCCGTGTCAACTGGTGTCGACACAGTTAGACGATCTCGATACGGCTCGTCGAGCTCAACTCGACGCACACGGGTAGGGACACGCCCGTGTCGCTACCCGTGTCGCTACCCATGTCTTTTTACACTGATTTCTCCATGTCACCACAAGTGCAGTCCAATTCCCGGCACTTCTCAGGACTCGAGTCAACCCTCCTGACTCAAAACACACACACTAGGGGCCTAGAGCGATTCGGGACGTTACAAATCCTATAAACAAAATAAAAGATTTCGTCCCCGAAATCAGGCTTAGGCTGTGTGGAAAAAAGCTTAACAGGAAATTTATCATACGTTTTTAAATAAGACTACCTTGGGCAAACAACTCCGGGTAGCGTTGCTGCATCAAATCCATTGGCTCCCACGTGTACTCCTCTTTCCCATGATTCGACCATAGTACCTTCACCAAGGGTACACTTTTGCGGCGCAAAGTTCTTGTCTCGCTGTCAACAATCCGCACCGGCTCTAGTTGCACAGACCTATCTGATGCCACTGCACCATCAGTAGTGGGAATATACTGGTCGGGCCGCAACAGTGCTTTTCGAAGCGACGACACATGGAACACGTCGTGGAGATTTTCTAGTTCTGGTGGTAACTCCAACCGATAGGCCAACGGGCCAATCCTTTCCAATATAGTATAAGGCCCAACATACCTTGGGCTGAGCTTTTTCACTCCACGCACCCGCGACACTCCATGCATCGGCCGAATCTTGAGGAACACTTTTTCGCCCACTTGGAACTCCACCATCCGGTGCTTTTTATTGTAATATTTCGCCTGTCGACTTTGAGCCTCCAACATGCGATCCCGTATCAATGTGACCGCCGCATCAGTATCATCTATGCATTCATTTCCCAATGCCTTCGGATCTTCATCCTGCACCCAAGACAAGGGAGTCCTGCACCTTCTTCCGTAAAGGGCTTCATGGGGCGCCATGCCGATGCTTGCCTGATGGCTATTATTATAGGAGAATTCCACTAGTGGCAAGAGCCTTTCCCATGGCTCTCCTCTGTCCAGCACACATAACCTCAATAAATCCTCCAGTGTTCTGATGGTCCGCTCTGACTGCCCGTCCGTCTGTGGGTGGAATGCAGTACTAAAGGTTAGGCGCGAGCCCAAATACGCCTGTACCGCCTTCCACTCATTGGATGTAAATCGACCATCCCGATCCGAAATAATTGTCTTGGGCACGCCATGATACCGCACAAATTGCTCGACAAAAAGGCGTACCAAAACATCCACGTGTGCTTCCTTCTTCATTGGAATGAACCGGGCCACCTTTGTCAGTCGATCAACAATAACCCACACTGAATCATTCCCGGAGCGGGAACGGGGTAACCCATGAACAAAGTCCATGGAGATATCCTCGAACTTCCATTCGGGGATGGGCAGCGACTGCAACAAACCACCGGGACTCCTGCATTCAGCCTTCACTCTTTGACATGCTTCACAATGTGTAACATAGTAGCGAACATCCTTCTTCATTCCCGGCCAACACATGGTCTTCCGCAATCCGGCGTACATCTTAGCAATACCAGGGTGCACTGAATATTGAGAGGAGTGTGCCTCTCTCAAGATATCCTCCCGAATTTTGCCGCCCTTGGGAATATAGAGTCGGCCACGAAAATAAATGAGGCCGTCTTTGAGTGTGTACTCATCGGTGGTCCCATCTTCAATTGTCTTGATTGCCGGGGCCAAGGCCGCATCCATTCCTTGCTCCACCCGAATCCGGTCTCGGATATCACAAACTATGCTCATGTTGGCCAAATACTCCGCATACTCTGCCGATGGAGCCTTGAATACTAGAGTAATTTCCATCTCCTCGATCATCCGAGCCAACTCCATACTCATCAACTGAGACTCTGGGCTAGAGCCTGGCGCTTTTCTACTCAAGGCATCGGCTACCGAGTTCGCTTTCCCGGGGTGGTAGTTCATGGTGAACTCATAGTCGCATAGAAATTCCAACCACCGCCGTTGTCTCAGGTTCAACTCCTTCTGAGTGTGAACATACTTCAAGTTTTTGTGATCGGAAAAGATCTCGCAGTGGACGCCATATAAATAATGCCTCCAGACCTTCAAAGCGAACACCACTGCTCCCAACTCCAAATCATGAACCGGGTAATTGATTTCATGTTTCTTTAACTGCCTTGAAGCATAAGCGATCACATGCCCGTGCTGCATCAGCACCGCTCCCATCCCTTGGTATGATGCGTCCGTGTAAACTTGGAATCCTTCCTTCCCCGACGGAAGTGCAAGGATGGGGGCGGAGGTAAGCCTATCTTTCAATTCTTGAAATGCCGCTTCACATTGAGGTGTCCACTCAAATGGCACACCCTTCTTCGTCAAGGAGGTAAGAGGAAGGGCAATCTTGGAAAATCCTTTCACGAACTTGCAGTAGTAGCCAGCAAGTCCAAGAAAGCTTCGTACATCGGCCGCCGACTTTAAGGGAGACCACTCCTTCACGGCCCGCACCTTTGTTGTATCCACTGCTAACCCTGCTCCACTGATCACATGCCCCAAGAAGGCAACCTCCTTAAGCCAGAATTCACACTTGCTAAACTTGGCATACAAGGCGTGCTCCTTCAATTTCTTCAAAACTAAGGTCAGGTGCTCGACATGCTCCTCCTCCGTCTTTGAGTAGACCAAGATGTCGTCGATGAAAACAATGACGAAGATGTCTAAATACGGTTCAAACACCTTGTTCATCAAACTCATGAAGGTCGAAGGGGCATTTGTGAGCCCAAACGGCATTACTGTGAACTCATACAAACCATATCTCGAACTGAATGCTGTTTTCTGAATATCCCCCTCATGTATCCTCAACTGATAGTATCCGAAGCGCAAATCCAATTTAGAAAACCAATGTGCTCCCACTAGTTGATCGAACAACTCATCGATCCGCGGTAGCGGATAAGTGTTCCGCACCGTCAACCGATTGAGTTCCCGATAATCTATGCACAATCGCAGTGTTCCATCCTTCTTCTTCACGAACAGCACAGGGGCTCCCCATGGTGATGAACTGGGGAGAACGAACCCTGAATCCACCAGTTCTTGCAATTGAACTCTAAATTCCGCGAGTTCTTTCGGAGCCATTCTGTACGGAGCCTTGGATACAGGCTTGGCACCTGGTACTAGATTAATCTGAAAATCAACCTCTCTATGCGGGGGCAATCCTGGCAGCTTCTCAGGAAATACCTCGGGAAAATCCCGCACTACCCGTACATCCTTTAATTCCAACGATGCTTCCTTCAACTCGAACCAGATCATGTAGACCTCATCCCCCTTCATATGAGCCTTAACAGCCTGAACAGAAGATAATATCATACGGGGCGCAAAGCCAATACCTTGGAAGATGACTTCAGAGTCTCCATGTCTCAAATAGATCCGCTTCTCCGCGCAGTCGATCCTCGCGAAGTGCCAATCCAGCCATACCATGCCCAAAATGATGTCAAACTCTGGCATTCTCAGAACCGTGGCCGGCGTATCAAAGGCCTTCCCATCAATAAATAACTCCAACTCGCACTTGGCGGTTGCGATCATCTCCGAGCCATCCGGAAGGCGTACACGTCGGGCTATGCCAGTGAAGTACTGTACATCCTCCACGTCTTTTATGAAATCCTCGGACACAAAGGAGTGTGAGGCACCGGTATCGAACAGTGCATAGGCTATCTTCCCGCCAATAATCACGTTGCCTAAGTACCAACAACCAAAACTTATTGCTAGTGGCTAGTAAGTTCTAATCAATTCAAGTTAGACCATGCAAATATGTAAATTAATTAAATCAAACCTGCAATCACATCTTGTGGGTTCCGTTCCTGCGCCATGTCAAGCGCGTACACCTGATCCCGGGCCGGTCCGGGGTTTCCTCTTGGCGGTCCTCGTCCTCGACCACGCATATATCCCCGCCCTCGTGGAGCTGCTGGAGGGAGAGCAGGAGGGAGAGCAGGAGGGAGAGCAGGAGGGGCGTTCCCATATAGCTGCGGGCAAAAACGCCGGATGTGGCCCGGCTGGTTGCATTCGAAGCACACCAGACCACGACGCCCTTCAGGTTGTTGAAATCGCTGAGGCTGTGGGGATGGAGGCAACGCAGGCGGCTGTGGAACTGGATGCTCCACCCTATAGTTTCGGTGGACACGCCCTCCACCTCTTTGATAACCTCTTCCTCCTCTGAAGTCCCGTCTCCTTCTATTACTTGGGCCGGCTTCCATCACGTCCTCCGCAGGCCTCTTACTACATCCCAGGTGGTCCGCCTCCAATCTTTTCGCCATATCAATGATCTCCGCCAAGCTACCATCCGCTATAAACAAAAGGGACTGCCTTAGGGGATCTCGCAGCCCTTTATAGAAGCGCTTGGCATAACCTCTGTCATCCAACTCATAAGAATCTGCAAACCTTGCGAGATGCTGGAATTCCCGCTGGTATTCTGTAACCGACTTTGATCCCTGCTTTAGTAGAAGGAACCTCTGCTCAAGCTCATCTCGGGCCGATGTAGGGATAAAGTGATCCAATAAAACACCCGAGAATTCACTCCAACTTATCTCTGTGTAGATCCGGCCTTGGAAGGTAGAGCCCATGAGGGACTTCCACCACCTCTTCGCATGTAAGTCCAAGACAGACACTGCCAATGTCACTGCCATGTTGGCTGGGCAACGGATACCATCCAACAACTCCTGTATCGTGTCTACCCATTCCTCTATACGTACGGCTGACTCCGTCCCAAGGTAGACGGGAGGGGAGAGAGCCCGGAAGGTGCTCAGCCAGTTGGAGCTCGGGGCCTGTTGTTGCACCGGAGCCTGCTGTGCCTTAAAAGCATCAAGAATGGCGGTGAGCGTCTGCCCCAACTCAGATTGTTCGAACTGAGTGGGTATGGGAGGGGTAGGAGTACCCCCCATCGGCTCAACATGCAGTGGAACCTACACATACACGACAAATTTGTGATCAGGTTGGCTAAACTTAAGGTCAAAGTTGGACAAACTTAATGTGAATTACATATGGGCACACCACTGCTTCCGCTAAGTCAGTTTGTCTCCAAACTGACTAACCAAACGGGGGTGGCACCATTGTTAAATGACTTCTTAGTTGAGGATCGTGGCAAACTGATACCATTTGTAAAACTCCCCCTACCCGGATCCCAAAACACGGCACGAAGAGGGAGTCTTATGCCCGGAACAGCCGCCTTGCGGTAACATTAGCCCACGGGCTAACCTGTACCACAAGACGCCTAGTCCGCCGGCTACAACAATATCTATAAATCATTCCAACCCAACCAAATAAATAATCAAGAGAAGTCAAAATCCACACTAAGTTATAATGTCCAAAAACATCAATAAATAGAAGCTAAAACATGTTTCTACAATATATCAGAGTACAGCTAAACATTGCCCAAACGGGCTACAACAGAGTAATAGAACTAACATCGGTAACCGACGGCATCGATGGCACCGTCACTTCAGGCCCTGTCTCCCTGGCCTGGCTGTCCTGCTGCGTAGTCTGCGGCTGCTATACATGGGGCGTGACCTCCTAAAAAGGAAGACGTAGCAACCGTTAGTCGAAACAACTAAGTGGTTTCACATCCGCTCCCCCGGCGACTCCTCGGCACCGGGCGGAGAAAAAGAACAAGAGTATAGTATATAACAAGTATGCAAGTAAAGGAAGTACAAGCAGGTGGCAGTAGTGTAAGAGTAACAGCATCATAATCAGCATTTATGTAAAAGCTACACTAAACTAGCAAGTATAAGTAACAGCAGGAAAGTAACTTAACTTATATGAATGCCCATACAAACTTATAAGTTAAGGATCGGGTTACATAAAAGTAACTCATCGTATAAGAGTGCCCATACAAACTTATACGATGAGGATCTTGTGGTGCAATGATATGAAATGCTATGAATGCTATGCAATGACTCACCCATGCACACCCATGCAATTGCTATGTCGATACAGACTATAGTTCCCACTTTTCGAGCAGGTAGCTAACCTCTCAGGCATCAGCCGCCGTGGCCAGGCGGTGACAGTAGAACGGGCACTTCTACTACTAGGCGGGTATCACACTACTTCACCTAGGCCTCCGTACGCCTCAACGCTAAGAACACAACAGCGGAGCCCATGCGTACTATGGCCCAGCGGGGTCTTGGGTAGATGTGCACCAAGAACATAGCCCGAACTGGCCTTGCGTGACCCGGAAGGGGCCTCGGAAGAAAGCACGAGGACACAGCACAACCGTTCACATGGTCGGAGGGGCCTCGGGACGTGAACACCGAGGACACAGCCCAAACCGACCAAGTCTAACTGCCAACTCCCGTCGGTGTGACGACTGGCGAGCCCGTAGACCTGCCACACTATCCTTAACCCAGGATTACGACACCGCGTGTCGACTCACACCACATGCAATTCACAACCTCATCATACCATGGAAGGGGCCTCGGAGTGAGCACGAGGACACAGCCCAACCATCTATCCACACCTTACCTCAACACGACCAGAACAGGTGGCGGTCAACACCGCACTTGCACATTTACTATAAGATGCCAATAGGAGACGACCCACTATTGTTGGACTCCTAAAGTCAATCTGATATATAACATATGCATGGCCATGGGTTACCCATCTATATATCATCCCAAGTAATTTCAACATGATATAAACAAGATTTGCTCTTACGACAACCTATCAAAGTATTATCAAATCAATCCAATTAAACATAAGGAAATCAACAGGCCTCAAGCTATCTTGCAATAATAAATTGATTTCTAAAACAGTAAATATTATCATCCATAACACTTTGGTGGTTAACATAAAATTATTTCACCAAAACCACGAATTAATTGCGACATTGGATCCACCAATTTCAAATCCACAATGTATGTAGAGACCCAGAATTTCAGCGCAGGATTAGCACTGGATAGCAACTTCGACCGGAGTTTCCTGAAGTTACATGAATCCGGTGGAGGCGTGTAACCCCTCGTTGGAAAGGTATTTCCATGATCTACAACCTTCATATTCAGGTCACAACCCAGATCTGACAATACCTTACTCGAAATCGGCTTCAACGTTCACTGCGCACAAAACACAATTTCTGTGTACAGGAATTGCCGGACAGCAAACTCGATTAGGTTTTCCTGGGGCCACAGACATCACCTGAAGTTGTGCAACCACTCGTTGGAAAGGTATATCCGAGGGCTACAACTTTCGTGTTTAGCCAAAAGCCCAGATCTGCACCTATCCTACAATAAAATGGCCTAGAAGATCGCTGCGCGCAGAATATAGATTCTGCTCGCATCTTAAAGAAAATGAACGGCATCGGTCCGTCTTCCTCCTCAAGCGATCCTTCCTAAATTTTCCAGAAATGTCCTCCTCCCTTATTCAACCTCAAGGGCCAAAACTCCTCACGAAACCATTCACCCATCGTCGTATTGAAGAAAAGGGGAAGGGTTGAAGAGATCTAAAATCTAGGATTCAAATCCTAGCATGGCCAAACCTAGAAATCTTCTCCTCTCCATCAAGATCTCTTGAACCGATGTCTCTCCTAAATGTCTAAGATCTAGCACCAAGGCAGAGGGTAGGAAACTCACATTGGCTCCAGCGGTACCACCATTTTTTGCCATGGATCGCGTAGTTCTCCTCGGCGGCATCTTCTCTTTCACGGCGATGGCGAATCTCCTCCGGTAGAACTTGCTCCAGCGGTTTTCCTCTCACCAGGAGTTCTCACAGGAGATAGGGGGTGAAATGAGAGTGAAAACGGCTAGGGTTTCCTCTGCCCCTTATAAACAAAATATGACACGGGTAGGGACACGGCCGTGTCCGTACCCGTGTCCCGCTTCCGCGAAACGGCCATGGCGGTTTCCATGTCGGTTCAATGTTTGACACGGGTAGGGACACGCCCGTGTCCCGACCCGTGTTCACATGACACGGCCGTGTGCCTGGCCGTGTCATTGGCCGTGTACTTCTCGGGTTGCATCTCGACACTTCTCGTCGAGCTCAACTCGACGCACACGGGTAGGGACACGCCCGTGTCACTACCCGTGTCCCCCGCTCGACTATCTCGACGCATCTCGACGATCTCGACACGCTTCGTCGAGACCATCTCGACGCACACGGGTAGGGACACGGCCGTGTCACTACCCGTGTCAACTGGTGTCGACACAGTTCGACGATCTCGACACGGCTCGTCGAGCTCAACTCGACGCACACGGGTAGGGACACGCCCGTGTCGCTACCCGTGTCGCTACCCATGTCTTTTTACACTGATTTCTCCATGTCACCACAAGTGCAGTCCAATTCCCGGCACTTCTCAGGACTCGAGTCAACCCTCCTGACTCAAAACACACACACTAGGGGCCTAGAGCGATTCGGGACGTTACAGAAAGAAGCCGAGCGACGACCTTGACCTAAAATCGCGATTTCCGCTCCGTCGCCGCCGTCGCCGCTCGAGCAAGTTGATCGTCGGTCTTGCTCGTGATCACTTCCAGATCTTTCGGCGACAGAAGCTTAGCCAAGCTTAGAGTCTCACGCGTCTAACCAGAGATCTTTTGTCTCTTGATTTGTTGATCGGGAAAACCTTCCCCGTCCGAATCGATCGAGGCGATCGATTCTAGTGTGACCGTTGGTAGACCTAGCTAGCTTCGCTACGAAGTTTGAATCTCCTAAGTAAAGTAGCCGCACACCATTGTCGCCGCCGATCCCGTGAACCAAGCCGCCGCCCTCTTTGCCGCCGCCGGTTCTGGGGAGATTCTCTCCACGAGAGATCTAGGGTTGTGGACTATTTGTGGACTTCAAGAACACGTCGTCAACGAAGAGGGACACCTTAGTCTCCAAAAGTAGTTTGTATCTCTTGTACATTCTAGTTTTACTTTTGTTGTAAAGGAACGTTGGTTCCTAGTTGTAAGGGTTAGGTGCAACCCGTATTGTGGGAGTGTGTCTCCTACGTGTGGAAGGGTTCCTTCCGATAGTGCAAGGATTGGATTTCAATCCTGTTGGTGAAGAGACCGAGTCGTCCCTTGTTGGGAGATAGGTCGAAGGGGGAAAGTGGATGTACCTAACTCGGGGAACCACTATAAATAGCTTGTGTACCTTCTTTGCTGTGCTGGTTTGTTTATTTGTGCAGGTACAATTTTAATTCCGCAAAAACGCTGCACGTCACCTATTCCCCCCCCCATAGGTGAAGGTAGTTGACACTAGGTGGACTTTCAGAAATGTTGCATCATCAATTGCACTGACAAAAATATTCTGGGCCCTCTTGTCCATAGTGGCAAGAATAATTTCATCTTTAGTCATTTCTGAATAGTCTTTGGGAGTTCTCTGATTTGCATCCAGAACAGATACTTTCATTGGCACATATGGCCCTTCTTTGACTGTAATGTATATTCTTGGGTCAGAGGCTTCCATAAAAAGTCTAACCCTCTCTTTCCAAATGTCAAATATCTCTTTTCTACAGATTGGCAATTTCATGGACCCCACCTCTTTGTGATTCTCACTAGAACCCATTTTCTTGAATCTTGATTATTCTGAATCTGCCTACAGGATCTTACTCAGACTGTTATGTCCCTTTTTTAGCAACCTCCCTCTGATACCACTTGAAAGTAATAGTGTCTAATCACCTAGAGGGGGGTGAATAGGTGACCTATATCTTTTTAACTTTTCAGGCAGAAATACAATATAGTAAATGAATTCTACAATTATCAGAACACAGCAACCATACAATCATACATACACAGAGTGCACACAGGATTTATAGTGGTTCCCCAAGGTCTGGGTACATCCACTTTCCCCCTTCGCCTATCTAGTAGCGTACTATATTCGGCCTAACTTCTCCACTTCTTCTCAGATTCTCAGATCTTACAACTCAGAACCCCAAACAGGTTCCTACAACTCAGAGTGTCCCCACTCCTACAACTCAGGCAAAAAGCCTTACCACTCAGTCTTCACCGAGACCTACTCTCAGGCTAAACAGCCCTACCTCAGCCTTCAATCAAGGCCTACACTCAGAGAATAGAATCTACTACACTCAGGCACAAAAGTCCTACCTCAGCCTTTATAGATTAGGCTTACAACTCAGATCTATACAAGATCCTACAAAAAATAAAGTTTACAAAGTATTTAACCACAACTCAGAAAGAGAGAGATGAGTTGACTGGCTTCTTGATGAGTTCTTGGAAGAACTAGGCAGAGATCAACCACCCTTGGCTTTCTTCAAAGCTTCTTGAATTAGAACACAGTAGGGTTGAATCTCCTCTAAAGATGATCTTCTATCAACTTCTGTCTTGAGAATCAGATCTCAATCTGAATCTTACTTTTCAGCCTGGTTCAATAGCTGTTCTTCTTAGAAGGAGCTCTCTCTCCAACTACTTAAATCTTCTCTTGAAGGTCTTCTTCTTTGTTGTGTTGTTTTTCAATTTCATTCATCACCTCTTCTGTCGAAGGAGAAAGGTCTTTAAATAGTTTTCCTCCAAGGAAACTGGCTGATCCGGTTTCTAGCAACCTTCTAACAGCTATGACAGTTGCAGTTGATCGGTTGAAATGGCAGCTGTCAAGTCATCCAATCACTTCTTGAAATCTCTGTCACTGTCTGAAAGTGTCGAGACAGATAGTCTTTATGTGTCGACACAAATACACTAAGTGTCGACACAAGTAGACTAAGTGTCGACACTATCCTTCATGGTGTCGACACAACTCCTTGTGTTGTTGTAACAGCCTCTCGACACTGCTTCTTCAGAATGTGTCGACACTGATCCTGAGTGTCGACACAAGCCTTCTGTAGAATGTGTCGACACTGATTGAGTGTGTCGACACAAGTCCTTCTTCTTCAATACTTAGTTGATTTCTGCTGTGTGTCGACAGAACTCCTTTGTGTCGACACAACTTCTTGTGTTGAAACTTGCTGAGTGTCGACACATCTCCTTTATGTCGATACATGCCTTCATGTGTTGAAATCTCGCTGAGTGTAGACACATCTCCTTTGTGTCGACACTTGTACTTTAACTTTGTTGAAGTTTGCTGAGTGTCGACACATGTACTTTAACTTTGTTGAAGTTTGTTGAGTGTCGACACAGCCTCCTGGTGTCGACACTTTTGGTGTCGACAAAGTTTCTCTGGGTGTCGACACTGCCTCTAAGTGTTTTAAAAAAGTATTTTATTTCATGCATTTTATTTAGTTATTGAATTGTTTAATTTCATGTGTTGTTTTTAATTTTTTCATGTGATATGTAAGATGGGTGCCTATAACCATCATGTTATTTTATTTTCATGAAGGGTGGAGATGGAGTGGTGTAAGCCTATATATAGGCCATGATATTTGTCATATTGTTTAGAGATGAATGAAAAGAGATTAAACCCTAAAATTCAAGAGTGAATTTTCCCCTCCTCTTTCTCCCCTCCTTGAGATTTTCGGCCCTCTCCTTCTCCTCCTCTCTCTTGGCCGCCGACCACCCTTTCCCTTTCCTCTCTGTACCTAGGCCTCCCCTCCCTATCCCCTCTCTATATTCGGCCTCCTCTCCATTTTACTTCTATTCATCACCAAACTCGAGCCCCCCATCTCCCTCCAATCCGCCGGCCACCACCACCCACTTAGGGTTCGGCCTACTCCAAGCCGCCACCCTCTCCCCCTCCATTTTTCTCTCCCTCGGCCAACCACTTCCACCACTGATGCGTGGAAATCGGCAAGTGCACCGGTCGCACAAGTAATAAAATTTGGGAATAAATCCCCGAGTGTCGGTTTCTTGAGGAATGCAATTAGCATAGAGCGGCGACAGTTCAGAAAATATCATTATGAGGGTTATACTTAGAAAAGATTAAAAATGGGCTTGTGAGATTGTGGTTTTGATCTAATAAACTAATTAAGGCTGTGTGGGTCGAAGGCACCTCTTCGCAAGGTGAGGTGAGTGTATCAGCCTCGATGCCGAACTTTGGTTGGGCGAGTGGACGGAAAGCTAATGGATGGAAGTGTTCTTGTGCGGAGTGCAATCTGGTGAAACAAGGGTATGGAGTGGATGTGGAGTGGGCGAGGCGCATTCACAACACACAACTCAAAAGCAAATGAAAACTACAAACATCCACTTAGATATAGAGTAGAAAATATAGTTCATTACAATATCAAATCATTCCATACAATGGAGGAAGGTGAAGAGTAGTAAACCACTAGAGGGTGAAGGTCCACCGCAGGTAGCTGTCACCTTGAAGTCCTTTGAATCCATTCTCTAGGTCGTCTTCTTCTCCAACTCCGGTGGAAAGCTTGGAGTTGAGGTCGTCAATGGTCGGGAGCTTCGCCGGAGGGTTTGGAAAGCTTCGAAATCACCGGCTACGGGCTCCCGATGAAGGTGGAGGTGGATGGAGCAGCTGGAGAAGTAGAATGGCACTTCTCGTGCACTCCCCGATCATAAAAATGATTCGCCTTCTTCTAAATCGCGGAACAGGCCCTTAAATACAGAGGCAGAATAAGCAGAGTGCACGATCAGTGGCGCACGACCAGTGGTCGTGCGCTCTGTCGGTCGATGATCGTGCCCAATTTCCAATTAAACCTGCAACTTGGACAGAAACATCAGCAGATATGCGCACGATCAGTGGCGCACTACCGGTGGTCGTGCGCACTGAATCCACTGATCGTGTGATTGGCTAAGACATAACTGGGGAAAAGGAGAATGTAATGCGCACGATCAGTGACGTACGACCAGTGGTCGTGCGTAGTGAGTCCAGTGATCGTGTGTAGTGTTCCTAAATCGTCGGGGTCTCCCGAACGGTTTCAGAGCACGCACACGACCCATGCACCAGCAGAAGAGGCAGATAGGCCACCAAAAGTGCACACCACATTCTCAAGACACTTCTAGAGAACAAGTAAAACAAATGGAAATACAGAAGCATCTAAAGCACACAGAAAATTGGCATAAAGTGCACTTAATCATAAAATAGGTAAGTAAGCAAATATAAGCAGTTATAGCTCTCAAGTGCAGTGCTAAGATGATAAAACTGGCTCAGATGAGTCCAAAAATCAATGTAATATTTGGACTCATCACACCCCCAGACTTACCCATTTGCGCGTCCCGCACAAATCATTACTCTGTGGACTGTAAAACAGCTAGCTGGCTTAGAAACTTCAAAATAAAGTAGGACGAGAAATAAAATACATCATGCGCATAGAAAATAGAATAGAAAAACTTTTTAATTATACTACGGAGCTTAAATTATTCGACAGAGGTAAATAAATATTGTGTCTACTTAAAATTAGAATTCTGGAGAATCATTCGGTCATGTGTACGGAGAAAGTAGAGAGGCCACTAAGGTGAGCATTGCCCAAGACCGGGGCTCGTGATCACCTCCAAAGAAATCCATCAATATCGGGAACCATAAGCTTGACCTTTCACACTCTCTCCATGATGCTAAGTAGACTCAAATGTGAATCAGCAGGACTTGCACGTTTGAATGGGGCTAAGGTTAAGGTGTGGTAGTCAACGATAAACAAGGAGGCTATACGCAACCAAAGCGAGCGAACAAGAGCTAATCCCAAACAGCCACTAAGAAATGCATGTGTGACACACCCCAAGACTTAGCTTGAAAATCGGGTATGCACACGGCCTATCCCGACCAAAAACTAACACACAAGATGGGGATTGCAATTCTCCTTATAATAATTTTAAATTTTCTTTTTTTTTCCTTTTTATTCATTTTTTTCTTTTTCATTTTTCTTCTTTTTAATTCTACAACCCCCAAATCTAAAAATTAGCAATTCATGAATTCATCTCCACATCACATGAATCCCAAATATCACAACATATCAAATTTTTGAAATCGATCAAGCTCAAGGTTTTGGTTGTGACAAAAGGGTTGGCTTTTAGGCTTTGGTGAATATAGGGGTAGCTGAAACAAAAGTATGGTAGGTGCAAATTTGGCTTGCAAGGGTCAGCTGCTAGGACTAGGTACAAAAATGCTCAAACTAGCCAAAATGATGGCCTACCTCACGCTCACACACGACTAACCAGGCACCAATGCTTCGAGAGTAGCTTGGGGCAAGTTCTCAGTCCCCAAAAAAGACGATCCTTCCCCCCGACTCGAGCAATACGAGTCTAGTGATGGCTACACTCATCTCTAGACTACCATTCGATTACTCCAGATTCTACAATTTTAAGTAGCGCAAACAAAATTTACTTTTGCAGAATAAATTTAAGTCTACGAGCATGAAGAAAAAGTAATCATATACTATTTCTATGCAAATCATGAGTACTCGATTAGGAGCACTGCATGAGTTTCGAACTACTATATCCCAAAATCCTAAGTCAGCACCACTTTTTAGAGTTTACACAAAATTAATACATTTGCCATGAGCCGCGTGCATGGTTAAGTGCGCACTCATGTGGGTGATTCAGTGTGTGCAATTAGTGATCATGAAATAAATAAATGCAGACTAGTATGCAATAAACTGTGTTGTGTAGTGATCACAGGCAACTCCACCCCCAGACTAGAATATGACAATACGAAAAAGTAAAATATGTAAATAAAAATAAAGGGCTAGGGGAAGAAGTACCCATGCTCAAAATTGAGCATACCGGTCGTGTGACGAGATATCCAAGTGCGGCCAAGTTGTCGCGCCTCAAAAAATTCCTGCACCTGCGATGTAAATACGGATGCAAAACAAAAGATGGACACATAAATATATATAGAAAAAAAGCTCAAAACACAGCACAGGACCAAATGGTCCAACATGGGTTGTCTCCCGAAAGCCCTTTTGTTTACCGTCCTTAAGGTGGACCAAATACCTGTATTAGCAGTTATAATAAAGAGTTCTTTGCAGTTGAAAAGGAAGAAATAAAATAGAGCGAACTAGAGTTCCATACGCAGCGAGAAAACGGAAAGAGGACGGTAAGTGGAAGGATGGTATTGCAATCAGCTATAAGCGGATTTGTGGTAAGTCTCTCCAGTGGGGTGCGAGGGGACGGCAGATTGTCTTTTTGCGTTGTGGGAAGAGGGTTTCCCCTTACTCCGATTGCGCTCTTCCTCGTAATGGAAGGCAGCGTAGCGCTCGTCGCGTAAAATCTTTGCCTCTTTCAGTTTCTCCACCGTGGGAGACTTCCAATGGATGTAGTCTGTGGGTTTCCCTGTTTTTGTGGTTGGTGGCATCCTGTCCAGCACCGTGATGGCGACCGAATCTGCCCAAGCTACAGATCGCTCAACAGAGTTATCAGTAGTGTAATACAAATAAGTGTCCAGTGATTTCTCCCGGATAAAACTCGGTTCGCCATGCTCAAAAACAGAGTTGGCGGGAAGGATAAAGGCAGTCGTGGCTTTGGCGCACTCGATCTCTTCTTTGACCAATAACTCTCATCTATCTCCTGGGAGAGTCCTTTCTTTGTCTTCTCTTCCGGATGTGCTTCTTCCAATGTTAGGAGTCCTGAATCTATCTTGGTATCTGTGACACTCAGAAAATTATTATTTTGGATGGGAGAGGGATGTATGGATGTGTTATCGTGGGCGGAATCTTCGGCCGACCAAGTGACGCGTCCTTTGTAAAAGTCGAGGGATGCGCTGCTGGCCGTCAAGAATGGGACTCCTAATATAGGAATAGAGTTCTTTTCCCTTGGTCCCAAAACCTGGAAGTCAGTGGTTATACTTTTCCGTTGACCTCAATTTCGACTTCTCGAACACCTCCCTCGGTGTCAACCAAATTGCCATTCGCTAATATAAGCGACTTCCTGTTTTCAGTGTCGACTTGTAGGTGCATCTTCGCAACATCTTGCAGGGTGAGGATGTTACTGGACGCCCTGGAGTCGCATAATGCTGGGGTTTCAAAGTTGTTTATTTTACAATTGATGACGAGTTCGTTGCTTTTTCCCAAATTTTCCTCCCCAAGGCTTTTACCTTGTTCATGGGGGTTCTTTTCGGTGTTACTAGGTAAGGTGCCTTGGGTGCGCTCAGAGACCACCCTAGAAAATTGTCCCAATTGTGCCTCCAGTTTGCGCATTGAGGCAGCTTGATTTGTCATGTTGGTTTGGGAAATTTCAACGAATTTCTCGAACATCGCTTCCAAAGAATTTTTTTAACGGCATGGGGCCCTTGGGAATAATTTGGTTGAGGCGGCCGCGGTTGTCTTCCGGAGGCATAAGCATCGTTTTGATGTTTCCCCGGTTGCCATCTTTGGCCAGATGCGTTTGGATTCCAAGAAAAGTTGGGGTGGTTTCTCACCCCCGGGTTGTATGTGTTTCCGTAAGGCACTCCCCTATTTTGATTTGCTATAAAATTAACTGACTCATTCAGAAAAGAAGATTCGTCTGGTACCTAGACTCCGAGACATTCGAAGTTGTGGTGGTCAGTGCTTCCACAACCTTGGCATGAGATTGCCATCACTGGGGCGGCGGCGGCGTGCTTGGGGATATCCACGGTGAATACTCTGCTTGTGCTTCGTAGGATGTTTCTTCCAGCGGTCCAGTAAGCGTTGTGGGTGGAGGTGTCTTGTAAGATTCTCAGAGCATCATCTGGAGGAAGGTTCATGATTGTTCCTCCGGAGGCGGCATCGATCATGGCTCGGTGGTGGGGTTCAATAGCGAATTAGAAACTTTCAACGAGGTTCCACGTTTGGAATCCATGGTTAGGGCACTTTCTCAGCAGCTCATTGAAACGCTCCCAAACTTCGGCTAAACTTTCTTGATCGACTTGCCAGAAGTTGGCTATTGCTCGCCTCATGCTCACAATCCGATCTACCGGATGGAACTTAGCTAGGAATTTTGTGGTTAAAGCCTCCCAGGTGGTGGCTGTTCCAGGTAGGAGGGAGTGAAGCCATGTCTTGCTTTGTCTCTTAGTGAAAAAGGGAAGAGGCGGAGCTTGACTGTTTTGTCCGGGATTCCAATGTAGCGGAACGTGGCGCAAATTTTGGAGAATTCCGCCAGGTGAAGATGGGCGTCTTCAGTGGCCATTCCTGAGAACTGAGCGTTGTTCCGAATGATATTCAGGATAGCTGGTTTAATCTCGAACTGTTGGTTGGTGATAGCAGGTCCGAAACCGGGGTATATGCACCCGACGGTAGGTGTAGTGTAATCCCTCATAGTGCGGACCTGGGGAGGGTTCACTTCATTTTCGTCACCATTTCGGTCGCCAGGAGGTATCCCTCCAACTCGGTTGTCGGCATTGATATTCAGCTGGTCTCCCATTGGGGCTAAAGTGATGGCTGCGGCGCGTCTTCGTGCTAGGATAGTATGTTCGATCTCTGGGTCGTAGGCTACAAGATCTCTTGTGGCTCGACCCTGCATTCACTGCGGCAAACTACACAAGGAAACAGCAGTCAAAAACACTAACTCTTATAACAATATTTTCAGTCATCCTGAGTCGCTCTATAGTTGCATTCCCCGGCAACGGCGCCAAAAACTTGATGTGTGGAAATCGGCAAGCGCAGCGGTAGCACAAGTAATAAAATTTGGGAATAAATCCCCGAGTGTCAGTCTCTTGAGGAATGCAATTAGCATAGAGCGGCGACAGTTCAGAAAATATTGTTATGAGGGTTATACTTAGAAAAGATTAAAAGGGGGCTTGTGAGATTGTGGTTTTGATCTAATAAACTAATTAAGGCTGTGCAGGTCGAAGACACCGCTTCGCAAGGTGAGGTGAGTGTATCGGCCTCGATGCCGAACTTTGGTTGGGCGAGTGGACGGAAAGCTAATGGATGGAAGTGTTCTTGTGCGGAGTACAATCGGGTGAAACATTGGTATGGAGTGGATGTGGAGTGGGTGAGGCGCATTCACAACACACAACTCAAAAGCAAATGAAAACTACAAACATCCACTTAGATATAGAGTAGAAAATGTAGTTCATTACAATATCAAATCATTCCATACAACGGAGGAAGGGGAAGAGGAGTAAACCACTAGAGGGTGAAGGTCCACCGCAGGTTGTGGCCGGAATAGCGAGTTGTCAATCTGCTTCCGGGCTCAGTCCGAAGAGGCTTCCGGTACCAACAAGCTGTCACCTCGAAGGCCTTTGAGTTTGTTCTCTAGGTCATCTTCTTCTCCAACTCCGGTGGAAAGCTTGGAGTTGAGGTCATCAATGGTCGGGAGCTTCACCGGAGGGTTTGGCAAGCTTCGGAATCACCGGCTACGGGCTCCCGATGAAGGTGGAGGTGGATGGAGCAGCTGGAGAAGTAGAGTGGAACTTCCCGTGCACTTCCCGATCGCAGCAATGATCCGCCTTCTTCTAAATCACGGAGCAGGCCCTTAAATACGGAGGCAGAATAAGCAGAGCGCACGATCAGTGGCGCATTACCAGTGGTCGTGCGCACTGTCGGTCGATGATCGTGCGCAATTTCCAATTAAACCTGCAACTTGGACAGAAACATTAGCAGATATGCGCACGATCAGTGGCGCACGACCGGTGGTCATGCGCACTGAATCCACTGATCATGTGATTGGCTAAGACAGAACTGGGGAAAAGGAGAATGTAATGCCCACGATCAGTGGCGCACGACCAGTGGCCGTGCGCAGTGAGTCCAGTGATCATGCGTAGTGTTCCTGAATCGTCGGGGTCTCTCGAGCAGTGTCGGATCACGCACACGACCCATGCACCAGCAGACGAGGCAGATAGGCCACCAAAAGTGCACACCACATTCTCAAGACACTGCTATAGAACAAGTAAAACAAACTGAAATATAGAAGCATCTAAAGCACACAGAAAACAAACCTAAAGTGCACTTAATCATGAAATAGGAAAGTAAGCAAATATAAGCAGTTATAGATCTCAAGTGCAGTTCTAGGACAATAAAACTGACCTAGATGAGTCCAAAAATCAGTGTAATATTTGAACTCATCAACCACCAACCCGACCAACCCTCTACAACCCATAACCCGACCAGCCCCTCATCACAAAACTGAGTCACCCCTCATCACAAAAAACTGAACCACCCACTTAAGGAATAGGCCACCACCATTCCTCTCTCTTCTATCTTCATATATATTTATTGGCCCCTTTTCAAGATACTCCCTCTACTAAGGTTTTGGCAAAAGAGAAAACGGCGAGGGTCTTCATCGCCCGGCGCGGATCCATGGAGTTTGCGTGGAAATAAAATAATCAACCACCATCATGTGCGATTCCTCCACTCATATTGTGGATGGACTTTCTTGGGAATGGGTAACGATTTATTTAAACCATTTCTTGTGTGTTTCTTCTAAATTATTGTGAGATTTGATGGAATTAGAAAGCTAGTAATTTGTTCTGATTTATATTGAAATAGTGCTTAATTTAAATCTGAAATTTAAAGCGTTAATTACCCAAATATTTTCATATAATTTGGAGCGGGTAGATCTAGTGAACACTAGAATAAATCGGGTTCATCACCCTTGATTTCCTCTTGAGTTCAAGAGGTTTGGTATTCCCTCGTATTATTTATTTTTGGGATTGATTTGGACTTCATTTTAAATCACCATGTTAGTCTGAATCCTCTCGAATCGGTTTGTGATTTGCTAGCGAATAATTTAAATTTGAATAGCTAATTGTCCGAATCGGGTAGGTCCTATTCGTTTGAGCAAACATTGGCTTATATCCCTTGTTCAATCAATAAAAGGGGTAGCGTTCCATTATGTTATACATTGTTATATTGATATATTGTAGGAACCATCGTTAGTATTAATTTAGATAAATATTGCTCGATGCGTATTTAATTTAATTGTTGAACCTAAGAACGTGTAGTGTTTCCACCGTAGAAACCCTGGGACTGCATCAGGAGGAGCATGCTCGCCACCTGGCACTGACCTTGGAGAAGCTCCAGGAGCACAGGTTGCGTGCGAAGTTCAGCAAGTGCCAGTTCCGGCTGAAAGAGGTGGCCTTTCTGGGCCATATTATCAGCGGAGCAGGTTTGGCAGTGTATCCAGCAAAGGTTCAGGCAGTTCGAGATTGGCCACCTCTGAAGACAGCCATCGATGTGAGAAGTTTTCTAGGACTTGCTGGCTATTACCGGAAGTTCGTATAGGGGTTCTCCCGGATTTCTCTCCCGCTCACATCTCTGACGAAAAAGGATACCCCATTCATTTGTGAGGCTACTTTCTAGGAACTGAAGGGTCGGCTCATCTCGGCTCCTATTCTTGCCCTTCCATCCGGGAGGAAGGAATTTCAGGTATACACCGACGAATTATTCCAAGGGATAGGTGCCATCCTGATGCAGAATGGGCATGTGATCGCTTATGCTTCCAGATAGTTGAAGAAGCTCGAGCTAAACTATCTGGTGCTCGAATTGGAGATGGGAGTGGTGATTTTCACTCTGAAAATATGGAGACACTATCTCTATGGGGTTCATTGTGATATCTTTTCAAATCACAAGAACTTGAAGTATGTGGACACAGAAGGAGCTGAATATTCGACAGAGGCGCTGAGTAGAGCTCCTATCTGACTATCAGTATACCATGCATTACCATCCCAACAAGTCGAACGTGGTGGCAGACGTCCTGAGCCTAAGATCCGCCACGTCAGGGGCAGAGCCCAGTTGATGGCTTTGGAGCTGGTGCGTATGATGGAGGAGACGCAGATATCCCTGGTATTCGAGGATGATCCAGAGTTGTATAAGGAGTACCTCGTGTCGATGAGTACCACATACGACATCTGGGATCGCATCAGGTACGGTCAGAGGCTGGATGCGAGGATGAAGCCCATTTTCAGACCCTTGGAGGAAGACATAGCTGGGGATTATTCACTGAGAGAAGGACTTCTTTGTTTTAGGAGTAGAGTTTATTTACCGGCAGGAGGCTAGATTCAGGAGGACATCATGGTAGAGGCTCACTACAGCAGATACTCCGTGCACCCGGGTATCACGAAGATGGCAGCAGATCTAAAGAAGACCATGTTTTGTTCGAGAATGAAGAAGGACATCATATATTTTGTGAAGCATTGTGAGGCTTGCCAGCTAGTGAAGGCGGACTGCAGGAGTCCGGCCGGGTTACTGCAGCCACTTCCAGTGCCGGAGTGGAAGTTTGAGGATATAGCCATGGACTTCATACACGGGCTACCTCGGTCGCATGCAAGGAACGATTCGATTTGGGTCATCGTCGACAGGCTGACAAAGATGGCCAAGTTTATCCCAGTTAGGAAGCACGCTTCGGTAATTGAACTGGCGCGAAAGTTTGTGGAGCAGTTTGTGCGCTATCATGGAGTGCCCATGTAACGCCCCGAAAATCGTAATCGAACTAGTCGCGTCCAAAGGAATTTTTGGTGCCTAAATAGGGGTACAGGACCTGGGACACGGGCGTGTCCAAGGCCGTGTCTTTCTCTGTGTTGTCCAGTTGTGTCCAGAAAAGGACACGGCAGGAAACATGACTTTGAGCAGCAGCGACACGGGCGTGTCAAGTTTGACACGGGCGTGTTCATACCCGTGTCCCCACCCGTGTTCACCAAGGGAAGTGATGGTTGGCATGGCGGTTATTTGTGACACACCCCTAGGTCACGAGCATGTTAGGACCCGACACGGGCATGTTAGGTTGAGACACGGGCGTGTCTCGACCCGTATCTTGTTCTGTGCTTGGCGATTGTGCCTGGATCGGGGCACACGACCTGGGACACGGCCTTGTGTAAGGCCGTGTTCGGCCCAGGATTGAGAAACTTTGGGCGGATCTAAGTCGTTCGTTTTCTTTAAACAAGATCTGACGGCCCAGATGTGGTCCTGTCTTTTTAAGATCGGGTATTGAGGATTAATTCCTCATTATATCTTAAAGCATTCTCTTTCTAAGGAGTTAGCGAGAGGAGAGAGCAAGGAGGAAGGCAGAGGAGGAATCCGGCTGCCGGCGGAGCATCAGAGCACCGAATGGAGAACCGAGACCGGATCCACGGAGGAAATTCCCTTGCGAAGCTTTCCATTCGGATAGATTCCCATGGAGCAAAAGCGAACAACAAGGGTAATGATTCTCTACTTGAGCATGTGAACCTCTCTTTCTTTTGCATAAGGAAACCCGCTCCCACGAGTGTGCGGTGTTCCTTGGGGTAGATGTGCATAGTCCCCCTTGTGTTGCATATAGAGTCCGGAATCGAAGTACAAACATAGGCATTGTGTGTGAAGCCTACCCGGACGTATTGGTCTGGGTCGGTGATGTTGCATATTGTTTGGTTTGCCGGAGAAGACTCTGTGCTTTGTGTTTTCGGGTTTCTACACGGTAAATTGTAGCAGGCATCCTTGGGGATTAACTCCAAGGCGCACCCGAAAAACTGAGCGGAAACATAGTTTTGCTAACTTGGCGGTCGGGGAGCCAGCCTTGTACATAACTGGGTTATGTGATGTTTGGGAATGTTTTGGGATCCGAGAGAAGCTTGGCCCGTGCGTACGTCTTAAAGTGACTAGGCGGAGTGAGCAACGGGTAAGTGGAATCGGACCTGGGCTATGTGGTTCGGTGCTAGAGACCTAAAAGAGGGACTAGCCATTGGCATAGTCGGGAGTCTTATACTGTGGTCAGAAAGACTAAAATTCTCACGATATTGTCATCCTCGGGATGGTGGTGAAGGCACGGAATTGACCGGATTCACCGATAATGTGCCCTGAGTGCACAGGGTGTTTGGTCGTGTGAGCCTACACCTGCGGCGAAGTGTGTTTGCACTTTATTGTTTAGCTGGGCTAATGAAATGCAGGGAAGGAGCACTGTCATCCCGTGTAAAGGGCAGGGTCATTATATTTTGGTCAGCTTTAGCTGACCGTTTCTTTGTTTGCCACCGTGCAGTGGAGTGTTGCTTGCAGGTGCTGCGGAGCCAAGTACTAAATACCGGGCTAAATCCCATGTTGCTGAGCTGGCCCTCGAAGGCCAAAGCGAATTGTTATTTTATTTTTTTCATGTGTGGTCAGCCTGCATGCCGATGTATTTAAAACATTACTTTGTTAAGTGAACTCTTGTAAGGCCATAAGGCCAAGTACTTTTCGGTGTATTTGTTATTTCATTCCTTTGGTAGTAAGTGGACATTCATGATAGTTGTTATTCAATTATGGGTTCATTCTAACTGTTTAAAAACTTCCCCTAGAATGCTCTGAGTTAGGGCGAGTAGTTGCAGTTAAATTTTGATATTCTTATGTATCCCTTCCGACTGTCCGTGGTATATGGCGTCGGGTTCAAGCTGTACCTTTTGTTATATATCATACGACGGATGGGAGTGTTACAATTTGGTATCAGATTTCTGGTTTTAGTCTTCTTTATTTGAATTCGTGGGCGAATTCTTTTAAGGGGTGATGAGCACATGTATGTACGTCATCGTTATAACATAAAAGAACCTGTGTATTCCAATGATTGCTTTTAGCAATCTATTTTTCGCCTAATCAAGGGTCTATGCTTTTATAGGCAGATAGGAGCGGTGCTGGGCAATCAGAACGTCCGCGATCGACGGAAAGTAGTGCACCGAGTGACGTGCCTACAACACCCCCTTCAGCAAAAACCATCAGATTAGTGGCTGAAGCAGTTTTTGCTATGACAAATGCCCAACTTGCAAGACAAATGCACCACGCACCACCTGTTAATGAGCAAGAACTAATTAGGGTGGTAGAGCCGAGAGTGGTAGAATGCGTGGCAGTTGATCAAGTAGCACCAAGGAGAGCTATGGAGAAGTAGCTCAAGCTTGTAATGAGCTTTAACCCTCCGGTGTTCGACGGGATTGGAACGCCAACTCAAGCTGAGGATTGGCTCTCTATGATAAAGAGAGTCTTGACGGCCATAGAAACTGAGGAGTGGCAGAAGATCACCATAGCGACCTTCCTTTTGGCTGGTGAGGTGAGGCTGTGGTGGGACGAGTTGGAGTTTCACCTCTTAGTGGGAAGGCAACTTACGGATGTGCCTATGGAGGAATTCTCAAGGTTGTTCTTGGCCAGATTTCTAACCTCTGCTCAGAAGCTTGAGATGGAGAATCAGTACCTTGGTTTGACTCAGGGAGGCAGAAGCGTGGATGAGTATCTCCACGAGTTTACACGGTTGGGTCGTTATGCTGGTGCTACGTTTACTGAGGAGGAGCGGAAGACCAACCGATTCTATGAGCGTCTACGTGGCAACCTACAGCTACGCCTTGCTGGGCCTAAGACGCAGGGCTTCCTAGCCTTGGTCAATTCGGACCGGTCATTGGAAAAGGTGGTGAAGAAAGTGCAAGATAAGGACCCGGGGGATAAGAAGTCAGAGTTCAAAGTGCCGAATACAAAGTCGGGTTTCCATAGATGGAACAAGAAGCTGAAGACTTTGAGCTCAGCCCCTTCGTCTGGTGCGACGGGGGAAACCACAAGTCGAGTCCCAGGAGCTTGCTACAACTGTGAAAAGATGGCGCATTTTGCTCGTGAATGTCGGAGCGGACGTGCAAAGTCCGAGAGGAAGCTTGGAGCAACATATGAAGAAAAAGGGAAGGCGGTGGAGTCAACCGCATCCCACCATGCTCCAACCCAGCCTAGAGTATAGAATCTTGGTCTGCAAGAGGCCATAAAACAAGCTGACGTGGTGACAGATATGAATTAAATTATAGCAGTTTAACTTTATGTAGTTGTTACCCTTTTTATATGTTAGCTTATCAATGTTGCTGCAAGGATTTGTGTTGATTTTTGATTGTCCGGTGAGAGCCCTATTTGATATGGGAGCTTCACATTCCTTCTTGTTCGAAAGATTCGTAATGCACATCGGAATCCCTTCCTCGATGGCAAAAGACAAGTTGGATGTGTTGTTGCCCAATGGGTGCTCAATGCGCGTGAATAGTATCTGTGTGGTAAAGATACAGATTGGGGATCAGGAGTTTGACTTGCAAGCGTCGGTACAGCCATTGGTGGAGTTTGATGTAATCTTTGGTATGGACTGGCTCTCGGAGCAGCGTGCATGCATTGATTGTAGCCGAAAGGAGGTTAAGTTGGGACTGAATACTGATCGGTGGACTACGTTTGCGGGCATTAATGGGTCGAGTAAGATTTTGATGTCGGCCCTTCAGGTGATTAAGGCAGTTCGGTCTAGGACAAAGCTGTTTGTCACATTAGTGCAGGCTTCAATGCCTAAGCCAAGTCTGGGCAGTATTCCAGTTGTGTCCAAGTATCCTGATGTGTTCCCAGATGGTCTTCCAGGAGCCCCTCCTCAGCGGGAGATTGATTTTATAATTGAACTGGTGCCGAGTGCCAAATCAGTGTCACGCTCTCCGTATCGGATATCGCCAAGGGAGATGGCGGAGCTGAAGGTGCAACTGCAAGAGTTGTTGGAGCAAGGGTATGTGTGTCCAAGTGTGTCGCCTTGTAGCGCACCGATCCTCTTCGTTAAGAAGGAGGATGGGAGCTTGCGACTCTGTATCGACTATCGGGAGTTGAACAAACTTATAGAAAAAAATAAGTATCTGATCCCAAGGATTGACGATCTATTTGATCAGTTGGTTGGGTCAACAGTATATTCGAAGTTAGATCTGAAATCCGGATACTACCAATTAAGGATAAGGGAAATCGACATCCCAAAGACAGCGTTCAACACGCGGTTTGGGCATTTAGAGTTCACGATCATGCCATTTGGGTTGACCAATACGCCATTTGTGTTTATGGATCTGATGAACAGGACGTTTAGAGAGTACCTAGACCGTTTCGTGATTGTATTTATCGATGATATCTCAGTGTATTCGTAGTGTGAGGATGATCGCTACAAGCATCTACATATGGTGTTGGAGATGTTGAGAAGAAATCAATTTTATGCTAAGTTCTCCAAGTATGAGTTCTGGTTATCCTCGGTAGCGTTCCTTGGTCATATTATTAGTGGAGAAGGGATAGCGGTGGATCCGACGAAAATAGTGGTGATACGGGAGTGGCCTGTGTTGACTACAGTGGCGGAAGTCCGGAGCTTTCTGGGCATGTCGGCTACTAGAGGCGCTTCGTAGATAAATTCCTGCGTATAGCGCTACCACTCATGATGTTGATAAGGAAGGATCAAATGTTTATGTGGTTGCTGGAGTTCGAGCAGGCCTTTGAATAATTGAAGTGGTGGTTGACCACGGCGCCTATTTTCTGTTCGCCGAGTGGGACCGAAGGGTTTGAAATCTATAGTGATGCTTTGGGCAGTGGTTTGGGCTGTGTTCTGCTACAGCATGGGAGCGTGATAGCCTATGGTTCACGACAATTGAAGGTTCACGAGAGGAATTATTCGGTCCATGACTTAGAATTAGCGGCCGTGATATTTTCTCTAAAGCTGTGGAGGCACTACCTATATGGTGTGAAGGTCGATATCTACATCGATCATAAGAGCCTAAAGTACTTGGTAGATCAGAAGGACCTGAACATGAGGCAGCGGAGGTGGATGGAGTTCCTGGGGGACTACACCTTCGAGATACATTATGTGTCTGGGAAAGGAAATACAGTGGCAGATGCATTGAGTCGCAGGGCTCTTGCGCAGGCCAGCTGGTTGTCGGTACATGATGAGGGTTTGGTCCGTGATTTGGAGGCATTATAGATTGCTTGCATTGACAAGCAGACTAGTGCTGAGGCAAAATTGTATTGGACAGAGGTGCAATATGACCTAGCTGATAGGGTTCGGGGGGCTTTGGTTCAGGATAGCAGCATGAAGCAGATCTTAGATGAATCATTGGATGGGTCAAATTCCTAATTTGATGTTGAGGATGGACTGCTAAGGATGGACGGTCGCCTATGCATCCCTAGTGCGGATAACCTTCGGGAGGAGTTGATGTACGAGGCTTATCATACCAAGTACTCAATCCACCCGGGGAGCACGAAGATGTATAAAGACATGAAGAAGTTGTTCCGGTGGCCAGGATTAAAGAAAGATGTAGCACTTTATGTGGCCAAGTGCCAAACATGTGCCTTGGTGAAGGCGGAGTGCCAGAAGCCCGGAGGTTTCTTGAAGTCCTTACCTATCCCGGAGTGGAAGTTCGACGACATTTCTATAGATTTTGTGCATGGTTTGCCAAAGTCGTAGAGGGGAAACAACGCCATCTGGGTGGTCGTAGATAGATGTACAAAAGTGTTGCACTTCATCCTGAATAGGAAGGAAGATCTGGTGGAAACATTAGCCAAACTCTATGTAGATAATATTGTACGATTGCATGGTGTGCCATGCAGTATTGTTAGTGACCAAGATGGACACTTCATGTCGAATGACTGGAGGCTGGTGCATAGTCTGTTGGGAACTAAGCTGAGTTTCAGCACAGTCTTTCATCCATAGACAGATGGTCAGGCTGAGAGGGTCAACACGACGATGGAGGACATGTTTCGCATGTGCGTCTTGGATTTCGGAAAGCAGAGGGAAGATCACCTGTACATCGTGGAGTTTGCATATAACAACGGCTATCAAGCAAGTATTGGAATTGCGCCTTTCGAGGCCTTGTATGGGAGAAAGTGTCGCATACCGTTGCCTTGGTTGGAGACAGGCGAGTTGAAGTTATACAAACGTCAAGCGGTGGAAGACGCTACTTCAATGATACGTACAATTCAGGAACGGTTGAATATCGCTCAGGACAGGCAGGCAAAATACTATAATGTCAAGCATAAGAATGTGGAGTTCGGTGTTGGCGACTGGGTGTATTTGAAAATCAAGTCATTCAAGGGTGTCTCGCGGGTTCGACGCTTGAAGAAGCTGAGTCCGAGATACCTTGGACCGTTTGAAATCCTAGAGCGGGTTGGCGAAGAAGCGTATCGATTGAAGATGTCAGTGGAGTTGAGTGGGCTTCACGATGTGTTCCACATATCGGCATTGTGGAAGGCAGTGCAAGAGCCTTCGCAGGTCATTGCGGTCGATCAAGTGCCGGTTGATTATGGGTTGACAGCAAAGGTCAAGCCAGTACGCATTGAAGACTTTGAAGTCAAATGACTCCACAACAAGGAAATCTGAATGGTTAAAGTCCGTTGGGATAACTGCGGACGTGAGGAGCTTTCATGGGAGCGAGAGCAGTCTATGTTGGAGGAATACCCCGAGTTATTCCACTCAGGTAACATTTAAATTTTGTGTACCTTTTCATAATTTCGGGGCAAAATTCTTTAGGGGGGGGAGATTTGTAACGCCCCAAAAATCGTAATCGAACTGGTCGCGTCCTAAAGAATTTTTGGTGCCTAAATAGAGGTGCACGGCCTCGGACACGGGCGTGTCCCAGGCCGTGTCTTTCTCTGTGTTGGTCGGCTGTGTCCTGAAAAGGACACGGCAGGAAACACGACTTTGAGCAGTAGCGACACGGGTGTGTCAAGTTTGACACGGGCGTGTTCATACCCGTGTCCCCACCCGTGTTCACCAAGGGACGTGACGGTTGGCGTGGCGGTTATTTGTGACACGCCCCTAGGTCACGGGCGTATCGGGACCCGACACTAGCGTGTCAGGTTGAGACACGGGCGTGTCTCGACCCGTATCCTGTTCTGTGCTCGGCGATCATGCCTGGATCGGGGTACACGGCCTGGTACACGGCAGTGTGCAAGGTCGTGTTCGGCGCAGGATTGAGAAACTTTGGGCGGATCTGAGCCGTTCGTTTTCCTTAAACAAGATCTGACGGCCCAGATGTGGTCCTGTCTTTTTAAGGTCGGGTATTGAGGATTAATTCCTTATTATATCTTAAAGCATTCTCTTTCTACCGGCAGAGCATCGGAGCATCGAATTGAGAATCGAGACCGGATCCGCTGAGGAAATCCCCTTGCGAAGCTTTCCATCCGGATAGATTCTCATGGCTCAAAAGCGAACTACAAGGGTAAAGATTCTCTACTTGAGCATGTGAAGCTCTATTTCTTTTGCATAAGGAAACCCGCTCCCGCGAATGTGCAGTGAGTGTGCGGTGTTCCTTGGGGTAGATGTGCATAGTCCCCCTTGTGTTGCATATAGAGTCCGGAATTGAAGTACGGACATAGGCATTGTGTGTGAAGCCTACCCGGACGTGTTGGTCTGGGTCGGTGATGTTGCATATTATTTGGTTCCGCCAAGTTAGCAGAACTACGTTTCCGCTCAGTTTTTCGGGTGCGCCTTAGAGTTAATCCCCAAGGATCCCTGCTACAATCTACCGTGTAGAAACTCGAAAACACAAAGCACAGAGTACACAGGGTGTTTGGCCATGTGAGCCTACACCTGTGGCGAAGTGTGCTTGTACTTTATTGTTTAGCTAGGTTAATAAAATGCAGGGAAGGAGCACCGCCGTCCCGTGTAAGGGGCGGGGTCGTTATATTTTGGTCATCTTTAGCTGACCGTTGCTTTGTTTGCCACCGTGCGGTGGAGTGTTGCTTGTAGGTGTTGCGGATCCAAGTACTAAATAGCGGGCTGAAACCCATGTTGTTGAGCTGGCCCTCGAAGGCCAAAGCGAATTGTTGTTTTATTTTTGTCATGTGTGGTCGGTCTGCATGCCGATGTATGTAAAACATTACTTAGTTAAGTGAACTCTTGTAAGGCCATAAGGCCAAGTACTTTTCGGTGTATTTATTATTTCATTCCTTTCGTAGTAAGTGGACATTCATGATAGTTGTTATTCAATTATGGGTTCATTCTAACTGTTTAAAAGCTTCCCCTAGAATGCTCTGAGTTAGGGCGAGTAGTTGTAGTTAAATTTTGATATTCTTATGTATCCCTTCCGATTGTCCGTGGTATATGGCGTCGGGTTCCAGCTGGACCTTCTGTTATATGTCATATGACAGATGGGGGTGTTATAGCCCAAGACGATCGTGTCGGATCGGGACGGGCATTTCACGTCCAAGGGGTGGAGGTCAGTTCAGGATTACATGGGCTCTCAGTTGACGTTTAGCACAGCCTTCCACCCTCAGATAGAACGACAGACAGAGCACACCAACCAGACTTTGGAGGATCTTCTGCGCTTATGCATTCTGGATCGCGGGGAGCCTTGGGAGAGATTGTTGCCTCTGATCAAGTTCTCCTACAACAACAGTCATCAGGCCAGTATACACATGGCCCCTTATGAGGCTCTGTATGGACGGAGGTGTCAAACTCCTCTATCTTGGGTCCAGGACGAGGACCCCATGGCTCTTGGCTCAGAGTTTATGGAGGACACTTATGCTAAAGTGAGGCTGATTCAGGATAGGATGTTGGAGGCTTAGAGCAGGCAGGCCAAGTACTATGATGCGCAACATCGGGAGGTGGAGTTCCAGGTAGGTGACCTGGTGTTCTTGAAGATTCGGTCGATGCATGTAGTTTCTCGGGTTCAAAGATGTAAAAAGCTCAGTCCTAGATACATGGGGCCCTACAGGATACTAGAGCGGATCGGCCCCTTGGCCTACAACTTGGAGCTTCTGCTAGAGTTAGCAGGACTGCATGACGTCTTCCACATCTCTTTTCTTCGGAGAGCTTTGCTACAGCCTAAACAGCTAATTTCTGCTATGGATGGCCCTGTGGCATCAGATCGGTCAGTCATCATGGATCCGGTCACGATTGACGATCCAGCGGTATGGACCCTGTGGCACAAGAAGGTTCCGCTGGTCAAGGTCTTGTGGAGGAATCATGGATAAGAGGAGCACACGTGGGAGACTCAAGACATGATGCAGCAAAGGTACCAGGAGCTTTTCACGTCAGGTAATCCCGTTAACCTCTCGGGATGTTACATTCTTGTTCTTATATATACTTGAAACCCCGTAGGCCTAACTTGAATTTTGAGGATGAAATCTTCATTTTTAGGTATTGTGATTTGTAACATCCCTCAGACTTCTAGACCCCTAGGATGGTTTTGTCATTAGTAGGTCATAACAAAACCCCGGGAAGCATAAAGGTTCTAGTGACACCCAATGTAATACCCCAAAAAGTATAGGCTAAGAGTTAACCTGACTGGATGAAAATCGTCGAGTAGAGCTCGATGAAAATCGTCGAGCAGAGCTATGAAAATCATCGAGCAAAGCTCGATAAAAATCGTCGAGTAGAGCTCGATGAAAAATCGTCGAGCAGAGCTCGATGAAAAATCGTCGTGCAGAGCTCGACAAAATCATCATGCAGAGCACGACGAAATCATTGAGCAGATCTCGACGAAAGACTCGAGCACAGCTGAGTGGAGCTCGACAAAAAAAAACGGTTTCGTAGGCCTTAGTTCGACAGAAGAGATAAATTCGTTGGAATAACCTTATGGTATTAGCATTTTGGAGGAGAGAGAAAATCTCCTCTTGCCCTTTAATGGAGGAGAGAGAAATTAGGACGAGAGCATTCACGGTCTAGGGAGACCAAGGGTCTCTCTCTCCTTTTCCAAAGTTTTGATCCTATTATCCATTCAGTGTGGGGAAGGCCAGGGGTCGTTTTGGTGACTTTTCAATGGCTGGAACAGTGAAACCACCCATGGCCGAAACCTCTTAATTGTCCATTAATGGTTCCATGAAAAAAGACCCCTCCCCTCCCCATTCTAACTCTTTATAAAGACTTCCCAGACCCAGAGGAGTCGTTTACAGTCTTCCCTCAATGAAATCGAGTCCTTCCACAGTGTTGTTGGAGTACTCTAGTGACTCCTCCCCTACAAATGGCGAGTCGACAATTGGCACGGCTGCGCTCCACCCAGAAGGATGACTTCTCCCCCTCTCCCTCAGTGCTACGATCCTAGATCAATTAGGAGAGACATCGGTCTCAATCGATCCCGATCCAGTGAGAAGTTTTTTGGATTTTCTGAGGTTTTTGCACCTCTCGGGTTCGTTGGAAAAGGCCTCTCTGGCGGTCATGCTGCCGCTTGGCGACAGACACCACCTCAACGGAGGTGGTGGCGGTGACTGGACGGGTAGATGGTTGGGTGGCCGGCGACAGCGTTAGGAAGTGGCTCCAGGAAGAATAAATCCTGGTCGTTTGCGCACTGGAGAAGACAACCAGATGCTGTCCTTTATGCGTCAGGATTCGTGCCGCTTTGATTTAATCTTAGGATTAGTTATTTCTTTTCATTTGATTTTCTGTCACATAATTTACTTTTAATGTTTGTATTTTTAAAAATACCTCAGCACCCAATATGGCGCAGTCTATACTTAGGGCTAGTCAGATATTAAAATAGGTGACCCCACTTAATCACATGTCCAAATGACCTAAAATTTGGGAAGGGAGTCAGTCTTATCTATACCTAGGACATATCCAAAAATGAGAATTTTTGGAGAAAACTTTTCTATAGTTTTGGTAAAAATTTAATAATCATATTATAGCTTAATTAAGGGGCCTAATTACCTCACCACCCCCAAAACGTTGGTGGATGGTCTTAGGGGTCACCATGAGTTACTGGTTAAAATCTCAACCTAATTGGACATGTTTTGATTGGGTTTTGAAGTGACTAAAGTTTGGGCCCTAAAGGGGTGAGTTTAGGGTTTAGGATTCTTGGGGCTTTGAGGGTCCAAACCTCACCCAAATGGGTTGGGGCTCTATCAAGAGTCCCAAGGTCATTAGGGTCACCCTCTCTTAGAGTTTGGGATGGGTTAGGGTGGTTGAGCCCTAGTTCAAGCCTTGGTTTGAGCTTGTTAGGGTTTGCGAAGGACTTAGGGTGTTTAGTCTTTGTTTGGGCTTGGGGCTTACCCCATGGGTTTCTAGGGTGGAGTAATGCCCTAGAGTTGTTGTAGGTGGTAGTTGGATCCTTGCACCCCCACTTAAATAAGTTTATGCCTAATTAGGCCCTTGCACCTTAAAGAATAATTTAGGTGTCCTATGATCTTGGATTTCCATGGGATGATGGTAGGAGTCATTTTTATAGTCATATTAATCTCTGGAATATTTTACATGATGTTGGGATGAGTTTACAAGTAGGTTCCTTCGTAAAGTGCACTATCATGGGTTTTCTTGAAAAATTTTTATATATGACTTTTTGACCTTGAAATTGCATGAGATTTAGTCAGTTATGATGTAAGACCATAACCAAGCACTAGAAATTTTAGTATGAATTTTTAGATCAATATTTGGAGTACTTTATTCGCAACCCATCAAGTTGCTCTATCTATTTAGAAATTTCTTATGAATTAACCTCTTACTGGAAACTCATGAAATATATTCTGAGGACCTTTTATGATATTGTAAAGCTCTGTAAATTTTTGTGGAATTTTTGGAAGTTTGTTGACAGGGGTTGCTTCACAAGGTGCTTGTTTCTAAGTAAATTAATTGATTTTATTTTGGTACCTAATGAGCTTGGTAAATTATGATCTTTGGTCAACGATCCTTTCTGGTCACCCTTAATATTCAGTAACTTTTCCATAATTTTCTCATGATGTATTATAGTACTTCCTTCTTTACCCATAATTATTAGATTTATTGTGGATTAAATAATTAGAGGCCAAATATTTTATGAATACTTATGAAACTTGGTATTCTCTGCTTTATTGGCATCATATGGAGTTCATAATTTTTGGGTGGTCATAACTTATGTAAATTTAGTACTTTATGTTCAAAATCACACATGGCCTTAATTTGGGAAAAATTAAATAAATGTCAATTAATTTAGGAAAATTAAAAGTTTCTGGACTTAGTCTAATATTGTTACTATAGACCCCCAATAATTATCATAGGGCATTCAGATGAATATTTATGAGGGTCACCTTTCCTGTATGTCATTTAGCTCACTAGGTCTGCATATAGCAAAATAGCAATATCAGGGAATCTTGAGAACCTTGGGTATGGGGTAAAGTGGTATGTGGTATACTTAACCTGTAGAGTATGACTGAGGTCATCAACGTGGGGTCAGGTTGTGAGAGCCTGGTGGGCTAGGTTAAGGTCGTACGTGGGAGCGACGAGTGATCGCCTTTCCCTAGTGAGAGAGTCCAACTACACCTAGGAATAGTTCAAGAGTCAAAGGCACTAGGGTTTGATTAAGTAAACTTACGATGGGGTTTAATTTTGGGTAGATACCAATAATAATGAGTACCTTGTGAAAGGGAGCTTTGAGCTTCAGCCGTCGTAGTTCCTAGTGTCCTCGGGAGCCCCTCACAGGGAATGTCGTGGACAGTCCAAGGTTAACATAAACTGTAAGAGTAAAATTGATTACAAGAGTAATTAGTCTTTATTGAAACTCCACTTACACTCACCTCTAAAATAGGGTTGATAATTCAAATTGGTCAAACGATCGGTATGCTCGGTGGTATTAAATGTGGGCAGGTTAGCCCGACGAGCCGATGGCTCGGTAGGTGGTTTGACGAACGGGTTATTCCGGGGAGCCTATGGCTCGGATGTTCTGATTTGCATGTGCATAACATAAGTTGGTGGGTCTTTTTTACTTGACAGTCGTTCACGCCGACGTCAGTATGATGACTCGGTGAGTGTGCTTCACGCATAGCCAAGGAAAGACTGGTGGATTTGCCAGTATGGTACATAGAGGCTCTATAGTGTATTCTTCATGTTGAGGCATACAAGGTTCTAGGTTGGGTGGTGTGAATGTCGGCCTAGTAGTGGGGTGGCCCGACCCATTACCTCTGTTTGCCACAGTGCGATGTACCTGAGAGTTTAGCTAACTCCAAAATGGGGGAACTAAAGGTCTGTGCGCATAGAGTCGTGTGCGTGAGTTGCACTTGCGTGAACATAACATTTCATCCGCATAATATTTCACCATACTTACATTTGCATAAAACCTGACACCCCATCGTATAACCTAGTATGGGATAGCTTATACGATGGGATCCTTGCAAAAGACCCCTTAACATATAAGTTTATATGGGCATTCATATAAGTCAAGGTTATTTTTCATTATACTTTGCTCTCTCACTTTCTTTCTTTACCGCCTTACTTTAGTATTATCATATTACTGTTGTACACCTTTATACTTCTGTTATATCACTGCTAGTTTAGGTCTGTCGCCATCTGCTTTGACACTCCTCCACCTCAATATCTTCCCTATCCTCCTTCCCGCACGGTGCCTAGGAGTCGCGGGGGGGGAGGGTGTAGGCGGGGATGATATTTGGCTTAGTATTTTGAATAACGGTCAGTGGACCATCATTTTTCAGGGGCTCCGGATGCGAGCCAGGCAACAGCTAGAGAGACAGCACCAACGGGGGCATGGTGCACATGGAGGTGGGCCAATCTAGCTCGGGAGTACCCGCTTCTGACTCAATGAGTGATTAGTTTTGTTAGCTTCCACGAGAGACCTTGTAGTGAGAAATCTGATGTACTGGGCATAAGCCCATTTACCTTTTTGTTCGTCTTTTCGATACTCTTTCATTCTGGGACATGTTGTGATTCATGCTATTTATTTATATGTGATGTGTTTTGTGAACTTGGCATTTACTATCTTCTTTTATAAGCTTCCTCATCTTTGGTGATTCTGTGTGCCGGCAGGGTTGGCTTTTCATAGTGTCGACCTTCCGATCAAAGGTGCCACTGCGAAACGACAATTCTGGGCGTAAGATCCAGTTTCGTAGCAAAAAAGGGGGTCTTATAGTTATGAAGTCCCAAGGGTCAGATGCTTCCTTAAACAGTCTGACTTTCTCTTTCCAAATACCAAAATTCTTCTTTCTGTAGATTGGAAGCTTCATGGAGCTCAACTCCTTATGGTTCCCTCCTGAACCCATAAGAATAATCCTTAGATACCCTTGGAGATCTGTTCAGACTGTTAAGTCCTTTTTGAACAACCTCTCTCTGATACCATTTGAAAGTCTTTGTTTCAAGAGTAGCTAAACACCTAGAGGGGGGTGGGGCGGATAGGTTTTTTTGTCTTTTAATGATTATCTTTATTTCTTTGTTGTGTTGTGATTTAGTTTTAGGTTAGCTTTCAAGAACACATAACAACACACAAGTATTTATAGTGCTTCCCCAAAGTATGGGTACATCCACTATCCCTCCCACCTTTCTAACATTGTGTTAGACAAAGCCAACTTCTCCAATCTCAACTCAATGACCTTACAACACAGATCTCTCAGGATCTATCAAACTCCTCCAATTTTTACCTCAGGCCCAAGGCCCTATACTCAGGGATATAATCTCCTACAACTCAGTAATCTGTACCAGATCACCTACCTTAGACTTTGTTCAAAGTCCTACACTTATGCTAAAAGGTTAGCCCTATACTCAAATCCACCTCAGGATCCTATCTTAGAGAATAAATCTCCTACAGCTCAGGCACACAGGCCCTACCTCAAATCCATAGAAGGATCCTACCACTCAGCCTTTATATATCAGGCTTATAACTCAAATCTGTTAAGATCCTACAAAAAAGTGTTGGTTGTTTTTGATGATATGACTCAAGAGAAACAATTCTCTGAGTCTAATCTTTGGACTGAGTGAACTTAGCCTTACTTCTTCTCAGTACCAAGGAAGTAGATTTTCAGGATGTTCTGCATGTGTTAGGAAGAATCTTAGAAACTGGAGCTTTTGAATATGCTGAACAAGACTAAATGATGTTGTTGTTCTTTTCTTCTTCAATCAGCTAACCTTGTCTGAAGTTCTCAGACTTGCTGTTGAACTCGAATTGCATAGCTCTTCTTCTTTGTTTTTCAGGAAGAAGATGATTCAGAAAAAATCTGGACTTGCAAAAGTCAAAAGCTCAAAGTTAATTTCTCGGAACTTCCATTTTTATTTCCCGTAAATCCAATGGATCTATGCATAGTATGGACCCCTGGAATGGGCAACTACAACACAACTTTTGCATTAAATGCAATACTAAAGATAAGCGACGCCTTTTGTCTTCTAGCAAGTAAATTTCGTGGTATTGGATTTCTACTGAAGTCAGCATGACTCAGTGCTTCTGGACTTGGTAAATTCCAGACAGACTGCTCAGGCATTGAGTGAAGCTTTGTCACTCAACGTAAAAGTACTTAGTAGAATTATGCATCTCCAGACATTGAGGGTGTTTAGTGAGCCTTTCTCTCTCAATGCAAATAGACTTTTATAGTTTTATAGCTTAGGCTTTGAGTGATCCTTCATCACTCGACGCATATGGACTTAGTTTAATTGTTTGTTGAGTAGGCATTGAGTGAACTGCCTTCACTCAACGCTTCTGCACTTATATAGAGTTTTTGTCTGCTCTTTCTGAGGCTTTGACTGCTTGAGATTGTGTTAATTCTTCTGCTATTCTGGCATTGAGTGAGTGGAGTTCACTCAACGCTTCTGTACTTGTTGGATTTTCTGACTGTCCAATAACCAATCTTCTTGGTTGAGGTGTTGAGTGAACTGCCTTCACTCAATGCTTCCGTCCTTAGCCAGATATCTTGTTGAGTTGACATTGAGTGAACTGCCTTCACTCAATGCTTCTGGACTTAGCCAGATTTCAAGTCAGCAACATTTTGCCTTTGACTGTATGTAATTCTCTCAATGCTTTTGCTCTTCTTGCATCGAGTGAATTGCCTTCACTCGACACTTCGGTACTTAACCAAATTTCTAACAGCTTAGGCATCGAGTGAGCCTTCATCACTTGACACTTCTTGACTTAGTTGATATTCTCTGAATGAAGGCATTAAGTGCAACTTCTTCACTCAACGCTTCTGTCCTTGGTCTTACTTATTGATGAGGCATTGAGTGAACGACCTTCACTCAACGCTTTTATCCTTAGACAGATTTCTATTGAGTAGGCGTTGGTGAACTATCTTCACTTAATGCTTGTGTCTTTGGAAAAATTTCTTGATGAGGCATTGAGTGGCCTATCTTCACTCAATGCTTCTATACTTAAGCTAATTTCCAAATGAGTAGGTGTTGAGTGAACTGCCTTCACTCAATGCATCTATCCTTAGACAGATTTCCAGACAATAACCCTGAGGCTTTGACTACTTGAGCTTCTGTTAATACTTATAGTCTTTTGGCATTGAGTGAACTTACTTCACTCAATGCTTCTGGACTTAGCCAGATTTCTGCTTTGTCAGCATCCTGTCTTGAGTCTATCTGTCATTGTGACTCAGACTACCTTTCTTATCAATGCAATAAAGAACAACCTGCATACACTTAACTTAGAGCATGTATCAGATACAATCAGGTGTATACCATTGTCCTGTGGGCCTTCTTCAAATATGGGACATTGTGATCAATGGATCCAACACTAGTAGAACTAGATCCACTATGAAGAAATTCCTCTCAAATATTTTGTGATGCTCTTGTTGCCGTTAGTGGAGAAATACTATAGATCTTCCAATTGCAATTCATTGAAAAAGAGGCACAATGATGAAGGGGAATAATTTATCGTCTTATATTTTGATGATAAAATTGGAAAAGTTCACGACAACATATTTCAATGACTTGAAGTTGAACACCCAGTTCAGGATGAAGTACCTAAATGTGACCTACACCGTTCAGTCTGATCATGCTAAAGTTATGAGGACCGACGATAAAGCTCAGTGGATCACTGATGAGGACTTCTGCCGAGACTTTTTGCTGAACTGCATGTCCTCCTGTTTGGCAAAGACTTACTTCAAGTTGAAGTCTGCCAAGGAGATCTGGGAGGCACTAGAGGAGAAATTCAAGTAGGAGGAGGACTTGTCCAAAGCTCACTTTGTGTACATGTTCCATTTCTTCACGTTTAACGAGAAGAAAGAGATTCTCCCGCATATATCTGATTTTGAGCACTTAGTAGATTCTTTGCACAGTTAAAATATTTCTCTGCCAAATAGTTTTGTTACTGACACTATTATTTATAAATTTCCTGTCACGTGGTATACTTTTAAAATTGAGATGTGCCATAAGAATATGCAGGTTGGTCTGAATGAACACGAGCATTTTATACGCATTTAGAATGAAAATAGGACTAGACATGCATTAGAAACTGTTGGCAAACAAAAAATCGATGCTAACATGATCTCCAGCTCTAAATATATGTATAACCCTAAGAAGATCAAAACTTCTCAGAGTAGTTCCCAAGTTGCAGCCCCAAATAAAAAGATAAAAAAGTTTAAGGACAAATATTTTAACTACAACAAGTGGGAGCACAATGCATCTGATTGTAGGCTTCCTAAGAAGGAAAGGACCAAAGTACTATAAGAATGCAATCATGCCAATATGGTTAAACTTACTGAGCCTTTCAACTTTGTTGCTATGGTTGGAAATGTGAAGGTCAACATTGAGTAGTACCTAGATTCGGGGGCAACTTGCCATGTTTGCAACAATGCTAATCTGTTGACAGGACTCACTAATGCAAAAGAATCTGTAACCGTTGCAAATGGTGAAGTAAGTGACGTGCTGAAGGTGGGGAATGCAATCTTACGGCTCTCCACATGTAAACTTTAACTCTAAAAATGTTAAATTTATTCCTTCACTAGTTGCTAATTCAGTGTCTATTAGTTTACTTTGTGATTATGGTATGTCTTTCAATTTCTGTAGTGGTAGAATAACATTGTCAGTTAACTCACACTATTTTGGTTGTGCATACATCCAAAATAAAATGTACCGACTAAGTCTAGAAAATAAATAGCTCAACAAGTTTAATCAAACTTAGTTATCCCCAAGACTCTATATGAGAGACTAGGACACGTGAACTATACGAAGATGTTCCAAATTGCTATAACTCATCATATCAAAATAAACACTAAAACCCAACTTAAGAAATGTGAAGTATGTGCTTAGAATAAGGTCACTAGGAAACCTTTTAGTGCGGTTACTAAGTGCACAACACCACTATAGCTAATGCATTCCGACATCTATGACTTTAAAACTTTTACCATTAGAGGGGTAGAAAGTATATGATCACCTTTATAGATGACTACTTTAGGTTCTGTCATATTTATTGTCTTAAAACTAAAGATGAAGCTTTTGAAAAATTCTGTCTTTTCAAAACTAGGGCAGAAAACCAACATGACATGAAAATTAAAAGATTTAGTAGTGATAGAAGAGGAGAATAGATGTCCGGTGAGTTCAAGTGTTTTCTTATCTCTCAAGGAATCATAGCAGAACCAACTGCTCTTTACTCACCCCAATCAAATTGTATTGTTGATAGAAAAAATAGAACATTAACAAAAATATTAAACTTTATGCTCCAAATTGCTGGCATGTCTACTGCTTATTGGGGAGCAGCAATCTTAACTACAAATCATATTCTAAATAAAGTCTCTCATATAAGTTAGAGGTTATACCCTACGAGCTTTGGTTTAAGAGACCCTTAAACAAATATAGAATTAAGAACTAGAGTTATATAGCTTATAATAGGGTTGCTGACCTTAAAAAGTCTAAGATTTGACCTAGGACCAACACATCTATCTACCTTGGTTGTGCTGAAGAAAGTGCTGCAGATAAATTCTTAGATATTTATAACAATATCATTATAGAATCTAGGGATGTTGTATTCTTTAAAGATAAACATTTTAAAGATAAGAACATGTCACTCCTAGTTATGCAAGTAGCTATTACTAAGAAAGAACCTGAATTAGTATCGAGCACCTCCTATTTAGTTCTTGTAGACAACTTTGGCCCAGAGTTTAGGAGGACTTCTATGAGAGAGATAACTCTCAGAACCTTTGAAAGTGAGGGATAGATCTGTCTTAACTCTAGAGGGGGGTGAATAGAGTATTTTTAAAAACTTTGATTAGTTTTTATAACGAAATTAAAATAAGTGATATCTATATGTATAAAGAGAAAAAAAACAAAAGACAATCACATCACACAGAAATAAATAATAGAGTAATCCAAACGACACAAAGAATTTATAGTGGTTCCCCTATAATTTGGTACATCCACTCTTCTACCACCCTGGTAGGAATCCACTACATGTTTTTGATCAGGTGCCCTGCCACCAGAATATCTATTTTTTAAGGGAGAGATAACAACCCTTTGAGCATTTGACCAGGTGCCCAAAACCAAACCAAGTCTTTTGATCAGGAGACTTGACAGCCAAAAGGAATAACTTTTGAAGGGATTTAAGAAACCCTTTGTATAGTGGTGAAAAGAAAGTAAAAGATGTTGTCTTCTTTGTCAATAGTCAGAGAGAAGACTAGTGAATATAGCCGTTGTCAAAGATCTCCCTGAGTTATAGATCTGATCAGGAGTGTGGAAGCTTTGCACAGGGTGTAGGCCTTCAGATTGATTAAGATCTTCAGGAAACTCTTAGACTGATGAAAATTGTTTCTCTTTAAATTCCTGAAGCAAAACTGAAGAAGGACTGAGAATGTATGAAGGCTGTGTTCTTCTTCAGTTCTCTGTATTGTATCTATATGTCTCCCCTTGTTATTCTTGAAGATAAAGAAGAAACCTTATATTTCCTTTTTCAAAAATTAAGCTTTTGAAGTTTTGAATCTTATTCTTGATTTCCTGCCAAAATCCCGGGATTTGAACGGCTAGAAAATGCCATTAATTTGTTACCATAACTATCCCAGTAAATTATCCAATTACTCTGTGAATACCATAATTAATGCTACCTTGGAATGGATATATTCTTGAGAATATGTAGCATTAATTATCAGAGTATTATAGGAATATAATAATAAATTTGAAACCAAATTGCCTTGGAAACTGTATGGAAAATAGTCGAACAGAATCTGTCATAGATTGGTCGAACTCAACATATTTCGTCGACCTGAGATCTAATATCATCGAGCTGAATAAGGCAGATAAGTAGTATAAAAATCATCGAACTGAACCTCTCTTTCGTTGAGCTGAGCTCCAAGATCTCTAAATAGAAAATTCACTTTCCAATCTGAGCTCCAAAATTGTCGAACTGAGATAGTCATATCGTCGAGCTGAACTTCTGGGAAGAGATAGAAGTTCGTCTATCTCTGCTCAGATTTCGTCGAACTCAGCTCAAAGAAGATGTCTGAGTTCGTCGATCTCAACAAGGATTTCGTCGAACGCAGCTCAGATACCAAGGAAGTATGAAAGCTCACCCATGCTACTCATTTCAAACTTGGAATGCATCATGTCAGAAAACCTTTTGCATAGTTTGGAATCAGTAGAGCCAAAAATGATGTCATCTACATATATTTGCACTAACAAAATTTTATCTTTATGATGCCTAATGAACAAAGTTCTATCTATAATGCCCCTAGTGAACTTATGCTCTAAAAGAAAGCTTAGTGAGGTCTCATATCAAGCTCTTGGAGCTTGCTTTAAACCATAGAGAGCTTTATGCAATTTGAAAACAAAAGAGAGATGAGTTGGAGAGATAAAACCTGGTGGTTGTTCCACATAAACTTCCTCTTTAAGTTCACCATTTAGAAAAGCAGTCTTAACATCCATTTGGTAGACTTTGAACTTCTTGTAGGCTGCATAAGAAAGGAATATTCTCATAGCGTCCAACCTTGTAACAGGGGCAAAGGTTTGATCATAGTAAATTCCTTCCTCCTTAGAATACCGTTGAGCTACCAATCTTGCTTTGTTCCTTACTATAGCTCCTTGTGCATCCAATTTTTTTCTGAATACCCATTTAGTTCCAATGACTGGGTAGTCTTTGGGTCTTGTAAATAAATCCCAGACTCTGCATCTCTCAAACTGATTGAGCTCCTCTTGCATTGCAAAAATCCAGTGTGGATCTTGCTCTGCATCTTTTATGGATTGGGGCTCAAGTTGAGATATGAAACAAGCATGCATCAAATCCTGGTTGAGTTGATGTCTTATTTGCACACCAACTGATATGTCTCCAATCACTTGAGATATATGATGATATATAAGTATGGCAAGATCAGTAGGAGGCGTTTGGATAGCTACAACATTGGGAATTAATTCCTCTTGTGGAATTATGTTGGTTGTTGTAGGGTCAGCAATCATTTCAATGAAATCTTCTTCACTATCTTCAACAATAATTTGTCGAGAAGGATGTGATATATCCTCTTGTGTTAGGATTAAGTCATCCATTTTCTCACACAAATTTGGTACCTGCAAATTTTCTATGGTAGAAGAATCATTCTCCTTGTACAACATGTTAGCTTCATCAAATGAAACATGTACAGATTCTTCAATTTTAAGATGGATTTATTAAAAACCCCTATAGGCCTTGCTGACTTGGGAATATCCAAGAAAAATTCCCTCTGTAGCTTTGGCTTCAAACTTTCTAAGATGTTTCTTGTTATTATTATGAATAAAACATCTACAACCAAATACTTTAAAATAGTTAACTTTAGGTTGCTTCCCTTTGAGCAATTCATAGGGAGTCTTGCCCTTGAGTTTATGTATTAAACTCCTGTTCAGGACATAGTTTGTTGTGCTTACAGCTTCTGCCCAAAAGGATAGAGGCAAGTAAGCATCTGCAAGCAATGTCCATGCAGATTCAATAAGTGTTCTATTTTTCCTTTCTGCTACCCCATTTTGTTTGGAAGTTCTAGGAGCCGAGAAACAATGCCTGGAACCTTCCTTCTCATAGAATTCTTGCATAAGAAGAGAATCAAACTCAGTGCCATGATCACTTCTGATAAATACAACTAGAGTAGAGTACTCAATCTAAATGCTTTTAAGAAAGTTTGTAAGAACTTTGAATTTATCTGACTTGTTTCTCAAAAAGAACACCTAAGTGAATCTAGAGAAATCATCTACAATAACTAAAGTATAAGATTTCCCTCCCAAGCTCTATACAGCAATGAGTCCAAAAGGATCCATATGTAGCAAGTACAGAATCCTGGGTGAATCACTCTTATTAATAGATTTAAAGCTATTTTTAGTTTGCTTGCCTAATTGACAAGACCTGCAGAGGCTTTCCATCTTGTAGGGGCCAGAAGGCAATCCTCTAACAAGGTTGTCCCTAGATAATTTAGCAATGTCTTTAAAATTAACATGTCCTAATCTTTTATGCCATAGATTATTATTATTATTAATTTTATTGAACAAACAAATCTCTGAACTGGCTGACTTGAAATTAACTACATAAATGTTTCCTTGTCTAAGTCTAGTTAAAACAGTTTTGTTATATACTGAAGTAATAATACAAGAAGATTGGTTAAACGTTACCTGATAACCTTCATAACATAACTGGCTTATGGATATTAGGTTATGTTTTAGGCCACTCACATATGCTACCTTCTGAAAGTGACAGTTCCAACTTTGACATTCCCATAGCCTTCTGTTTGGCCATAGTTGGAATCTCTAAATATCTCCTTTGGTCCAAGCTTTGACTTGTAGTTGGTTAAGTTATCCTTGCTTCCTGTCATGTGCTTTGAACACCCACTATCCAGGTACCACTATTCCTCTGTGGTAGGATAGTTCTTTACCTACAAAATAAGAGATTATGTGTTCTTGACCTAGGTAATCTTGGGTCCTTGATTCTTTTCAAATTTAAAGCTAGAGATATAAGAAAATTCTGATTGACTCTTATATCCTAGAGGATGAAATCTCCTAGGTGGGATTATCCATTTGGTAAAGGGATTAATAAATGATTTGGGATAATTAAAATTTCTGGAAGAATTCAAGTTTCTGTTGAAATTTTCTGAGTTCGACGATTTTGGTTGAGTTCGTCAAGCTGAGTTTGATGAAAAGTATTGAGGTCGTCGATCTCGGTCCAGAGAAAGATAATGCTCAATTTCTGTGTTCCACGATCGTCGATCTCTGTTCGACGAAACATTTTGATTTCATCGAGCACCCTCTCTTGAGTAATCATACCCAAACTCTGGGTTCAGAGTTTGTTGATCGCCGTTCGACGCAAAATACTGATTTCGTCGATCTGAGTTCGACGAATTTTGTTGAAGAGTATTTTTATGTTAATTTTTCTTTTTCTTTTTCTTTGATTGATTTTTCTGTGAAGTTTCTATTGGTTTATTGTTAACTTCTACAATTTTCTCTTTAGTCTTACCAAAAACAAATTTGATAGGGGTAGATAATATATTTTTCTTAAGGATAGGTGGCTGACTAGATGATGCTCCTAAGCCTAGTTTACCATTTAGCCTAGCATTTACTGTACTAGTAATGTTCATTAATTTAATTCTTCTTCCATTTAGGGATTCTTCAAATTGCTTAGTTTCATTCAGTTTAGTTTTTAATGAAATAATTTGTTCAGAAGCCACATCTAGTTCATCTTTTAATTTTATATTTTCAGAAAACAAATTATCATATTCAATTAGTTTGTCTCTGAGAAGTTTGATTTCCTTCTCAGACTTAATTAGGTCATTGCATAGCAACTTAAATTCAGTTTTAAAAAGTTTTGAAGTAAAATCAAATGAGGATATTACCTGATCCACTTCTGACTCAGAATTCTCAGCCTTTGATTCTTCAACTTCTGATGGATTGCTTGATGAATTGATGGCCATCAAACAAATCTCTCTGGCTTTAGCCACTTCTTCATCTTCACTGGAGCTGGAAGATGAAGGCACTTCTTCAGACTGACTCCAAGTCTCAGCAATAAAGCCTTTTCTTTCTTCTTATACTTGTTGGGAGAAGGCTTGCTTTAGTGCTTCTTGGAGTCCTTGTCTTTCCTTTTATCTTTCTTCTGCTTCTTTGGACACTCGGGTAGAATGTGTGCAGGCTTCCTGCAACCAAATCAAATAATTTCCTTGGTAGGAGTTTTGTCATACCATGGTTTATTTTCGTTTCTTGAAGATCTTCTCCTAAAGTCCTTCTTGGCCATTTTGTAGAATATTTTGGCCACAAGACTCATCAGCACTTCATTTGCTAGTAGTGCTTCTGATTCTTCAGATGCCTTAAAGGAAATGCTTTGTTTCTTCCTCCTTGAGGTAGAAGTCTTCTGTTCAGCTGCTTCTCTAGTCTTGATAAGCTGCTCATAAGACTTGAGCTTGCCTAGCAAAGACTCGGTAGAAATTTCATTTAGTCTTCTGGCCTCCTTGATTGGCCAAATCCTAGAATCCCATGTGTTAGGGAAGCACATAAGGATCTTATCATTGATCCCAATTAGTGATATGTTCTTGTCCAGGTTCTTTAGCTCATTGATGATCATGTTGAGTCTTTTGTACATATCACCAACTGACTCTGACTCTTCCTTTTTGAAGTTCTCATATTGTGAGATGAGAAGGGATCTTCTATCTTTCCTCTCATCAGCAGATCCTGCTACCATTTGGTTGAGGGAATCCCAAATGGCCTTTGCTGATGTGCATTCAGCTACCTTTTGAAATATATCATCAGACATGGTTTGAGCTAAGATGTTCGTAGCTGTAGCATCTGCTATCTTCAACTTTATTTGAGCTTCTGTCCACTTAGGTGGTGGAACTGTTGAGGTACTTGTTGATGTTATTGCAGAAAGAGTAGGGGGACCTGTCAAAATAGAGTTATAGTTATCTTCATCAATATAATTCATATATAATCTGATTCTTGCCTTCCAAAGTGCAAACTTGTTCAGATTGCACACTGGAGGTCTGGTGCTTGAGTATTCTTTATTTTGTGCCATGATTGAAAAAGACACTAGAGAAAATGAGATCTACCAAAGATCTTCTGGTTCAGGTGTTAGCCTGTGAAATCAAATAACCTTACACTCTGATACCAATTGAAAGTGTAGGATAGATCTATCTTAACTCTAGAGGGGGGGTGAATAGAGTATTTTAAAAATCTTTGATTAGTTTTATAGTAGAATTAAAATAAGTGATATCTATATGTATAAAGAGAAATAAAAACAAAAGGCAATCACAGCACACAGAAATAAACAATAGAGCAATCCAGACGACACAAATAATTTATAGTGGTTCCCCAAAACTTAGGTACATCTACTCTTCTACCACCCTGATAGGAATCCACTACAGGTTTTTGATCAATTATCCTGCCACCAAAATATCTATTTTCTAAGGGAGATATAGCAACCCTTTGAGCTTTTGACCAGGTGCCCCAAAACCAAATCAAGTCTTTTGATCAGGAGACTTGACAACCAAAAGGAATAACTTTTGAAGGGAGTTAAGAAACTATTTGTACATAGGTGAAAAGAAAGTAAAAGATGTTGTCTTCTCTGTCAACAGTCAGAGAGAGGACTAGTGGATATAGTTGTTGTCAAAGCTCCCCCTGAGTTATAGATCTGATCAGGAGTGTGGAAGCTTTGCACAAGGTGTAGGCCTTCAGATTGATTACGATCTTCAGGAAACTCATAGACTGATGAAGATTGTTTGTCTCTTTAAATTCCTGAAGCAAAACTAAAGAAGGACTGAGAATGTATGAAGGCTGTGTTCTTCTTCAGTACTCTGTATTGTATTTATATGTCTCCCCTTGTTATTCTTGATGATAAAGAAGAAACCTTATATATCCTTTTTCAAAAATTAAGCTTTTGAATTTTTGAATCTCATTCTTGATTTCCTGCCAAAATCCTAGGAGTTGAACAGCTAGAAAATGCCATTAATTTGTTACCAAAACTATCCCAGTAAATAAGCCAATTACTCTGTGAATACCATAATTAATGCTGCCTTGGAATGGATATATTCTTGAGAATATGTAGCATTAGTTATCAGAGTATTATAGGCATATAATAATAAATTTGAAATAAAATTGCCTTGGAAAACTGCATGGAAAATAGTCGAATAGAATCTGTCATAGATTAGTCGAACTCAACATATTTCGTCGACCTGAGATCCAATATCGTCGAGCTGAATAAGGCAGATAAGCAGTATAAAAATCATCGAACTGAACCTCTCTTTCGTCGAGCTGAGCTCCAAGATCTCTGAACAAAAAATTCACTTTCCAATCTGAGCTCCAAAATCGTTGAACTGAGATAGTCATATCATCAAGCTGAACTTCTGGGAAGAGATAGAAGTTCGTCGATCTCAGCAAAGATTTTGTCGAACTTAGCTCAAAGAAGAAGTCTGAGTTCGTCGATCTCAGCAAGGATTCATGAAACGCAGCTCAGAGAAAGAACTGAGTTCGTCGATCTCCGATCAACGAAAGTCGAGCTTAGTTCAGCAATCTTCAAACGACTTTTCTGCTCTAAGAAAACTACTTTTCTCTAAAGGTATTCTGACTCTATGTCTTCTGAAGGTTGATCCAACCAACTAAGTTTGTTAACCTGACCTAGACCTAAAAAAAGACTTATGACCCTAGACTATACATATGGGTCATCAGAGAAAACCTAATAGTGAACCTAGCCTATATCAACCCTAAACAAGGTGGGGTTCCAACAACCTTGGTAGTGATGTTGTCACTTCCCACGTTGAGGATGATCCATCTACCTATAAGGAATCGATGAGATCAAGGGATTCATTACTTTATAAAGAAGCAATTGATGATGAGATGAACTTTATAATTCAAAACAACTACTGGATGTTAGTTAATAAGACAAAAGGGGCTAAAACTATAGGGTGTAAGTAAGTTATATAAAAGAAATTAAATCCTGATGGTAGTGTAGCTAAGAATAAAACATGTCTGGTGGCTAAAGATTTCACACAAGTTAGTGGAGTAGATTATTTTGATGTATACTCACCAGTGTGTCACCTAGCAACCATTAGGATCCTCCTTGTCATTACTTCTATTGAGAACTTTATTATTCATCAAATGGATGTTAAGACTACATTCTTGAATGAAGATCTAACCAAAGAGATCTATATGAGTCAACCTGAAGGTTTCATTGTAGAAGGTCACAAATACAAGATCTATAAGTTAATTAAATCACTATATAGACTAAAAAAGGCACCTAAATTATGGCAAGAGAAATTTGACAATATTGTAAATGCCATGGGATTCATGTGAGTCTCTCTGATAAATGTCTTTACATACATTATAGATCAGATAAAGTCTCTATAATATACTTGTATGTGGATGATGTGGTAATTCTAGGATTTTATTAATCAAAAGTGGATGGCGTAAAGTCAAGTCTAATAAAATAATTTAACATTAAAGAAAGTAAAAGATGTTGTCTTCTCTGTCAACAGTCAGAGAGAGGACTAGTGGATATAGTTGTTGTCAAAGCTCCCCCTAAGTTATAGATCTGATCAGGAGTGTGGAAGCTTTGCACAAGGTGTAGGCCTTCAGATTGATTACGATCTTCAGGAAACTCATAGACTGATGAAGATTGTTTGTCTCTTTAAATTCCTGAAGCAAAACTAAAGAAGGACTGAGAATGTATGAAGGCTGTGTTCTTCTTCAGTACTCTGTATTGTATTTATATGTCTCCCCTTGTTATTCTTGATGATAAAGAAGAAACATTATATATCCTTTTTCAAAAATTAAGCTTTTGAATTTTTGAATCTCATTCTTGATTTCCTGCCAAAATCCTAGGAGTTGAACAGCTAGAAAATGCCATTAATTTGTTACCAAAACTATCCCAGTAAATAAGCCAATTACTCTGTGAATACCATAATTAATGCTGCCTTGGAATGGATATATTCTTGAGAATATGTAGCATTAGTTATCAGAGTATTATAGGCATATAATAATAAATTTGAAATAAAATTGCCTTGGAAAACTGCATGGAAAATAGTCGAATAGAATCTGTCATAGATTAGTCGAACTCAACATATTTCGTCGACCTGAGATCCAATATCGTCGAGCTGAATAAGGCAGATAAGCAGTATAAAAATCATCGAACTGAACCTCTCTTTCGTCGAGCTGAGCTCCAAGATCTCTGAACAAAAAATTCACTTTCCAATCTGAGCTCCAAAATCGTTGAACTGAGATAGTCATATCATCAAGCTGAACTTCTGGGAAGAGATAGAAGTTCGTCGATCTCAGCAAAGATTTTGTCGAACTTAGCTCAAAGAAGAAGTCTGAGTTCGTCGATCTCAGCAAGGATTCATGAAACGCAGCTCAGAGAAATAACTGAGTTCGTCGATCTCCGATCAACGAAAGTCGAGCTTAGTTCAGCAATCTTCAAACGACTTTTCTGCTCTAAGAAAACTACTTTTCTCTAAAGGTATTCTGACTCTATGTCTTCTGAAGGTTGATCCAACCAACTAAGTTTGTTAACCTGACCTAGACCTAAAAAAAGACCTATGACCCTAGACTATACATATGGGTCATCAGAGAAAACCTAATAGTGAACCTAGCCTATATCAACCCTAAACAAGGTGGGGTTCCAACAACCTTGGTAGTGACGTTGTCACTTCCCACGTTGAGGATGATCCATCTACCTATAAGGAATCGATGAGATCAAGGGATTCATTACTTTATAAATAAGCAATTGATGATGAGATGAACTTTATAATTCAAAACAACTACTGGATGTTAGTTAATAAGACAAAAGGGGCTAAAACTATAGGGTGTAAGTAAGTTATATAAAATAAATTAAATCCTGATGGTAGTGTAGCTAAGAATAAAACATGTCTGGTGGCTAAAGATTTTACACAAGTTAGTGGAGTAGATTATTTTGATGTATACTCACCAGTGTGTCACCTAGCAACCATTAGGATCCTCCTTGTCATTACTTCTATTGAGAACTTTATTATTCATCAAATGGATGTTAAGACTACATTCTTGAATGAAGATCTAACCAAAGAGATCTATATGAGTCAACCTGAAGGTTTCATTGTAGAAGGTCACAAATACAAGATCTGTAAGTTAATTAAATCACTATATAGACTAAAAAAGGCACCTAAATTATGGCAAGAAATTTGACAATATTGTAAATGCCATGGGATTCATGTGAGTCTCTCTGATAAATGTCTTTACATACATTATAGATCAGATAAAGTCTCTATAATATACTTGTATGTGGATGATGTGGTAATTCTAGGATTTTATTAATCAAAAGTGGATGGCGTAAAGTCAAGTCTAATAAAATAATTTAACATTAAAGACCTAGGTGTAGCTGAAACTATATTAAGCATGCATGTAAGCTTTGGGAAAATGACATTTCCCTCAGTCAAAGCTACAACATCAAATCCATGTTGGATTTGTAAGGATATAATGAAAGTAGAGTAGTAGAGACACCATATGATTACAATAACCGTTTAAAACTTAATGAAGGAGCTACGGTTAGACAATTAGATTATTCTTAATTGATTGGTAGTCTCATGCATATTGTGGTTTAAACCAAACCTAACATGGCCTTTACGGTAGGCATGTTAAGCGGATTCACAAGTACACCTCGATGGGCTAATGAGATACTTAAAGCACACCAAAAATATGCTTTATGTTACAATGGTCATCTTCTAGTTTTTGAAGGATTTTCTGATTCATCATGGTGCTCAGAAATTAACAAAAGCAGATCCACTAGTGCTATCATATTCACACTAGGAGGAGCAGTTGTAGTTAGAAGTTCAAGGGGTAATCATGTATTGCTCTCTCTTCTATGAAATCCTAACTCTACGCTTTAGCTTTATCAAGAGAAGAAGTAGAGTGGATAAGAGATTTGGTTATGTACATTCCACTACCAGGCATGAAACTATTTTTGTTGTAGTTCATTGTGACAATCAAGCAACACAAATGATTGATATGAACACTTTGTTTAATGACAAAAGAGGACAACAACGGATAAAATAAGTCTGGTTGACCTCCCTCACAAATCAAGAGATCATGACCCTAGTTGATATCAGGTCAACGAATAATGTTGCAGACTCTTTGACAAAAGGCTTAAATAGAGTTCTCACAATCAAAATATCGGGTAAGATGAGAATATAATTCGTAGAAATATGAAATTTTCCTCCTATGTTTATGTTTTGATGATAAGAACCAAAAGCTGCAAATATTCAAGCATCTAATAATAAACTGAAAGCCCCAAATAATCTCTTGATGAAAACCCAAGATGGTTAGATGCTAGTCATTAAATATTTGATGACTTAACATCTTTCTCATTGCAAGTTGATTCAAGAATTATTCAACTAGGAATAGAAAGCCGCTGTAAAGGTTAATCTAAGATTATTGATCATAACATATTATTTCACTCTTGATAATGTTGTAAATGATGTTATGCTATATCATTATATATTTGATGATAAGGCATATAATGATCATTAATGAGTAAGATAGTAATGTTTGATTTATTAAAATTATAACTTGACTGGTCCTAGTTTACTAGATAGAGATGTTGATAGTGTTACTTTGCTACTGCTATAAGTACAAAACTTAGGTAGAGATAGTTTACTTTAAATGCCACTGCATATGTTTTATGAATTCATAGAGTCTAAGCTCATTAAATTCATTACAGACACTAGTGAAGATGGAGGAGAGAAAGAAGATTTTGACTTAGATGATGATGATCAACTCTCTGATTAGAATTGTTATGTGTTGATCCATGTTATCTGTTTTTCAGACTTTTACTCATGTATTGCATTTTATGTTTAATGTTATTTTTATGCAAAACTCCTTTGTAATGCTTTTAAGTTGTGTTATCTTTTCTGAATAATGAGTAAAGTCTGAATTTCGATATTATCTACTTTTCAGCGCTATGAGATGTTTATATATCACAAATATAAGAGAAGATTTTTAATGTATATTTGGGTATATAATGTGCTCGGAGGCCTAACAGGTTTGGTTTGGATACCGAGATATCCGATACCCGTATTAAACCTAGGGTTTGCCTATAAAATGCAAGCTAGGGGCAATGTGGAGGGAGTTCAACTTTGACCACCAACCGGGATACTTCGAGCTACCTAACAGTAAATCATGAAGAGAAAAGAAGCTATGCGAGAGGAAAACATCAAAAGCAATGATAATCAAGCCTAAATCTTTTGCTTGTTTATTTATTATCGATGAGCTTTGGGTCATTACTCAACCTAAGAACTTACAAAAATTTCAACAAGTTAGAAGACTTTCACAACTGATTCGTGGTAAAACATAAGAAAATGAACAACATACACAAAAAATAAATTGCACTGGAAATCTTTTTTAACATGGAAAATTTAATTAGGAAGAAAACAACAACATGATTGGATTCAAGTCTAGGAAGATGTCAACAAAACTTTCCCGCCTCAGTGGCAAGTGAATCTTTAGTATTCTATCACATAATGGATTTACACAAAATCAAATATAATAAGTTGCAAATAACTGAAAAGGGCTTATGGCTGGCTTAATGCAATCTTATTTGATGAACCTCAAAATTCTAACACTTTGATGTTCATTAGCTTGGTATATCAATTCTTCCATGTCAACATCATTGAACAATTTGCAAACAAACATCTCCAGTCCTCTCAATCAAGAGTGGAAATTATGCAAGTGGTTCTTCGAATTTGAATGCTTAGTTTACGGGGAGGAGTCTCCTTTAAAATACATAAGAAAAATAGCTTTCAGAAGAAGTAATCCCTCCTCTCCAAATCAATGGGAGCAATGCAACCCATTGTAATGTCTCTTGTCCAACACAACTCATCCTCACATGACAACTTCTCATATATAAACTCAATATAAATTGAAGGGATAATGGTCTAATTTTAAAATTAAATAAAGATATACAACTTAATAAATTCAAAAAAGTTGAAGGGATTATTGATGCGCGAAAACGACACTGCCTAGTTAACATGGAGGGGGTGTGTTCGATCTCACAGGCTGAGTGGAGAAGAGGAAGAAGGTTGCGGGAAAAGAGGAAGCTTCTGAGTGCTCGAGAGTGGAGCAAGCGCTTGTCAAAGAGGTTGCGGGGATAGAGGAGAGGGTTGTTGAGGGCAGCGGAGGAAGGCTGACGAGAAGAGGAGGTTGATTAGGAGCTGTAGAGCAGACGGTTACTTGGACAGTTGTGCTTGCAGGTTGATGCCGAGAGGAAGCTGAGCTGAGCTAAGAAAAAGAGAGGGGGGCGCTAGCAGCGGCAACAACAGACTTCGCCTACCGCGGCTTAAATGCCACACTTGTGACGGGCTTTCCTTTGAATAATATTGAGAGTTATAGATTACAATACACCCTTTCAAGAAAGCAAAAAAGGGTACAATGGGGGAAGCTGGCGGCTAACGGAGAAGTGCCAGAAGAGTCTACGCGGACTGAAGAGTGAAGTCGGCAGGCCGCGCGGTTAAGGGAAACATGAGACTGCGCGGACTGGAGAGCAGAGGCCGGCAGGCCGCGTGACTAAGCAGAGAGAAGGGAGTGCAGACTGAGAAACGGAGTCCTCGGGAAATGGGCTTGCTGGCTAACTTCGAGCGTGAACATCTTGGGGTGTCTGAGCCTGAAGCTGGCATTGGCTCCCTCTCATGAGAGTTATGGGGGTCTTTGTTTAGGCCCGAGGAGGTAACATATTGCTGTGATGTTACCCCCGGTAAGACGGTAACTTGAGCGAGAAGAAGATGGATCCCGCCGAGTCTGCAACAGGCCGCCCGGACTGGGACTTGCTTCTGAAGCCGATGCTGCTGACGGCGAACTGGGAGACTTAGTGGTGGACTGCGATGCGGGTCCGCGGAGTCCGCCACTGCTGAGCTGAGACTGTCCGCCTGCTGCTGGGGTAGCGGATGCTGGAGGATAAGCAGCGGACTACAAGGAGAATCCGTAGAGCCCTCTATTGCTGAAATGAGCGAGCTATAAGGGTGGTGTGAGCTGAAGAGTGCCCACTGTGTCCGCAGAGACGGCAGGAGGTTATGCGGACTGGGACTGTCTTCTGGAGGATCTGCTACCTGGCGGGCTGGAAGGAGTCTGCCACTACTGACTGAGTCCGCACCAAGACTGCGGACTGAGGGAGAGGTCTGGTACTACTGAATGAGCCTACGACAGGCCTGCGGACTGAGGAGGAGTTGACCCTACTGCTGCCGATAAGCTAGTGCTGGCTAAGGAAAGGCGGACTGTATTGCGAGTCCACGGAGTCCGCCAAGTTCATACCTGCTGCTAAGCTGAGTCCGCTTATGTTGGAATGGAGAGCCTAGCTGTTGATGTTGTTGGTGTTCACCAATGAAGGCGGACTGGAAGTCTTGATCGCACTTCGAGTCCGCTGAGCTTGCGAGGAACTGGACGTGTTTTCTGGTCTTGGCGGGTAGCCGGAGAGCAGGAGTCCGCGCTCTGTAGGCGGGCTGGAGGAGTCGGCTGCCCATGCTGTTGGTGGCAAGGACTGAGCGACCTGCTGAACATGATGAGGCAGGGCGCGCGTGTTTGGCGAGCTGGCTGGCGGCCTGCGGGCAGGTCGCCACTGTTGTTTTGGTGGTTGGAGCGGTCTGGTTTCCTTGAAGAGCGACCTGCAGGAGCGAGCTAAGGAAGTCCAATTCCTGCAAAGGATGCGGCTTGTTGCCGACCTGGGCGGATAGGGAGTTGAGTCCGACAGAGAGTCACCTGCGGAGACAAGCTTGCGGTTTAAGCTGAAAAGGGGGCGGCCTGTAGAGGCAGACTGCAGGAGTAGTATGCGGCCCCTGTTGACCAAAGGAAGGCACGTGGCCTGGGCAGTCAGACCGCTGAGACCGCCCAAGCCATGTGGCCTGAGCGGATAGAGAATTCTGTCTGCCCACACTAGGGCATTGCGGCCTCCAGGAGGAACCCGGGGCAGGCCGCGATGAGTGAGCTAGCTGCCTTGGGATGGATCGCCGATTTCGGGGTTAACATAATCCCCGCACTTTTTTAAGTTCCCAATAGAACTTCGAAAAAGTAGGAGACCCACGAAAATTATGATCCACTCCCAAAGGAAAGAGGAGGAGACAAGGAGAGATAGAACCTGATGTCTCTCCTTAAGAAAGTTGTCAATGCCTATTTTTTTCCTGCAAGAGGAAAGTTAGGGTAGGCATGTATGGGAGGTACATCTTGTGTGTACCTGGGTTTGCCTTTGCAACATGAAGAAGATGAGTCTTCAACAAAGTTCTGCAAAATGAAAGTGAGAGGAAAATATAGAAACATAATAACTTGCAAGTACCTGATGGAGGCTTGCAAGCACCTGTTATCCTCTACAAAAGGAAGGGTGAGGAGTATATAAGAAAGAAAAATGAGCTGCAAGTACCTGAAAGGAACTTGCAAGTCTTTGCTGGTTTCTGCAAAAATGAAGTTATAAACAAATTTGGGAGTAAATAAAGCCGCAAATACCTGAAGGCAACTTGCAGGTATCTGTTGGTCTCTGCAAAAGAAGAGTTAAAAGTAGGCACGGTATATGAAAGTAACTTGCAGGTACCTGTGAAGAAACTCGCAAGTATCGGATGATCTCTGCAAAATGAGAGTTAGGAATAAACATGACATATGAGAGTAGCTTGCAAGTACCTGTGAAGAAACTCGCAAGTATCGGATGATCTCTGCAAAATGAGAGTTAGGAATAAACATGACATATGAGAGTAGCTTGCAAGTACCTATGAAGAAACTTGCAAGGGTCTGCTGATCTCTGCAAAAATAGAGTTAGGAGCAGGCAAAACATTAAAAGAGCTTGCAAGTACCTGTGAAGAAACTTGCAAGAATCTACTATTTTCTGCAATGTGAGAGTTAGAAGCAGATATTGCATATAAAGAATAAGCTGCAAGTACCTGGATGAGGCTTGCAGGTGCCTGTTAATCACTGAAAAAATAAGAGTGAGTGGCAGACATAAAATAATGAACTAAGCTTCAAGTACCTGAGCTGAGGCTTGTAGGTGTTAATATGTTGATAATATAAGGTTGATATGATTATATAGCAGAGAAAATTTCTGATGCACTCTGCTGATAGGTGAAGGAAGATCAAAGTATAAAATAGTGATCTTCTTGCTTTATTAGATATGTCTTCAACATGAAGTCCAGATCAATAAGCCGAGTGTTGGTATTTGATAAGATTAGTGAAGAGCTTACAAGTGATCACTTGGTAGAGCTTTAATCAAGAAAAGCATATAAGATGAGAATAAGCAAAATGAATGCTGGAAATCCTTTTGGTAGGTCGGATTAACCTATTCACCTGTGAAAGAAGACTGTTTGGCAAAAAAGGGGTCTATACTCGGAGATGACCAAGGAGGACTGGATGCTGCCACAGGAGATCACCCGTGGGCCTTATGCATGCTTGCCTAAGGAAGGTCACCCCGAGTACAGTCCAACTCAAAGCGGGCTGGCCGCGCATTCTCTAGGAGGGCACAAAAGAGAAAAGCAAGGGGAATCCTAAGAAGGATCGCTAGACGCACTGATCACATGCTACGGGTTACTACGTCACTGATCAATGAGACTGGTTGCGCCAAGAGGCCTATAGCTTGCCTGTGGATTGATCAGTGGAGTCGAGGACCCCGGGAAAGCATGGATTGGGAGCACTAGAGAACGCTCGGCCATCACAGTTGTGAGATGATTGAAGAGACAAGGCTACGCTTGGTCGCCATTGCTTGTCAAGCTCACCGTAACTATAATGTATCCTTTGCGAAGCACAGCAGAGCTAACAAATGGGGCCTCCCTAGCACGCACTCTGTGTTAGATGTCGGCTAGGATACAAATTCCAGTATTCCTCTACATGGGAGTTGGATAGACCCCACTACACACATATAAGAAATCTCCCCGTGATATGCGGTCACTGTGGTCTTACGCCGGAATCCAATCCTAAGGTGGCCTATAACAAGACTCAGCGACATCTCTGTGACTCAGTGATCTCTTTGGCAAAGAGAAAAGATGGAGGAAAAATCATTTCAAGAAGGGAACTGTGTCAGTATGGGATCCCTGATAAAAGCTTTGTTGAAAAGCAAGAATAAACACTTAGAAGTGCTTTGCATAGAAAATGTTTGAAAGAGCAAGAGTAGGAGTAACCAATCACGGTTGTGAAAAATTTGGAGAACTATGAAGTCCTTTGCCAGTTTAGAATAGCCTTCCAAGCTCGCCCTCGTCATCGGCGTCGAAGTTTTCAATGGCTTTGCGAACAATGAGGAGAAGGGGCTCTTTGACTAGGCTCACTCCTTTTGAGTAGTTAGGAACGTCTGCAACTTCCTTGCCCTTTGAGGTTGCCGGATCAGGGCGATCTTCTTTGGGAAGTAGGTCACGCATCTTACCCTACCGGAGCATCCTTTGCACAAGCTGGCGGAGTGCTCGAGAGTTCTCAGTCAGGTGACCTGGCTCTTTGTGGAATTCGCAGTAAGGTTCTGAATCCCTAGACCTTTGATCAGCTGGTCGGTAAGGCTTTTTGTAGCTAGCCCTATCTTTCATGATCTGGCTTACTTCTAGCATGGCTTCATCTAGTTCAGATTCATGCAAGTCATCGTCTTGTTGTTGATAGACTGTAGCTGTTTGAGAAGATGGAGGTAGTGGTAGCAATGAATCTTGAGCACGATCACGGCTCAGGAAAGGGTATCGATGGCGCTGAAACCTTTTTACCTTCCTCGAATGAGTTGGGAAATCATTGTGAGGAGACCTCGGAGGATGCTTCTGAAAAGGATATTTCTCTGATATGAGCTTGGAGATGAATCCTGGGTTGCTCTTTTTGCCTCGGATGTATGAGTTGGCTAGCGCAATTAACTCTTGGTATGTCCTTGGAGCACGAACATTGGCTTCAAACTTGAGGGGGCCTTCACGGAGACCGTGGATAAGAGCCACTCGATACATTTCTTGGCTAACAATCTCGATGTCGAGAATTTCTCTTTGGAAACGATCAATGAACTGAGACCAAGTTTCATTCTCTCGTTGCTTGATCTCAAAGAGGGCTTCAGGACCGCCCTTTCTCTTGGTTGAGGTAGAGAATCTGAGCAAAAACTCCCTTCGCAGATCAGCAAAGGAAGTGATGGAGTGAGGGAGAAGACCATAGAACCAGTCCCTCACTTGCACATCAAAGGTTGTTATAAGGAGCTTGCACTTGGTTGCATCTGAAAGGGTTTTGAGAGCAACGGCTGATTCAAAAGCTTGAAGATGCTTCACTGGATCAGTCTCTCCGGTGTAGATTGGTAATCGGGGCTCTCTGAAGTTTGCTGGAGTTGGTTCATGACGAACGTTCTCTGCAAATGGCGAAGGTTCTTCCTGTTCTCCCACAGCATAAGGATAAAAAGGAGCATAAGCTGTAGCTACGAAAGAAGCAGGGGGATAAAAGGGAAAAGTTGTTGTAGGAGGAGCAAAGGCAGGAGCTGCAGGGTAAGGATGACTTCCCTGAAAGTTGAGAAACTTAGCAGGGCTTCCCCGGGCTGCTTCCCGGAAGAGGTTTTAGTGAGCAGCAAACTTGTCATCTTAAGGTCGCAAAGGGGCTGCAGGCCCTTGCAGCAAGTGTTGGGTACATTGGAAAATGTGTACCAGATTTGAAGAAGCCTCACCTTACTCAATGATATGCAGTAAGGTGTATTTGATGTTGTTTTGAGTTTATATGTGTAGGTTAAGAAAATGCAGGAATGCAGGAAAAGTTTCTAAGTCCATGAGTCGACACTAGAAGAAGCTGTGTCGACACTTATGAAGGCTTGTGTCGACACTGGAGAAAAGCTGTGTCGACACCTGGAGTCAATTGTGTCAACACTTGGAAAGGCTGTATCGACACCAGAAAAAATTGTGTCGACACACAGAGGCAGAGTCGACACACAGAAAAGTTTAGTCGACATCAACTATATCGACACACAGAGGCAGTGTCGACACACAGAAGACTTTGTCGACATTAACTGTGTCGACACACAGGACTTGTGTCGACACATAGCAGAGTTTCAATAAAGTTGATTTTTGTGAAGAGAAGAAGTGACTGTGTCGACACACAGAACTAGTGTCGACACATTCTACAGAAGCTGTGTCGAGAAGCAGTGTCAACACCAAGGGAGCTGTGTCGACACCACCAAGGCTTGTGTCGACACTTAGTCTACTTGTGTCGACACATGATGAAGTTCAGTCTTGACACTTTGCTGATAGAGACAGAGTTTCAAGAAGTGACTGGAAGACTTGACAGCTGCCATAACCAACCGGTCTACTGAAGCTGTCAGAGCTGTCAGAAGTTCGTTAGAAACCGGATCGGCCGGTTACCATGGAGGAAGTCTATATAAAGACATTCTCTATCAACAAAAGAGATAAGATACACATACTGATAGATGAGAAAAAGTAAACACGAAAAATAGAAGAAGATTTTCAACAGAAGATCTAAGAAGACATTCTGAAGTGGTGATCTACTCAGAGTTTGTCAACAGAATTCAAAGAAGAATTCAGAATAATCTTCAGAAGAATTTGGAGAGAGAGAGCTCCATCTATTCAAGTGAAGAAAGGGACTTACATCAACAAGTCTCTTAAGTGCAGATTCTGAACCAGTCTGCCAAGAAGAATTCAGATTGATTTCTGAATTTCAAGAAAGAAGCTGATTGAAGATCAACTTCAAAGGAGATCACCCCTATTGTGTTCAGATTCAAGAAGCTTTGAAGAAAGCTAAGACAGGTTGATCTCTAACATCAGATTCTTTCAAGAACTGATCAAGAAACCTTCCATCCTTTCTCTCTCAACCAGGGTGGTGGTAAATTTCAGATTTACATCTATTTTTAGTAGGATCTTTTTAAGATCTGAGTTGTATGTTGGATCCCTAGTTGATTTGGGCTAGGTTCACTGACTTAGGATGTGACCCATCATGTATAGTCTGGGTCAAGTTTGTGTCTTAGAGTCTAGGACAGTCCTCTATCTCAACTTCAGATGGACCAGCCTTCTTCAAGACCATCAGGAACTCCAGATTTATCAGTTTTTCAGACTAAGTGAAATGAGTTCGACGTTCGTCGAACTCAGCTCGACGAAGGGAGCTCTGCGCTCGACGATCGTGAGACAATTCGCAGTACTGAGCTCGACGAACTTTGTTCTTTGCTCGACGAACACCAGGTTCTACTTCAAGCATTCTCAGGACTACTTCAAATTTCTCTAAGTCCAGCTCCATGCTTCGGTCGACGAATTATTTTCTGAGCTCGACGAACTTGGACCTCAAGTTCACAGCTTCTCAGGTCGACGAATGCTAATCTCTACTCGACGATTTTTGTGCTCAGAGAATCTGTGTCGACACTTGGGGCTTGTGTCGACACCAGACAATTTGTGTCGACACCCAGGATTTCAGTCGACACCAACTTGTGTCGACACCAGAGGATTTGTGTCGACACCTAGACCAATCTGTCGACACCAGAGGATTTGTGTCGACACCAAGATCAATCTGTCGACACCAAGTTGTGTCGACACAGCACTTCATCAGATGTAGAGTATTTTGTTCAAGTCCAGAACTTTTCTCAGGTCGACGAAGTTTATTCTCAGCTCGACGAATTTGGTTCTCTGCTCAACGAATAATGTTTGTCTGATATTAAAGATTGTCTATTCAACGAATGAATACTGTCAGCTCGACGAACTCATCTCAGCTCGACAAACTCAGCTCAGCTCGATGAACTCAGCTTAGCTTGACGAATTCAAGACTCAGCTCGACGAATTCTGTTCTTCGGTCGACGATTCCAGACTAGGTCTTCTTCCATTCCCGTCTCATTCCATGGAGCTGATTCCTGGACAATTAATGGCAGTTCTTCACAGTATACTACCGTTAGGATGCGCAGTTAATTCTGGATTATTACATGCCATTTTCCCATGGAAACAGTTGGGGAAATAATTAATTGCTGCTTCCTTTCCAGGTCGTCTGTCATTACTGCTCGACATTCAAAAATTCGAATGCTCTCCATGACAGACAGAGATATACAGAAACCAGAAGTAACACAACTAGTACAGAACATCAGAGAACAACAAGAAGAGCATAGACAGTGATTCAGACAACACAAGAAAAAGAATTCATTCTTGGCCCAGAGAGAAATTGATCTAGAAGAAGAAGAAGAAGAACATTACATCAATATCAAGAGTCTTCTTCATCTGCTTTTACTCAGGAGAACTTCAAAATAATACATTCATATCAGTTGCAAGAAGTTCCTGAAGACTTTCTCTGGACCTGGAATTCTAGGTCTTTGAAGTCCTATCACCCTGAAGCAGTGCTCCAGTGTTCTTCCTGAACCATTCTACATCTCAGGGGGAGCAAAGCTGCTAAACAACATTTCACAAGTCTTCTCATTTGATTTGAGAAAGAGAAGACCTCATCACCCTCTCACTCCACCTCTGTACAGGGTTTTAATTCCCTTCAAAATTATTCTGGTTGCAAGTCTCCCACCAAAAGACTTGAGGGTTTGGTTTTTGGGAACCTGATCAAAACCCCATTGGTGTCAGGACACCTGATCAACCCCTTCCTGCAGTGGATTCCTACCAGGGTGGTAGAAGAGTGGACTACCCAGATTTGGGGAACCACTATAAAATTCTTGTGTCGTCTGGTTGCTTTCTTTTCCTTTTATTTTCTGGCCTTGCTCTGTGAATGTGCTGTGTTTAGTCCATTGTTGTTTTTATTTGTTTATTGTATTTGCTGCACACACACACACACACACCTAAAACACAACAGCAGTTGTAAAAGTTTTAAAATCACCATATACTCTATTCACCCCCCTCTAGAGTATAACAGATCTAGCTGCACTTTCAATTGGTATCAAAGCCAGGTTTGTTAAACATACCATACCTGATTGGTTGTACAGGCTAACACCTGAACCCAAAGATCCCTTAGTTAGATCTCTTTGTTTTTATTCTGTTATTAGATTTTGTTCTCACAGACATGGCCCAAAACAAGGATTATACAAGCATCAGACCTCCAGTGTGCAATCTTAACAAGTTTGCCATCTGGAAGGCAAGAATCAGACTATATATAAACTCCATTGATGAGGATATTTTTTCTGTCATCTCAACAGGTGTTCCTCCAGCTCCTATAACTTTTGCCAGCACATCAACTAATCTGAGCGCAGTACCACCTCCAGACAACACTGAAGCCTATAAGAAAGCCAAGATGGCTGATGCAAAGGCTATGAATATTCTGGCCCAAACAATGTCAGATGACATATTTCAGAAGGTGGCTGAGTGCACCTCAGCCAAGGCCATTTGGGACTCTCTCAATCAAATGGTAGCAGGCTCAGCTGATGAAAGAAAGGATAGGAGATCCAGTCTCATTTCTCTCTATGAGAAATTCAAAAAGGATGAGACAGAATCAGTGGCTGAGATGTACAATAGATTAAGTTCAATCATTAGTGAACTCAAGACTCTTGACAAGGACATCACCTTAACTGAGGTGAATGATAATATACTGATGTGTTTCCCCAGTTCATGGGACTCCAGAATCTGGCCAATCAAAGAAGCCAGAAGCCTCAATGAGATCTCAACAGAATCTCTGCTAGGCAAGCTGAAATCATATGAGCAGCTTGTCAAATCAAGAGAGGCAGCAGAACAGAAGGCAACTACACCAGTTAGGAAGGAGCACAGCTTGGCCCTCAAAGCTTCAGAAGACAGTGAAACATCTACCTCCAATGAAGAGTTAATGAGCCTCTTTACCAAAAGATTCTACAAAATGGCAAGAAAGGACTTTAAAAGAAAATCATCCAGGCAGGATGATAAACCCAAATATGACAAGACACCAACTAAGGAGATTGTGTGTTTTGGATGCAGAAAGCCAGGGCACTATATTTCAGAATGCCCAGAGAATCAGAAAAAGGACAAGGGCATGGACAAGGATTCCAGAAGAAAACAAAGCAGCAGACCCTCTTCCAACAAGTATAAAAGGAAGGACAAAGTATTTGTTGCTGAGTCCTGGAGTGACACAAAAGAAGAAACATCCTCCTTCAGCTCCAGTGAAGAAGAGGAAGAAGCCAGATCCAAGGAGGTGTGCCTAATGACAATAGATGCCTCCAGAAGCAACTGTGGATCAGAAGAGGATTCTGAAGATGAAGGTGCCTCAGACTCAGAGGCTGATCAGGTGATTTCTAGTTTTGATTTCAATTCTGACTTGTTTAAAGTAGAATTTAAAACTATGTGCATGGATTTAATAAATTCAGAGAAAGAGATAAAGACCCTGAGGACTAGACTAGAAAATCTTGAATATGTCAGCACAGAAAACAGAAAACTAACTGACCAATTGACTCTAGCTAATGAGCAGATAATCAAGTTGAAATCTGAATTATGTGAGGCAAAACAACTTGAGCAATCTCTCAATGGGAGAAGCCTCAAGCTGATGGATATCACAAGCACAGTAAATGCCAGATTAAATGGCAGGCTGGGCTTGGGTGCTTCATCAGGTTTACCCCCCATAATAAAGAAGAATATACTTTCCACTCCCATAAAGTTTATCACTGCTAAAGGTAAAGAGAAACTAACTGAAAAACCCAGATCAGAAAACAAGTCAAATCCCCTAGACAATAGTAACAGAAAACAGAAGAAAGCTGTTAAAAACCAAGTTCAGCAGAATTCGTCGAACTTAGATCGACGAAATCCTGCAAGATCGTCGAACCCCGATCGATGAACGCTGAACGCAAACTTCAGAAATAATTATTCGTCTTACTATGATCGACAAACTGTGTGTGGCTCGTCGAGTAGAGGTCGACGAACGTGGGACGCAGAAAATGACCATGGTCATTCTCTGAGTGGAGGTCGACGATCTCATCCCCATTCGTCGAACTCTGGTCGACGAACTTACAATAATTCGTCGATCCCAAAACGACCAAATATAAATAATTTCTCCTATAGAAATGTTAAAACAGCTAACAAGACATTAAATCCAGTAGCTGATTGGATAATCCCACCTAGGAGATATCACCCACTAGGGTATAAGTCTCAACCTGCATTATCAGTCATTTCTAGCTTTACTTTTCAGCCAAACCAAGGACCCAAGGTAACCTGGGTCAAGAACAATTGAGCTTTGTTTTTTGATCAGGTACAGGTGAAGAACTGTCCAAGGCTAAGTCAGACATAGTACCTGGACAGTGGCTGCTCCAAGCACATGACTGGCAGCAAAGCAAATCTCTCCAACTATAAGTCCAAGCTAGGACCAAAGGTGATATTTGGAGACTCAAAGAGTGGTCAGTCAGAAGGGTATGGAAGAGTAAGCATTGGAACAGTGACCTTCAAAAAGGTGACATATGTAAGAGGAATTAAACATAACCTTATATCCATAAGTCAATTATGTGATGAAGGTTATCGGGTACATTTCAACTCCACCTCTTGTTCTATCATAAATGATAAAAACCAAACTGTTTTAATTGGACTTAGACAAGGAAACATATATTTAGTAGATTTCATTTCTGCCACAACTGATATTTGTTTACTCAATATCACTAGTAACCAAAATGAGCTATGGCACAAAAGGCTAGGACATGTAAACCTTAAGAACATATCTAGGTTATCTAAAGACAACCTTGTTAGAGGCTTACCTTCTGGTCCCTACAAGAAGGAAAGCCTATGCATGGCTTGTCAACTAGGCAAGCAAACTAAAACTAGCTTCAAATCCATAAATAAAAGTGATTCACCTAGGATATTGTATCTGCTTCATGTGGATCTTTTTGGACCCATTGCAGTACAAAGCCTAGGAGGGAAGTCTTACACCTTAGTTATTGTTGATGATTTCTCTAGATTCAGTTGGGTAGCCTTCCTGAGAGCTAAGTCAGATACATTCAAAGTTCTTACAGATTTTCTCAGGACCATACAGATTGAGTTCTCTACTCATGTTGTATTGATCAGAAGTGATCATGGCACAGAGTTTGAGTCTCTTCTTATGCATGAGTTCTGTGAGAAGGAAGGTATCAGGCAGTGCTTCTCAGCTCCTAGAACTCTCCAACAAAATTGGGTTGCTGAAAGGAAAAATAGGACACTCATTGAAGTTGCAGGTACATTGTTAGCAGATACCTACATGCCTCTATCCTTTTGGGCAGATGCTGTAAACACAGCTAACTATGTCCTGAACAGATGTCTTATACATAAACTAAAACACAAGACCCCCTATGAATTACTTAAAGAAAAGAAACCTAAAATCACTTACTTTAAAGTTTTTGGTTGCATATATTACATCCACACTAATAACAAAAGATACATCAGAAAATTTGAGGCTAAGGCTGAAGAAGGGATTTTTCTAGGATATTCCCAAGTAAGCAAGGTCTATAGGGTTTTCAACAAATCATCCCTTAAAATTGAAGAATCTGTCCATGTGTCTTTTGATGAAGCTAACATGTCTTATAAGTAGAAAGACATTTCTACCAATAGTCCTTTGCAGGTTTCACCAATGTGTGAGTCTATGGATGGACTAAACCTTACCCAAGAGGTTCCAACTCATCCCACTCCACAGGCTGCTGAAGATAGTGAAGAAGAAATCCAAGAGGAAGTAACTGAACTTCCATCAACAGCCAGTACCATTCCTCAAGAGGAATTATTTGCAGAAGCTGTTGCTCAACCAACTCCACCAACTGATCTTGTCACACTTAGAGATCACCGCAGATCTCAAGTGATTGGGGACATTTTAGTTGGTGTACAGACAAGACATCAGCTCAATCAATACTTGATGCATGCATGTTTTCTCTCTCAAATTGAACCTCTCACCATCTATGAAGTTGAGCAAGATCCCCACTGGATTCTTGCAATGCAAGAGGAACTAAATCAATTTGAGAGATGTAGAGTTTGGGATTTGGTTCCAAGACCTCATAACTACCCAGTTATTGGAACCAAATGGGTCTATAGGAACAAATTAGATGCACAAGGGAACATAGTAAGGAACAAGGCTAGACTGGTTGCCCAAGGATATAGGCAAGAAGAAGGAATAGACTATGACCAAACCTTTGCCCCCCAAGGTTGGAGGCCATTAGAATATTCCTAGCCTATGCAGCATATAAAAAGTTCAAGGTATTCCAGATGGATGTCAAGAGTGTCTTTCTGAATGGTGTACTTCAAGAAGAGGTTTATGTAGAACAACCTCCAGGTTTTATCTCTCTAACCCAACCCACTTATGTTTACAAGTTGCATAAAGCTCTCTATGGTTTAAATCAAGCTCCAAGAGCTTGGTATGAGACCCTAGCTAGCTTTCTTTTAGAGCATAAATTTATAAGAGGAACCATAGATAAAACCCTTTTCACTAGACATCATAAGGACCAAATCTTATTGGTACAAATATATGTGGATGACATTATTTTTGGGTCTACTGATCCCAAATTGTGTCAGAGGTTTGCTGACCTCATGCATTCCAAATTTGAGATGAGTAGCATGGGTGAGCTTTCCTACTTCCTTGGTCTCCAAGTGAAGCAGCTCTCTGATGGTATCTTCCTCTCCCAATCTAAGTATGCTAAAGAGCTCATTAAAAAGTTTGGGATGGGTGATGCCTCAGGAATGAAAACACCTATGGCTATAAATGCTGTTGTGGATTCTGATACAGCAGGGAAACCTGTAGATCAGAAACATTATAGGGCAATTGTTGGACCCTATTATACTTAACAGCTAGCAGGCCTGACATAATGTTTGCCACATGCCTTTGTGCTAGATTCCAAGTGAATCCTAAAGAATCTCATCTTATTTTTCTAAAAAGGATTTTGAGATATATAAAGAGTTGTCCTAGTTTAGGACTCTGGTATCCTGCAGAGTCAGAATTTGAGTTAACTGGATACTCAGATGCTGACTATGCTGGATGTAGAGTGGACAGGAAAAGTACCTCTGGAACTTGCCAGTTCCTGGGTATGAGGCTTGTCTCTTAGTTTTGCAAAAAGCAGACATTTGTGTCTACATCAACTGCTGAGGCAGAGTACATGGCTGCTGGCAGCTGCTGTTCACAGATGCTATGGATACAAAACCAACTCCTAGATTATGGTATCAACTTAAATAATTCAACCTTATTTTGTGATAATACAAGTGTTATTGCTATAGCTCAGAATCCAGTTCATCATTTTAGGACTAAACATATTGAAATAAGACATCATTTCATTAGAGATAATGTGGACAAAAAGAAAATTAACTTGATCCACATTCCTACTGATCTATAGAGAGCAGATATCTTCACCAAGCCTTTGGATGAGAAAACCCATCTGTTCTTTATAAATCAACTGGGAATGATTGATGGAGAAGAGTTAAATTAATTCCTGTCTGCATTCGACGAATTTTCCAGAGTTCGTCGAACGGAGTTCGACAAATTAGGGAAAGTTCGAGAGATTCTCGTCGAACGGAGATCGATGAATTCTCTGTGTGGAAACAATTTTCGTCGACCGGAGATCGACGAACCTTGTTTCAGAAACCATTTCATCGAACGGAGTTTGACGAACTGTTTTCAATTCTTCTGAATGGGTTCGACGAACTACTCTCCTATACCTTATTTCGTCGATCTCAGTTCGAAGATCTGTTTCTTTTTCGTGGAACGGAGCTTGTCGATTCATATTCTGAAAATCCTATATCTAGGTTTTCTTCGAACTCCGTCCCGCGCTTTCAGTTCCTTTGCTCTTGATCGCCGTTTTCTCTGTAATTTTCTTTGCAGGTCATCAATGGCAATTCCTCCAGGAGCACTTGCAGCGATGAAGTTTGATGCAGCATTCTCAATGGACTTTGAGTCCTTCCAGCATTCCGATGCCATTTTTTTGTATATCCTTGAATTACTGGAAGAACTGCATCTCAAGGACTTCATGACAAGCAGCATCAAGCTACACTCAACCGAGATCAGAGAATGGGTGTACACTGCCGCAATTTCTGAAGATGGAAATCTGACAGGAACTATTGGAAACACTGTCATTTCCCTATCCCCAGCAGTACTCTCTGAAATATTTGGTCTGATCAATGGGGAAGACAACTTGGAAATGGACGCTGAGGAATATGCTGATATGCTGAAAGTCATGGGTTTCTCCGGCAACAACCCTAATAAGCTTCTGAAGAAACAATTGTCAGCCGCTTATCAATTTTTGGCTGACATTGTAGGGAAAATTCTGTTGGGCAAGCACTCGGCACACGACTACATCACTCGCCATCAATTCCTGATCATGTGCGCAGTGCTCAACAAGCGCCAGGTCGATTGGGGCATGGTTTTCTTTGACCTTATCAAGAAAAGAACTAGCAAGAAGGAAGTCTGCTACGGTAGAATCCTGGGAATTTTCCTCCAGGAAAAGGCCAGTGAATGTTTGGTCTCCCCAACCACATTCATCAACGCCAGCAAGCGCCTCACCTGCGCCTTGTTTGGCCGATGGGAGAGGACAATCTCCAAACCGTCCAATGGTTCCTCCTCCTCCATCAATGCTTTTGAGAGCACCAGGACCGTCAAGGTCACTCCCCACCCTGACTCTGAAGAGGTCATTCCCCCTACCAAATCTCTTCCCACTCCTCCTGCACCTCAATTGACTCCACCTCAACATCAATCTCCACCGCCTGATCTTACACATATTCCTACACCTCCAGTTTCCCCCACTGCAACACATATTCCCTCCCTCCTCAATCCCCTCTTCCACCACACCTTTCCTCTATTCCATCCTACACCATACCCACGGAACCACAACCTGTTCTACCTCCCTTATCCCCTCCACATATTCTTCCTTCCTCCTCTACTATTCTCTCTCCACCTATGGATTCTTCCACCATTCCCACCATCATTTCTCTTCTGACTCCTCTTATTAAATCGCTCATCACAGAGGCCATTACACCTCTGGTGAATTCAATTGATTCTTTATCTGCCCAAATCTCAGCCCTCTCTGCTGCCCCCTCTTCATTCAGGGGCCTGGCTCCAGGTTCTCCTGAACCCAGGCAGGGGGAAATGCTCCATGATGAAGCTGGTGCAGCAGCTGCAGAAGTGGATATAGTTGATATAGATACAGATACTGCAGATACAGTTCTTGACACTACAGATATAGTTGATTCAGTGCTTGATAATGCACTTGCAGTTACAGATACAGCAATAGATTTTATTCAATTCATGGACACTGACAGTAGCTTTGATGAGTCAGTAGATTCAATAACAACTGCTGGTGATTTCCTTATAAATCCCACAGTTAATTTATCTGAGATACTTCAGATCTTTGATCCTGTATATATGAAGCTTCCTTCAGTAGAGATTGCTAAGCCATATTTGGCTATTGTCCAGTATACCTCTCCAGCAAATCCAGCAGTTGCCAGGCAACTTTGTGCATCCTTTGCTGCTCCCTCTGCTGTTCCAACTCCTGTGTTTATTCCAGACATCTGCCCTATCCCAGATTTTGTCATGGATGATTCTCCCATGCCTGATCTGGATGAGCTCATTCTGGCAGACATTGAGGAAGAGAACAAGGCAGCATCTGCAAGTTCTGTCTCTACTGCTGTTGTACCTTCACCCTCTGAACTTTCTATTCCCCCTCAAGACAAACCTCTTACCATTCCTGATGCCACTCTGAAGAAGCTGAATGCTTTGTATGATAACCCTCAGAGTTCAAATTCTGATGATGATGATGATGATGAATCAGATGAGGAGGCTGCTAAAAAGAAAAAGAAGTTGCTCTCTAAGAAAAGGAAGGCTCCTCCTCCTGCTCCCAAGCCTAATCCCACTGCAGACACTCCATATTATATTCTGCATAATGTTGCTCCTTACAAAGGGATGCCTGCATGGATGTGGTTATCTAAGAACCAGCAAAAAGAGAGGAAGAGGAGTAGGAGATACTCTCCTCCCCCAGTTCATAGATACAGAAAGGATCCTCCTCCTCCTCCTCCAGCAGCAGGTGCCTCTGGCTCAAGCTCTCAAAGATCTACTCCTATTCAAACCTATCAGAGACAAACAGGGAGATCCTCTGGTAGTAGTCAGCCATGGCCACCATCTTCAGGCAGTCAACACCATTAACAACAACAACAGCAGCCCCAGGAATCTAAGGAACATGAAGCTGAAAGGCCCTATTCCCCTCCTGAAGATCCAGAAACAGCCAACACAGCCAGAATGGCAAGATTCCAAGAAATCATTGGCTTATCTCTAATCAATAAAGCTAAAGCTGAAGGCAAGGACACAACAGGATTAACTACTATGTCTCAGTACATGAGAGATGAACTAAAAAGATTTGGGAAAGCAAACAAGCTACTCAATGTTGATGAATACATGAATCTTCACCCAGAAGCAGTTGTCCCCAGAGCCACTTCACTGAACATCATAGGGGCAGCTGACATGACTATGACTAAGGCTCAAGCTTCAGATCCCAATAGGGAAATCATTTTCAAGAAGCCAGGAGATAAAGCACCAGAAGTCAAGCCAAAACAGAAGAAATCAGGGAAGTAATTTTGTGTTTTCTTTTCATTTCTGCTTATGTTTCAGTCTATATCTTTGCATTAAAACAAAGCCAGTATGTATATATATATATATATATATATATATATATATATATATATATATATGTTGCATGTGTTGTAAATTCTCTGCCAGATATATCTCTTAATTTTGCTTTGTTTTTCTGTTTGTTCTTTGCTTGGAGTTTCTGTTAGTGACTTCACCCAAATAGGGGGAGATTGTTGGATCCCTAGTTGATTTGGGCTAGGTTCACTGACTTAGGATGTGACCCATCATGTATAGTCTGGGTTAAGTTTGTGTCTTAGAGTATAGGACAGTCCTCTATCTCAACTTCAGATGGACCAGACTTCTTCAAGACCATCAGGAACTCCAGATTTATCAGTTTTTCAGACTAAGTGAAATGAGTTCGACGTTCGTCGAACTCAGCTCGACGAAGGGAGCTCTGCGCTCGACGATCGTGAGACAATTCGCAGTACTGAGCTCGACGAACTTTGTTCTTTGCTCGACGAACACCAGGTTCTACTTCAAGCATTCTCAGGACTACTTCAAATTTCTCTAAGTCCAGCTCCATGCTTCGGTCGACGAATTATTTTCTGAGCTCGACGAACTTGGACCTCAAGTTCACAGCTTCTCAGGTCGACGAATGCTAATCTCTACTCGATGATTTTTGTGCTCAGAGAATCTGTGTCGACACTTGGGGCTTGTGTCGACACCAGACGATTTGTGTCGACACCCAGGATTTCAGTCGACACCAGCTTGTGTCGACACCAGAGGATTTGTGTCGACACCTAGACCAATCTGTCGACACCAGAGGATTTATGTCGACACCAAGATTAATCTGTCGACACCAAGTTGTGTCGACACAACACTTCATCAGATGCAGAGTATTTCGTTCAAGTCCAGAACTTTTCTCAGGTCGACGAAGTTTATTCTCAGCTCGACGAATTTGGTTCTCTGCTCAACGAATAATGTTTGTCTGATATTAAAGACTGTCTATTCAACGAATGAAGACTGTCAACTCGACGAACTCAGCTCAGCTCGACGAACTCAGCTCAGCTCGACGAACTCAGCTTAGCTCGACGAATTCAAGACTCAGCTCGACGAATTCTGTTCTTCGGTCGATGATTCCAGACTAGGTCTTCTTCCGTTCCCGTCTCATTCCATGGCACTGATTCCTGGACAATTAATGGCAGTTCTTCACAGTATACTACCGTTAGGATGCGTAGTTAATTCTGGATTATTACATGCCATTTTCCCATGGAAACAGTTGGGGAAATAATTAATTGCTGCTTCCTTTCCAGGCCGTCTGTCATTACTGCTCGACATTCAAAAATTCAAATGCTCTCCATGACAGACAGAGATATACAGAAACCAGAAGTAACATAACTAGTACAGAACACCAGACAACAACAAGAAGAGCATAGACAGTGATTCAGACAACACAAGAAAAAGAATTCATTCTTGGCCCAGAGAGAAATTGATCTAGAAGAAGAAGAAGAAGAAGAAGAACATTACATCAATATCAAGAGTCTTCTTCATCTGCTTTTACTCAGGAGAACTTCAAAACAATACATTCATATCAGTTGCAAGAAGTTCCTGAAGACTTTCTCTGGACCTGGAATTCTAGGTCTTTGAAGACCTATCACCCTGAAGCAGTGCTCCAGTGTTCTTCCTGAACCATTCTACATCTTAGGGGGAGCAAAGCTGCTAAACAACATTCCACAAGTCTTCTCATTTGATTTGAGAAAGAGAAGACCTCATCACCCTCTCACTCCACCTCTGTATAGGGTTTTAATTCCCTTCAAAATTATTCTGGTTGCAAGTCTCCCACCAAAAGACTTGAGGGTTTGGTTTTTGGGAACCTGATCAAAACCCCATTTGTGCCAGGACACCTGATCAACCCCTTCCTGCAGTGGATTCCTACCAGGGTGGTAGAAGAGTGGACTACCCATATTTGGGGAACCACTATAAAATTCTTGTGTCGTCTGGTTGCTTTCTTTTCCTTTTGTTTTTTGGCCTTGCTCTGTGAATGTGCTGTGTTTAGTCCATTGCTGTTTTTATTTGTTTATTGTATTTGTTGCACACACACACACACACCTAAAACACAACAGCAGTTGTAAAAGTTTTAAAATCACCATATACTCTATTCACCCCCCTCTAGAGTATAACAGATCTAGCTGCACTTTCATTGTAAGCCTGATTTATAAAGGTTGAGTTGTAGGAGAGTAAGTTCTCTGAGTGGTAGGCCTTGTTGAAGGTTGAGGTAGGGCTGAGAGCCTGAGTTGTAGGAGATTTTCATCTCTGAGTTGTAGGCCTTGTTGAAGTCTGAGGTAGGGCAGATTGCCTGAGCTGTAGGAGTGTGGACTCACTCTGAGTTGTAGGAGCCTTGTTTGGGTTCTGAGCTGTAAGATCTGCGGATCTGAGGAGAAGGAAAGAAGTTAGGTCGAATCTAGCACACTGCTAGATAGGCGAAGGGGGAAAGTGTTTGTACCCAGACCTTGGGAAACCACTATAAATCAGTGTGTCATCTGTGATTGTGTGTGGTATTGTTATTTATGTGATGTGATAGCTGTAGAACTATATGTTTCTATTAATTAACTGAATTAATATTCTGCCTTAGAAGAAAAAAGAATTGAACCTATTAACCCCCCCTAGGTGTTTAGGAACCAATTCTTTCAAGTGGTATCAGAGGGAGGTTCCTCAAAGAAAGACTTAACCGTCTGAGTAAGATCTGTAAGGTAGAAGTAAGCTAAAGAAGATGGGTTCAGGAGAAAACTATAAAGAACTTGGTTCAATGAAGTTGCCTATCTGCAGGAAGGAAATCTTTGGAATATGGAAGGAAAGGGTCAGACTATTTATGGAGGCATCTGATCCTAGAATTTATACAACAGTTAAGGAAGGACCATATATTCCAATGAAGGTTTCTGTTCTTGATGCTAATCAAAGGATTCCTAAGGATTTTTTAGAAATGACTAATGATGAGATCATCTTGGCTACAATGGATAAAAGAGCACAGAATATTATAGTGAGTGTCATAGATGACTCAACATTCCAGAATCTGATTCACTGCAAAACCTCCAAGGAGATGTGGGACACATTGGTTGTCTACATGGAGGGTTCTGAAGAGGTTAGGCAAGATAGAAAGTCTATGCTTAATCAAGAATATGAGAGTTTTAGACAAGCCAAGTCTGATAGCATAACTGAATGTTATAAGAAGTTCTACAGAATTATAAATGAAGTAATGTCCTATGGAAGAATCTTCAGTACATATGAGCTGAATGACAAATTCCTTAGGTCTTTACTAAGGATTGGGATACAAAGATCTGTGTCATAAGGGAAGTGGCCAGACTGGTAGAAATTTCACCTCCAACACTGTTTGACAAATTGCTGTCTTACGAGATGCAGCTGTTGGCCAGAAAGGAGGAAGAGAAAAATACAAAGGTTGACTCTAGAGAAAAGTCAGTAGCCTTCAAGGTAGGAGCCACAAGGAAAAATAGGAGGATGTCTCAATCTTCTCCTAAGAAAGCTGCAGAAGTGATCTCAGAAAATTCTGATAATCACAGTTCAGACAATAGTAATTCTGATGAAGACTTTGCTGCTTTCACATGGCAGTTTCAGAGATTCTTAAAGAAGAAGCAGTGGAAATCTAAGTCATCCTCATCTTAGTCCAAGGATGACTATTATCAGAAGAGAAAATCATCCAGGAAGGACAGGAGTGGGACAAAGCCTAGCAAGTCAACTACATCAAAGATTATTTTCTATTGATGCAACAGACCTAGACATATTGTGGCTGACTGTCCAGACAAAAGGAAGGAGTCTGCTGATAAAAAGAAGTCTCAGCACAAGAGCAAGAAGGAGAAATCCTTGGTAGCTAAGAAAGAGAAAAGTTGGACAGATCAATCAACTTCAGAGTCTGAATCTGATGCTGAGGCCTATATTGGTTTGTTTATAACAGAAGAAGAGGATGAGTTCTTGAAATTACTGGACTCTACCTATGAGCAAGAAGACCATCAGTACAAAGGACTGATGGTTGTATCTGAAGAAGACCAGTGTCAGGATCAACCTGGTCCCAGTAAGGTAAAAAGTTTATCTGTAGATTCTGATTACTACACTAGGTCAGAATCAGATGCATCTGCATCAAGAGATGTGGATGGGTCTGAATCTGAAGGAGATATTCATCAGCTTATAGATAAATATGGGGATTTGTTGCAGGCACTCAAGAGAAGCAAAAACCTGGCCAAAAATCAGGCTAAGGAAATTGCAGCTCTTAAATTGGCTGCATCTGATTCAGAAAAGCTGCTGGATCAGAAGATGAATGAGATTGTCAAGCTGAAAAACATAATTGTTATTCAGAGGGGTACAATCACATTCAAAAATGATCAGATCAAAAGTCTGGAAGACAGACTTCAGAAAGAGAAGGAAATAGTGGCTAGTTTCTCTAAGCCAAAATTTATCCTACCCTTAATTGATGACATTGTGTCTCAAAAGGGTAAGGCGGGATTAGGCTTTAAGGGAACAGCATGGGCTGCCCAGTCCAATAATAAAGGTAAAGCCTCAGCACAAAACAAAAGATTTGTTGTCAACAATACAGCTAAGATTGTACCTAAAAAGAGGTATAATAAGTATGAGTGTTGGTGCTGTGGCAAGATAGGCCATTATGCCTTAGACTGTTGGCACAACACCAGTGTCAGGAAGAATAGCAGTCTACCTGTTAGAAGAGTTGCAGGCAGATTTGTCAAGTTTCAGGCTAACTTGAACCAAGTACCCAAAAGTTATTTGGGTTCTAAGGTTAAGAAATCTTTATTGCAGGTGAGTCCAAGTTGCCATGCCCCTATATGGTACTTGGACAGTGGATGTTCCAGGCACATAACTGGAATAAGAGGATTGTTGAAGGACTACATACCAATATTGAATGGGCCTAAAGTAATCTTTGCTGGTTCTGAAAAAGGAGTCATCAAATGGTTTGGTAACATTTCTAACAACTTAATCACTATCACTCAAGTGGCTTATGTGAAGGTTTGAAACACAACCTAATAAGCATAAGTCAGCTGAGTGATCTTGGATATGACATTTCATTTATCAAGAATGGGTGTCATATCAAGAGGTCAAGTGATCAAAAAGTCATATTGATTGGCTACAGAAAAAGAAATGTGTATTGCCTAAACTTTGAGAGTGAGAATAAAAATTCTCCTATCTGTCTTTTGGCTAATGAGAAAGCCTCTCATTGTGTCAAATGGCACAAGAGGCTAGCTCATCTTAACTACAAGACTATTGGTCAACACTTTAGTAAAGAGTTAGTGAGGAATGGTACTCAAGTTAAGTGCTTTAAGGATGGAATATGCTCAGCTTATCAAAAAGGCAAGGAGACCAGATCCTCCGTTCATAGCCTAGAAACCAAAGACTCAGTGAGGTGCTTATACCTCTTGCATATGGATTTATTTAGTCCTATGCCAGTTCATAGTCTAGGTAGGAAGGTCAACACTTTTGTGGTTGTATATGACTATTCTAGATTTTCATTGGTATTCTTTCTGAGGCAGAAAACTGAAACCCCAAATGTCTTCTGCAATTTTGTCAAACAAATTCAGAATGAATTAGATAGTTCAGTGGTCAAAATCAGAAGTGACCATGGAACTGAATTCCAATCTGAAAGTATGACAAGGTTGTGTGAAGAATTTGAGATTCATCGGGAATTCTCCTCACCTAGAACACCTCAGCAAAATGGCATTGCTAAAAGAAAGAATAGGACATTGATTGAGGCTGGAAGAACACTATTGAGTGACACTACTCTCCCAGAATATTTCTGGGCTGAGGTAGTAAACACTGCATGCCATGTGCTCAATAGGGCTTCCATCACCAAAAGCCACAAAAAGACACTCTATGAGGTTATGAAAGGCAGAAAACCAAACTTATCCTATTTTAAGATCTTTGGTTGCAAGTGCTATGTGCTTAACAATGGCAAGTCTCACCTAACTAAGGTTGCTACCAAATCCCAAGATGGGATATTTGTTGGGTACAGCAACAATAGTAAAGCTTATAGGGTCTACAATTTGGCTACTCAAGTTGTAGAAGAGTCTGTTCATGTCATATTTGATGAATCTAGACTTATTAACAGAGAGTTGCCTAGTAGTACTTGTAGCTCTACAGGTATACAGCAGAAGATGGACCAGCTTACTATCAGAGAAGATCCAACTGCAAAGCAAGATGAGGAAAATGGTAGTAGCTGTCCAGGGGGAGTACAAGACACTCAAGAGGCTGATGAAGACCATGAGGTGCATCATAATGAATAGATTGAAGAAGGTCAAACTGTTGATAGATTACCTCCAGGAGTTAGACATTTAAAGGATCATCCTGCACACCAGATCATTGGTGATCCAAGACATGGAGTACAAACAAGAAGCAGGAACTTAAATACAGTTCTTTGCTCAAGCTTCCTATCTCAACTAGAACCCAAGAGATTTGAAGAAGCTATTCAAGACCCACACTGAATTGATGCTATGCAGGAGGAGTTAAATCAATTCAGAAGGTGCAAGGTCTGGGAGTTGGTTCCAAAACCAAAGGGACACAATATCATAGGGACAAAGTGGATTTATAGAAACAAGCTTGATGAGAGTGGGATCATGGTGAAGAATAAGGCAAGACTAGTTTCCAAAGGATACAGGCAGGAAGAGGGCATAGACTTTGATCAGACTTTTGCTCTAGTGGCAAGGTTGGAAGAAATAAGGCTATTCCTTTCCTATACAGCATATCAAGGCTTCAAAGTGTTCCAAATGGATGTTAAGTCAGCATTCTTAATTGGAGACTTAAAAGAGGAGGTCTATGTAGAACAGCCCTCAGGTTTTGTTGATCCACTCAAACCTAATTATGTTTATAAACTTAGGAAAGCTTTATATGGGTTGAAACAAGCCCCACGGGCTTGGTATGAAACCCTGTCTACTTTCCTAATTGAGAACAAATTCTCAAGGGGGAAAATAGACAAGACTGTATTCCTTAGAGAATCCAAAGGAAAGATCATCCTAGTCCAAATATATGTTGATGACATAATATTTGGTTCTACTGAAAACAACCTTTGTAGAAAGTTTGCAAAACTTATACAAGGGAAGTTTGAGATGAGCAACATGGGAGAACTTAAGTTCTTTTTGGGACTCCAAGTAAGACAGACTGATGATGACTTATCCATATATCAGTCTAAGTTCACCCAGGAGTTAATTAAGAAGTATGGTAGGGATTAATCCACTATCATGAGAACTCCAATGGGGACAAGTATGTCTCTAAGCAAAGATGATGCAGGTAAACCTGTAGATGAGTCTTTATATAGAGGGATAGTTGGCTCCCTCCTTTATCTGACTACTAGTAGACCAGACATCATGTATGTTACATGTGTTTGTGCTAGGTACCAATCCTGCCCTAAAGAATCTCATTATACTGCTTTCAAAAGAATTTTGAGATATCTTAAGGGCACACATAATCTAGGCCTTTGGTATCCTAGGAATAGAGATTTTCTACTAATAGGCTATTCAGATGCAGACTTTGTAGGATGCAAAGTAGATAGTAAAAGCACAACAGGCACCTGTCAATTTCTAGGAGGAAGATTGGTGTCATGGAGCTATAAGAAGCAGACTAGTGTGGCAATTTCCACAGCTGAGTCTGAGTATGTTGCTGTAGGAAGTTGTTGTGCACAGCTGTTGTGGATACAGCATCAGTTGGAAGATTATGGTATTCAGGTAAGTAGAACTCCATTATTATGTGATTCTACTAGTGCTATTTCTATTGCTCATAATCCTGTTTCTCATAGTAGAACAAAGTATATAGAAATAAGATACCATTTTCTTAGAGATCATGTAGAAAAAGAAGATATTTCTTTAGAATTTGTTAATACAGATTTACAAATTGCTTACATGTTCACTAAGCCATTAGATGAAACTAAATTCAATAATTTCAAAATTGAATTAGGAATGTTGAACATAAATTAGTTTAACAAATTTGGCTAAGCAAAATTGTGTCGACACAAAAATTTGTCTGTGTCGACACATAGTAGTTGGTGTCGACACTCCAGGAAAGTGATGTCGACACATCTAGAAAATTTGTGTCGACACTTCAGAGCAGTTGTGTTGACACATCCAGAAGTTGTGTCGACACATAAAATTAGAGTCGACACAGAATTTCTGTCGAACTGATAAGTATGTCTATGTCGGCACATCATCAATTGGTGTCGACATATAGAAGTCAACACTTCTGTCGAGATATTAGAAGTCTGTGTCGACATATTTCAACTGTGTCGACACATTAAGAGAATTTTGACGTGCCTTTTGAACTTCATTATTTAGAAGGGTATAAATAAGTCAACAACAAACCATGTCGACACACTCTCCATATTTTCGAGAACAAAACCTTATGTCGACAAATTCTCTCTTCTCAATCCAAGATTTCTCTCAACCCCAATGGAGCCAAAGCTTGAAGATAATGTCAACGAAGGCTATGAGCTGGTTTGCAACGCTTTTGATAATGCAGAACCCGAGATTAAAACAGTAGTTACCCTAATAACTACGAATGGTTTGGAATTTCTGGTATCCGAACCTACAAAGATATGGAAGAAAGAAATACTGGAATTCTATGGCGCATCTACTTTAGATTCGACTGGACTTAAGATCAAATCTACAGTTCAGGGAGCTAAAGTTAAACTTGCCTTGAAGAGCTTGAGGAAAACTCTTCAACTCCCAAGAACTCAAGAAAAAGAAGAAGTTACCTCTACCAAGACCAGGGAAGCACTCCAGTGGTGTGGATTGGATCCCACCATGAAGATTGGATCTGCAATGAACAGGAAAGGGATGAATCTACAAGGAAAATTCCTTTCTGAAGTGGTTGGAAAGGTCATTCTCTGCAAGCCAGGTGGACATGATAGGGTTTCAGCCTAAATTTTCAGCCTGATGACCAGGATTATCTTCAGACTGAACACAGATTGGTCTGCAGTAATCTTTGAAAAGATTAAGGAAGGAATCAAGAAGCCAAATCTGGGAATAATCATGAGTCTATATTTGGCTGTAACAATTCCAGAAGTAATGGAACAGACTACTAGTTCTAAGATCAACCACATGAGAAGAATGGATATAAGGATAATCTTCAGATGGGATAGAGTTCTAATAAAGGACATGCCTGATGAAGAGAGGCCAGAGATTGCTGAAAAATCTCCTGCACAAGACATTACAGATGGTGCTCAGGTGCAGGGGGAGCCTCATCTTGAGGAACAGCCAACACACTTAGAATGTGAAATGGCTACTCAAACTATACTTGAGTTAATCCAAGAAGTTCATCAAACAATTTTCAATTATGAGGATGAAACACTAACTGTGTTGATGCATCAGATGCAAGGGGAACCCTTGGTTGATGTTGACCAGCCCACTCAACTCAACGATCAAGCACAGGATGTTATCATGGAGGATACATCTACAGCTACTAATGCTCCAGAGTTAAGAGTGCCTCCAGTCCAACCTCAACAAGAGTTTACCCTTGAAGAGTTGTTCCCTGATATAGAACAAGCTGAAATTGAGGGGGAGCAAGTCAGGACTGAGGCGGAGGGGCAAGGGACTCAGGGGGAGTTACCTAGATCTGACAAAGAGTTGCCCACAAGTCCAAAGGACACTGTGAATCTAGAAAGTACTTCTGATTCTGATGATGAAGAAGCTCTAAGAGCAAAGAAGAGAAAGCTGATGGTTTTTAAAAGAAGAAGCCAAAACTATAAAAGGGCATTGCATACTGCTCCACAACCTGCCTTAGCCACTGATTATAGTTCTTTACTGGTATCTTTGCAAGTCAAATTAGATGAACAAAGAATAGTCATGGAAACGTATATGGATGAGAGACACAATGAATTGCAGTTATCATTATCTCAAGATATCAAATCCATGAGATTTGAAGTAAATCAGAACAAGAAGGAAATGATAGATTGCTTCCACAAAGGTGGCAATGTTTTAGTCTATCTTACAAAACAACAAGAAGGAATAAAGACTCAAGTTGATGATATAGCTGTTAAGCAAGGCTATGTCCTAGAAAATCAACTAAGAATGAATGACAATCTGACTGAATCACATAATGTGATTGTTACAGAATTAAAGAATACTGCTACTGCCCTAACTGAGGCAAGGGCTAAAGACAAGTCAGATTTTGATAAACAATTACAGGAAGAACTAGCTGTTGTACAAACAGCTATTAAGAATTCTCAAAAGATCATTTCTGATCAGCTACTGAAACTAAGGTCATTTTATAAAGATGGTGTTAATTATCTAGATGACCAAGTCAGATTTTAGAAAGATGACCTCAGAGCTCATATTGAGAGAGAAGTCATAAAGGGGGAGAGAGTGTTAGTCAAAGCAGGCTCAGATCATGCTAAATGGATATCTAATAGCATCAAAGCCACCCTTGGATATCCACCCCTATGTGATGATGATAATGTAGCTGAGTCAGGTGTGCAACCTGCTTATTTTGAAGGTGATCAACCAGAAGTTGCTTAGGTCATTTACCCTCCAACAGATTTTGATATGATTCAGCAAGAAGTACAGTCAATGAACAGCCCTCCAGAGGGTACTACAAATGTTATCATTGAGAAAGTAGAAATGTCAAAGGCTGCCAAGGAAGCTCAGAAGGAAGCTCTATTGTCTAAGAAAAGGTTCAGAGAATAGGCTGAGTTGAAGCCTGATTTTGAGCAGTGGAGCCCAACTTCCAGGAATATTATATTGACTGCCTGGAAAGCTGAAAAGGGCCAGACCTATGAAAGGGGAAAATGGTACACTGAGCAAGAATGGAACAAGCATGAAGCTAGGCAGGAAGCCATTTTATAATATAGAAGAAAGGCAAAAGCTGGGAAGCTACCTCATAATGCTCAGGAGCCTAGCAAGTACTTCCCAAAGCCTTTTCACTATTTTGAAAGGCAAAGAATAAGGGCTGAAGAACAAAAGAAGAAAGATCTGAAGGGCAAGAAGCCAGCTGAAGATACTGAAGCTCCAGTACAAGCCAAGATCTAGTCAGGCAAAGGCATAGTCCTCAAGGAGTCTGAGCAGCCTTAGGATAGATTAACTAGATTTTACAACATTGTAATCTTTAGTTTTAAAAATCTATGTAAACAATTGTTAAGAAACTTTTGAAAGTTTAAACAAAATAATGATTAATGCTCATTATGTTTGCATCATTATTCTGTGATGACATTTTATACATGTTTTGTTTATAAGTTACCCTGTCATGTAATGTTTTTATACATCATAATGTGTGTTAATTATGAATTGTGTATATCATTGACTAAGGGTTATGACTTCTCCAAATAGGGGGAGATTGTTGGGTACATTAGAAAATGTGTACCAGATTTGAAAAAGCCTCACCTTACTCAATGATATGCATAAAGGTGTATTTGATGTTGTTTTGAGTTTATATGTGCAGGTTAAGAAAATGCAGGAAAAGTTTCTAAGTCCATGAGACGACACCAGAAGAAACTGTGTCGACACTTATGAAGGCTTGTGTCGCCACTGGAGAAAACCTGTGTCGATACCTAGAGTCAATTGTGTCGACACTTGGAAAGGCTGTGTCGACACCAGAAGAAATTGTGTCGACACACAGAGGCAGAGTCGACACACAGAAAAGCTTAATCGACATCAACTATGTCGACACACAAAGGCAGTGTCGACACACAGAAGACTTTGTCGACATCAACTGTGTCGACACACAGGACTTGTGTCGACACATAGCAGAGTTTCAACAAAGTTGATTTTTGTGAAGAGAAGAAGTGACTGTGTAGACACACAGAACTAGTGTCGACACATTCTATAGAAGCTGTTTCGAGAAGTAGTGTCAACACCAAAGGAGCTGTGTCGACACCACCAAGGCTTATGTCGACACTTAGTATACTTGTGTCGACACATGAGTTCAGTCTCGACACTTTGCTGACAAAGATAGAGTTTCAAGAAGTGACTGGAAGACTTGACAACTGTCATAACCAACCGGTCTACTGAAGCTGTCAGAGCTGTCAGAAGTTCGTTAGAAATCGGATCAGCAGGTTACCATGGAGGAAGTCTATATAAAGACATTCTGAAAGATATGGTACCTAAACACCTAGAGGGGGGGTGAATAGGTGACCTAATCCTTTTCTAACTTTGTTGGCAGTCAAACAGTTATATCACAGATTTCTAACTAGTTTATCTCAGCAATCAGCAATAATCAAACATACACAGCACATTCACAGCACAGCACACAGTGTTTTATAGTGGTTCCCCAGGATATGGGTACATCCACTTTCCCCCTTCGCCTATCTAGCAGTGTACTAGATTCGGCCAAACTCCTGCACTGTCTCAGAACCCAAATTGGTTCCTACCTCAGGCCCAAAGCCTTACACTCAGCTTTATGCCAAAGCCTACACTCAGCCAATCAAGGCCTACACTCAGCCAACAAAGGCCTACACTCAGAGATCTATATCTCCTACACTCAGGCTAACAAGCCCTACCCTCAGCCTTTATAAATATAGGCTTACAATCACTCAGATCCAATGGATCCTACAAGTTACAAAAGTAATACAGATAATAACTCTACAACTCAGAATTACAGGAGGGGAGTTGAGAGATTCTTGATGAGTTCTTGGAAGAACTCAGCTGGATTCACCCTGACTTAGCTTTCTTCAAAGCTTCTTGAGTAGAACTGAATAAGGCTGAATCCTCTACAGTTGTTCCTTGACCTCTGCTACTTAAGATCCAGAATTGATTCTGAATCCTTCTTCTCAGCCTAGTTCCTGAGGCTGATTTCTTGGAAGGAGCCCTCTCTCTCCAACTTCATAGATCTGCAGTTGGAATGCAAGATCTTCTTGTGTTTATTACTCTGTGTATCACTTTATAGATTACTTGAATAATCTGATCAATTACTTTAATTATTCTCACATCTGTTTCTGTAAACTGTGGGTGCCTATTTATAGGCCTTCTTCATGGTAACCGGCTGGTCCGGTTCATAACTGACTTCTGACATCTCTGACAGTTGCTGTAGACCGGCTGGATCGGCAGCTGTCATGTCAACCAGTCACTTCTTGAAAATCTCTAACTGTTTATAAGTGTCGAGACTTTCTGTCTTTAAGTGTTGACACTTATAGTCCAAGTGTCGGCACATGTTGTATAAGTGTCGACACAAGTCTACAAGGTGTCGACACAATTCCTTGTATGTCTCGACACGGATTCTTTTGCATGTGTCGACACTAAAATTGAGTGTCGACACAAATACTTGTTCTTTTAGCTTTTGCTGAATTCTTCTATGTGTCGACACATCTCCTTTGTGTCGACACAACTTCTTGTGTTGAATCTGTCAAGTGTCGACACTGCTTCTTGGTGTCGACACATAGTCTTCTATCTTGAATCTTGCTGAGTGTCGACACAGCTCCTTGTGTCGACACACCTTCTTGTTGTTTGAGACTTCAGCTGAGTGTCGACACATTCCTTTAGTGTCGACACTTGTACTTAGAATAATTTGCTGCTCTTTCTGTTCTTTGCTAAGTGTCGACACAGCTCCTTGTGTCGACACTTTCTTCAAGTGTTGAGTCTTCAGCTAAGTGTCGACACATTGTGCTGGGTGTCGACACTTACTTCAAGTGTTGACTCTTTAGCTAAGTGTCGACACATTGTGCTGGGTGTCGACACTTACTTCAAGTGTTGACTCTTCTGATAGTGTGTCGACACATTGTGCTGAGTGTCGACACATTCTTCAAATACTGACTCTTCAGCATAGTGTCGACACATTGTGTTGAGTGTCGACACATGTACTTAGACTCTGCAGACTTTTGCTGAGTGTCGACACAGCTCCAAGTGTCGACACTTTCTGGTGTAGACACTGCTTCACTGGGTGTCGACACAGCTCCTTGTGTCAACACTTTCTGTCTGCACTTTTCTTCACTGAGTGTCGACACAGCTCCAAGTGTCGACACTTTCTATCTGGTGTCGACTCTGCATCCCAGGTGTCGACACAATGACTCCAAGTGTCGACACTGCTTGTCTGGGTGTCGACACAGGCTTTCTTAAGTGTCGACACTTTCCCTCTGGGTGTCGACACATGGACTTAGAAACTTTTTGCTTTAGTCCATTACTTTCTTAACCTGCACAAGTAACTCAAACATACATCAAATACATTATGATGTATATTATTGAGTTGGGTCAGGCTTCTTCAAATCAGGTACATTTGACCAATGTACCCAACAATCTCCCCCTATTTGGAGAAGTCATAACCCTTAGTCAATGATATACACCATTCATGATTAAAAATTACAAAATGATGTAAAGCAGATTATAATCAGCAGGGTTAACATGAACATGTAAAACTTCACACATATACACATTCAACATTGCAGAATGAACAAGAAATAGACACATACTCAGAACAATCATGAAAATATATTTATCATAAATTATTCTAACATTTTTCTAATACATCTTTAATGATTTACAAAAATGTTTCTCATACAAAAGATTACAACAATCTTCAAATTAATTCCTAATCTATTTCTGATCAGGTTCTTTGATAACAATTCCTTTGCCAGATTTGACTTTAGCCTTGACAGCAGCAGCAGCAGTAGGCTCAGCATCAGCAGGCTTCTTGCCTTTTGAGTCCTTCTTCTTTTGTTCTTCAGCCTTGATTTTCTGTCTCTCAAAATAGTGGTATGGCTTGGGGAAGTACTTGCTAGGCTCCACAGCTGTAGGAGGTAGCTTTCCCATCTTAGCCTTCCTTCTGTGCTGAACAATGGCTTCTTGCATGATCTCATGCTTCCTCCATTCTGCTTCAGAGAACCACTTGTTTCTATCAGTAGTGTTGTCTTTAGCAGCTTTCCAGGCAGTTAGAATTATGTTTCTAGAGGTAGGGCTCCATTGTTCAAAGTCTGGCTTTAGTTCAGCTTGTTCCCTAAACCTCTTCTTTGACAACCTTGCCTCTTCTTCTTTGTCTAAGGCCTCTTGCATAGCTGCTGTGATAGGTTGAACAACCTTTTCTAAATGGACATTGTCCTTGCCCTCAGATGGGCTATACATTGTGCTCACCTCTGCTTGAATCATGTCAAAATTTGGAGGTGGATAAATGACTTGAGCTACTTCTTGTGGCTCACCTCCAAAATATGCAGGGTTCAGTCCAGATTCAGCAACTTCATTGTCATCACACAGGGGAGGATATCCAAGTGTAGCCCTGATGGAATTGGATATCCACTTAGCATGTTCAGAACTGGCCTTGACTAACACTCTCTCCCCCTTTATGACTTCTTGAGCAACATGATCTCTTACATCATCCTTCTGGAATCGGATTTGACCATCCAAGTACCTGATTCCATCTTTAAAGTAAGGTCTAAGCTTTGTAAGTTGTTCAGAGATTGCTTTCGGGGAATCTTGTATTGCAGTTTTGACAGCAGTAATCTCAGCTTGGAATATTTTATCAAAGTCAGCCTTTGCAGCAGCAGCAGATGTAGAAGGTTCAGCAGACTTATTCTTCAATTCAGTGACTATAGCATTGTGGGAGGCAGTTAAATTATCATTCATTCTCAACTGATTCAACAGCACATACCCTTGCTTTAATGCTATATCATCTACCTAAGCCTTGATCTGCTCCTGGTGAGTTGCCAAATAGACTACTGTATTCCCACCTTTGTGGAAGCAGTCAGTCATCTCCTTTTGGCATGGCTACCATTAAGGCACTGTAATCAGGTGTTGGAGCTTGTGTGACTAAGAATTGTTGAGCAACAGTTTGTAGAGCCTTCTTGTAGCTCTGACTTCTTCTTTTGAATACAAACAATTTCTTCTTCTTGGCCTTAGCACTTTCCTCATCTTCAGAGGCAGAGGTGCTGGCAATATCAACCCTGTCCTTAGGGCTTTGAGGTTTGTCAGCTGGCACAGCAGTTGCTTTCTCAGTTTCCAGCCTAATAGGCTCTTTCAGAACTTCCATGTGCTCCCCCTCAGCAGCAGCACTCTTATCTTCAGCAGCAGCATCCTTGTCCATATCAAAATCCTCTTGATCTAGATTTAAGAATAAATCCTCCATTGTATATTCAGGTGGAGATGGAGCTGGAGACAGTCTGTGCTCTTCAACCACTGATTCAGGTACCACTACTTGTTCAGCAGATTTGTCTTCTAGAACAACATCTGGAACTTGTTTGTCTAGCTGAGTTTGCTGATGGACATCAGATAAATTAGCATCTTCTATAATATAGTCTAAAGTTTTTAAGTCAGTGAGTACCTCTTGGATAATGATGGTGGCTTGCTTACTGTCCAGAGTAGATGGTTCTTCTACTACTGGAAGCTCCTCCTGGCTGTGATCCCTATGGATGGGGCTAGCTTGAGGCAGCTCCCCCTGGATCTCAGCTACATCTTGAGGAGCAGGAGTCTTTACCACTGTCTCTTCCTCCTGATCATCAGGTGTGAACACCACCTGTTCTTCACTTTCAGAACTGCTGGAGGACTCTTGTGCCACAGCAGCAGTTTTTCTCTTCTTCCTGGGAGGAGTGATTTTCTCAGTAACTTGCTTCTCAGGGGTAGGCATATCCTTTGACAGCACCCTTTCCCACCTAGACAAGATCCTCATATCCATCTTTCTCATATGATTGATCTTGCTACCAGCAGCAGTGCTCATTACCTCTGGTATTGTACCAGCCAGGTAGAGACTTATAATTCTGCCCAGATTGGGCTTCTTCAGACTTTCCTTGATCTTCTCATAGATTACCATTGACCAATCTGTTCTTAGGGTGAAGATAATTCTTGTCATGATATTGAACATTGAGGCTGACACCCTGTCATGCCCTCCAGGCTTACTGAGAATGACCTTTCCCACAATTTCAGACAGGAATTTTCCTTGATTGCTCATGCCTTTCCTGTTAAAGACAGAACCTATCTTCAGCTTTGGATCAAGTCCACACCAGGTAAGAGCTTCCCTGGTCTTGGATGTTGAAACTTCTTCTTCATCATGAGTCTTAGGTAGCTGGAGTACCTTCCTCAGACTTTTTGGTGAGACCTTGACTTTGGATCCATGTACTCTGGATTTGATTCTATATCCAGAGTCATCAACTGCAGCTCCAGTAAGGAATTCAAGAACTTCCTTCTTCCAAATCTTGGTTGGTTCTGAAACCAAATATTCTAGTCCAGAATCGCTGACTAGGGTTACCACCGATTGAATTTCTTGATCTCCATCATCGAATGCGCCGCGCACAAGTTCATAGCCTTCGTTAACGTTCTCCTCGAGCTTGGGAGCCATTAGGGTTTGGAGAATTAGTCTTGAGAAAAGAGAAATGTCGACACAATAGTTTTGGTCTCGAAACTTTGAAAGCGTGTCGACAATCAGAGACAGAACCCTATTTATACCTGTCGAATTTTGAAGATGAACAGGCGGGACAGCAAGCTAAACATGTGTCGACACTGGCAATAAGTGTCGACACTGACTTATAATGTCTCGACACATATGTGTCGACACAAGTTTAGTCAACAGATTTTATGTGTCGACACTTGGTTATGTGTCGACACAACATAACTCGACACATTGTCGAGACTTTACTTAGAAAAATTCTGAGTAAAACATAAGTGTCGACACCATATTGGATGTGTCGACACCTACTTGTCATGTGTCGACACTAACATTCTGAAGTGTCGACACCAACATCCTAGATGTGTCGACACCTTTTTCCTGAAGTGTCGACACTACTATTCTGTGTCGACATAGACTTGTCTATGTGTCGACACCTTTTTACTTAGTCAATTTTCTAGTTCTGTAAACTTAGTCTAAGTTGATCATTCCTAGTTCAATTTTGAATCTATTGAACTTAGCTTCTTCTAGTGGCTTAGTAAACATATCAGCTATTTGTTCATCTGTTTTAACATATTCAAGTACAATATCATTTCTTTCTACATGTTCCCTAAGAAAGTGATATTTAATTTCAATATGTTTTGTCCTACTATGAGATACAGGGTTATTAGCTATTGAAATAGCACTAGTAGAATCACAGAAAAGTGGAGTTCTACTTACCTGAAATCCATAGTCCTCTAGCTGATGTTTAATCCATAGAAGTTGAGCACAGCAACTTCCTGCAGCTACATATTCTGACTCAGCTGTGGAGATAGCCACACTGGTTTGCTTCTTGCTGCTCCATGAAATTAGTCTCCCACCTAGGAATTGACAGGTTCCAGTAGTGCTTTTTCTATCTTCTTTGCATCCTGCAAAGTCTGCATCTGAATAACCTGTTAGATCAAAATCTCCATTCCTAGGGTACCAGAGGCCTAGATAGGGAGTGCCCTTTAGATATCTCAATATTCTTTTGACTGCAGTCAATGAGATTCTTTAGGGCAGGCTTGATACCTGGCACAAACACATGTAGCATACATAATGTCAGGCCTACTTGCAGTCAAGTATAGTAGGGAGCCAACTATCCCTCTATACAAGGTTTCATCTACAGGTTTCCCTGCATCATCCTTGCTAAGAGACATACTTGACCCCATAGGAGTCTTCATGGTACTGGATGAATCCATACCATATTTCCTTATGAGTTCTAGGGTGAACTTAGACTGACATATGGACAAGCCACTTTCAGTCTGTTTAACTTGGAGACCCAAGAAAAACTTTAGCTCTCCCATACTACTCATCTCAAATTGACTTTGCATAAGCTTTGCAAACTTTTTGCAAAGGCTACTTTCAGTAGACCCAAATATAATGTCATCTACATATATTTGGACAAGTATGACTTTGCCTCTAGATTCCCTAAGGAATAGAGTCTTATCTATTTTCCCCCTTGTGAACTTGTTCTCAATGAGGAAACTAGATAGGGTTTCATACCAAGCTCTAGGAGCTTGTTTTAACCCATATAATGCTTTCCTAAGTCTATAGACATAATGAGGTTGAGTTGGATCAACAAAACCTGAAGGCTGCTCCACATAGACTTCTTCTTTCAAATTACCATTTAAGAATGCTGACTTGACATCCATCTGGTAAACCTTGAATCCTTGATAGGTTGCATAGGCCAAGAACATCCTTATGGCCTCCAGTCTGGCTACTGGGGCAAAGGTTTGATCAAAATCAATACCTTCTTCTTGTCTATATCCTTTTGCAACCAGTCTTGCTTTATTCTTTATGATGACCCTTGTTCATCCATCTTATTTCTGTAGATCCACTTAGTTCCTATTACATTGTGGTCTTTAGGCTTTGGAACCAGCTCCCAAACCTTGCACCTTTTGAACTGATTAATCTCTTCTTGCATAGCTTCAGTCCATTGTGGATCTTGTATAGCTTCTTCAAATTTCTTAGGTTCAACTTGAGACAAAAAGCTGGAGTAGATTGTTGCATTCATGTATCTGCTCCTGGTTTGAACTCCTTGTCTTGGATCTCCAATAATCAGCTCTACTGGATGATCTCTAAGATGCCTGTGGGCTGGAGGCATCCTAGCTTCAGGTTGAACCTCTTCAGCATCTGCATCATGCTGTAATCCTTGGATTTCTTCAGCAATTGGCACATGTAGTTCTCCCCCTGGACAGCAGCTACTCTCCTCTCCTTGCTGACTTGCAGCAGGCACCTCTTCTATAGTAAGCTTGTCCAATATCTTTGTCAAACCTGTGGGGCTGCATACATTGCTAGATAACTCATTATTAATAAGTTTTGCCTCATCAAAAACTACATGTACAGATTCTTCTACAACTTGTGTAGTCAAGTTGTAGACTCTATAAGCCTTACTATTATTGCTGTACCCAACAAAAATTCCCTCTTGGGACTTGGCAGCAAACTTAGTTATGTAAGACTTCCCATTGTTAAGTATGTAGCATTTACAACCAAAGATCCTAAAATAGGATAGGTTTGGTTTCCTGCCTTTCACTACTTCATAAGGGGTCTTGTTTAGCCCTTTAGTGATGGTAGCCCTATTTATAACATGGCATGCAGTATTAACTACTTCAGCCCAGAAATACTCAGGCAGTGATGTATCACTTAGTAGGGTTCTACTAGCTTCTATCAAGGTCCTACTTTTCCTCTCAGCAATGCCATTTTGCTGAGGTGTTCTAGGTGAAGAGAATTCTTGAAATATCCCAAAGTCTTCACATAGTTTTGTCATGCTTTCAGATTGAAACTCAGTACCATGGTCACTTCTAATCTTGACCACAGTACTATTTAGTTCATTCTGAATTTTCTTGACAAAGCTGTAGAAGACACTAGGTGTTTCAGATTTCTGTCTTAAGAAGAACACCCAGGAAAACCTTGAGTAGTCATCTACAACTACAAGGGTATAGACCTTCCTACCTAAGCTGTGAACTGGCATTGGACCAAAGAGATCCAAATGCAAGAGAAACAAACATCTTACAGCATCTTTGTTTTATATGCTCTTAAAGGTGGATTTAGTCTGCTTGCCCTTTTGACAAGCTGAGCAAATACCATCTTTGACACACTTAACCTGAGGACCATTCCTCACTAACTCTTTGCTAAAGAGTTTGCTAATTGTCTTGTAGTTAAGATGGACTAGCCTCTTGTGCCATTTGACATAATGAGAGACTGTCTCATCAGCTACAAGACAAACTGGAGGACCATTGTTCTCAATCATAATGTCTAGGTAATAGACATTTCTCTTCCTATAACCTGTCAAGATGATCTCTTGATCACTTGACCTCTTGATATGACAACCATTTTTAACAAATGAGATGTCATATCCTACATCACTTAACTGACTTATACTTATTAGGTTGTGTTTCAACCCTTTAACATAAGCCACTTGAGTAATGGTAACAAGGTTTGAAGAAATGTTACCAAACCCTTTGATGATTCCTTTCTCAGAATCACCAAAGGTCACTTTAGGACCATTTTTGATTGGAATGTAGTCCTTCAGTAGTCCCCTAGTTCCAGTCATATGTCTGGAACATCCACTGTCCAAGTACCATGTAGGGGTATGGCCACTTGGACTCACCTGCAAAACAGATTAATGGACCTTAGAACCCAAAGCAATCTTGGGACCTTGATACTTGTTAGTCTGTAACTTGACAAAGCTACCTACTGGCTTTCCACCAGGTAGCTTGCTACTCACTTTGGTACTGGAATTGTACCAACAGTCCATTGCAAAATGGCCAATCTTGCCACAACACCAGCATTCAAACTTGTTGTACCTTTGCTTAGGTACAACCTTTGATGTCTTGACTACAGCAGGCTTGTTGAATGTTGGGGCTTTGCCCTTGGATTTAAACTTGGACTGCTCAGTCCCTGCAGGTCTAACAAAACCCAGTCCAGCCTTGCCTTTATGATGAACAAATTCATCAATTAAAGGCAGCACTGATTTAGGTTTTGAAAACCTTGCAACAAGCTCTCTCTCTTTCTGAAGATTGATCTCCAGTCTCTTAATTTGATCATTCTTATAGGTGATAGTTCCCATCTGAATCACAGTAATGTGTTTCAGCCTGGCTACCTCATTCAGTTTTTGATCAAATTCCTTCTCAAAGTCTGTTGCAACAGCCTTGAGATCAGCAATCTCCTTTGCCTGACTTTTAGCTAGGGTCTTGCTTTTCTTATAGGCTTGCAACAGTACCTTATATTCATCTATAAGCTGATGAATATCTTCCTCAGACTCAGATATATTCTCATCACTTGATGAAGAAGAATCTGATTCTGAACTAGAACAAGAAACTGAATTTAAACTTGAACTTTGTACCTGACTGGGTCCTGGCTGCTCCAGGATTTTAGTACTCTCAGTCAATGCCATCAGTCCTTGGCACTGGCAGTCTTCTTGTTCATAAATTGACTCTAAAATCTGCATAAATTCTTCTTCTTCTTCTTCAGCAAATAGCCCTATGTAGGCTTCAGCATCAGTATCAGTGTCTGAAGAAGAAATATCTGAAAGAGTCTTCTCATTCTTGGCAACAAAAGACTTCTCTTTCATCCCTTTGAAGTGAGTCTTTTTCCTGTCACTGGATTCTTTTCTTTTCTCAGGACAATCTGCAATAACATGACCCTGTCTATTGCAGCAGTAGCACACAATCTTTGATCCAGTTGCCTTGCTTGTCTTTGTTTTTTTCCTGTCCTTCTTTGAAGGCTTTTTCTCCTGATACAAGACTTCTTTTCCCTTGTAAGTAGATGGTCTGGACCTCCACTGTTTCTTCTTCAGGAATTTCTGAAAGTGTCTAGTGAAGGCAGCAAAGTCTTCATCACTTTCACTGCTTGTAGACTTTGTACTGACAGACTCTTCTGACTCAGATTCAACTACCTCTGGAGGTGGAGTTGATGACTTAGTCCTGCATTTTCAGGGAACTTCTGTCTTGAAAGCAACAGTCCTTTCTTTGTGCTCAGTTCTTGTTGACTTCTCCTCCTCTTTTCTCACTGTTAACTGCATTTCATAAGATAATAGCTTTCCAAACAGTGTGGGAGGAGGAATTTCCCCCAACTTAGCCATTTCTCTTATGGCACAGATCTTGGTGTCCCAATCTTTGGTTAGGGACCTTAAGAACTTGTCATTTAGTTCATAGTTAGTGAACTCTCTTCCATAAGACATCAGTTCATTAACTATTCTGTAAAATTTCTTATAGCACTCAGTGATGCTATCACCCTTTCCTTGCCTAAAGCTTTCATACTCCTGATTAAGCAAGGACTTCCTATCTTGCCTAACTTCTTCAGAACCTTCCATATAGACAATGAGAGTATCCCACATCTCTTTTGCTGTTTTACAGTGAATTAAGTTCTGGAAGGTGGCATCATCAATGGCACTAACTATTATGTTCTGTGCCCTCTTGTCCATGGTTGCTAGGACAATCTCATCCTTGGTCATCTCAGAGAAATCCTTTGGAGTCCTCTGATTTGCATCCAATACTGAAATCTTCATTGGCACATAAGGCCCTTCCTTAACTGTGATGTAGATTCTTGGGTCTGAGGCCTCCATAAATAGCCTTACCCTTTCTTTCCAGATCCCAAAAATTTCCTTTCTGCAAATAGGTAATTTCATGGAACCCAATTCTTTATGATTTTCAAAGGAACCCATGGTTCTTGATTTTCTTGAAGCTGTTTTCTGACTTACACTGTTTCTGCCAAACAGGATCTCCTTAGACTGTTAGTCCTTGTTTTGAGGAACCTGGCTCTGATACCACTTGAAAGATATGGTACCTAAACACCTAGAGGGGGGGTGAATAGGTGACCTAATCCTTTTCTAACTTTGTTGGCAGTCAAACAGTTATATCACAGATTTCTAACTAGTTTATCTCAGCAATCAGCAATAATCAAACATACACAGCACATTCACAGCACACCACACAGTGTTTTATAGTGGTTCCCCAGGATATGGGTACATCCACTTTCCCCCTTCGCCTATCTAGCAGTGTACTAGATTCGGCCAAACTCCTGCACTGTCTCAGAACCCAAATTGGTTCCTACCTCAGGCCCAAAGCCTTACACTCAGCTTTATCCCAAAGCCTACACTCAGCCAATCAAGGCCTACACTCAGCCAACCAAGGCCTACACTCAGAGATCTATATCTCCTACACTCAGGCTAACAAGCCCTACCCTCAGCCTTTATAAATATAGGCTTACAATCACTCAGATCCAATGGATCCTACAAGTTACAAAAGTAATACAGATAATAACTCTACAACTCAGAATTACATGAGGGGAGTTGAGAGATTCTTGATGAGTTCTTGGAAGAACTCAGCTGGATTCACCCTGACTTAGCTTTCTTCAAAGCTTCTTGAGTAGAACTGAATAAGGCTGAATCCTCTGCAGTTGTTCCTTGACCTCTGCTACTTAAGATCCAGAATTGATTCTGAATCCTTCTTCTCAGCCTAGTTCCTGAGGCTGATTTCTTGGAAGGAGACCTCTCTCTCCAACTTCTTAGATCTGCAGTTGGAATGCAAGATCTTCTTGTGTTTATTACTCTGTGTATCACTTTACAGATTACTTGAATAATCTGATCAATTACTTTAATTATTCTCACATCTGTTTCTGTAAACTGTGGGTGCCTATTTATAGGCCTTCTTCATGGTAACCGGCTGGTCCGGTTCATAACTGACTTCTGACATCTCTGACAGTTGCTGTAGACCGGCTGGATCGGCAGCTGTCATGTCAACCAGTCACTTCTTGAAAATCTCTAACTGTTTATAAGTGTCGAGACTTTCTGTCTTTAAGTATTGACACTTATAGTCCAAGTGTCGACACATGTTGTATAAGTGTCGACACAAGTCTACAAGGTGTCGACACAATTCCTTGTATGTCTCGACACAGATTCTTCTGCATGTGTCGACATTAAAATTGAGTGTCGACACAAATACTTGTTCTTTTAGCTTTTGCTGAATTCTTCTATGTGTCGACACATCTCCTTTGTGTCGACACAACTTCTTGTGTTGAATCTGTCAAGTGTCGACACTGCTTCTTGGTGTCGACACATAGTCTTCTATCTTGAATCTTACTGAGTGTCGACACAGCTCCTTGTGTCGACACACCTTCTTGTTGTTTGAGACTTCAGCTGAGTGTCGACACATTCCTTTAGTGTCGACACTTGTACTTAGAATAATTTGCTGCTCTTTCTGTTCTTTGCTAAGTGTCGACACAGCTCCTTGTGTCGACACTTTCTTCAAGTGTTGAGTCTTCAGCTAAGTGTCGACACATTGTGCTGGGTGTCGACACTTACTTCAAGTGTTGACTCTTTAGCTAAGTATCGACACATTGTGCTGGGTGTCGACACTTACTTCAAGTGTTGACTCTTCTGATAGTGTGTCGACACATTGTGCTGAGTGTCGACACATTCTTCAAATACTGACTCTTCAGCATAGTGTCGACACATTGTGTTGAGTGTCGACACATGTACTTAGACTCTGCAGACTTTTGCTGAGTGTCGACACAGCTCCAAGTGTCGACACTTTCTGGTGTAGACACTGCTTCACTGGGTGTCGACACAGCTCCTTGTGTCGACACTTTCTGTCTGCACTTTTCTTCACTGAGTGTCGACACAGCTCCAAGTGTCGACACTTTCTGTCTGGTGTCGACTCTGCATCCCAGGTGTCGACACAATGACTCCAAGTGTCGACACTGCTTGTCTGGGTGTCGACATAGGCTTTCTTAAGTGTCGACACTTTCCCTCTGGGTGTCGACACATGGACTTAGAAACTTTTTGCTTTAGTCCATTACTTTCTTAACCTGCACAAGTAACTCAAACATACATCAAATACATTATGATGTATATTATTGAGTTGGGTCAGGCTTCTTCAAATCAGGTACATTTGACCAATGTACCCAACACATTCTCTATCAACAGAAGAGATAAGATACACATACTGATAGATGAGAAAAAGTAAACATGAAAAACAGAAGAAGATTTTCAGCAGAAGATCTAAGGAGACATTCTGAAGTGGTGATATACTCAGAGTTTGTCAACAGAATTCAAAGAAGAATTCAGAAGAATCTTCAGAAGAATTTGGAGAGAGAGCTCCATCTATTCAAGTGAAGAAAGGGACTTACATCAACAAGTCTCTTAAGTGCAGATTTTGAACCAGTCTGCCAAGAAGAATTCAGATTGATTTCTGAATTTCAAGAAAGAAGCTGATTGAAGATCAACTTCAAAGGAGATCAACCCTACTATGTTCAGATTCAAGAAGATTTGAAGAAAGCTAAGACAGGTTGATCTCTAACATCAGATTCTTTCAAGAACTGATCAATAAACCTTCCATCCTTTCTCTCTCAACTAGGGTGGTGGTAAATTTCAGATTTACATCTATTTTCAGTAGGATCTTTTTAAGATCTGAGTTGTAAGTCTGATTTATAAAGGCTGGGTTGTAGGAGAGTAAGTTCTCTGAGTGGTAGGCCTTGTTGAATGCTGAGGTAGTGCTGAGAGCCTGAGTTGTAGGAGATTTTCATCTCTGAGTTGTAGGCCTTGTTGAAGGCTAAGGTATGGCAGATTGCCTGAGCTGTAGAAGTGTGGACTCACTCTGAGTTATAGGAGCCTTGTTTGGGTTCTGAGCTGTAAGATCTGCGGATCTGAGGAGAAGGAAAGAAGTTAGGCTGAATCTAGCACACTGCTAGATAGGTGAAGGGGGGAAGTGGTTGTGCCCAGACCTTGGGGAACCACTATAAATCAGTGTGACATCTGTGATTGTGTGTGGTACTGTTATTTCTGTATTGTGATAGCTGTAGAACTATATGTTTCTATTAATTAACTGAATTAAAATTCTGCCTTAGAAGAAAAAAGAATTGAACCTATTCACCCCCCCCTCTAGATGTTTAGGAACCAATTCTTTCAGGAAGGTTGATGTATAAGGAGGGTAGACCGGCGGGCAAGCTGGAGGACAAGCTTGCTGATGCTCCAATGTTGGGGCTGGATTGATCGGAGTAGCTGAAGCAACTGGAGCTATTGCAGGTTGAGAGTCTAACCGCTACATGATCATAACGAGCATTTGGTTGATTGCTTGGAACTGCTGAGCATTCTCACAGCGCGATTGCTCGAAGGCCTCCCAGAGAGGATCATCTCTAGGACGTGGAGCAAAGTTCTCGGCTGGTTGATGATCTGACATGGGTAACTGTCGCTGTTCACCGTCTGTTCGGATCTGAAGGTCACATTTTAACTATTGATGCGCGAAAACGGCACCGCCTAGTTAACACGGAGGGGGGTTGTTCGATCTCACGGGTTGAGTGGAGAAGAGGAAGAAGGTTGCGGGAAAAGAGGAAGCTTCTGAGTGCTCAAGAGTGGAGCAAGCGCTTGTCAAAGGGGTTGTAGGGATAAAGGAGAGGGTTGCTGAGGGCAGCGGAGGAAGGCTGGCGAGAAGAGGAGGTTGATCATGAGCTGTCGAGCAGACGGTTACTTGGACAGTTGTGCTTGCAGGTTTATGCCGAGAGGAAGCTGGGCTAAGAAAAAGAGAGGGGGCCGCTAGCAGCGGCAACAGCAGACTTCGCCCACCGCGGCTTAAATGCCACTCTTGCGACGGGTTTTCCTTTGATTAATATTGAGAGTTATAGCTTACAATACACTCTTTCAAGAAAGCAATAGAGGGTACAATGGGGGAAGCTGGCGGCTAAGGGAGAAGTGCCAGAAGAGGCTGCGCAGACTGAAGAGCAAAGTCGAAAGGCCATGCAGTTAAGGGAAACATGAGACCGCGCGGACTGGAGAACAGAGGCCAGCAGGCCGCGCGACTAAGCAGAGAGAAGGGATTGCGGACTGAGAAACGGAGTCCGGAGGAAATGGGCTTGCTGGCTGACTTCGAGCCTTAACACCTTGGGGTGTCTGAGCCTGAAGCTGGCATTGGCTCCCTCTCATGAGAGGCATGGGGGTCTATTTATAGGCCCGAGGAGGTAACGGCTTGCGGTGACGTTACCTCCGATGAGACGGTAACTTGAGCGAGAAGAAGATGGAGCCCGCCGAGTCCGCAACAGGCCGCGCGGACTGGGACTTACTTTTGAAGCCAATGCTGCTGACGGCGAACTGGGAGACTTAGTGGCGGACTGCGATACGGGTCCGTGGAGTCCGCCACTGCTCAGCTGAGACTGTCCTCTTGCTGCTGGCGTGGCGGATGCTGGAGGCTAAGCGGCGGACTGTAAGGAAAATCCGTAGAGTCCGTCGCTGCTGAACTGAGCGAGCTATAAGGGGGTGCGAGCTGAAGAGTGCACGCTGAGTCCGCAGAGTCCGCAGGAGGTTATGCGGACTGGAACTGTCTTCTAGAGGATCTGTTGTCTGGCAGGCTGGAAGGAGTCTGCCACTACTGACTGAGTCCGTGCCAAGACTGCGGACTGAGGGAGAGGTCTGCTAATACTGACTGAGCATGCGACAGGCCTGCGGACTGAGGAGGAGTTGACCTTACTGCTACCGAGAAGCTGGTGCTGGCTAAGTAAAGGCGGGCTGTATTGCGAGTCCGCGGAGTCCGCCGAGTCTGCACCTGCTGCTAAGCTGAGTCCGCTTAGTTTGGAATGGAGAGCCTGGTTGTTGAAGCTGTTGGTGTTCACCAATAAAGGCAGACTGGAAGTCTTGATCGCACTTCGAGTCCGCCGAGCTCGCGAGCAACTGGACGTTGCTGCGGGTCTTGGCGAGTAGCCGGAGAGCTGGAGTCCGCGCTCTGTAGGCGGGCTGGAGGAGTCGGCTGCCCATGCTGCTGGTAGCAAGGACTGAGCGACCTGCCAAACTTGATGAGGCAGGTCGCGTGTGTTTGGCGAGCTGGCTGGCGGCCTGCGGGTAGGTCCCCACTGTTGTTTTGGTGGTTGGAGCGGTCTGGTTTCCTTGAAGAGCGACCTGCAGGAGCGAGCTAAGAAAGTCCAATTCCTACAAAGGTCGCGGCTTGTTGACGACCTGGGCGGATAGGGAGTTGAGTCCGGCAGAGAGTCACCTGCGGAGACAAGCTTGCAGTTTAAGCTGAAAAGGGGGTGGCCTGCAGAGGCGGACTACAGAAGCAGTCTGCGGCCCCTGCCGACCAAAGGAAGGTGTGTGGCCTGGGCGATCAGACCGCTGAGACCTCCAAAGCCGTGCAGCCTGAGCGGACAGAGAATTCTGTCCGCCCACACTAGGGCATCGCGGCCTCCAGGAGGAACCCGGGGCATGCCGCGACGAGCGAGCTGGCTGCCTTGGGAAGGATCGCCGATTTTGGGGTTAACAGGGATAATAGCCTACGTTTTAAAATAAATACAAAATATACAAATTAAATTTATTTATGAAAAGTTGGAAGTATAGTAATAAAGAATAGTAAATTGAAAAGATAAATGATATTGCCTGTCACACAAACTTTTAGAATCCTTGTTTTGCCCAATCCTTTTTTGATTATTTTCAGTTTAAACAAATGTGAAACATCAAGCGACAATTGCAACATAGGTGGGAGGGGATAGAGATATGGGGTGGGGGAATGAGAGAACCGCACATCCTTTAGGGCTGACAAAGCAAGTTAAAAAATAATTCAAAACTTTAATTAGATGTTGGGCTCGCATGTAGGAGAGAAGTGAACGCCATAATAAGAGACTAACAATGAAGTGTTATTTTTCACAACTATCTGGTGCAAGACCCCATACACTCTATTGTCAAGTGACTCCCCATGTGATTTCCTCTCCAATGCACACTTGTTTGCATAATTTTGACGAGGGAGCCCACAGACATAGTTTCAAAGAGCGTGTTCATACACGTAATTTCCTAGAGCACACCAGTGAACATAGTTCCCTAAAGCACGCCCATGCGTAATTCTACTGAGCACTACCATGAACAAAGCTCCATGAGAACTTAGTTCCCCAAAACACAAGTCTTCGCAAGGTGTTTATGAAAGTAGATAAATAAGTTGAAGTATCAATGAGTATATTTGTAATGCCCCCGATTTTCTAATGTCATTATTTGGTTTGTCGACGTCATAATTTTGACGTCAGGGCGTTACCTTTTTTTCGTTTTTGTTGACGGCGCACCGTTTGTGCGTTTCCGCATCCGTTGAGCTTGTCTATCCTTATTTTGAGATTTTGATGGGTTGGAATGTTTTCCTTGATATTAAGGATGAGGTTTTGAGGCCTTGGGCTGGTCCAGTTCTGTTACGTTTCGAGCATTTTTGAGTCTCGGCGTGTGTTTGGACCCTTGTGGTGATCGTTTTTGCTTGTGAGAGCATTTGATGTTATGTCTCAAGAATGGTACGTTGGATTCTAGGGTTGTCTTCGCTGTTTAAATCGTTTAATTCGGCGTGTTTGGGCCTCTGTTTTGAACTCATATTTCCTTGTTCAACTATCTGAGTATGAAAATTACTATATTAAAGCCTTGGCTTGTTTTTGATTCTCGAGAAGCCCTCCTAAAGGGTAGGTTTTCGTCGACTAGAGACGGGAGGCATTTTTTTCGAGGCATTATGTTGAGCTCGACGAACGTCGAGCTGAGCTCGACAAAGGATCGAGCGTTCTGGGTTCGACGAACTTCGAGCAGAATTCATCGAACGGGCTTTACGTTCGACAAATTTCGAACTGACTTCGTCGAGCAGGTTTTTTCACTTGCGTTCGACGATGTTCGACCTGATTTCGTCGAACGGGCCTTGTGTTTGATGAATTTCAAACTGAGTTCGACGAACGAGATTTTTATTCCTCCTTGATTTCGAGTAGAACATCTGCTCCCTAGTTGTGCTCTTCTGGTACTCGAGAACTGTTCTTCGTTCCCGAGAAATGCGATCCTTGTTCCCGAGTGGTGTTGCTTGTTCTCGAGAATGTCTGTTTGTTCTCGAGAATGTTTCTTCGTGTTCTCGAGACCTGGCATCGTGTTCTCGAGAACTGGCTTTTTATTCTCGAGATGTGCTCTTTTCCCGGGAATTTGCAGCCTTGTACTCGAGAAAGTCTTCTTATTCTCGAGAACTGCTTTTTTTGTACTCGAGAAGGGCCTGATTGTTCTCGAATGAACTTCTTGTTCTCGAGAACTGACTTCTTGTTCTTGAAAACTGGCATCTGGTTCTCGGGAACTGGCTTCTTGTTCGCAAGAACTGGCTTCTTGTTCTCGAGAACTGCCTACCTTGTTCTCAAGAACTACCTTTTGTTATCGAGAAGGACTTTACTGTTCTCGAGTATCCGTTCTAGTCCCCGGGAAGTTTTCTTATGTTCTCGAGTAATCTTTCTTCAGTACTCGAGTACTATATACCTCCATCTCGGGTAACCTTTGCCTGTTCCCAAGTGATGTTTTCTTCTACTCGAGTAATCTTCTTCCACTCGAGAAATCCTCTTTTCATTTTGAAAACCTGGTTCAGCAGGACCCGGTTCATTTCTTATGTGTGGTTATCATAATACTACACTCATATATATACCTACTTCTTCTTCTTCCTCCTCTTTTAGCCGACCGAATTTTTTGTCTATCTCCCGAACCAGAGCGGCGTGTGTTGGAACACCCTATTACTAATTTGGGTCAGGATCACTATGTCTCTAGGAATTTATGCTTTGACCTCTGTATAGATAATAGGTCAATTAGAATTGAGTCTAAGGGATCAGGAGTATAGGTTTGGAAGCTGCCCTGAAGACCCAAGTTTTTCTGGAGACTAAGTCCAAATCGTCGAGCTCAGCACGACGTTTCGTCGAACTCCGGTCGACGATCGTCTAGCTCAACTATTGACAGATCGTCGAGCTCCATTCGACGATCGCTGAGCTCAACCCTCATAATATCGTCGAGCTCTGGTCGACGATCGCTGAGCTCAACTTCTCAATATCGTCGAACTCCATTCGACGATCGCTGAGCTCAGGTCGACGATTTTGACTCTGCACTGGATCCTTATCTCTGAGCTCAGTTCGACGATCTTTGAGCTCAGATCGACGATTTCTTTGCTGCTTGCATTTTCCAGTTCGCTGAGCTCAGCTCGACGATAGCAGAGCTCAGTTCGACGATTTCCAGTTATCTTTCAGATTCAAATTCAAATCAGATAGAAGTTATTCTGCATTTAATTCAGAAGATCTGCCAGCCTTTTTCATTTACTTCTGGAGCAAGTTTCAAGGGATTTTTCAAGGAATAATTCAGTGGACTTTCCTTCAGAACATTTTATGCAATTAAGGCTATAATTAATTCAGACCAACGGCTATCTTTGACAGAGCAATTTTCTATTCAGACTCAGAATAAAAGATAGAATGTTTTTGAATCAGAGAAGAAGATAGACAAGAACAAGAGAATAGAGATTGGCAAGAACAGGACACAACTCAATACACAGAGACTCTCTCAATCTTCTGTCAACAAGAATTCAGAAGAACACTCATCAAAAAGAGATCAAGCTTTCAAACATTTTTTCAGATCTCTTCAGCTCTCAAGTGTTCAAGGCCAACATCATCTCAAGACTCCAGACACTCAACATTTCAGCTTGCTGAAATCATCTTTTGCTGGAGATCTATCTTTGAAGGCCTATCACCCTCAGCAAAGCTCATCTTCCTGAAGATTTCAAGGACTCAGGGGGAGCTTTGACAACTTCACTGAATCCACATAGTCTTCTTAGTTGCTTGAGAAAGAGAAGACTGCCATCACTCTCTCACCCCCATTCTGTAAAGGGTTTTTCAAACTCCCTTCAAAAGTTTGAATCTGGTTTTTGAGCACCTTGTCAAAAGCTCATTGGTGGCAAGACACCTGATCAAAAAATCTGATTTGGTTTTTGAGCACCTTATCAAAAGCTCATTGGTGCCCAGGACACCTGATCAACTCATCCTGCAGTGGATTCCTACCTAGGGTGGTAGAAGAGTGGATGTACCCAAGTTGGGGAACCACTATATTTCCTTGTGTCATCTGGTTCTGCATGTTTTCTTTTTGTTTCTGGCCTAGATTTTCTTGTGCTTAGTTTCTGCATAGCTTAGTTTTATTTCTGCTTCCCTGCTTACACTCATTACAACAATTGTTGTAAAGCTTTGCAAAAGTTTTTCTTTGTATTTTAAAAAGCACCATATACTCTATTCACCCCCCCTTTAGAGTATATCAGATCTAGTTTCCCCTTTCAATTGGTATCAGAGGGAGGTTGGTTAAACATACCATATCTGTTTGGTTGTACAGGCTAACACCTGAACCCCAAAGATCCCAAACTAGATCCTTCTTTTATATTTCATTATTAGATTAAGCTTGCACAAATCATGGCCCAAAACAAAGATTATGCAAGCACCAGACCTCCAGTGTGCAATCTGTCAAAGTTTGCACTTTGGAAAGCAAGGATTAAACTCTACATGAATTCTATTGACGAGGACATTTTTAATTCTGTTTTGACAGTGTGTCCAAGACCTCCAGAGAGCACAAGCACAAATGCTGTTCCACCTCCATCAGGAACAGATGCTGACATTAAAAAGTGGAAAGTAGCTGATGCCAAGGCAATGAACATTCTAGCTCAGACAATGTCAGATGACATTTTTCAAAAAGTAGCTGAATGCAATTCAGCCAAGGAGATCTGGGACAAGCTCTCAGAAATAGTTTCAGGCTCAGCTGATGAGAGAAAGGACAGAAGATCTCATCTCATCTCCCAATATGAGAACTTCAAGAAGGGAGAAACAGAGTCAGTGGGAGAAATGTACAACAGACTGAGTCTAATTGTCAGTGAACTGAGGACATTAGACAAAGAGATCTCACTGACAGAACTTAATGACAAGATCCTAATGTGCTTCCCCAGCACTTGGGATTCAAGAATCTGGCCAATTAAAGATGCCAGAAGCCTGAATGAGATCACAACTGAAGCCTTGTTGGGTAAGCTCAAATCTTATGAGCTACTCATCAAGAACAGAGAAGAAGAACAGAAGGCTGCTTCTCCAGCCACAAGAAAGAGAAGACTATAGCATTTAAGGCAGCTGAGGATCTGCCTGAAGAAAAAGGTACAGGCAATGATGAACTTCTCAGCCTGTTGGCCAAAAGATTCTATAAGATGGCCAGAAAGGACTTCAGAAGAAGATCATACAAGGAGCAGGACAAGCCAAGGTATGACAAGTCCATTGGCAATAGCAAAGACATTATTTGCTTTGGTTGCAGGAAACCAGGGCATATGGTTCCTGACTGTCCAGAAAACAAGAACAAGGACAGAAGGGACAGAAAAGAAAGAAGAAAGGAGAAGGACTCCAAAAGGAATGGAAATAGCAAACCTTCCTCCAGCAGAAATAAGCACACAAGGAAAGGATTTGTTGCTGAATCCTGGAGTGAGACTGAAGAGGAGTCAGAGGCCTCTTCCAGCTCAAGTGATGATGAGGATGATGCAGAGGAAAAGGAGTTCTGCATGATGGCAATCAATGCCTCACAACACAACTCAGAGGAAGAGGAGTCAGAGTCAGACTCAGAGACTCAACCTGAAGAAGATCAGGTAATCAGCTCTTTTGATTTCACTTCAGAAGATTTCAAACTTGAATTTAAAGCACTATGTTTAGACCTGCTAAAGTCTGAGAAAGAGATCATCTCTCTCAGAAATCAATTATCTGAACAAAGTGGTTTAAAATCAGAAAACCTCAAAGCTCTCTCAGGAGTTGGAGAACCATAGGGAACAGATAGCTTCACTGAAGAGTGAACTCTCTGAGGCCAAGAAGCTTGAAGAATCTCTCAATGGGAGAAGCATCAAGCTGATGGACATCACAAGCACAGTGAACTCAAGATTCAACAGTACACTGGGCTTGGGTGCCTCATCCAGCCAACCTATTGTTCTAACAACCCCTATCAAGTTCATTTCTGACAAGGGAAAGGGAGTTGTAGAGGTTGCCAGGAAAAATTCTGATCTGCCTCAGAAAACTAAAGTCCAGTACAAATCGTCGAACGGAGATCGACGATCGCCGAATGAAGATCGACGATCGCCGAACGCAGCTCGACGATCTCAGGACAAATCGTCGAACGCTGATCGACGATCTAAGCCAAGATCGTCGAACGCTGGTCGACGATCCCATATACCTGACCTCAGCCATAGTCGACCGTCGAACGGAGCTCGACGATCTGACCCAAGATCGTCGAACTCAGCTCCAAGATCGTCGAACAGAGGTCAGAGCTCTGGAAATTTTTTCAATGGCAAGTCAAAATTGAATCCTGAGGGTTCTTCATCCCAAACATTTAACCCTTATACTGAATGGATTTTACCTCCAAGGAGATATCATCCTGAAGGATATAAGAGTCAGCCAGGGATGTCTTTCATTTCTGAATTTAAAGGTTATCAACCTAGGCCCAAGGTAAACTGGGTCAAAAACAAGTGAATTGCTTTATGTGCAGGTGAAGACCTATCCAACATCTAACCAGCAATGGTATTTGGATAGTGGGTGCTCTAAGCACATGACAGGGAACAAGGACAACCTAAATTCCTTTAGAGCCAAGCTTGGACCCAAAGTTATCTTTGGTGACTCCAACTTTGGACAGACTAAAGGATATGGAGAAGTCCAGATTGGTTCTGTAACCTTCAAGAAGGTAGCATATGTGGAAGGACTGAAGCACAACCTAATCAGCATCAGTCAGCTATGTGATGAAGGCTACCAGGTGACCTTCAGCAAAACCTTATGCAAAATCAAGTCAGAGGACAACACAACTGTGTTGACAGGTAAAAGGAAAGGTAACATCTACCTTGTAGATTTTCTTTCAACTTCTATAGATATCTGTTTATTCAATTCAGTTTATAGACCAAATGTTTTATGGCATAAGAGACTAGGACACCTAAACCTTAGAACTATTGCTAGGCTATCCAAGGACAAACTTGTTAGAGGACTACCTTCTGGCCCCTACAAGAAGGAAGGACTCTGCAAGGCTTGTCAATTAGGCAAGCAAACTAAAAACAGTTTTAAGTCACTTAATAAGAGTGATTCACCTAGGATACTGTATCTGTTACACATGGATCTATTTGGACCCATCACAGTACAAAGCCTAGGAGGGAAATCCTACACTTTAGTGATTGTAGATGACTTCTCTAGATTCACTTGGGTGTTCTTTCTAAGGAAGAAGTCTGATAACTTTAAGTGTCTGACAGAGTTTCTCAAATGTATAAAGATTGAGTTCAATACTCACATTGCCCTGATCAGAAGTGATCATGGGACAGAGTTTGATTCTCTTCTTATGCAAGAGTTCTGTCAGAGTGAAGGGATCAGGCATACTTTCTCAGCTCCTAGAACTCCTCAACAAAATGGGGTAGCTGAAAGGAAAAATAGAACCCTTATTGAATCTGCCACTACATTGTTGTCAGATGCTCATCTACCTCTATCCTTCTGGGCAGAGGCAGTGAACACCTCCAACTATGTGCTGAACAGAAGCCTGATACATAAACTGAAGGGAAAGACTCCCTATGAATTACTCAAAGGGAAGAAACCTAAAGTTGACTATTTCAAAATTTTTGGTTGCATTTGCTATATTCACAATAATGATAAGAAACATCTAGCAAAATTTCAAGCCAAAGCTGATGAAGGAGTGTTTCTGGGATACTCCATGATCAGCAAGGCCTATAGGGTTTATAATAAATCATCATTGAAAATTGAGGAATCTGTTCATGTTTCTTTTGATGAAACTAACATGTCTTTCAAGGAGAAGATTTCTTCTACCATAGAACCTTTGCAGGAACACTCTCTAGTTGAAGATATGAACAAGCTACAGGTTGCTCAAGAGGATGAAAGCAGTGAAGATGAAAGCAATGCTCAACATATTGAAGCTCAACCTGAAGAGCCAGTTGTTGTACCACAAGAGGAAACAACAACACAGGTTGGTGAACAGGATCAACACCCCCTGTTGATTTAGTAACATCAAGAGACCATCCAATTTCCCAGATAATTGGAGAAATCTCAGCTGGTGTGCAAACCAGAAATCAGGTCAACCAAAACCTGTTGCACACCTGCTTCCTTTCTCAAATTGAACCTCAGTCCATTCAAGATGCAGAGCAAGATCCACACTGGATCATTGCCATGCAAGAGGAGTTGCATCAATTTGAGAGGAACAAAGTATGGGAACTAGTGCCCAAGCCTAAGGATCATTCCATTGTTGGAACAAAATGGGTATTCAGAAACAAACTGGATGATCAAGGAGTAATAATAAGGAACAAGGCAAGGCTAGTTGCCCAAGGATACTCTCAAGAAGAAGGAATTGACTACGACCAGACCTTTGCACCTGTTGCAAGATTGGAAGCCATCAGGATTTTTCTAGCTTATGCAGCTCACAAAGGCTTCAAGGTTTATCAGATGGATGTCAAGAGTGCCTTCTTAAATGGAGACATCAAAGAGGAAGTCTATGTCAGACAACCTCCAGGTTTTATCTCTCCAACTCATCCTGATTTTGTTTTTAGATTAAATAAAGCATTATATGGTCTCAAGCAAGCTCCTAGAGCATGGTATGAGACCCTAGCATGCTTTCTTTTGGAAAATGGTTTTATAAGGGGTAGAGTAGACCAAACTCTTTTCATTAGAACCCATAAGTCCCATACCCTACTAGTACAAATCTATGTAGACGATATCATTTTTGGTTCTACTGACTCAAAATTGTGCAGAAGGTTTTCTAACCTAATGCATTCTAAATTTGAGATGAGTAGCATGGGTGAGCTATCCTTCTTCCTAGGATTGCAAGTCAAACAACATGCTGAAGGCATCTTTATTTCTCAAACCAAATATGCTAATGAGCTGGTTAAGAAATTTGGCATGTCTGAGGCATCTTGTATGAAAACACCCATGCCTACCAATGCTGTACTGGATGCTGATGAACATGGGAAACCTGTTGATCAGACAACATATAGAGCAATGATTGGCTCTTTACTGTATCTTACAGCTAGTAGACCAGATATAATGTTTGCTACATGTATATGTGCTAGATTCCAAGTTAGCCCTAGAGAGTCACACCTCACATTAGTAAAAAGGATTCTTAGGTATGTTAAAAGTTGTCCAAATCTAGGTCTCTGGTATCCAAAAGATTCAGCATTTGAGTTAACTGGATTCTCTGATGCTGATTATGCTGGATGCAGAATTGACAGGAAAAGCACCAGTGGAACTTGTCAGTTCCTTGGTGATAGACTTGTCTCTTGGTTTTGCAAGAAACAAACATCTGTGTCAACTTCAACTGCTGAAGCTGAATATATGGCTGCAGGCAGTTGTTGTTCACAAATATTGTGGATTCAAAATCAACTCCTAGACTATGGTTACAACTTAGAAAAGTCAAAAATCTTTTGTGACAATACAAGTGCTATCTCCATAGCTCAAAATCCAGTCCTCCATAGTAGGACAAAACATATAGAGATTAGGCATCATTTCTTAAGGGATAATGTTGAGAAGAATAAAATTGAATTGCAGTATATCCCAACTGATTTACAAAGGGGAGATATTTTCACCAAGCCCTTGGATGAAAAGAAACACACCTTCTTCCTAAATCAGTTAGGAATGTTAGATGGAGGAAGTCTCAAATAATACTCAAGATTTTGAAAGCTAAAAATGGACCAAGACTAGGCAAAATTCTGATTTTCCTTAGTGTCTAGGATTTCTCTGATCTCTGAACTGCGCTCGACGATTTCCCCACAGATCGTCGAACGGAGTTCGACGATTTCCAGAATCGTCGAACTGAGTTCAGCGCCCCTCAGACAGCATGAACTGTCTCCTTCGGTCAACGATCGTCGAACGGCGCTCGACGATTTTGTTCACTGAACGATCGTCGAACGGAGCTCGACGCCTTTCCAGATCGTCGAACGGAGATCGACGATTTTGGAGTCTCTTCAGATTCCTTTAGAAGCCTCGATCGTCGAACTGAGTTCAACGATCTTTCCTTTTCTGCGTCGAACCCTAATATAAAACTCTTTTTTCGCCGTCGTTCTCTCTTGCGCTTTCAATTTCTCTGCAAACTTTTCTTCCCTCCAAACAGTTCTACCTTGGTCGTTTTGTCTGTTGATTTTTGCAGGTACCATGGCCGTTTCAGTTGCTGTACTCTCTGCAATGAAATTTGATGCAGGCTTTGACATCGATCTCGACTCCTTCAACACAACCGATCAAATCTTCCAGGATATTCTCACCTTATTCAAAGATCAGCAACTGTCTGCCCTGATGACAACCAGAATCAAACTTGCATCTGATGAGATTAAAGAATGGGTATATACTGCCCACAACCTTGACAACAATACCATAGTTGGTTCTATTGGTGGCACCCAGGTACCTCTGACCCCAACAGTACTCACAGAGGTTTTTGGTTTAAGAAATGGTGAAGATTCTGCTGAACTCTCTGGAGATGAGTTCTCTGATATTCTTGCCAGGATGGGTCATCCTGAGGGGAACCCTAGCAAGCTGTTTAAGAGGAACCTGTCTGTGGAATACAGGTTTATGGCTGATGTAGTAGGCAAGGTTCTCTTGGCCAAGCATTCCGCTCATGACACAATCTCCAGATATCAGCTCTGCCTTATGGGAGCTCTGGTAGATAGAAAAAGCTTGAACTGGGGAGAAGTATTTTTGATCTGTTGAAGAAAAAGATAAACAAGACTTTTGTGAATTATGGAAGAATACTGGGAATCTTCCTCCAGGCTAAGTGTCCTACCCTGCTAGTCTCCTCTGGAGTGCACATCAATGCCTCCAAGAGACTCACCTGTGCCCTTTTTGGGAAATGGGACAGGCAAATCTCCAAGCCCAGCAGGCCCTCTTCTTCTGGCCCTTCAGGCACTAGGACTCTAAGAGTCACTCCACCCCAGGTCTCTGCCCCTGCAGAAGACCTGCCTGCTGCTAGTGCTGCTGCTTCTCCTCCTCCAAGCTCAACCCTACCTCCAGCTCCATCCACCACTCCAGCCTCATCCACCATTACAATCTCCAGCCCTTCTCCAACCTCAATTCCATCCCCAGCAACTATTTCCTCTCCTCCAGCAGACCACTTCCACCCCCTTTTCTCCTATCCCCCACCAGATGTCACCTCATCCCCATCCCTTCCATCCTTCACTCTCTTGGATGAATCCTACATGGATGATTCCCCCTCTTCTCCTCCAAACTTCCCATCCTCCTCCACAACTTTCCAAGACCTTCTCCACCAGATTATTGATCAACACACCTTCACTCCCTCCATATCCATCCCTCTATCCTCCATCTCTACCATCCCCTCTCCTGAACCATTCATTCCACCCTTCAGCCCTCCTCCTCCAGCATCCTCAGCCATCCCTCAACCCTCTACCTCTGCTCCTCTCATTGAGCATGTAGATCTCCCAGCCCTTGCTGATCAGTTGTATGAGCTCCTTGCACCTAGGCTCTCTCTTCTCATGGAGGCCTCTTTAGCTCCTCTACAACAATCAGTGGCAGCTCTCTCTGCCAGGCTTTTCTCTTTCATTACTCCTCTAGCAGTACCCCCAGCAGTGTGCCTTGATGCACAGGTATCTGCATCCAGGCAGGGGGAGATGCCCTATGAAGCTGTTGCTGCTGTTGCTGCCCCTGCTGTTGTTTCTGCTACTACTGCTGTTGTGTCTATTTCTGCTGCTGCTGCTACACCAGTACTAGCAATAGACCTAAGGTCCTTGCTATCTACTTTTAATACTGCTTACTTCAGCTGCCTCCCAGAGCCATATGCTGTCCAGCCCCCAGAGGTTCTTGCTGCCCAGCCCTCAGAAGATCTGTCTAAGGCTCTAGTGCCCTTCTCTTGCTGTGACCCCAAAATCATTTCTGATTTTCTTCTGTCAGTGACTGCTGCTTCTGATGTTACTGCTGCTGCTGCTGCTGAAGACAATGCTGTGTCTACCTCTGAAGTTATATCTGCTGCTGAAGAAATTGTTTCTGATGAGCCCTTATCCCAGGATGTTTTGATGACAGAGGCTGTTGATTTTGAGCCTGCTGTAGAAGTTGTTGTTTCTGAAGCTGCTGCTGCTGCCCTCATTCCTGAAGTAATCTCTGTTGTAACATCTGCTGCTCCAGTACCTATAGTTACATCTGCTGCTGCTCCTGTTGCTCCTCCTGCTTCTGTATCTTCTGCCCCATCAGCTGCTGTTAAACTGAAAGAAGATTTGATGAAGAAGATTGATGCCTTGTATGATGCATAAAGTTCTGAATCTGAGGATTATAACACTGCTTCTGATGACTCATCTGCCACAATTGCAAAGAAAAGAAAGGCAAGAAGTAAGGCCTTGAAGAGAGTTCCTCCTGCCAAAGTCAGAGATGACAATGATGTCCCCTTCTATATTCTGCACAATTGCCCAATCACTGAGCATTGGATGCAATTCTCTAAGAACCAGTTAAAAGCTATGAAGAAGAAGAGGAAATATGATAAAGATTCTTCTCAGTCCAAGCACCCTCATCCTCCTCCACCACCTCCACCTGATGCAGGTGCAGGTGGCAGCTCTGCAAGATCAGGCCCTGCTAGAAGCCAGGCTCCCTACCAACCTCATGCAAGAACATATCAAAGGGAAAGCCAGTCTAGGGGGTCTTACTCTAGAAGGGGAGGATATAGGGGAAACCAAAGAGAAACTCAGGTTTACTCCAAAGGACACTCCAGGCAGCATCCTTACTCTAGGGGAGGACATGTTTCTGTTGATACATCTTCTGGTCCTTTCCCCTATAAGCTCAAAGATACTGTGACTGCCAGGACTCCTCAAGATACTTCTTCCAACAGGTATGAGCCACCTGTTCCATTTGAGGACCCTGAGAAAAATCCTATGGCTTGGACTGCAAGAATGAAAGAGCTGGCTGCTTTGGATCAGATAAAGAAAGCAAAAGAACAAGGGCTAGACACTTCCAATATCTCTACCATGTCAGAGCAAAGGCAAAAAGAGTTAGAAAGATATGCCTCCAGTAAGTTCGTTGATGCAGACAGATACATGGAGTTGCATCCAGCTACAGTGGTTCCCAGGGCTTCAAAGCAAATTTATTTGGGTGCAGCTGATGATACCAGATCCAAACAACAAGCTTTAGATCCCAACAGAGAAATTAAAATGGTAAAAGGCAAAGAAAAGGAGTAACTCTGTAAGGTGACAAATCTTGGTTTTTCTGACTGCCTTTTGGATAACATACATATATATATCTCTGTGATGGTTCTGCTCTGTGTCTTGTTATTGTTGTTTTTATGTTTTTCTGACTGTATGATGTTGTTTGTTTTTTTAAAGTCTATAAATAGTTTTCCTAACCCAAATAGGGGGAGATTGTTGGAACACCCTATTACTAATTTGGGTCAGGATCACTATGTCTCTAGGAATTTATGCTTTGACCTCTGTATAGATAATAGGTCAATTAGAATTGAGTCTAAGGGATCAGGAGTCTAGGTTTGGAAGCTGCCCTGAAGACCCAAGTTTTTCTGGAGACTAAGTCCAAATCGTCGAGCTCAGCACGACGTTTCGTCGAACTCCGGTCGACGATCGTCTAGCTCAACTATTGACAGATCGTCGAGCTCCATTCGACGATCGCTGAGCTCAACCCTCATAATATCGTCGAGCTCTGGTCGACGATCGCTGAGCTCAACTTCTCAATATTGTCGAACTCCATTCGACGATCGCTGAGCTCAGGTCGACGATTTTGACTCTGCACTGGATCCTTATCTCTGAGCTCAGTTCGACGATCTTTGAGCTCAGATCGACGATTTCTTTGCTGCTTGCATTTTCCAGTTCGCTGAGCTCAGCTCGACGATAGCAGAGCTCAGTTCGACGAATCCAGTTATCTTTCAGATTCAAATTCAAATCAGATAGAAGTTATTCTGCATTTAATTCAGAAGATCTGCCAGCCTTTTTCATTTACTTCTGGAGCAAGTTTCAAGGGATTTTTCAAGGAATAATTCAGTGGACTTTCCTTCAGAACATTTTATGCAATTAAGGCTGTAATTAATTCAGACCAACGGCTATCTTTGACAGAGCAATTTTCTATTCAGACTCAGAATAAAAGATAGAATGTTTTTGAATCAGAAAAGAAGATAGACAAGAACAAGAGAATAGAGATTGACAAGAACAGGACACAACTCAATACACAGAGACTCTCTCAATCTTCTGTCAACAAGAATTCAGAAGAACACTCATCAAAAATAGATCAAGCTTTCAAACATTTTTTCAGATCTCTTCAGCTCTCAAGTGTTCAAGGCCAACATCATCTCAAGACTCCAGACACTCAACATTTCAGCTTGCTGAAATCATCTTTTGCTGGAGATCTATCTTTGAAGGCCTATCACCCTCAGCAAAGCTCATCTTCCTGAAGATTTCAAGGACTCAGGGGGAGCTTTGACAACTTCACTGAATCCACATAGTCTTCTCAGTTGCTTGAGAAAGAGAAGACTGTCATCACTCTCTCACCCCCATTCTGTAAAGGGTTTTTCAAACTCCCTTCAAAAGTTTGAATCTGGTTTTTGAGCACCTTGTCAAAAGCTCATTGGTGGCAAGACACCTGATCAAAAAATCTGATTTGGTTTTTGAGCACCTTATCAAAAGCTCATTGGTGCCCAGGACACCTGATCAACTCATCCTGCAGTGGATTCCTACCTAGGGTGGTAGAAGAGTGGATGTACCCAAGTTGGGGAACCACTATATTTCCTTGTGTCATCTGGTTCTGCATGTTTTCTTTTTGTTTCTGGCCTAGATTTTCTTGTGCTTAGTTTCTGCATAGCTTAGTTTTATTTCTGCTTCCCTGCTTACACTCATTACAACAATTGTTGTAAAGCTTTGCAAAAGTTTTTCTTTGTATTTTAAAAAGCACCATATACTCTATTCACCCCCCCTTTAGAGTATATCAGATCTAGTTTCCCCTTTCAGCATGAACGAGAGTGAGAAGTTTTTCCCCGATCCTTCTGGTGGCCGCTGTCGGTGCTCGAAATCCTCAATCGAGTATAGATCTGGAAAGCTCTCAGCGAGAGCTTCGTCATCGTGGAAAATTTTACCCCATTCCTTGAGTTTTTCTCGCTAGGGTTTTTTGCCCTAATTCCTATTTTTGACCATTCTTGTTAGATTTCGACTTCCTTCATCTACTTTAGCTCCGATCTACGTCGTGATGCGATTTGGACGTCTTTCTCCGATAAAACCAAGGCAAGTGATGGTTTCCTCCTTCTCTTCCTTTCTTTGTAACAACCCCATCCGTTCATATGATATATTCTAGAAGGTCCGGCCGGGGCCCCACAGGATATACCACAAAATTTGGGTGACACGGCCTGGGACACGGGCGTGTCCCAGGGCGTGTCAGGGGACACGGCCTGCGACACGGGCGTGTCGCAGGGCGTGTCGAGGTTGTGTCGACGATTGGGTTTTGCTCTCGACGATTTTTGCTCTCGACGATTCGTGGAGAGGAGGCACACGGCCCAGGACACAGGCGTGTCCAAGGCCGTGTCGCATGCTCGACGATTTTTGCTCAACGATCGTCGAGTGTCGAGAAGTGCGTGTCGAGTGTTGAACACGGCCTGTGACACAGGCGTGTCACAGGGCGTGTCAAATCAGGCGACGAACTCAGCCCGCCAAAAGAATTCAACAGGGCGTGTCTTTGTGCCGTGTCTGGGCACACGGCCTGGGACACGGGCGTGTCACAGGCCGTGTGAAGTCTCAGGATGATTTGGGATTTTTTTCCCCAGGCACACGGCCACAGACACGGGCGTGTCTGAAGGCGTGTTGGTGACACGGCCCATGACACGGGCGTGTCCCTGGTTTGGATAAGTCGGTTGACCACCGCTTGAGGCACACGGCCTGGCACACGGCCGTGTTCGAGGCCGTGTCTGGTCAAAAGTTGTGTTTTTTGGCAGAATCGTGGCCGTCCATTCCTTCAGTCTGAATCCAAGGGCTGAAGCCTCTTCTCCTTTTTCCTTAAGGGCCGAAATCAGAGAAGTGTTGCTCACTTGAATTTGGCCTTCATCTTTCTTCAAGAGAGAGAAAGAGAGAGAGAAAGGAGGAGGAAGAGGAAAGGGGGCTGCTGCTGGTGGTGCTGCGGTTTACCGACGAGAGATCCGAAGCCATCGTTGCGGAGGAAACGATATTGCGAGTCTTGCAAGCTAGCTTGGAGGCCATGGCACCGAAGCGATCGTCAAGGGTAACGACTGTTCTTCCTAGCCATGTGAAGGCTTCCTTTTTGGCATATCTTATGATTTCCCCCACCAAGAGGTGGCTGATTTTGGGAATCTTTGGGTGGATGCTTGAAATCCCCTTTGTATTGCATATAGATCCGGAAATGGAGTACGGAATAGGCATGCTGTGTGAAGCCCATCTGGACAGGTTGGTCTGGATTGGTGATGTTGCATACGAACCGGAGAAGACTCTGTGATAAACGTGTCGTGTTCGGAGTCTACGGGTTATACCTGCGAAAAGGAGTAGCAGGAAGTACTGGGGTGGTAGCCCAGGAAAATATCCTTGTGATGGTTTTGGGTCCAACCTGTGAATGAGGCACAGGAAGTACTGGTGGGACCAGGAAAGGCCCTTTTTGTGATGCTTGATGTCATAGGGTGTCCACCTGTGGAGCGAGTCACAGGAAGTACTGGTGTGCCCAGGAAAGACCCCTGACATTTGTACTTATGCGGTGTCCACCTGTGGAGAGAATCACAGGAAGTACTGGTGCGCCCAGGAAAGACCCGCTGTTGCTGTGAGGAAATGGGTATAGTGAAATACCCAGGCTTGAACGCCAGGAACAGGATTGGTGAGACCGACCCGCGCCTTTGATATAGCCATGAGTACGCTGCACGCGGAAAGGGCAAGGCGATTTGAGCAACGGGGGGGGGGGGGGGGGGGGGGGGGGGTGATCCGACCTGCGCTATGTCCGTCTGACGTGAGACCAAAAAGTGCGGTCTGTTGGAGCGCATAGCAAGAGTCTTCGGCCTGCGCGCCATGACACAAAGGGGGGCTACGGGCCATCCCGGTGTCCGAGGACTAACTCCGGCTGCACGCCATGGAGTAAATGCTCAAGAGAGTTACCGTTGGGTGATAACCCTGATACGGTGGTGGGCAAGAGGTTGCCAGAACACCAAGAATGTGCCCTGAGTGCACGGACCGTTGGGCCGGGTGGCGAACGGTTGTGATGGCTTGTGTGCGTGAAAGCACTTTTTGATGATATAGCTTGCCATACATGTGATATGATATGCCTGCAGGGAAAAATACCGCTGCCCCGAGAGAAGGGGTAGGGTCGTTATAATTTGGTCAGCTGAACGCTGACCGTTGCTTTGTTTGCCACCGGTGGGTGGATTGTCCCTTGCACAGGTACTGGAGAGCCGAGCGGGACGCATAGAGGTTGATGCCCCTGCTGGTGTTGCTGCTGCTGTTAGCTGCTAGCCCTCGAAGGCTATTGTGTTCTTTTGTATGTTTGCTTTTATTGTGGCCGGCCTGCGCGCCAATCTGTTTTAGGCCACTGATTGAAAGCCCTGTAAGGCCATAAGGCCAACTCTTTTGACATGTTGTAAGACATTCCTATATGTATATAAAATGTGGAGTTTTATGTTTGGACATTCATGAGGAGTTCAAGTAGTTTCGGCTTCCGCTAAAATGCTTGTGATAGGTGCGATGCGCTACTCTGGTATCATCCTGTACCTTCACCGACTTTCCTGGTCCCACCAGTACTTCATGTGCCTCATTCACAGGTTGGACCCAAAACCATCACAAGGATATTTTCCTGGGCTACCACCCCAGTACTTCCTGCTACTCCTTTTCGCAGGTATAACCCGTAGACTCCGAACACGACACGTTTATCACGGAGTCTTCTCCGGTTCGTATGCAACATCACCAATCCAGACCAACCTGTCCAGATGGGCTTCACACAACATGCCTATTCCGTACTCCATTTCCGGATCTATATGCAATACAAAGGGGATTTCAAGCATCCACCCAAAGATTCCCAAAATCAGCCACCTCTTGGTGGGGGAAATCATAAGATATGCCAAAAAGGAAGCCTTCACATGGCTAGGAAGAACAGTCGTTACCCTTGACGATCGCTTCGGTGCCATGGCCTCCAAGCTAGCTTGCAAGACTCGCAATAGCGTTTCCTCCGCAACGCTGGCTTCGGATCTCTCGTCGGTAAACCGCAGCACCACCAACAGTAGCCCCCTTTCCTCTTCCTCCTCCTTTCTCTCTCTCTCTTTCTCTCTCTTGAAGAAAGATGAAGGCCAAATTCAAGTGAGCAACACTTCTCTGATTTCGGCCCTTAAGGAAAAAGGAGAAGAGGCTTCAGCCCTTGGATTCAGACTGAAGGAATGGACGGCCACGATTCTGCCAAAAACACAACTTTTGACCAGACACGGCCTCGAACACGGCCGTGTGCCAGGCCGTGTGCCTCAAGCGGTGGTCAACCAACTTATCCAAACCAGTGACACGCCCACGGGACACGCCCGTGTCATGGGCCGTGTCACCAACACGCCTTCAGACACGCCCGTGTCTGTGGCCGTGTGCCTGGGGAAAAAAATCCCAAATCATCCCGAGACTTCACACGGCCTGTGACACGCCCGTGTCCCAGGCCGTGTGCCCAGACACGGCACAAAGACACGCCCTGTCGAATTCTTTTGGCGGGCTGAGTTCGTCGCCTGATTTGACACGCCCTGTGACACGCCTGTGTCACAGGCCGTGTTCAACACTCGACACGCACTTCTCGACACTCGACGATCGTTGAGCAAAAATCGTCGAGCATGCGACACGGCCTTGGACACGCCCGTGTCCTGGGCCGTGTGCCTCCTCTCCACGAATCGTCGAGAGCAAAAATCGTCGAGAGCAAAACCCAATCGTCGACACAACCTCGACACGCCCTGCGACACGCCCGTGTCGCAGGCCGTGTCCCCTGACACGCCCTGGGACACGCCCGTGTCCCAGGCCGTGTCACCCAAATTTTCCTGTTTCAGAACTTTGGGCTGTTACAATCTTCACCCCGATTTGTAAGAATTTATAACTTTTGTTATTATGATTATTAATTATATGCTGATTTTTTTGTTGTGATGTTTATATCTCTTGTCTAGTTCGTTTATAATCACCATTTCCTTGATTTTATTATCTAATCTTGTAAGTGTTATATGTGGTGGAATCTTACTCTTATAACTGTCCCTCAACGTTTAAGTAGGACGTGTTAGAGTTCGTGTAGGATTGTAAATTTTTCCTAAAGGTTGATCAACTGTTCCTAATCTAGAATTGTCCAGTAGAATCTGATGTGCCATTGTTGTATTGAGATTTATATCATGGTTTCCTTCGTAGCGACGCCGTGTGGCGAGACACGCCTCCAGACCAAAAAGGGTTGTGGTGGGCCTCTGAACTCTAAACTCGGGTCGTTACGGTGTTTTCTTTCCGGTTTTCCTTGGTTGCGGGTGTTATTTGTGGACGAAACCACTGCCGCAACATTTTTTCTCCCTATTAGTACTTTGTGGGGCTCTACCGGGTGTTTGGGCATTTGCGGTGAGTGGTGCAGTATTCAGTCTCTCCCACAATTAAACGGATAAATTGTCTTCGGGGTTGGTTCCCCGCCCGTTTTGGTTTTTGGTGGAGTTTACCATAGGTGGCTAATAGGCGTTGTTTCTCTCCTAATGGTTTAATCTTGACCTTTTCCCCTTATAGTCTTGTGCATTTGGGGTGTTGTGGTTGTACGTGATGCTTCATGTAAGTGTTCTCTTTTTACCTTGTTCCTGACTGATGTACTTTATGTAAGTATCTTTCTTTGGTCTTGGGTTGGTACACTTTGACTTTGTTTACTTTTGGCTAACTTTTTGTCATCTCTTGTACTTTCTTGTTGAGGTGTTCTGTCTTTGGAATGCCTCAAGTTCGGAGCTATAGCTGCAAGCCATGCTGGTTTTGGTGTTCCTGGGCAGCTGTATTGGCTGTGGTTTTGCCTCGCCGTAGCGAGGTAGTTTGTTGTTTGTTTCCTTGCTAGTTCAGACATACTTTGTTTTATGTGGGATCGTGTCAGGTGTTGACTCCCACAGGATTGTTGATTTTTGGATACTTGCTAGCTGCTAGCTTTCCTTTTGTGTATATGATTACTTGCTCTCTGGGATCTTTTATGCTAGGAATGCATGCTAGGTATTTTCAAGTATAAAATCTACTATTATTACTTCAACCATTGCATATTTTAAAACTCTAACTCACTATATTTCATGACCGTAAAAATCTACTTTTATTGCTATTATATATTTAGAACTTGCATTCTTTGAGGTGTCCCCTGGAACCTCTAAACTCATATAGGGTGTCTAAATTTGTAAAATAAATAATTTTTGCAGCGTATAACTACTTTCCTCGTGGACTAGATGAGCCAACAAGCCGAGAAATACGGCTAACTACCACACTTAAACTGATTTTTTATCTTTAAATAACTTAAAGAATCTTTTTTCATGATTAAGTAGGTGTTTGCCTAAGAGCCCGCAGTTATCCCCTGCTGACGTGTCATCATGACGCGCATGTTTCCCTTACTCTAATGCACCTTTATTGGCGGTGAAAAATGCGGGTTGAATCAATATTGGAATGAGAAAAGAAGAAATGTGATAGGGAAATATGAAAAGACAATGAAAATCAAATAATAATCTTGTGCTTGTTTATTTGATGTCGATCGGCTTTTGGTCAAAACTCGATCATCAAACTTACCATATTTTTAACAAGCTAGAGCGCCTACATGTTAGATTGTGAGGCACCCTTAAAGGGGATGAATAAAAGATTGTTAAATTTAAAAAAAAACTGTATAAATATTAAAACCTTTGAATTATTAAAACTTTAAAATCAGCAACAAAACATTTATGAAGATAAAGAAAAATACACTATTAATTTATAATAGTGGTGATTGCAAAATGGGATTTTCAAAATGCTAAAAGTCAAGACCATGAATCGAATATCTTTTGATTTTCTATACCGACAAATCCCTTGAATAGATTAGCCTTAGCATATCTATCACCAGATAGGACTCAAGCACCGTTAACCTAAACCTATGTCAAGCCACACAGCACACATGGAGAATTATCCCTCTAAGCCCTACAAAGACTTAATCACCAACACACGGGCAATTTTCACCATGCATCAAAAAGATTCACCAAAACCAAAGAGAAAATACCGAGTAAAGGGAGATGAAATAATTTGAAATCAAAACACCATAAAGAATTTCTAAAGTTGGGGAAAAAGAACACTTGAGATTGTCATCGTAGATGTGTTCACTCTTTATCTTAAATAAATATCGATCTTCTTTATCTTCTAAATCTTTTCTGATTGTTGTACGGGACTTTAGGATATTCATCTCTTCTGATTATTGTAAGGGAGTTTAAGATAATCTCTATAGCCATGGGTTGAAATCTCTCTTAGAATAATATGTTTTATACACTAGAGACAGAGTGAAATGCTCTTTAAATATGATAATATCTGCTAACGCATGTGGTAGTCCTTATCGTCGGGCTGTAGCATTATTAATTGAATTTCCCGCACTCTATCATCATGATTTGGAAGAAAAACTTGTTATATTAAGCAATAATTATCTCACCATAGTAACTCTATCATCATGCAGTAGTTCGATATTCCTGTACAATAAAATAAGATCTACTACTTCATTTAGCTCCCCAATCATTCTGTGATTGTCAAGGTTCCCTTAAGGTTATTGCCATGCGATAGTGCTACCATGGTATGATAAAGATTTACTTGATTAACACCTTGCTAACATGAAGTCCCTCTTAAATTGCTCTTGCCAGCTCTGGTTTTGGAAGGAAAGCTATTGTCGGTGGCAAGACCTATCCTCACGCGTTAGTAGGCAATTCAGTTCATATCTCTAATTGATAGTCCCAATCATACTTCTCTTTATTTTACATGTAGAACTTGCACACTATAAACACAAGAAAATAGATCAAATACAGATTAGGATTTGTTATTCCCAAACTAATAGATGCAGAACCTGTGTTCTAGCACTACACATATCGCTTAGTGGTACACGAAACACAAAGCCTTCAACAAATAAGAGAGGGGGAGAGTGGGGATGACAAGAGAAGTGCAAATAATTTCAAAATTTTAATTAGATATTATGTTGACATGTAGGAGAGGAGTGAATAACTAATGTAACGAATACCCAGTGTAATGCCCTTCTTGTAACAAACTATGAAATTGTTTCAGCCGAGACCCCACTGTAATTTAAGCGCATAAGCTAAGTGTTATATGATGGTAAACAACAACACACAACTACTCATAACAGATTGCACAACTAGTGGAAGCATTTTATTAATAACCAACCATGAATGCCCACAAACACATACAACTAGTGTCTTGGCCTTAAGGCCTTATGTGTTTAAATATATGGGTTGCTACTCACTTAGAAGGGGGGATGTGAATAGATGTTATACTTATTTTATGATTTTCTTTTGATTTTCCTATTTACATCACATCAGAGTAATAATATAGTACAATAAAAATACAACACAACATAACACAGCTTTGGACCCCAAGATTTATAGTGGTACTCAATTATGGGTACATCCATTTTCTCCTTCACCCAACTAGTAAAGAGCTAGCTTAGGCAAAAATTCTCCAAACTATATCAAATTCGCAGATCTTACAACTCAGGGACACTAATCCCCTATCTCAAACCTTGTACGCAGGTCCTACCACTCAGATTTGTTGGAACATGCATTTCGCATCTCTTGGTATGAGAATAACAAATCCCAAATTATATTTTGATCACGTTTTTGTTGTGTTTTATAGTGTGCAGGTCATACAGATACAAACAAAGATTAAATGAGGAGACAAGCCCACCATCATGGATGTGTATAATTAAGAATCAACAAAAAGATGAGCATTGACAATTGAATACTAAAATCCACAAATCTTAGTATTATGTCAAACTTTCTCCTTCACCTAACTAGTAAAGAGATAACTTAGGCCAAAATTCTCCAAACTATATCAAATCCGCGGATCTTACAACTCAGGGACACTAATCCCCTATCTCAAACCTTGTACACAGGTCCTACCACTCAGATTTGTTGGAACATGCATTCCGCATCTCTTGGTATGAGAATAACAAATCCCAAATTATATTTTGATCACGTTTTTGTTGTGTTTTATAGTGTGCAGGTCATACAGATACAAACAAAGATTAAATGAGACAAGCCCACCATCATGGGTGTGTATAATTAAGAATCAACAAAAAGATGAGCATTGACAATTGAATACTAAAATGACCATAACTTTCAAAACGAGAAGAGTTACGGGACGTGCCACACCAGTTGGATAGGTGTAAGCTCTGAGAAGCATATTGGTCGAGTTTGTTCCTAGTCCAACAAATCAGTTGGATAGGTGGGAGGGAAAGTCGATGTACCCAATTGGGGAACCACTATAAATCTTTGTGTGTTTACTGTGTTGCTTGTTTTTATTCTTATTACACGATCTAAGGATAAGCTCTAGATAGATTATGTTGAAATCAGCAAAAGAACTAATAAAATTTTAAAGACCTATTCACCCCCACCCCCCTCTAGGTGATTAGATAACCTTTAGTTAAGCAACTTTCACTAAATGGTGACCTAAGAAAGGAGGTCTATGTTGAGCAACCATCAGGTTTTGTTAATCCAAACTCTCCTGATTATGTTTATAGGCTTAGGAAAGCATTATATGGGTTGAATCAAACCCCTAGGGCATGGTATGAAACCCTATCTAGATTTTTCATTGAGAACAAATTCACAATGGGAAAGTTAGACAAGACTTTATTCCTAAGGGAATCAAAAGGCAAGATCATCCCAGTCCAGATTTATGTAGATGATATAATCTTTGGGTCTACTGATGATATCCTCTGTAAGAAGTTTGCCAAACTTATGCAAGAAAAATTTGAGGTGAGTAGTATGAGTGAGCTTAAGTTCTTCTTAGCCCTCCAAGTAAGACAGTCTGTGGATGGATTATCCATTTCTCATTCTAAGTTCACTAGGGAGTTAATTAGAAAATTTAGTATTGAGTGCCTCCATAATGAAAACTCCCATGGGATCAAGTATGTCAATAGACAAGGATGAGATAAGGAAACCTGTTGATGAAACCATATATTGAGGCATAGTTGGCTCCCTCCTCTATCTTACTGTTAGTAGGCCAGACATCATGTATGCTACATGTGTCTGTGCTAGATATCAGGTTATCCCTAAGGAGTCTCACTATTCTACAGCTAAAAGAATTCTGAGATATCTTAAGGGGACACCAAAGCTTGGCCTATGGTACCCTAGGAATAGTTATTTTGAGCCAACCGGGTATTATGATGCAGATTTTGCAGGTTGTAGATAAGACATGAAAAGTACATTTGGCTCCTGTCAGTTCTTAGTTGGAAGACTTATATCATGGAGTAGCAAAAAGGCGGACTGGAAGTCTTGATCGCACTTCGAGTCCGCCGAGCTCACGAGGAACTGGACATTGCTGCTGGTCTTGGCGGGTAGCCGGAGAGCTGGAGTCCTCGCTCTGTAGGCGGGCTGGAGGAGTCGGCTGCCCATGCTGCTGGTAGCAAGGACTGAGCGACCTGCCAAACTTGACGAGGCAGGCCGCGTGTGTTTGGCGAGCTGGCTGGCAGCCTGCGGGCAGGTCCCCACTATTGTTTTGGTGGTTGGAGCGGTCTGGTTTCCTTGAAGAGCGACCTGTAGGAGCGGGCTAAGGAAGTCTAATTCATGCAAAGGTCGCGGCTTGTTGCCGACCTGGGCGGATAGGGAGTTGAGTCCGGCAGAGAGTCACCTGCGGAGACAAGCTTGCAGTTTAAGCTGAAAAGGGGGCGGCCTACAGAGGCGGACTATAGGAGCAGTCTGCGGCCCTTGCCGACAAAGGAAGGTGTGCGCCTCGGCGGTCAGACCGCTTAGACCGCCCAAGTCGTGCGGCCTGAGCGGACAGAGAATTCTGTCCGCCCACACTAGGGCATCGCGGCCTCCAGGAGGAACCCGGGGCATGTCGCGACGAGCGAGCTGGCTGCCTTGGGAAGGATCGCCGATTTCGGGGTTAATAGGGATAATAGCCTACGTTTTAAAATAAATACAAAATATACAAATTAAATTTATTTATGAAAAGTTGGAAGTATAGTAATAAAGAAGAGCAGATTGAAAAGATAAATGATATTGCCTGTCACACAAACTTTTAGAATCCTTGTTTTGCCCAATCCTTTTTTGATTATTTTCAGTTTAAACAAATGTGAAACATCAAGCGATAATTGCAACATAGGTGGGAGGGGATAGAGAGATGGGGTGGGGGAATGAGAGAACTGCACATCCTTTAGGGCTGACAAAACAAGTTAAAAAATAATTCAAAACTTTAATTAGATGTTGTGCTCGCATGTAGGAGAGAAGTGAACGCCATAATAAGAGACTAACAATGAAGTGTTATTTTTCACAACTATCTGGTGCAAGACCCCATACACTCTATTGTCAAGTGACTCCCCATGTGATTTCCTCTCCAATGCACACTTGTTTGCATAATTTGGATGAGGGAGCCCACAGACATAGTTTCAAAGAGCGTGTTCATACACATAATTTCCTAGAGCACACCAGTGAACATAGTTCCCTAAAGCATGCCCATGCGTAATTCTACCGAGCACTACCATGAACAAAGCTCCATGAGAACTTAGTTCCCCAAAACACAAGTCTTCACAAGGTGTTTGTGAAAGTAGAGAAATAAGTTGAAGTATCAATGAGTATATTTGTAATGCGCCCGATTTTCTAATGTCATTATTTGGTTTGTCGACGTCATAATTTCGACATCAGGGCGTTACCTTTTTTTCGTTTTTGTTGACGGCGCTGCACCGTTTGTGCGTTTCCGCATCCGTTGAGCTTGTCTATCCTTATTTTTGGATTTTGATGGGATGGAATGTTTTCCATGATATTAAGGATGAGGTTTTGAGGCCTTGGGCTGGTCCAGTTCTATTGCGTTTCGAGGATTTTTGAGTCTCGGCGTGTGTTTGGACCCTTGTGGTGATCGTTTTTGCTTGTGAGAGCATTTGATGTTATGTCTCAAGAATGGTACGTTGGATTCTAGGGTTGTCTTCGCTGTTTAAATCGTTTAATTCGGCGCGTTTGGGCCTCTATTTTGAACTCATATTTCCTTATTCAACTATCTGAGTATGAAAATTACTATATTAAAGCCTTGGCTTGTTTTTGATTCTCGAGAAGCCCTCCTAAAGGGTAGGTTTTTGTCGACTAGAGGCGGGAGGCATTTTTTTTTCTGGGCATTGTGTTGAGCTCTATGAACGTCGAGCTGAGCTCGATAAAGGATCGAGCGGTTCTGGGTTCGACGAACTTCGAGCAGAATTCGTCGAACGGGTTTTGCGTTCGACGAATTTCGAACTGACTTCGTCGAGCAGGTTTTTTCACTTGCGTTCGACGATGTTCGACCTGATTTCGTCGAACGGGCCTTGCGTTTGACGAATTTCAAACTGAGTTCGACGAACGAGATTTTTATTCCTCCTTGATTTCGAGTAGTCCATCTGCTCCCGAGTTGTGCTCTTCTGGTACTCAAGAACTGTTCTTCGTTCCCGAGAAATGCTATCCTTATTCCCGAGTGGTGTTGCTTGTTCTCGAGAATGTCTGTTTGTTCTCGAGAATGTTTCTTCTTGTTCTCGAGAACTGGCATCGTGTTCTCGAGAACTGGCTTTTTATTCTCGAGATGTGCTCTTTTCCAGGGAATTTGCAGCTATGTACTCGAGAAAGCCTTCTTATTCTCGAGAACTGCTTTTTTTGTACTCGAGAAGGGCCTAATTATTCTCGAATGAACTTCTTGTTCTCGAGAACTGACTTCTTGTTCTCGAGAACTGGCATCTGGTTCTCGGGAACTGGCTTCTTGTTCGCGAGAACTGGCTTCTTGTTCTCGAGAACTGCCTACCTTGTTCTCGAGAACTACCTTCTGTTATCGAGAAGGACTTTATTGTTCTCGAGTATCCGTTCTAGTCCCCGGGAAGTTTTCTTCTGTTCTCGAGTAATCTTTCTTTAGTACTCGAGTACTATATACCTCCATCTCGGGTAACCTTTGCCTGTTCCCGAGTGATGTTTTCTTCTACTCGAGTAATTTTCTTCCACTCGAGAAATCCTCTTTTCATTTTGAAAACCTTGTTCAGCAGGACCCGGTTCATTTCTTATGTGTGGTTATCATAATGCTACACTCATATATATACCTACTTCTTCTTCTTCCTCTTTTAGCCGACCGAATTTTTTGTCTATCTCCCGAACCAGAGCGGCGTGAACGAGAGTTAGAAGTTTTTCCCCTATCCTTCTGGTGGCCGTTGTCGGTGCTTCGGAGCTCGAAATCCTCAATCGAGTATAGATCTTGAAAGCTCTCAACGAGAGCTTCGTCATCGTGGAAAATTTTACCCCATTCCTTGAGTTTTTCTCGCTAGGGTTTTTGGCCCTAATTCATATTTTTGACCATTCTTGTTAGATTTCGACTTCCCTGATATACTTTAGCTCCGATCTACGTCGTGATGCGATTTGGACGTCTTTCTCCGATAAAACCAAGGCAAGTGATGGTTTCCTCCTTCTCTTCCTTTCTTAACCCTGATTTGTAAGAATTTCTAACTTTTGTTATTATGATTATTAATTATATGCTGATTTTTTTTTGTTGTGATGTTTATATCTCTTGTCTAGTTCGTTTATAATCACCATGTCCTTGATTTTATTATCTAATCTTGTAAGTGTTGTATGTGGTGGAATCTTACTCTTATAATTGTCCCCAACGTTTAAGTAGGACGTGTTAGAGTTCGTGTAGGATTGTAAATTTTTCCTAAAGGTTGATCAACCGTTCCTAATCTAGAATTGTCCAGTAGAATCCGATGTGCCATTGTTGTATTGAGATTTATATCATGGTTTCCTTCGCAGCGATGTCGTGTGGCGAGACACGCCTCCAGACCAAAAAGGGTTGTGGTGGGCCTCTGAACTCTAAACCCGGGTCATTACGGGGTTTTCTTTCCGGTTTTCCTTGGTTCCGAGTGTTATTTGTGGACGAAACCATTGCTGCAACATTTGTTCTCCCTATTAGTACTTTGAGGGGCTCTACCGGGTGTTTGGGCATTTACGGTGAGTGGTGCAGTATTCAGTCTCCCCCACAATTAAACGGATAAATTGTCTTCGGGGTTGGCTCCCCGCCCGTTTTGGTTTTTGGTGGAGTTTACCACAGGTGGCTAATAGTGGTTATTTCTCTCCTAATGGTTTAATCTTGACCTTTTCCCCTTATAGTCTTGTGCATTTGGGGTGCTGTGGTTGTACGTGATTCTTCATGTAAGTGTTCTCTTTTTAAATTGTTCTTAACTGATGTACTTTATGTAAGTATCTTTCTTTGTTCTTGGGTTGGTACCCCTTGACTTTGTTTACTTTTGGCTTACTTTCTGTCATCTCTTGTACTTTCTTGTTGAGGTGTTCTGTCTTTGGAATGCCTCAAGTTCGGAGCTGTAGCTGATAGCCATGCAGGTTTTGGTGTTCCTGGGCAGCTGTATTGGCTGTGGTTTTGCCTCGCCGTAGCGAGGTAGTTTGTTGTTTTGTTTCCTTGCTAGTTCAGACATACTTTGTTTTATGTGGGGTCGTGTCAGGTGTTGACGCCCATAGGATTGTTGATTTTTGGATACTTGCTAGCTGCTAGTTTTCCTTTGGTGTATATGATTACTTGCTCTCTGGGATCTTTTATGCTAGGAATGCATGTTAGGTATTTTCAAGTATAAAATCTACTATTATTACTTCAACCATTGCATATTTTAAAACTCTAACTCACTATATTTCATGACCGTAAAAATCTACTTTTATTGCTATTATATATTTAGAACTTGCATTCTTTGAGGTGTCCCCTGGGAACCTCTAAACTCATATAGGGTGTCTAAATTTTTAAAATAGGTAATTTTTGCAGCGTATAACTACTTTCCTTGTGGACTAGATGACCCAACAAGCTGACGGATACGGATAACTACCACACTTAAACTGATTTTTTTATCTTTAAATAACTTAAAGAGACTTTTTTCATGATTAAGTAGGTGTTTGCCTGAGCGCCCGAAGTTATCCCCTGCTGACGTGTCATCATGACGCGCATGTTTCCCTTACTCTAATGCACCTTTATTGGCGGTGAAAAATGCGGGTTGTATCAATATTGGAATGAGAAAAGAAGAAATGTGATAGGGAAATATGAAAAGACAATGAAAATCAAATAATAATCTTGTGCTTGTTTATTTGATGTCGATCGGCTTTTGGTCAAAACTCGATCATCAAACTTACCATATTTTTAACAAGCTAGAGCGCCTACATGTTAGATTATGAGGCACCCTTAAAGGGGATGAATAAAAGATTGTTAAATTTTAAAAAAACTGTATAAATATTAAAACCTTTGAATTATTAAAACTTTAAAATCAGCAACAAAACATTTATGAAGATAAACAAAAATACACTATTAATTTATAATAGTGATGATTGCGAAATGGGATTTTCAAAATGCTAAAAGTCAAGACCATGAATCGAATATCTTTTGATTTTCTATATCGACAAATCCCTTGAATAGATTAGCCTTAGCATATCTATCATCAGATAGGACTCAAGCACCGTTAACCTAAACCAATGTCAAGCCACACAACACACATGGAGAATTATCCCTCTAAGCCCTACAAAGACTTAATCACCAACACACGGGCAATTTTCACAATGCATCAAAAAGATTCACCAAAACCAAAGAGAAAATACCGAGTAAAGGGAGATGAAATAATTTGAAATCAAAACACCATAAAGAATTTCTAAAGGTGGGAAAAAGAACACTTGAGATTGTCATCGTAGATGTGTTCACTCTTTATCTTAAATAAATATCGATCTTCTTTATCTTCTAAATCTTTTCTAATTGTTGTACGGGACTTTAGGATATTCATCTCTTCTGATTATTGTAAGGGAGTTTAAGATAATCTCTATAGCCCTGGGTTGAAATCTCTCTTAGAATAATATGTTTTATACACTAGAGACAGAGTGAAATGCTCTTTAAATATGACAATATCTGCTAACGCATGTGGTAGTCCTTATCGTCGGGCTGTAGCATTATTAATTGAATTTCCCGCACTCTATCATCATGATTTGGAAGAAAAACTTGTTATATTAAGCAATAATTATCTCACCATAGTAACTCTATCATCATGCAGTAGTTCGATATTCCTGTACAATAAAATAAGATCTACTACTTCATTTAGCTCCCCAATCATTCTGTGATTGTCAGGGTTCCCTTAAGGTTATTGCCATGCGATAGTGCTACCGTGGTATGATAAAGATTTACTTGATTAACACCTTGCTAACATGAAGTCCCTCTTAAATTGCTCTTGCCAGCTCTGGTTTTGGAAGGAAAGCTATTGTCGGTGGCAAGACCTATCCTCACGCGTTAGTAGGCAATTCAGTTCGTATCTCTAATTGATAGTCCCAATCATACTTCTCTTTATTTTACATGTAGAACTTGCACACTATAAACACAAGAAAATAGATCAAATACAGATTAGGATTTGTTATTCCCAAACTAATAGATGCAGAACCTGTATTCTAGCACTACACATATCGCTTAGTGGTACACGAAACACAAAGCCTTCAACAAATAAGAGAGGGGAGAGTGGGGATGACAAGAGAAGTGCAAATAATTTCAAAACTTTAATTAGATATTATGTTGACATGTAGGAGAGGAGTGAATAACTAATGTAACGAATACCTAGTGTAATGCCCTTCTTGTAACAAACTATGAAATTGTTTCAGCCGAGACCCCACTGTAATTTAAGCACATAAGCTAAGTGTTACATGATGGTAAACAACAACACACAACTACTCATAACAGATTGCACAACTAGTGGAAGCATTTTATTAATAACCAACCATGAATGCCCACAAACACATACAACTAGTGTCTTGGCCTTAAGGCCTTATGTGTTGAAAGATATGGGTTGCTACTCACTTAGAAGGGGGGATGTGAATAGATGTTATACTTATTTTATGATTTTCTTTTGATTTTCCTATTTACATCACATCAGAATAATAATATAGTACAATAAAAATACAACACAACATAACACAGCTTTGGACCCCAAGATTTATAGTGGTACTCAATTATGGGTACATCCACTTTCTCCTTCACCTAACTAGTAAAGAGCTAGCTTAGGCCAAAATTCTCCAAACTATATCAAATCCGCAGATCTTACAACTCAGGGACACTAATCCCCTATCTCAAACCTTGTACGCAGGTCCTACCACTCAGATTTGTTGGAACATGCATTTCGCATCTCTTGGTATGAGAATAACAAATCCCAAATTATATTTTGATCACGTTTTTGTTGTGTCTTATAGTGTGCAGGTCATACATATACAAACAAAGATTAAATGAGGAGACAAGCCCACCATCATGGATATGTATAATTAAGAATCAACAAAAAGATGAGCATTGACAATTGAATACTAAAATCCGCAGATCTTAGTATTATCTCAAACTTTCTCCTTCACCTAACTAGTAAAGAGCTAACTTAGGCCAAAATTCTCCAAACTATAACAAATCCGCAGATCTTACAACTCAGGGACACTAATCCCCTATCTCAAACCTTGTACGCAGGTCCTACCACTCAGATTTGTTGGAACATGCATTCCGCATCTCTTGGTATGAGAATAACAAATCCCAAATTATATTTTGATCACGTTTTTGTTGTGTTTTATAGTGTGCAGGTCATACAAATACAAACAAAGATTAAATGAGGAGACAAGCCCACCATCATGGATGTGTATAATTAAGAATCAACAAAAAGATGATCATTGACAATTGAATACTAAAATGACCATAACTTTCAAAACGAGAAGAGTTACGGGACGTGCCACACCAGTTGGATAGGTGTAAGCTCTGAGGAGCATATTGGTCGAGTTTGTTCCTAGTCCAACAAATCAGTTGGATATGTGGGAGGGAAAGTCGATGTACTGTGTTGCTTGTTTTTATTCTTATTGCACGATCTAAGGATAAGCTCTAGATAGATTATGTTGAAATCAGCAAAAGAACTAATAAAATTTCAAAGACCTATTCACCCCCCCCCCCCCCTCTAGGTGATTAGATAACCTTCAGTTAAGCAACTTTCACTAAATGGTGACCTAAGAGAGGAGGTCTATGTTAAGCAACCATCAGGTTTTGTTAATCCAAACTCTCCTGATTATGTTTATAGGCTTAGGAAAGCATTATATGGGTTGAAGCAAACCCCTAGGGCATGGTATGAAACCCTATCTAGATTTCTCATTGAGAACAAATTCACAAGGGGAAAGTTAGACAAGACTTTATTCCTAAGGGAATCAAAAGGCAAGATCATCCCAGTCCAGATTTATGTAGATGATATAATCTTTGGGTCTACTGATGATATCCTCTGCAAGAAGTTTGCCAAACTTATGCAAGAAAAATTTGAGATGAGTAGTATGAGTGAGCTTAAGTTCTTCTTAGGCCTCCAAGTAAGACAGTCTGTGGATGGATTATCCATTTCTCATTCTAAGTTCACTAGGGAGTTAATTAGAAAATTTAGTATTGAGTGCCTCCGTAATGAAAACTCCCATGGGATCAAGTATGTCAATAGACAAGGATGAGATAAGGAAACATGTTGATGAAACCATATATTGAGGCATAGTTGGCTCCCTCCTCTATCTTACTGCTAGTAGGCCAGACATCATGTATGCTACATGTGTCTGTGCTAGATATCAGGTTAGCCCTAAGGAGTCTCACTATTCTACAGCTAAAAGAATTCTGAGATATCTTAAGGGGACACCAAAACTTGGCCTATGGTACCCTAGGAATAGTTATTTTGAGCTAACCGGGTATTATGATGCAGATTTTGCAGGTTGTAGATAAGACAGGAAAAGCACATTTGGCTCCTGTCAGTTCTTAGTTGGAAGACTTATATCATGGAGTAGCAAAAAGCAGACTAGTGTTGTAATATCAACAGCTGAGTCGGAATATATATATATCAGTAGGAAGTTGATGTGTTCAGCTGATGTGGATCCAGCACCAGCTCCAGGACAATAACCTAAAGCTAAGTAACACTCCTATATATTATGATTCTAGTAGTGCAATCTCTATTGCTTGAAATCTTGTCTCACACAGCAGGACTAAGAATATAGAGATTAGGTATTACTTTATAAGAGAGCATGTGGAATGTGAAGACATCAGTCTTGAATTTGTCCATACTAATAAGCAAGTAGCTGATATCTTCAACAAACCACTAGATGAAGGCAAGTTGAACACCTCCAAGTTTGAATTTGGCATGTTGAATTTAGTTTAGCTTCAGTAGCTCTCCATATACTTTTTTGTAGCAGGTAGTGTTAATCTCTACAGGATAAACAAAAGAGAGATGGGCTAAGGGTCCAGACATCGAGTGTGCTGAGACAAGATCAAGCATCGAGTGCGCTGAGTCTAAGTGCTCAGGCGTCGAGTGCATTGAAACAACTACAAGAGTCGAGAGCTTTGAGTGTGTTGAGTCCACTCAACACATGCTCCAAGTGACGTCTATTTGCGGCTAATTATCAGGATCAATTCAAGCCATTGATCACTTCTTGATCATAAACATGTACGTATCTCTCCATCTTCTAAAATAGAAATTACTATAAAAGAAGGTTGTGTGCGCAAAACAAAATACATTGTTCCTTGCCCTTCTCTACCCCTTGCAACGAAACGACAAAATCTCGCAAAATCTATAGCAACTCACAGAAGAAATGGCGCCAAGGAGATTGGATTTCCTGCTCGAAGGTTGTGAGCTGGTCAGAAATGGATTCAAGGATGTGCATGAGGAAGTTCAGTTAGTTCTCCATCTGCTACAGGTCGCGGACCTAGAATATGTTTTCTCTAAGCCCAGTCTACTTTGGAAGAGAGAAGTCCTTGAGTTATACTCAACTGCCAAGGTCGACGTGTCATCCATTAAACTTGGGTCCTTAATCAGTGGAAACAAGGTTAAGATTACCCCCAAGAGACTGAGCAAGGCACTGCAACTACTAAAGTTCAAAGTGTCATATGAAGAAGATTAAATGGATTAAACAGATGTCAAAACTACCCTAAAGTGGTGTGTATTATAAAAACACTCCACTGGCTCAATCTTGAGAAGATAACTGAACCTGAAAGGAAAATTCATTGTAGATGTCATTATAAAGGCACTAGTGTGCAAATATGGCTCCCATGACAAAATTTCCAAGAAGATGTTTGAATTAATGGAAAGGGTGATTCTTTCTAAAAGGACAGATTAGGGAAGAGTACTCTTTGACAGAATAGAAGAGTGTATCTCAGAACCAAACTTGGGTAGAATTCTATCTCTGTTTCTGCACAACAGTGTTCCAGGTATCCTTAACATAAGGCTAGGAACAAGAATCCATCACATGAGAAGGATGGACTCAAAAATGCTTGATAGATGGGAAAGGGTTCTGCAGCCACACCTACAGTCAACTAAGAAGAAGAAAAAGAAGGCATTTTAGTTCAAGAAGACAGCACTGACAGCAGTTCATCTGAAAAGAGTGAGGAAGAGCCTCATGATCCATAACTTTCTCAATCTACTGAAGAGACCAGGAGAGATACAAGTGCTCAGGTATCATTTTCCTCTGAACCTGTAGTAATAATTCGGGTGAACATATCTCAGTCTGAAGAAATTCAAGCTGATGTTATGGATATACCTCCAATTGAGGTTGTTGAAAGGGTTGTTGAAGAGATTGTCAACAAGATTTCTATAGAGGTGGAGGGGGAGTCCTCCAAGTCTCCAGCTTCTACTGAAAATGAAGCTGCACCTACAGACCAAGATATACATGGTGGATATAGTCCTCAAAGTGAGGGGGAGAAACTCCTTGAGCAAGTCATGAAAGATGTTCTTGCTGAGGGGGAGCAAAACCGGCTTTTGGATGAGACTAATCAGATTCCTATTAAGAAGGAGAAAGCAATCTTGCTGAAGATCTTGATGTCCCTGTGGACAATGCTATGGTTGAGGGGGAGATTCACACTGAACTCCCTGCTCAAGAAACAGATTATAATATAGACTCTTCTGAATCAGATATGGGGAATGTTGTTGCTGATAACAATGCAAATCAACATTCTTCAGATTTTGAAAAAACTGACTCAGATGCAAGGGAAGAACTCAGGCCAGTGCAACAACCAGTCTATGATTAAGGAACATCAAATCAAGATGTTCAGATGTCAGGAACCTTCCTGGCTCAACTGAAAGGGTTGTTAGATGATCAAAGAAGGTAAATAGAGAACTTTGTGGATGACTCCATCAAGAATCTCAGAAATGATCTGTCAACAGAGATAAAATCCATCAGATTTGAGGTGAATCTTTTGAAAGCCAAAATAGCAGCATTCTTCCATAGGGATGCACCTGCAGTTACCTTTACTTAGAGCAAGCTGTCGAAATTAGCAATATCAAGATTGAGTGTAATGGCCTCCCCAGCCCACGCTCTCAAGGACGGCCTCCGGCTCAGTTGGTGATGAGGAGTGGTTTGAAAACTCCTTATCAAGGAGGTCTCGGGTTCGATCCCTGACCTCAACAACCCGCCTGTGGATGGAGAGGGGTTGGGGTGCATGTTCTGCAGACCTGGTTAGGCTGAGCCCTTTCGAGAGTGGTAATGGGGGTGCCGGCGGCCGTCCTCGCGAGCGTGGGCTGGGGAGGCCGTTACAAAAAAGTGCACATGTGTGTGTCATTGTTATAACATAAAAGAACCCATGAATGTCCACTTAGGAATGAAAATACACATGTTTAAGGAACCTGCGTGTTCCTATAATTGCTTTTTGCAATTTTGTTTGATCGCTTAACGGTGTTTTGTACAACTATAGGTGACCAGGAGTGGTGCAGAGCCGTCAGAACGTCCGGTTTCTGAGGCTAGTAGCGCACCGAATGATGTGCCTGCAACTCCTCCCTCGGCAAAAACCATACGATTGGTGGCTGAAGCAGTGTTTGCTATGATCAATGTGCAACCTGCAAGGCAAATGCAGCAGCCTGCTCCTATGGTGGAACAGGTACCGCTTCAAGCAACAGAACCGAGAAGGGTGGAGCAAGTAGTGTTGGAGCCTTTGGTGCCTAAGAGAGCAACTGAAAGGCAGCTCAAACATGTTATGGGATTCAATCCACCAGTGTTCTCTTGGACGGGAACCCCATCCCAAGCTGAGAATTGGCCCTCCCGAGTGAAGAGAGTATTGACAGCTACTGAAACAGAAGAGTGGCAGATGACCACCATAGCTACGTTCCTATTGGACGAAGATGCAAGGCTGTGGAGGGAAGGTTTGGAGTTACATCACTTGAGAGGAAGGCAACTTACGGACGTCTCGATGGAAGAATTTCCGAGACTGTTCTTGGCAAGGTACCTTCCCTCGGCTCAGAGGATTGCATTGGAGAATGAATTCCAGAGGTTGACACAAGGAGAGAGTAGCGTTGATGAGTATCTCCACGAATTTACACGGTTGGGTCGGTACGCCAGCTCTACGTTCGCGGATGAGGAGTGTAAGACAAACTGATTCTATGAAGGTGTAAGGGGTGACCTAAGGCTACTGTTCTTGGGGCCTATGACGTAGGGCTTCTTGACCCTGGTCAATATGGCCCGGTCGTTGGAAAAGGATCTGAAGAATGTGCAGGCGAAGAAAAATGCTGGTGATAAGAAGACGGAGTTCAAAGTGCAGACTACTTCGAAGTCTGGTTATCGTAAGTTCTATAAGAAGGCTAGGACTTCGGGTCCAACCCATTCTTCCGGTGTTTCGGGGGCAACTACAAGCTGAACCCCGGGCGCATGTTTTACTTGTGGAAAGCCGGGACACTTTGCTCGGGACTGCTGGAGCGGACGTCCAAAGTCCGAGAGGAAGCCGGGAGCAACCTATGAGGAGAAGGGCAAGGCGATGGAGTCAATCGCGTCCCACTATGCTACGGCTTAACCTAGAGTTTATAATCTTGGCCAGCATGAGGTCATCAAACAAGCGGATGTGGTGACAGGTACGGTTTAATATTATAGTAAGTTAGTTTTAAATACTTGTTACCTTGCGCGTGTTACCTTACCACTGCTTGTATAGGCTTTGTTTTGATTTTTGATAATCCGGCGAGAGCACTCTTTGATACGGGAGCTTCGCAACCCTTTTTGTCCGAAGGATTTATATCGTGCATCGGAGTACCTTCTTCGATGGCAAAGGACAAATTGGATGTGTTGTTGTCGAATGGGTGTTCGATGCGCGCGGATAGAGTCTGTGGCGTAAAGATTCGTATTGGGAATCAGGAGTTCGATTTGCAAGCGTTGTTACTGCCGTTGGTGGAGCTCGACGTGATATTTGGTATGGACTGGCTCTCAGAGCAGCAAGCATACATTGATTGCAATCGCAAGGAGGTCAAGTTGGGAACAGGTCGTGAGACGATGTTTGCGGGCTTAAAAGGGTCGAGCAAGACCTTGATGTCTGCTCTTCAGGTGGTTAAGGCGGTTCGTGCTGGTGCAGAGCTGTTCTTCATGCTAGTGGAGGCTTCGAAGGCTAAGCCTACGTTGGACAGTATTTCAGTGGTATCTGAGTACCCTGATGTGTTCCCTGGCGATCTTCCTGGATCCCCACCTCAACGGGAGATTGATTTCACCATCGAGCTAGTGTCAGGTGTGAAACATGTGTCACGCTCCCCGTATCGGCTAGCGCCTAAGGAGATGGAGGAGCTGAAGTTCACCTTCAAGAGTTGTTGGATCAGGGTTATGTGCGTCCAAGTTCATCTCATTGGAGCGCACCGGTCCTTTTTGTTAAGAATAAGGACGGAAGCTTGAGACTTTGTATCGATTATCGAGAACTGAACAAGCTAATGGAGAAGAACAAGTACCCGATCCCGAGGATTGATGATCTGTTCGATCAGTTAGTCGGGTCATCGGTGTACTCAAAATTGGATCTTAAGTCCGGTTATTATCAGCTGGGGATAAGTGAAAGTGATATTCCTAAGACAGCTTTTAGTATGAGATACGGGCATTATGAGTTTACAGTCATGTCGTTTGGGCTGACTAATGCGCCGTCAGTGTTCATGGATCTGATGAACAGGACTTTCAGGGAGTACCTAGACCACTTTGTGATCGTCTTCATCGACGATATATTGGTGTACTCGCAGAGTGAGGAGGATCACTTTAAGCATATGCATTTGGTGTTGGAGATGCTGAGGAGGAATCAACTGTACGCCAAGTTCTCCAAATGCGAGTTTTAGTTGTCCTCAGTAGCGTTCCTTGGTCACATAGTCAGTGGAGAGGGAATTGCGGTAGATCCGGCGAAGATTATTGCTATACGAGAGTGGCCTGTGTTGTCTACGGTAGCGAAAGTACGGAGTTTTCTGGGGCTTGTCGGCTATTACAGGCGCTTCCTGGAGAACTTCTCGCGGATAGCGTTACCCCTCACGACTCTAACGAGGAAAGAACAGAAGTTTTTTTGGACGTCGTAGTGCGCACGAGCTTTTGAGGAGTTGAAAAGTCGGTTAACTACGACGTCTGTGCTGAGTTAGCCGAGTGGGACCGAAGGCTTTGAAATCTACAGTGATGCTTCAGGCAGTGGATTGGGTTGTGTCCTACTGCAGCATGGAAGTGTGATAGCCTATTGCTCGCGTCAGCTGAAGGTGCAAGAGAGGAACTATCTGGTCCATGACTTGGAGTTAGCGGCCATGATATTTGCCCTGAAGCTATGGAGGCATTACTTGCACGGGGTGAAGGTCGATATCTATACCGACCACATGAGCTTGAAGTACTTATTGGATCAGAAGGATCTGAACATGCAACAGCGTAGATGGATGGAGTTCCTGGGGGACTACACATTCAAGATTCATTATGTGCTTGGGAAAGGCAATGTAGTTGCGGATACGTTGAGTCACAGGGCCCCAGCTCAAGCCACCTGGCTGTCGGTCCATGTCGATCGTTTGGTTCGGGAGTTGGAGGCATTGGAGATCTCTTGCATAGACAAGCAGACTAGTGTCGAAGCACTATTAAACTGGAAAGAAGTTCAGTGTGACCAGGCTGATCAGATTCGGCAGGCTCTGGATATGGATGGCCACATGAAGCAAATCATGGTTGAGTCTTTGGATGGGTCAAATTCCCAATTTGAGGTTGTGGATGGATTGCTCTAGAAGGACGGCCGTCTGTGAAAGTGCAGCTAGATCTGATATACTCTAGAGGGGGGTGAATAGAGTATATGGTGCTTGAAAACTTTTTACAATAATTGTTGTAATTCTGAGTGAACAGGGAAGCAACTATTAAATCTAATCACAAAATAACTTACAACAGAAATTAATCACAGATCTAAACTAATCACAAAACAATCACAGCCAGAAACAAAAGATAAAGACAAGCAAGCCAGAAGACACAAGGAGCTATAGTGGTTCCCCTAAACTTGGGTGCATCCACTCTTCTACCACCCTAGGTAGGAATCCACTGCAGGATAAGTTGATCAGGTGTCCTGGGCACCAATGAGCTTTTGATAAGGTGCTCAAAAAACAAATCAGATTTTTTGATCAGGTGTCTTGCCACCAATGAGCTTTTGACAAGGTGCTCAAAAACCAAACACAAACTTTTGAAGGGAGTTTGAAAAACCCTTTACAGAGATGGGGATGAGAGAGTTATGGAAGTCTTCTCTTTCTCAGAGCAGCTGAGAAGACTATGTGGATTTAGATGTTGTCAAAGCTCCCCCTGAGTTCTTGAGACGTTCAGGAAATGAAGCTTTGTTGTAGGGTGATAGGCCTTCAGAAGTTGATCTCTAGCAAATGATGATTTCAGCAACAGCTGAAATGTTAGGTGTCTGGAGTCTTGAAAGATATTGGCCTTGAACACTTGAGACAAGAGAGATCAGAAGATTTCAGTAGGTTTGATCTCCTTGGATGTGTGTTCTTGAGAGAATTCTTTGAGACAGAGAATATTTTGTTCTTATTTTTCTTGTCTGTGTTCTGAGTGGTAGAGAGATTCAAAAATCTTGTATTTTATTCTCTAGTACTGAATAGAAAATCATCTTCTGTCAAGAATAGCCGTTGGCCTGACATTAATTGTATCCTTAATTGCAATTATCTTCTGGAGGAAAGTCCAAAGAAATATTCCTTGATAATCCCTTGAAACTTGGTCCAGAAATAAATGAAAACGGCTAGAAAATCTTCTGAATTAATTGCTGAATAACTCCTTAACTGTTCTGAATTTGAATCTTGAAAATCCTTGAAGTCATCAGAAAATCGTCGAACTGAGCTCTGTTATCGTCAAACTGAGCTCAGCGATTTGGTCTTATAAAGCAACAAAAAAATCGTCGATCTGAGCTCAAAGATCGTCGAACTGAGCTCAGAGATAGAGATCCAATACTGAGTCAAGATCGTCGAACTGAGCTCGCAGATCGTCGAATGGAGTTCGACGATTTGTTGAAGTTGAGCTCAGCGATCGTCGAATGGAGTTCGACGATCTGTCGAAGTTGAGCTAGACGAACGTCGATTGGAGTTCGACGAATCGTCGTGCTGAGCTCGACGATATGACTTAATCTCAAACTGAAAATTCTTGGACTTGAGGGCAGCTTCCAAACCTAGACTTCTAACCCTTAGACTCAATTCTAATTGACCTTTAGAGCTATACAGGAGGTCAAAAACAGGTTTCCTATAGACATAGTGATCCTGACCCAAATTAGTAATAGGGTGTTCCAACAATCTCCCCCTATTTGGGTTAGGATTACTATTTACAGAATTTGGAAAAATTAAATAATAATAAACAAAGTAACAAAACAGAAGAACAATAAGCAGGACATAGTAGAACCACAGATACATTATCCCAGTCAATACTCAGAAATCAAGATGATTGTCACCTTACATAGTTATTTCTTCTCCTTACTCTTTATAAGTTTGATTTCTCTGTTGGGGTTAAGAGCTTCTTTCTTGGATCTGGTGTCATCTGCTGCACCTAAAGAGGTTTGTTGTTTGGGTCTTGGAACTACAGCTTCAGGATGCAGCTCCATGTATCTATCAAAATCAAAGAATTTGCTTGAAGCATATCTTTCTAGTTCTTTCTTCCTCTGTTCAGATAATGTAGTAATATTGGAAGAGTCTCTGCCTTGCTCTCTTGCTTTCTTAATCTGGTCCAGAGCAGCAAGCTCTTTCATCCTGGCAGTCCAAGCAGTTGGATTATTTTCAGGATCTTCAAATGCCACTGGAGGCTCATATCTATTTGATGGATTATCTTGAGGAGGCCTGGATGAAACTACTTCCTTTAGTTTATAGGGAAAAGGACCTGAGGTTGTGTCTGATGAGGTTTGTCCTTCCCTAGAGTAAGGATGTTGCCTTGAATAACCTTTTGAGTAAACCTGGAATTCCCTTTGATTTCCTCTATAGTTTCCTCTTCTGGATTGAGAACCCCTGGACTAGCTTCCCCTATGATAGGATCTGGCATGAGGCTGATAGGGGGTTTGGCTTTTGGCAGAGGGTTGAGCAGCTGAACTTCCACCTGCACCTGCATCAGGAGGAGGTGGTGGAGGAGGATGAGGATGTTGAAATTGAGAAGATCCTTTCTAATACTTCCTCTTCTTCTTCATTGCTTTAAGTTGATTCTTCGAATACTGCATCCAGTGCTCAGTTATGGGGCAATCATGAAGAATGTAATATGGTATGTCATTATTGTCCTTGACTTTGGCTGGAGGTACTCTCTTCATGGCTTTGCTCCTTGCCTTTCTCTTCCTGGCAATAGTGGCAGAAGAATCATCAGAATCTGTCTTGAACTCATCACTTTCAGAACTTTGCTCAGCATATAGATCATCAATCTTTTTCATCAATTCTTTCTTGAGCTGGGTTGAAGAAGATGAAGCAGCAGAGGTTGGAGCAGCAGATACAACACTAGTAGCAATTGAAGTTGAAGCAGAAGCAGTGACAATAGCAGATACAGAAGTTGTAGCAGCAGTAATAATAATAGCAGTTGGGGCAGCAACAGTTTCACTTTCAGAAACAACAATATCAGCAACAGCAGGAATATCATCAGAAAACACAGAAGGCTCAAAATCATGTGCCTCTGTCATAAGGATATCATCAGAAACTGGAACAATAGTAGCATCATTATTGACAGCAGCAGCAGCAGATACATCAACAATATCTTCAGCAGGAGGGGCAGCAGCATCAGAAACAGCAACCATGCTTTCAGCAGGAGTAGCAGCAGCATATACTGAACTGACAAAAGAAGTTATGATGTTGGGGTCACAATATGAGAAGGGCACAAGGGCCTTGGAGAGATCCTCTGGGGGCTGGACAGCAACTCTCTCTGGAAGACAACTGAAGTAGGCTGAATCAAATGCTGAAAGTAAGGACCTGATGTCCACTGGGAAGACAACTGGAGGTGGAACTGGAGCTTGAAGAACAGCAGCAGCAACAACAACAAAAACTGAAGAAACAGCAGGCAAGCTCACTTCATAGGGCATCTCCCCCTGTATAGATTCAGATAAGGCTGGATCAAGGTACACTGATGAAGGGGCTGCCTGAGGGAATAAGGAGGAGAGCCTGGCAGAAAGAGCTGCCACTGACTGGAGTAATGGAGCCAAGGAGGTCTCCAATAGAAGAGATAGCCTAGGGGCTAGCAATTCATATATCCTGTCAGCTAGGGCTGGAAGATCTACTTGCTCAGCAGTGACTGGAGTAGAGGTAGAGGATGGAGGTGGAGCTATTGGTGATGGTAGTGGAGAGCTGGTGTATTGGGGAAGAGATGGTTGAGGTGAGGGTAAAGTGGTGATGAAAGACAATGGGATTGAGATAGATGGTGTGAAGGTGGGTTGATCAATGATCTCTTGTAGAAGTTCCTGGTAAGAGGTTGATGAGGAGGGCAGCTCAGGAGGAGATGAGGGTGAGTCATTCATGAAGGAATCATCAATAAGATTGAAGGATGGAATTGTGGATGTTTCAATATCTGGTGGAGGGTAGGAATATAATGGATGGAATACTTCTTCTGTGACAGTTGGAATTGGAGATGGTATTGATGTTGGAGAAGGGCTGGAGATGATGATAGTGGATGGAGTTTGAATGGTGGATGGAACTGGAGAAGATGGAATTGGAGGAGGAGGAGAGGCGGCAGCAGGCAAGTCATCTGCAGGGGCAGAGACTTGGGGGGAAGTGACTATGACAGTCCTGGTGCCTGAAGGTGTGCTTGCAGAAGGCCTGCTGGGCTTGATGATCTGTCTGTCCCATTTACCAAATAGGGCACAGGACAATCTCTTAGATGCATTAATGTGGATCCCAGAAGATACTAGCAATGCAGGGCATCTGTTCTGCAGAAAAAGGCCTAAAATCCTCCCAAAATTCACAAAACTCTTATTAATTTTCTTCTTAATTAGGTCAAAGAAGACCTCTCCCCAGTCCAAATTCTTCTTGTCCACTATGGCTCCCATTAAGCATAGCTGATACCTAGAAATGGTATCATGTGCTGAGTGCTTAGCCAACAAAACTTTCCCAACTACATCAGCCAAGAATCTATATTCCATAGATAGGTTTTTCTTCAGCAGCTTGCTAGGGTTAGCCTCAGAATGACTCATTCTTGCAAGCAAATCAGCAAATTCCTCTCCAGATAAATTAGCAGAATCCCTTCCAAAGCTTAACTCAAAAACTTCTGTCAGAATAGTTGGAGTCAAGGGTACCTGGGTGCCAGAGATTGATCCAACTATGGTGTTTTGATCCTGGTTGTGGGCAGTGTAAACCCACTCTTTAATCTCATCAGCAGCAAGTTTAATCCTGGTGGTCATGATTGTAGCAAGTTTCTGCTCCTTGAACAACTCCAAAATGTCCTGGAAAACTTGATCTGCTGTGCTGAAGGAGTCCATGTCAATGTCAAAGCCGGCATCAAATTTCATTCCAGCAAGAACAGCAACAGAAATGGCCATGGTTACCTGCAAAGAATCAACAAACAAGACGACCAAGTGTAGAAATGTTTGGAGGGAAAGAAAGTCTTTGCAGTGAAATCGAAAGCGCAAAAGGAGAACGACGGCGAAAAATGAATTTTATATTATGGTTCGACGCAGAAATGGAAAGATCGTTGAACTCAGTTCGACGATCGGGGCTTCTAAAGGAATCTGAAGAGTCTGCAATATCGTCGAGCTCCGTTCGACAATATTGGAGAGCGTCGAGCTCCGTTCGACGATCATTCAGAGAACAAAATCGTCGAGCGCCGTTCGACGATCGCTGACCGGAAGAGATAGTTCATACTATCTGAGAAACGCTGAACTCAGGTCGACGATTTCGAAAATCGTCGATCTCCATTCGACGATCTGGGGGAAAATCGTCGAGCGCAGTTCAGAGACCAGAAAAACTCTAGACACTAAGAAAAATCAAGATGTTTGCCTAGTCTTGGTCAATTTTTAAACTTTTAAAATCTTGGATATTAGTTTAGACTTCCTTCATCTAACATTCCTAACTGATTTAGGAAGAAGGTGTGTTTCTTTTCATCCAAGGGCTTGGTGAAAATATCTCCCCTTTGTAAATCACTTTGGATATATTGCAGTTCAATTGTATTCTTCTTAACATTATCCCTTAAGAAGTGATGCCTAATTTCTATGTGTTTTGTCCTACTATGGAGGACTGGATTTTGAGCTATAGAAATAGCACTGGTGTTATCACAAAAGATTTTATACTTCTCTAAGTTGTAGCCATAGTCTAGGAGTTGGTTTTGAATCCACAAGATTTGTGAACAATAGCTGCCTGCAGCCATATATTCAGCTTCAGCAGTTGAAGTTGACACAGAAGTTTGTTTCTTACAAAACCATGAGACAAGTCTGTCACCAAGGAACTGACAAGTTCCACTGGTGCTTTTCCTGTCAATTCTGCATCCAGCATAATCAGCATCAGAAAATCCAGTTAAATCAAATGCTGAATCTTTTGGATACCAGAGACCTAGATTTGGACAACTTTTAACATACCTGAGAATCCTCTTTACTAGTGTTAGGTGTGACTCTCTAGGGCTTACTTGGAACCTAGCACATATACATGTAGCAAACATTATATATGGTCTGCTAGCTGTAAGGTACAGTAAAGAGCCAATCATTGCTCTATATGTTATCTGATCAACAGGTTTCCCATGTTCATCAGCATCCAATACAGCATTGGTAGGCATAGGTGTTTTCATGCAAGATGCTTCAGACATGCCAAATTTCTTAACCAATTCATTTGCATACTTGGTTTGAGAAATAAAGATGCCTTCAGCATGTCGTTTGACTTGCAATCCTAGGAAGAAGGATAGCTCACCCATGCTACTCATTTCAAATTTAGAATGTATTAGGTTGGAAAACCTTCTGCACAATTTTGAATCAGTAGAACCAAAAATAATATCGTGTACATAAATCTGTACTAGTAGGGTATGGGACTTATGGGTTCTAATGAAAAGAGTTTGGTCTACTCTACCCCTTATAAATCCATTTACCAAAAGGAAGCATGCTAGGGTCTCATACCATGCTCTAGGAGCTTGCTTGAGACCATATAATGCTTTGTTCAACCTAAAAACATAATCAGGATAAGTTGGAGAGATAAAACCTGGAGGTTGTCTGATATATACTTCTTCTTTGATGTCTCCATTTAGAAATGCACTTTTGACATCCATCTGATATACCTTGAAGCCTTTATGTGCTGCATAAGCTAAGAATATTCTGATGGCTTCCAATCTTGCAACTGGTGCAAAAGTCTGGTCATAGTCTATTCCTTCTTCTTGAGAATATCCTTGAGCAACTAGCCTTGCCTTGTTCCTTACAATTACTCCTTGATCATCCAGTTTATTTCCGAACACCCACTTTGTTCCAACAATGGAGTGATCCTTAGGCTTTGGCACTAGTTCCCACACTTTGTTCCTTTCAAATTGATGCAACTCTTCTTGCATTGCAATGATCCAGTGTGGATCTTGCTCTGCATCTTGAATGGACTGAGGTTCACTTTGAGATATGAAGCAAGTGTGCAACAGGTTTTGGTTGACCTGATTTCTGGTTTGCACACCAGCTGAGATGTCTCCAATTATTTGGGAAATTGGATGATCTCTTGATGTTACTAAATCAATAGGGGGTGTTGATTGTTCACCAACCTGTGTTGTTGTTTCCTCTTGTGGTACAACAACTGGCTCTTCAAGTTGTTCTTCAATATGTTGAATACTTTCTTCATCTTCACTGCTTTCCTCTTTTTGAGTAACCTGTAACTTATTCAAGTCTTCAACAAGAGAATGTTCCTGCAAAGGTTCTATGGTAGAAGAGATCTTCTCCTTGAAAAACATGTTAGATTCATCAAATGATATATGAACAGATTCTTCAATTTTAGGAGATGATTTATTATAAACCCTATAAGCCTTACTGATCATGGAGTATCCCAGAAGCACTCCTTCATCAGCTTTAGCTTGAAATTTTGCTAAGTATTTCTTGTCATTATTATGTATATAGCAAATACAACAAAAAACTCTGAAATAATCAACTTTAGGTTTCTTCCCTTTGAGTAATTCATAGGGAGTCTTACCCTTTAGTTTATGTATCAAACTTCTATTCAGCACATAGTTGGAGGTGTTCACTGCCTCTGCCCAAAAGGATAGAGGAAGATGGGCATCTGACAACAATGTAGTGGCAGATTCAATAAGGGTTCTATTTTTCCTTTCAGCTACCCCATTTTGTTGAGGAGTTCTAGGAGCTGAGAAAGTATGTCTAATCTCTTCACTCTGACAGAACTCTTGCATAAGAAGAGAATCAAACTCTGTCCCATGATCACTTCTGATCAGGGCAATGTGAGTATTGAACTCAATCTGTATACATTTGAGAAACTCTGTCAAACACTTAAAGTTATCAGAGTTTTTCCTCAGAAAGAACACCCAAGTGAATCTAGAGAAGTCATCTACAACTACTAAAGTGTAAGATTTCCCTCCTAGGCTTTGTACTATGATGGGTCCAAAAAGATCCATGTGTAACAGATACAATATCCTAGGTGAATCACTCTTATTAAGTGACTTAAAACTATTTTTAGTTTGCTTGCCTAATTGACAAGCCCTGCAGAGTCCTTCCTTCTTGTAGGGGCCAGAAGGTAGTCCTCTAACAAGGTTGTCCTTGGATAGCCTAGCAATAGTTCTAAGGTTTAAGTGTCCTAATCTCTTATGCCATAAAATATTTGGTCTACAAACAGAATTGAATCGGCAAATATCTACATCTGTTGAAAGAAAATCTACTAGATAGATGTTACCTTTCCTTTTACCTGTCAACACAGTTGTGTTGTCCTCTGACTTGATCTTGCATAAAGCTTTGCTGAAGGTCACCTGGTAGACTTCATCACACAGCTGACTGATGCTTATCAAATTATGCTTCAGTCCTTCCACATAAGCTACCTTCTTGAATGTTACTGATCCAATCTGAACTGCACCATATCCTTTAGTTTGTCCAAAGTTTGAATCACCAAAGATAACTTTGGGTCCAAGCTTGGCTCTAAAGGATGTGAGGTTGTCCTTGTTTCTTGTCATGTGCTTAGAGCACCCACTATCCAAGTACCATTGCTGGTTTGATGTTGGATAGGTCTTCACCTGCACATAAAATAATTCATTTATTTTTGACCCAGTTTACCTTGAGCCTAGGTTAATAACCTTTAAACTCTGAAATAAAAGACATCCCAGGTTGACTCTTATAACCTTCAGGATGATATCTCCTTGGAGGTATAATCCATTCAGTATAAGGGTTAAAGATTTGGGATGAAGGACCCCTAGGATTGGATTTTGATTTGCCCTTGAAGGGATTTCCAGAGCTCTGATCTCTGTTCAACGATCGTGGAGCTGCGTTCGATGATCTTGGGTCAGATCGTCGAGCTCCGATCGATGGTCGACTATGGCAGAGTTCAGGAATTTGAGATCGTCGACCTGAGTTCGACGATTTTGCCTGAGATTGTCGATCTGCGTTCGGCGATTGTCGAGCTCCGTTCGACGATTTCTGCTGGAACTTAGTTTTCTTGGGCAGATCAGAATTTTTCCTAGCTACCTCTACAACTCCCTTTCCTTTATCAGAAATTAACTTGATTGGAGTTGTTAGAACTATGGGTTGGCTGGATGAAGCACCCAAGCCCAGTGTACTATTAAATCTGGAGTTCACTGTGCTTGTGATGTCCATCAGCTTGATACTTCTCCCATTAAGGGATTCTTCAAGCTTCTTGGCCTCAGATAGCTCACCTTTCAGTGAAGTTATCTGCTCCCTACAGCACTCCAACTCCTGAGAGAGTTTGAGGTTTTCTGACTTTAAGGTATTATGTTCAGATAGATGATTTCTGAGAGAGATAATTTCTTTCTCAGATTTTAGCATGTCTAAACATAATGCTTTAAACTCAGATTTAAAGTCCTCTGAATTGAAATCAAATGAACTAATTACCTGATCTTCTTCAAGTTGAGTCTCTGAGTTTGACTCTGAGTCTTCTTCATCTGAATTATGTTGAGAGGCATTGATTGCCATCATGCAGAACTCCTTCTCTTCTGCATCATCTTCATCATTACTGGAGCTGGATGAGGCTTCTGACTCCTCTTCAATCTCACTCCAGGATTCAGCAACAAACCCATTTCTTGTGTGTTTATTTTTGCTTGAGGAGGGTTTGCCATTGCCATTCCTCTTGGAGTCTTTCTCCTTTCTTCTTTCTTTCTTGTCCCTTCTGTCCTTGTTTTTGTTTTCTGGACAGTCAGGAACAATGTGCTCTAGTTTCCTGCAAACAAAGCAAACAATTTCTTTATTGTTAGACTTATCATACCTTGGCTTTTCATGCTCCTTGTATGATCTCCTTCTGAAGTCCTTTCTGGCCATCTTGTAAAATCTTTTGGCCAACAGACTGAGCAGTTCATCATTGCCTGTGACTTTGTCTTCAGGCTGATTTTCAGTTACTTTGAAGGTTATTGCCTTCTCTTTTCTTGTGGCTGGTGAAGCAGCCTTCTGCTCTTCTTCTCTGTTCTTAATGAGCAGCTCATAAGATTTGAGCTTGCCCAAAAGGGCTTCTGTGGTGATCTCATTCAAACTTCTGGCATCCTTGATTGGCCAGATTCTTGAATCCCAAGTGCTTGGGAAGCACATTAGGATTTTATCATTAAGTTCAGTTAGTGAGATCTCTTTATCCAAAGTCCTGAGTTCACTGACTATCAGACTGAGTCTATTGTACATATCTCCAACTGACTCAGCTTCTCCCTTCTTAAAATTCTCATATTAAGATATGAGGTGGGATCTCATGTCCTTTCTCTCATCAGCTGAGCCTGAGACTATTTCAGAGAGTTTATCCCAGATTTCCTTTGCTGAATTGCATTCAGCCAGCTTTTGAAAGATGTCATCAGACATGGTTTGGGCTAAGATTTTCATAGCCTTGGCATCAGCTATCTTCCATTTCTTGATATCAGCATCTGTTCCTGATGGAGGTGGAACAACATTTGTACTTGAGTTCTCTGGAGGTCTTGGACAAACTGTCAAAACAGAATTAAAAATATCCTCGTCAATAGAATTCATGTATAATCTGATCATTGCTTTCCAAAGTGCAAACTTTGATAGATTGCACACTGGAGGTCTGGTGCTAGCATAATCTTTGTTTTGGGCCATGATTTGTGAAAACAAAATCTAATAATAAACTCAAAAGAAAACAGATCTAACTAGGAATATTTGGGTTCAGGTGTTAGCCTGTGCAACCACCAAGGTGTGGTATGTTTAACCAACCTGGCTCTGATACCAATTGAAAGTGCAGCTAGATCTGATATACTCTAGAGGGGGGTGAATAGAGTATATGGTGCTTGAAAACTTTTTACAACAATTGTTGTAATTCTGAGTGAACAGGGAAGCAACTATTAAATCTAATCACAAAATAACTTACAACAGAAATTTATCATAGATCTAAACTAATCACAAAACAATCACAGCCAGAAACAAAAGATAAAGACAAGCAAGCCAGAAGACACAAGGAGCTATAGTGGTTCCCCTAAACTTGGGTACATCCACTCTTCTACCACCCTAGGTAGGAATCCACTGCAGGATGAGTTGATCAGGTGTCCTGGGCACCAATGAGCTTTTGATAAGGTGCTCAAAAACCAAATCAGATTTTTTGATCAGGTGTCTTGCCACCAATGAGCTTTTGACAAGATGCTCAAAAACCAAACACAAACTTTTGAAGGGAGTTTGAAAAACCCTTTACAGAGATGGGGATGAGAGAGTTATGGAAGTCTTCTCTTTCTCAGAGCAGCTGAGAAGACTATGTGGATTTAGATGTCGTCAAAGCTCCCCCTGAGTTCTTGAGACGTTCAGGAAATGAAGCTTTGTTGTAGGGTGATAGGCCTTCAGACGTTGATCTCCAGCAAATGATGATTTTAACAACAGCTGAAATGTTAGGTGTCTGGAGTCTTGAAAGATGTTGGCCTTGAACACTTGAGACAAGAGAGATCAGAAGATTTCAGTAGGTTTGATCTCCTTGGATGTGTGTTCTTGAGAGAATTCTTTGAGACAGAGAATATTTTGTTCTTGTTCTTCTTGTCTGTATTCTGAGTGGTAGAGAGATTCAAAAATCTTGTATTTTATTCTCTAGTACTGAATAGAAAATCATCCTCTGTCAAGAATAGTCGTTGGCCTGACATTAATTGCATCCTTAATTGCAATTGTATTCTGGAGGAAAGTCCAAAGAAACATTCCTTGATAATCCCTTGAAACTTGGTCTAGAAATAAATGAAAACGGCTAGAAAATCTTCTGAATTAATTGCTGAATAACTCCTTAACTGTTCTGAATTTGAATCTTAAAAATCCTTGAAGTCATCAGAAAATCGTCGAACTGAGCTCTACTATCGTCGAACTGAGCTCAGCGATTTGGACTTATACAGCAACAAAAAATCGTTGATCTGAGCTCAAAGATCGTCGAACTGAGCTCAGAGATAGAGATCCAATACTGAGTCAAGATCGTCGAACTGAGCTCGCAGATCGTCGAATGGAGTTCGACGATTTGTTGAAGTTGAGCTCAGCGATCGTCGAATGGAGTTCGACGATCTGTCGAAGTTGAGCTAGACGATCGTCGATTGGAGTTCAACGAATCGTCGTGCTGAGCTCGACGATATGACTTAGTCTCAAACTGAAAATTCTTGGACTTGAGGGCAGCTTCCAAACCTAGACTTCTAACCCTTAGACTCAATTCTAATTGACCTTTAGAGCTATACAGGAGGTCAAAAACAGGTTTCGTAAAGACATAGTGATCCTGACCCAAATTAGTAATAGGGTGTTCCAACAGTCTGTGCGTCCCAATTGTGGGCAAATTGCGGGGGGAATTGATGTACGAGGCTCATCATACCAAGTACTCGATTCACCCGGGGAGCACGAAGATGTACCATGATATGAATAAATTGTTCTGGTGGCTAGGACTTAAGAAGGATGTGGCACTGTACGTGGCGAAGTGTCAAACATGCACCTTAGTGAAGGCGGAGTGCCAGAAGCCTAGAGGTTTCTTGAAGTCCTTGCCTATTCCGGAGTGGAAGTTCGACGACATTACTATGGACTTTGTGCATGGGTTACCAAGGTCCCAGAAGGGAAATGACATCATCTGGGTGGTCGTAGATCATTTGACGAAAGTGTCGCGCTTCATTCCGCATAGGAAGGATGATTCTATGGAGAAATTGGCAAAGTTATACGTGGATAATATTGTGCGGCTTCACGGTGTGCCCCGCAGCATCGTGAGTGACCGAGATGGGCGGTTCACGTCCAATGATTGGATGTTGGTACAACAGATGTTGGGAACAAAGCTGAGTTTCAGCATAGCCTTTCATCCGCAGACGGATGGTCAGACCGAGAGGGTCAATAGGACGATGGAAGACATGCTTCGCATGTACATTCTGGATTTCGGGAAGCAGTGGGAAGATCACCTATACTTGGTGGAATTAGCTTACAACAATAGCTACCAGGCGAGCATACAAATGACGCCCTTCGAGGCCCTTTATGGTAGAAGATGGCGCACGCTGTTATCATGGTTGGAGACGGGTGAGTCAAAGCTGTACAAGCGGCAAGAGGTGGAAGATGCAACGTCATTGGTTCGAATGATTCGAGAAAGATTGCTAATCGCTCAGGACAGCCAAGCTAAGTACTATAACGCCAAGTATAGGAACGTGGAGTTCGCTGTCGGCGACTTGGTGTACTTAAATATTAAGTCATTCAAGGGTGTCTCGCGGGTGCAACGCTTGAAGAAGCTAAGCCTGAGGTACCTTGGACCATTTGAAGTTCTGGAACGGATTGGCGAAGCAGCGTATCGATTAAAGCTATCAGTGGAGCTAAGTGATCTACACGACGTATTCTATATATCGGTGCTACGGAAGGTAGTGTAAGAGCCTTCGCTAGTGATTGAGGTCGATCAAGTACCGGTTGATGTTGGGTTGATGACGAAGGTCAAGCTCATTCGCATTGAGGACTTGGAAGTCAAGCGTTTGCGTAACAAGGAAATCAGGATGGTCAAGGTCCGTTGGGACAACTGCGGTCGGGAGGACCTTTTGTGGGAGCGAGAGCAAACCATGCTTAAGGAGTACCCAGAGTTATTCCACTCAGGTACCATTTAAGTTTTGTTTATATCTTTTCCTTTACCTAATTTTGGGATGAAATTCTTTTTAGAGGGAGAGAGTTATAATGCCCCGAAACTCAAAAGAGGGACGAGTAGCATTTTGAGCTGAGTTTGGTGCTTGAAAGGGGGAATACGGCCTGTGACACGGGCATGTCCCAGGGCCGTGTCGTGCTTGGGTTCGACGGTGGCCGTGTGGTCGACGAAATTGCAGTCGACGATCGTCGAACAGTGCACACGGCCTAAGACACGGGCGTGTCCCTGGCAGTGTCCTACTCGGGTAGTTGGCCGAGTTGTATAGGGGGTGAAATAAGGCCTGGAGCCCAGGCGTGTTTAGCCTGACACGGGTGTGTCAAATTCGACACGGGCGTGTCGCATACCCATGTTCTTCTCGGGTTAGTGTTGGTCCTGTATCGATGGAGGAACACGCCCCGCTACACGGGCGTGTACTGGATGAAACGGGCATGTCGAGAGCCCGTGTTCTTTTCAGGACGCGTCGGTTTCGGCGTCGAATGAGGCACACGGTCTTGTATACGGGCGTGTCACAAGTCGTGTTCTTCCCAGGTTTTGGATTTTAAGTGTGAATCGTGGTCGTCCGTTTCCTTATTTTGGGATCCAACGGCTCAGGGATGTCCTTGCTGGGTTATACCCGGGAATAGGGTTTGGATGCCTTCAATTCTTTCAAACCATCTCTTTCTAAAGTTCTAGAGAGAGGGAAGAGCAAGGAAGGAGAAGTAAGAGAGTTCCGGCCGCCGGTGGAGCTTCGGAGCCCCAAATCGCAAGCCGAGTTCGGATATACGGAGGAGAGGGCGTTGCGGTGCTTTTCATCCGCATAGATCTTCATGAAGCCGAAGAGGAATGTTAGGGTAATGATTCTCATCTTGGACATGTGAAGTCCTCTTTTCCATTGCATAGTAAGCCCGCTCTCGCGAGTTTGAGGTGAGTGTGAGGTGTTCCTTCGGGTAGACATGAATAGTCCACGTTGTTTTGCATGTAGAGTATGTAATCGAGAAAACGGACGTAGGCATGATGTGTGAAGCCTACCCTGACAAGTTGGTCTGAATCGTTGATGTTGCATTGCATGAATGGCCGGAGAATACTATGTACAGATGATTGTTTTTCGGTTTTTCTACGCGGTAGATCGCAATAGGGAGCCTTAGGGAGTAACTCCAAGGTGCACCCGGACAACTGGGCAGATGCATGATTCTGCGAACTTGGTTGCATGGGAGACAACTTGTACATAACTGGGTTATGTAAAGTGTGTGATCGATTTGGGACTCCGGAAAGCCTTACCCACGCATATGGCTTAAATTGACGTTGCGGTGTGAGCAACTGGTTAGGCAGAACCATACCCACTCTATTTCGTTCGGTACAAGCGACTTAAAGTACGTGGGACTTGTCGTTGGCATAGATGGAGGGTCTTAGGAGGTCTATGGCTTAAATTGACGTGACTTCTGCCGAAAAGACCAAAATGCTCACGAGAAATTGTCGTCCAAGAGGCGGTGGTGAGACCGTGGACTTTGACCGGGTTCACCGAGAATGTGCCCTGAGAGCACGGGGTGTGTGGCCGTGCAAGCCTACATCTGTGATGTTGTGTAATTTCTCTATTATTATGGCAATGCTAATAATATGGAGGGAAGGAGCATCGCCGCCCCAAGCTTGGGGCGGGATCGTTATAATTTGGTCAGCTTAGCTGACCGTTGCTTTTGTTTTTCACCGCTCGGTGGATTGTTGCTTGCAGATGCTGCGGAGCCAAGTGGCAAATAGCGGGCAAAAGCCCTTGTTGCTGAGCCGGCCCTCGAAGGCCTAATTTTTGAGTGTTTTCTTTTTATACTCATGTATGACCGGCATGCGTGTCGAGGTTTGGAAGACACTTCAATTTGAGAAAACTATTGTAAGGCCATAAGGCCATGTACTTGTGTATTTGTACGTTCATTCCGATTGGGTTTATGTAGTGGACATTCATGCTTTTGGCTGGGTTCTTATTATTGTAACTTTTTAATTGCTTCCGCTAGAATGTACTCTGTGTAGGACGTTGGTTATTGGCAGGATGGCTTCCATTGCGCCCAAGTTCTAGATGATCATTTGCTCAAAGTCAAGAACCACATCACCCTTGGTATTAACCATTTGCATGGTCAGTTGACAAAGGCTTGCACCTCACTGACTAAAGATGTGTCTGAAGAAGTTAAAATGGGGAGAAGAAAGTGATCAGGACTAATGCTGAAAGTATAGTTTGGTCTACAAATGTGATCAGAGGATCCTTTGGTCTTGAACAGATAATATATGATAACATCCCTACTTTTCCTGACCTGATTAATCAAGCACTGAAAGATGAGAATCAGTATGGTACCCAATACAATGATTAGTATGTAGAACATTATGACACGCAGCAGTCTGATATTCAAGATGGTGCACAGTTGATTGAACCTTCTACAGCAGCTGAAATTCCTATATTCAGCCCCACTGTTCACCAAATGATAAGAGCTAATGGAAAGTCTCTTGCTGGGGAAGAGGAAGATGTCAGGTTGAGCAAGAAAAGGTATAGGGAAGAAATGGAAATCAGGCCAGACTTTGAACAATGGAGTCCTTAATCCAGGACTATCATTCTGTCTCTCTAGGATCTAGTCAAGAACAAGACCACAAAAAGGGGAATACTATGCAGCTCCCTAGAATGGGTCAAGCTTGAGAAGAATGAAAAGGATAGAAGGAATTTCAGAAGGGATAAGAGGTTAGGCAAACTGCTGCCAGATGTCGTGGAGCCCTGCAAGTACTTCCCAAAGCCATACAAATATTTTGAGAGGCAAAGGGAAAAGGAAGGAGACAAAGCAAAGCTGCCAAGAAGTCTAGCAGGGGCATAGTCATTAGAGAACCTGAAACTTAGAAATATTTATTATTTTTCTTAAGGGCTGTAGAAATGTATTTTGTTTTATGCACACAACCAAAACATTAATCCTTCTTTTAATGAAAATCATAATTTTGGTTGTGTATAATTTATCTCGCCTTTCTATTAAAATGTTATATTTGCTGCATATATGTTAGTGTATGTCATTATATAAGGTTTTGACTTTTTAAAATAGGGGGAGATTGTTGTGTTCATTGATCATAATGTCCCAAATTTGAAGAAGGTCTACAGGACAATGGTATACACATGTTTGTATCTGATGCATGTTGTAAGTTCTTTGTATGCAGGTGGCTCTTTATTACTTTGATTAGACAGGTTATCGAAGTAACAATGACTGGAGGACATAGGAAAGGATGTTGGGCAGAAATTTGTCCAAGTCCAGATGCGTTAAGTGAAGGCAGTTCACTCAACACCAAATGACCAAAAGAGTTGAGTAAAGACTAGACAGTCAAAGCCCCAGCATTACTAAGGCAAAAATCTGGTTAAGTCCAGAAGCGTTGAGTGAAGGCAGTTCACTCAACGCATAGAGCCAGAAGCGTTGAGTAAATCTCAAGTAGTCAAAGCCACAAAGAATCTGACAAGAAATCTGGCCAAGTCCAGAAGCATTGAGTGAAGACAGTTCACTCAACGCCATGCAGAGAAAGCGTCGACAGAACATTGTTCAGTCAGAGCTACAGCATTAGTTGATATAGAATTATGTCTAAGGATAGAAGCATTGAAAAATGTCAACTCACTCAATATCTATTCAGCAGAAAAACTATCCAAGGACAGAAGTGTTGAGAAAAGACAGTTCACTCAACGCCTCTTCAATAAAATAGGCAAAGACAGAAAGTGTTGAGTTAAGACAACTCACTCAACGCCTTCATGCAGAGATAATCGACTAAGTCCAGATGTATTGGGTGATGAAGGCTCACTCAATGCTTATTTAGTTAGACTGCAAATGTCTATATTCATTGAGTGATGACTGATCACTCAATGCTTGAAGATGCAGAAATCTGTCCAAGTGTTTTGGCATTAAGTGACAAGACTTCACCTAACGCCTATCCAGAATTATGAATTTGGTTAAGTCCACAGGTGTTGTCTCATGATGACGTCAGGAAAAATTCAAAATGTTGCGGGAACTGAACAGTGAACGATAAATGACATCGCTTGCCTATTGTACAACATTTAATGTAAAAGACTTGTTGCGGCTAGCAACTACAGGTGGTCCAACTTATCAAAGAGTCATTGGACGGCGGAATAGAAAAGAAAGAGATCAAGAAAGAAGATAGAGAATTTTTGGAATTACAGAACTTCATCTTGTTGAAACCAAAAACTTGGTCTCTCGTGGAGTTCGGGGTCCCTCGAAAGGGGTGACCTCACACTTACTACACTCAGGGGATGTCACGGACCAAAGGCTTAGGAAACTAGGAACAGACCCTCGGCTCTAGCGTGGAGGTCCCACCTCACACCCGGAAGACCTTGGAGATTTCCCCCTCCCTAGCCAATGCTGAGCTAGTGTGCCTTGGAGGATGAAGAGAGAGTGAAGAAGTGATACTCTCCAATGCACCCCTAAGGGCCTATTTATAGTTTTCTGGGAATGGCCTGCAAATAACCAACCTCCACTACTCTGAAGATTACCAAAATGCCCCCGGATTGTCCTGCCAACAGCCAAATCTCGTTATTCTAAGCGGCTAATTGCAGTCCACCAGGAGCAGTCCCTCAAGCCGGGCTAACTGAAGGTTAGGCGGGAAGCGGGGTGCGGCCTGGGCGGACGGGAGGCCTGCGAGTGGCGGCCTGGGAGCTGGGTGGCCTGCTTGGTGAGCTGCGGCCTGGCGAGACGGCGATCTGGCGAGCTGAGGCCTGGCGAGATGGCGGCCTGGGAGAGGCGGCAGCCTGGCGAGCTGAGCCCTGGTGAGACGGCGGCCTGGGCGAGCTGAGGCCTGGCGAGACGGCGGCCTGGCAAGGCGGTGGTTTGGTGAGGCGGCGAGCTGGCGAGCTGAGCCCTGGCGAGACGGCGGCCTGGGCGAGGCGGCGGTCCGGCGAGCTTGGGCCTGGCAAAGCGCGGCCTGCTGTGGCCTACTTGCGGGCTGGGGCGGTCTGTGGGCTGGGGCCTGGGCGAGTTTTCAAAGGGGCCTGGGGGAGACAAATATTTCCTCCCCCTACTAGTATATTACTCAGGTCCATCCAAAATTGGCCTCCAGGAGTGCAAAACTCCCAAAAGGTTTAAAAATGTATACCAAGTCTTGTGCCTTGCTTGGGGCCTACTCTACGGGAATACGGGGTTGTACACTTTTTCTTCCACTTGACTAAGTTGCAGAGTTGAAGAACTTACTCCCTCTATTAAAATAAGAAGTTCAAGAAGATAGTTGTTGACATTCTCATCTTCAACAGCAAGTTCAGAGCTCTCTCTCTCTCTCTCTCTCTCTCTCTCTCTGAGATAGAAGAAGAAATAGAGCAACCCATTGCTGCAGTGACTTCACAGCTCAAGCATAACTAATCTTGAAGATCCATTCCTGGAGCTGTGAAGAAGAAATGACTGAATCATTTCAGTTCAGAAAAAAGTAGACTCAGAGATTGTTTCTCTGCAGTTATTCATCAACACCAACCAACCTTTCACATGTAGGATCATTACTGATCTGAGTGTAATCCTGATCTATGAAGGCTGAGTGGTAGGATTCTTATGTGGATCTGAGGTAGGTCTAAGTTCCTGAGATGTCGGATGTTTATCCTCTGAGGTAGGATCCAGTGTTGGATCTAAGTGTAGGGCTTTCCTCTAGGCCTAAGTGTAGGACTTTGCCTAAAGTCTGAGGTAGGTAGTCTGGTGCAGATTACTGAGTTGTAGGTGATTACAACTCTGAGTGTAGGACCTTGGGCTTGAGTGTAGGACTTATAGGAGTCTGAGAGATCCTGAGAGATCTATATTATAAGCTCTTGGAGCCGAGTTTGGAGGAGTTGGCCTTGTCTAACAAGATGTTAGAAAGATGGAAGGGACAGTGGATGTACCCATACTCTGGGTAACCACTATAAATCTTTTGTGTTGATTGTGTGTTCTTGAAAGCAAACCTAAACTAATCACAACTCACCAAAGTTAAAAGAAACCTCAAAAAGGAAGAAAACATGTTCACCCCCCCCCCCTCTAGGTGTTTAGCTACTCTTGAATCTAAAGACTTTCACCATGTCGCATCAACATCGATCCCATGCATTGATAGGATACATTAGTGTAAACCTGAAATTCTTCCTTCCCAGATGGAAGGGCTAGGATTGGTGTGGAGGTAAGTTGATCCTTTAGCACTTGGAATGCAGCCTCACACTGAGGTGTCCACTCACATGGCATACCTTTCTTTGTCAGGGTAGTGAGAGCATGGGAGGCCATTGAAAATCTCTTCTCAAACTTGCGATAGTACCCAGTAAGTCCAAGAAAGCTTTGCACGTCGGTCGTCGACCTCAAAGGCGACCATTCCTTCACAGTACATACCTTAGCCAGGTCTACTGCTAATCCAGCACCACTAATAACATGGCCCAAGAAGTCAACTTCTCAGAGCCAGAACTCGCAATTGTTGAACTTAGCAAATAAGGGGTGCTCTCACAATTTCTTCAAAACTAAGGCCAAGTGTTCAGCGTGTTCCTCTTCTGTCTTCGAGTAGACCAAAATGTCATTGATAAAGATGATGATAAAGATGTCCAAATACGACTTAAACACCATATTCATCAAACCCATAAAAGCAAAAGGGGGTTCGTGAGCTCAAACGGCATCACCGTGAACTCGTATAGGTCATATCACGAACTAAACGTTGTTCTCGGAATATCTTCCTCTTGTATTCTCAACTAATAGTACCCCGAGTGCAAATCCAGTTTGGAAAACCAATGCTGTCCCACCAACTGATCGAATAGCTTATCGATCCGGGGTAAAGGGTATGTGTTCCGCACCATAAGTCGGTTGAGTTTCCGGTAGTCTATGCACAACTTTAGGGATCCATCCTTCTTCTTAACAAATAAAATAGGGACTCCCCAGGGTGATGAGCTAGGGCGAACGAACCCTGATTCTACTAACTCCTACAACTGGACTCTAAACACAGTGAGTTCCTTTGGATCCATTATATAAGGGATCCTTGAGATGGGCTTTGCACCCAATACTAGTTTAATCTAAAAGTCCACTTCTCTGTATGGGGGTAATCCTGGCAGCTTCTCAGGAAATACCTCAGGAAAATCTCGCACTACCAGCATATCCTTCATGCTCGCCGCCATCTCTTTTAGCTCAAAACATATCATGTACACCTCCTCCCCTTTCATATGGGCCTTAAGGGCCTGAATTGAAGACAACAACATTCAGGGTACAAGTGGAATACCTTGAAATATTATCTCAGAGTCTTCGTGCCTCAAGGTGATTTACTTTGCCGCACAATCAATTCTGGCATGGTGTCAATCCAACCATGTCATGCCCAGAATAAGATCGAATTCCGACATCCCCAACACCGTCAAAGGGGTTTCAAAAAGTCTTCCTCCAATATATACTTCCAAATTGCACATGGAGGACGAAGTCATCTCAGAGCCGTCTGGGAGGCGTACTCTCCGAGTAGTACCAGTGAAATATTGTACGCCATCTAAATCTTTTACGAACACCGCCGAGACAAGTGAATGAGGGGCACATGTATCAAATAAGGTGTGGGTTGGTTTTTAACTAACCATCACGGTGCCTAAGTATCAAATTATAAGTCTCAACACTAGATTCCTAACACAACTCAGGCATGCAATGGATGAATGCTCATAATGTATTAATCAAATTATGATATACCTGCAATCACATCCTGAGGATTCCGCTCCTGAGTCATATCCAGAGCAAACATCTGCTCTCTAGCAGGTCCAGGAATCCTTCATCGTGGTCCTCATCCTCGACCATGACCTTGCCCTCGTCCTCGCGGAGCTGCCGGAGTAAAAACAGGGGGAGCATCTCCACCTAGTTGCGGGAAAAAATGACGGTTGTGTCCCGGCTGGTTACATTGAAATCAAACTTGCCCGAATGGCCCTTGTTGCTGAGCCGGCCCTCGAAGGCCTAATTTTTGAGTGTTTTCTTTTTATACTCATGTATGACCGGCATGCGTGTCGAGGTTTGGAAGACACTGCAATTTGAGAAAACTATTGTAAGGCCATAAGGCCATGTACTTGTGTATTTGTACGTTCATTCCGATTGGGTTTATGTAGTGGACATTCATGCTTTTGGCTGGGTTCTTATTATTGCAACTTTTAAATTGCTTCCGCTAGAATGTACTCTGTGTAGGACGTTGGTTATTGGCAGGATGGCTTCCATTGCGCCCAAGTTCTAGATGATCATTTGCTCAAAGTCAAGAACCACATCACCCTTGGTATTAACCATTTGCATGGTCAGTTGACAAAGGCTTGCACCTCACTGACTAAAGATGTGTCTGAAGAAGTTAAAATGGGTAGAAGAAAGTGATCAGGACTAATGTTGAAAGTACAGTTTGGTCTACAAATGTGATCAGAGGATCCTTTAGTCTTGAATAGATAACATATGATAACATCCCTACTTTTACTGACCTGATTAATCAAGCACTGAAAGATGAGAATCAGTATGGTACCCAATACAATGATTAGTATGCAGAACATTATGACACTCAGCAGTCTGATATTCAAGATGGTGCTCAGTGGATTGAACCTTCTACAGCAGCTGAAATTCCTATATTCAGCCCCACTGTTCACCAAATGATAAGAGCTAATGGAAAGTCTCTTGCTGGGGAAGAGGAAGATGTCAGGTTGAGCAAGAAAAGGTACAGGGAAGAAATGGAAATCAGGCCAGACTTTGAACAATGGAGTCCTTAATCCAGGACTATCATTCTATCTCTCTGGGATCTAGTCAAGAACAAGACCACTAAAAGGGGAATACGATGCAGCTCCCTAGAATGGGTCAAGCTTGAGAAGAATGAAAAGGATAGAAGGAATTTCAGAAGGGATAAGAGGTTAGGCAAACTGCTGCCAGATGTCGTGGAGCGCTGCAAGTACTTCCCAAAGCCATACAATTATTTTGAGAAGTAAAGGAAAAAGGAAGGAGACAAAGCAAAGCTGCCAAGAAGTCTAGCAGGGGCATAGTCATTAGAGAACCTGAAACTTAGAAATATTTATTATTTTTCTTAAGGGCTGTAGAAATGTATTTTGTTTTATGCACACAACCAAAACATTAATCCTTCTTTTAATGAAAATCATAATTTTGGTTGTGTATAATTTATCTCGCCTTTCTATTAAAATGTTATATTTGCTGCATATATGTTAGTGTATATCATTATATAAGGTTTTGAATTTTTAAAATAGGGGGAGATTGTTGGGTTCATTGATCATAATGTCCCAAATTTGAAGAAGGTCTACAGGACAATGGTATACACATGTTTGTATCTGATGCATGCTGTAAGTTCTTTGTATGCAGGGGGCTCTTTATTACTTTGATTAGATGGGTTATCCAAGTAACAATGACTGGAGGACATAGGAAAGGATGCTGGGCTAAAATTTGTCCAAGTCCAGATGCGTTCAGTGAAGGCAGTTCACTCAACACCAAATGACCAAAAGAGTTGAGTAAAGACTAGACAGTCAAAGCCCCAGCATTGCTAAGGCAAAAATCTGGTTAAGTCCATAAGCGTTGAGTGAAGGCAGTTCACCCAACGCATAGAGCCAGAAGCGTTGAGTAAATCTCAAGTAGTCAAAGCCACAAAGAATCTGACAAGAAATCTGTCCAAGTCCAGAAGCATTGAGTGAAGACAGTTCACTCAACGCCATGCAGAGAAAGCGTCGACAGAACATTGTTCAGTCAGAGCTGCAGCATTAGTTGATATAGAATTATGTCTAAGGATAGAAGCATTGAAAAATGTCAACTCACTCAATACCTATTCAGCAGAAAAACTATCCAAGGACAGAAGTGTTGAGAAAAGACAGTTCACTCAACGCCTCTTCAATAAAATAGGCAAAGACAGAAAGTGTTGAGTTAAGACAACTCACTCAATGCCTTCATGCAGAGATAATCGACTAAGTCCAGATGTATTGGGTGATGAAGGCTCACTCAATGCCTATTTAGTTAGACTGCAAATGTCTATATTCGTTGAGTGATGACTGACCACTCAATGATTGAAGATGCAGAAACCTGTCCAAGTGTTTTGGCATTAAGTGACAAGACTTCACCTAACGCCTATCCAGAATTATGAATTTGGTTAAGTCCACAGGTGTTGTCTCATGATGACGTCAGGAAAAATTCAAAATGTTGCGGGAACTGAACAGTGAACGACAAATGACATCGCTTGCCTATTGTACAACATTTAATGCAAAAGACTTGTTGCGGCTAGCAACTACCGGTGGTCCAACTACTCAAAGAGTCATTGGACGGCGGAATAGAAAAGAAAGAGATCAAGAAAGAAGATAGAGAATTTTTGGAATTACAGAACTTCATCTTGTTGAAACCGAAAACATGGTCTCTCGTGGAGTTCGGGGTCCCTCGAAAGGGGTGACCTCACACTTACTACACTCAGGGGGATGTCACGGACCAAAGGCTTAGGAAACTAGGAACAGACCCTCGGCTCTAGCGTGGAGGTCCCACCTCACACCCGGAAGACCTTGGAGATCTCCCCCTCCCTAGCCAATGCTGAGCTAGAGTGCCTTGGAGGATGAAGAGAGAGTGAAGAAGTGATACTCTCCAATACACCCCTAAGGGCCTATTTATAGTTTTCTGGAAATGGCCTGCAAATAACCAACCTCCACTACTCTGAAGATTACCCAAATTCCCCCGGATTGTCCTGCCAACAGCCAAATCTCGTTGTTCTATGCGGCTAATTGCAGTCCAGCAGGAGCAGTCCCTCAAGCCGGGCTAACTGAAGGTTAGGCGGGAAGTGGGGGGTAGCCTGGGCGGACGGGAGGCCTGTGAGTGGCGGCCTGGGAGCTGGGCGGCCTGCTTGGTGAGCTGCGGCCTGGCGAGACGGCGGCCTGGCGAGCTGAGGCCTGGCGAGACGGCGGTCTTGGCGAGGCGGCAGCCTGGCGAGCTGAGCCCTGGTGAGACGGCGGCCTGGGCGAGCTGAGGCCTGGCGAGACGGCGGCATGGCAAGGCGGTGGTTTGGCGAGGCGGCGAGCTGGCGAGCTGAGCCCTGGCGAGACGACGGCCTGGGCGAGGCGGCGGTCCGGCGAGCTTGGGCCTGGCAAGGCGCGGCCTGTTGAGGCCTACTTGCGTGCTTGGGCGGTCTGTGGGCTGGGGCATGGGCGAGTTTTCAAAGGGGCCTGGGGGAGACAAATATTTCCTCCCCCTACTAGTATATTACGCAGGTCCATCCAAAATTGGCGTCCAGGAGTGCAAAACTCCCAAAAGGTTTAAAAATGTGTACCAAGTCTTGTGCCTTGCTTGGGGCCTACTCTACGCGAATACGGGGTTGTACACTTCTTCTTCCACTCGACCAAGTTGCAGAGTTGAAGAACTTACTCCTTCTATTAAAATAAGAAGTTCAAGAAGATAGTTGTTGACATTCTCATCTTCAACAACAAGTTCAGAGAGCTCTCTCTCTCTCTCTCTCTGAGATAGAAGAAGAAACAGAGCAACCCATTGTTGTAGTGACTTCACAGCTCAAGCATAACTAATCTTGAAGATCCATTCCTGGAGCTGTGAAGAATAAATGACTGAATCATTTCAGTTCAGAAAAAAGCAGACTCAGAGATTGTTTCTCTGCAGTTATTCATCAACACCAACCAACCTTTCACATGTAGGATCATTACTGATCTGAGTGTAATCCTGATCTATGAAGGCTGAGTGGTAGGATTCTTATGTGGATCTGAGGTAGGTCTAAGTTCCTGAGATGCCGGATGTTTATCCTCTAAGGTAGGATCCAGTGTTGGATCTAAGTGTAGGGCTTTCCTCTAGGCCTAAGTGTAGGACTTTGCCTAAAGTCTAAGGTAGGTAGTCTAGTGCAGATTACTGAGTTGTAGGAGATTACAACTCTGAGTGTAGGACCTTGGGCTTGAGTGTAGGACTTATAGGAGTCTGAGAGATCCTGAGAGATCTATATTGTAAGCTCTTGGAGCCGAGTTTGGAGGAGTTGGCCTTGTCTAACAAGATGTTAGAAAGATGGAAGGGACAGTGGATGTACCCATACTCAGGGTAACCACTATAAATCTTTTGTGTTGATTGTGTGTTCTTGAAAGCAAACCTAAACTAATCACAACTCACCAAAGTTAAAAGAAACCTCAAAAGGAAGAAAACATGTTCACCCCCCCCCCCCTCTAGGTGTTTAGCTACTCTTGAATCTAAAGACTTTCACCATGTCGCATCAACATTGATCCCATGCATTGATAGGATACATTAGTGTAAACCTGAAATTCTTCCTTCCCAGATGGAAGGGCTAGGATTGGTGTGGTGGTAAGTTGATCCTTTAACACTTGGAATGCAGCCTCACACTGAGGTGTCCACTCACATGGCATACCTTTCTTTGTCAGGGCAGTGAGAGCATGGGAGACCATTGAAAATCTCTTCTCAAACTTGCGATAGTACCCAGTAAGTCCAAGAAAGCTTTGCACGTCGGTCGTCGACCTCAAAGGCGACCATTCCTTCACAGTAAATACCTTAGCTAGGTCTACTGGTAATACAGCACCACTAATAACATGGCCCAAGAAGTCAACTTCTCAGAGCCAGAACTCGCACTTGTTGAATTTAGCAAACAAGGTGTGCTCTCTCAATTTCTTCAAAACTAAGGCCAAGTGTTCAGCGTGTTCCTCTTTTATCTTCGAGTAGACCAAAATGTCATTGATAAAGATGATGACAAAGATGTCCAAATACGACTTAAACAACATATTCATCAAACCCATAAAAGCAAAAGGGGGTTCGTGAGCCCAAACGGCATCACCGTGAACTCGTATAGGTCATATCTCGAACTAAACGTTGTTCTCGGAATATCTTCCTCTTGTATTCTCAACTGATAGTACCCCGAGTGCAAATCCAGTTTGGAAAACCAATGCGGTCCCACCAACTGATCGAATAGCTTATCGATCTGGGGTAAATGGTATGTGTTCTGCACCATAAGTCGGTTGAGTTTCCTGTAGTCTATGCACAACTTTAGGGATCCATCCTTCTTCTTAACAAATAAAATAGGGACTCCCCAGGGTGATGAGCTAGGGCGAACGAACCCTGATTCTACTAACTCCTACAACTGGACTCTAAACACAGTGAGTTCCTTTGGATCCATTACATAAGGGATCCTTGAGATGGGCTTTGCACCCAATACTAGTTTAATCTAAAAGTCCACTTCTCTGTGTGGGGGTAATCCTGGCAGCTTCTCAGGAAATACCTCAGGAAAATCTCGCACTACCAGCATATCCTTCATGCTCGCCGCCATCTCTTTTAGCTCAAAACATATCATGTACATCTCCTCCCCTTTCATATGGGCCTTAAGGGCCTGAATTGAAGACAACAACATTCAGGGTACAAGTGGAATACCTTGAAATATTATCTCAGAGTCTTCGTGCCTCAAGGTGATTTACTTTGCCGCACAATCAATTCTGACATGGTGTCAATCCAACCATGTCATGCCCAGAATAAGATCGAATTCCGACATCCCCAACACCGTCAAAGGGGTTTCAAAAAGTCTTCCTCCAATATATACTTCCAAATTGCACATGGAGGACGAAGTCATCTCAGAGCCGTCTGGGAGGCGTACTCTCCGAGTAGTACCAGTGAAATATTGTACGCCATCTAAATCTTTTACGAAGACCGCCGAGACAAGTGAATTAGGGGCACATGTATCAAATAAGGTGTGGGTTGGTTTTTAACTAACCATCACGGTGCCTAAGTATCAAATTATAAGTCTCAACACTAGATTCCTAACACAATTCAGGCAAGCAAAGGACGAATGCTCATAATGTATTAATCAAATTACGATATACCTGCAATCACATCCTGAGGATTCCGCTCCTGAGTCATATCCAGAGCAAACATCTGCTCTCTAGCAGGTCGAGGAATCCTTCATCGTGGTCCTCATCCTCGACCATGACCTTGCCCTCGTCCTCGCGGAGCTGCCGGAGTAAAAACAGGGGAGCATCTCCACCTAGTTGCAGGAAAAAATGACGGTTGTGTCCCGGCTGGTTACATTGAAATCAAACTTGCCTGAATGGCCCTTCGGGTTGCTGATGAGGTTGGAACTATGGAGGTGGAGGCAATGCTAGGTGTGGGGTCGGGAGCTCCATCCTAAATTCTAGTGGAAGTGTTTGCCACCTCTTTGGTTTCCTCTTCCACCTCTAATATTTTTTCTCCTCCTATAGTTGGGACCTGCTTCCATCACACCTTCTGCAAGTCTCTTACTACTAGCCTGAACTCCCAAGTGATTCACCTCTAAAATTTTTGCCATATCAATTATCTTCGCCATGCTTGCGACCGCTATAAACAAAAGTGCTTGCCTTAGGGGATCTCGCAAGCCTTTGTAAAACCATTTTGCGTACCCACGATCATACAAATTGTATGAGTCAATGAACCTGGCGAGTGACGAAACTCCCGTTGATACTCCACGACTGACTTCGATCCCTTTTTCAGCTATAAGAATCTTTCCTCGAGCTCATCACGAGTAGTGGAGGGAAAAAATGTTCTAAGAAAGCCTTAAAAAACACGTTCCAGCTGATGTCGGTGTATACACGTCCATGAAAAGTGGAGACCATAAGGGACTTCCACCACCTTTTTGCATGCGACTCTAGGACAAACACAACTAAGGTAACAGCCATACTAGACGGGCATCTGATTCCGACCATCAGTTCCTGTATAGTGTCTATCCATTCCTCAGTGCGAACAACCGACTCAGTCTTGTGGTAGACGGGTGGAGAAAGTGCTCGAAAGGTATTCAACCAGTTAGAGCTCGGGGCATGTTGTTGCACCGGAGCCTGTTGAGACCTGAAGTCATCCAAGATTGTAGTTAGGGTCTGCCCCAACTCTGATTGTTAGAACGGAGTAGGGATCGGAGGGGTAGGAATGCCCGTCGTCGGCTCTGTATATACCAGAATCTACGAATAAAGGTACAAACCCAATGTCAGGTTGGATAATCGTAAGGTAACAACTAGACATACTTAGTGTGAATTACACATGGGCACACCACTGCTTCCGCTATGTCAGTTTGACCCTCGTTGCAATATGATACCATTTGTAAGACCCCCCCCCCCCTCTCGGAGCACAACACACGACCGAGGGGAGTCTTATGCCCAGAACAGCCTCCTCGCGGTAGCGTTAACACACGGGTCGATTGGTACTATAAGACGCCTATTCTGTCGGCTCATCACAATATCATTCGTGTCAACCCAACATAAGAAAGTATAGAAGTCATATCATCAGATTAAGTGCATGTCCAAATATAGGACATGAATAATAAGGAACAACATAAGCTCCTTAATATCAGAGTACAAACGAAAATTGCCCGAAGGCTACACCACACGCTCAACTCACATCAGTCACCGACTGCAGCGAGGGTATCGTCGTATCAGGCCCGGTGTAACACCTCCCCTGTAATGACCGTATAATATGGGTCCGGCCGGGGCCCCACAACATACAGACGTCACAGCTTCAGTATTATAAAATGATATAGCTACCCAAACTCAAAACTCAAAACACATTACAGCGGAAACAACAAAAGAGACTAGAAGTTATCCACGCCTACAAGAGTAACAAAATGGCCTTAAGGCCTTACAACAAGAGTGAATCCAAACTCAAATAATACATCAGTCCTGAAAGTGCATAAGCACACCTAGTCTACCTCGGCATGCAAGCCGGTCACCAAGGGCATCAAAACATACAATGTCATAAAGAGTAGAGCTACAGCAAAACGTTAACACTTCATGAGGCTTAGGCCTTTCTGGCCAGCGAGCTAGCTTCTACTTGCGATCCTTGCCCTGTAAAAATTATTAGTAACGTGGGTCAGCAAAGGCTGACCTCAAACTGTGTAACAAACACATCTCCTCCCAGCCGCCCCTAACGGACCCTGGGGTATTCCTCCAACCTGCAAGTTAGCACTCCGTATGCAATAATCATAAGCAAGAAAAGAAACTAAGGAAACAGGCTTGGATGTCTCAAACATCATACATGTTCTCTATTGTTGAGCATATAATAATAGGGCCTACTATGCAACATGAATGCAACACCCGGGCTTCACCCAAGGCACCCTAAAGCGTATGCATCTAGCACAGCATCACATCATTTGAGTACTCATCATTTCTCAATTGGCATAAAGCCGCAAACAAAAAGGGGAACCACAATCCCCCAATGGCATACAAGCCGCCACACGGAACTCTTGCCAAGGCCCCACCCGCTCACGGTCGCAGACCCGGGCTTGCCGGCAAACTCTGACTTCTCATGTCAGGATTCCGTCCAACACACTGACCGATTCTAAGAACCCTTGTTGGACCCCACCCGCACATGGCCTCATTGCCCGGGCTTGTCCCATGCTCGGTGTTCTCGTCAGTCGCACACAAAGGGGACTAGTCTCGCCGGGACACTTCCCACACATGACTTGCATGTCACGAGATAGCCAGCCGACCACGGAGACACAACCACGCCTTGGCACATCACAAACCAAGACATTTCCACCATAATCCCTCATATGTACTGCAGCGTTCCCGCGCATTAAGGAAACCATCTACCACTCATGCCGAGCTAACCTTGTTCCCCAAGGAAACCATCTACCGCCAATGAGGAGCTAACCTTGTCTGGTACCGGCCACACGTACTCATGCAAGGTAAAGGGAAGAACATCACGAACAACACGAACATCACAAACGTCCCCTTGCCGCAGCGGATTTATACGAATCCTTAAACCTCGTATGCAACATCACCGAGTCGGACTAATGGTCGCGACTATGGCTTCACCCACCATGCCTAATCCACTAACGGAGCGGATCTCTAATGCAAAAATCATGCTGGGGACGGACTCAATCGACCCGGAGGTTCCTCTTGAACCTTGGTGACCCAAACCCCTCTCATTTGAATGTTTGGTGCCCAAATACTAGAAAAGAAAAGATGCTAAAACATGCATCCTAAAACCGAGAGGAGAAGTGTAGTTACCTTCCGACTCCTCTTCCTAGCCATGGAAAAATAGCCGGATTAAAACCTTCGCAACGATCTAGCCTCCACAGATCTGGACTCGGCTCGCGATTTGGAGCTCCGAAGCCTTTCCAACAGCCGAATCTCTGCTTCACCTTCTTCCTTGCTCTCCCCTCTCTCTAGAACTTTAGTAAGAGAAAGCTTGGAGGAGAATGAGGATTTCTAACCCTATTCTTGGACTTTACTCAGCAAGAGCGATCCTGGACCATCAGATCCCAAAAGAAAGGAAAGAACGGCCATGATCCGAACTGAAAAACAAAATACCTGGGCCGAACACGGCTTGTGATACGCCCATGTCCAAGGTCGTGTTCCCCAATCGACGCCGACACCTTCGCACCCAAAACAGGACACGGGTCCTTGACACGCCCGTGTCACTCCTAACACGGTCGTGTCCAACCTGAACACGTCTGGGCTCCAAGTCGTGTCCAACCCCTCACACGTACCGGCTTTCAACCTGAGAAGGACACGGCCTGGGACACGCCCGTGTCTCAGGCCGTGTTCGAAGCCTCGATGATCGTCGAACGCAGATCTTGATCGTCGAACGCAGCCTGCTGGGGAAAAATCGTCGACCGCAGGTCCAAAATCGTCAAATGGAGATCTTGATCGTCGAACGCAGCTTGGCACAGCGGGACACGCCCTGTGACACGCCTGTGTTACAGGCCGTGTACCCCTACCCGACGATCGCCACTCGACGATCGACAATCGACACTCGACGATCGTCGAACCGAGGGGGCACGCCTGGGACACGGGCTCCGACACAGGCGTGTCAGAGGGCGTGTCCCTCTTCTAGTCGACAAAAGAGTGAAAAAATGTCGACTTCCCCAGGATCTCAACGAACCCGGTTCGACATGGCCATGGACACGCCCGTGTCCTTGGCCGTGTGACTCTCAGCTAAGACCCAAACTTGGCCAGAAACGCTGGTCGTCCCTCTACAAATTTTGGGGCGTTACACCCGGTCACCCTGGCCCGACTGCCCTCCTGCATGACCTGCTATTGTTGTTCTATCTATTGGGTTTCCTCCTAAAATGGAAGGCGTAGCAACTGCTAGTCATAAAAACTAAGTGACTATCACATTTGCTCACCCTAGCGGCTCTTAGGCACCGGGCAGAAGAAAGAAGGAAAGTACAATATAATATATATATATATATATGTATATATATATATATATATATATATATATATATGTATATATATATATATATATATACATGTATATATATATACATGTATATATATATACATGTATATATATATATATATACATATATATATATATATACGAGTGATAGGCACGGGCCTCCGGCCCGATGGCCACACACCACAGTACCCTGACGGCGACGGCCCGCACCCCCCCCCCCCCCCCACCCCCCACCCCCCACCCCCCCCCCCCCCCCCCCGGCGGGCTCCGCATGCCCCCCGGGTCGATGTGGCACCTTTTTTATAATTTAAATTTTACTTTTTATATTTTAATATATTTTAATAAACATTTTTAATATATTTTATATATTAATATTTTAATTTAAGTTTTTAATATATTTTATATTTCATTTTTTATAATTTAAAAAAAAATTAAAAAAACAAATCTCACGGTCTTCGCTGGCGACGGCGGCGAAGCCGCCAGCGGCCTGACCGGAGTCCCCCAGAGGGTGCGTCGGGATCAGGAGAACCTGCCGGCAGGTTCGCCTGATCCCGCCGCACCCGCTGGGGGACTCCGGTCAGGCCGCCGGAGGCTCCGCCGCCGGCGCCGGCGATGTCCGTGAAAATCGAGGGAGGGGAAATCGTGGATCGGGAATTAAGAGAGAGAGGGAGTGAGGTTTTGGGGATTTTTTTATTGGCAGACCAATTTTGTTGTTTGCAGCCCCAGATCCAATGGTTCTGGATCAAAACTCTCAAATCCGACGGCCACCTATTTTCTTCATATTTTCGAACTCACGCTATTGGCAGACCACCATATATCTTTTTAGAAGAGTATATATATATATATAACTATGAGTACAAGCAGGTGGTATAAATTTATTTATCATCAAAGTAGCAAATCAATATCATGTAGCAAGTAGTAGCATCATTCTGCGGTATCAATTAATAAAGGTGGAAGCAATCAACCATAACACTTATGATTCTACAACATAAAAGTAGCTTAACTTATAAAAATGCTCATACATATTTATAAGTTAAGCATTGGCTTAACAGAAAGTAACTTAAAATATAAGAGTGCTCATATAAACTTATATGATAAGGATCTTGTGTAATGCAATGCAATGGAATGTTATGAATTCAACATGATGACTCGACCGTGCACACACACACACACACACACACACACACACACACTGCTATGCCGATAAAGTTTTAGTTCCCACTTTTTGAGCAGGTAGCTAACGTCTCAGGCGTCATCCGTCGTGACCAGACGGTGATAGTTGAGCGGGCGTCTCCACTACTAGGTAGGTATCTACACTACCAGGCTCAGGCCTTCGTACGCCTCAATGCTAAGAACACAATAGCGGAGCCCATGCGTTCTACGGCTCAGAGGGGTATCAGGTAGATGTACGCCAAGAATATAGCCCAAACTGGACAATCGATGTGGCACAGAAGGGGCCTCTGGGAGCGTATAACCAAAGGACCCAGCACAACTGTCCACAGGTACGAAAGGGGCCTCGGGAATGCGCACCGGGGACACAGCCCAGCCGCCCAAGGTTTATCTGTCAACTCTCATCGGTGTGACGATCGACGAGCCCGTAGACCTGCCACACTATGCTTAACCTAGGATTATGACACTGCATGTCAACTCACACCGCATGCAAGTACACTTGGCCAAGCCAATAAACATTCATGGGCTCCAACTGAGTCCCTTATCATCATACCAATCTAGTGCGGTCAAGTACGCACGCACTTCCAACCCTTTCGCATTTTCGTGCTCCCAAGCATCCAAGGGTTGACCATTAACATAGGTGGCAAGCCACCTTATACACCACACTAGTCCCACACTACTACTCGTAGGGAGACACAACTTTAATGAGTGGACTACTCTAATCATTCCTTCAATACTTGAGATCAAGATTCAACATATTACATGGTCATGGAATTTACCTCATCCGATTCTTTTCTTATATTTGAGCATTCCACAAATCATTTATACCTCTACCTAATCAGCACATCTTTATAAAGGATACATTGCTTATTCCTCCAAAGTTTGTTATTCACTGCACAGCTATAGATTACATATTCAATCATCATGCATCATTATCAAGCGCATCCTTACCGTATTTCACGAATAACCTTTTGTTTATACACTATTCAAAACCATTAGCTTATCAAAGTAATGAATTCATAAGATAAAGTCACACAATCCCAATTTCATGAATAAACCATTTGTTTTTATAAACCCTTTTTTTATATGTAGTAAGTTCACCCAATCCAAATAACATTTGACTACGATCATCTTATGGAACCCAAATAGCATAGTCACTTTGATTGAACATTCCTGGGGCTACCAGACTCCCCAATCAATGGGCAACTATCTGTTGGAAAGGTCTTTCCGAGGGCTACAACTCTCGTGTTCAGCCCAAGGCTAAAAAGTACACGGATCATGGCTTAAATCAAGTATGAAGTCCGTTGCGCACAGAAAATAGATTTCTGCATACATCTTAAAGTCAAACGAACGACGTTGGTTCATCTTCTTCCTTTAACCATTCATACAAATTACAAACAACTCTTCCTCCTCTCTTATTCATCATCAATAGACCACCATTCTTCACAAAACCAAGTCCATCACCCTCATAATGAAGGGAGGAAAGGTTGAAGACAATAAAACCCGAGGATAAAGGTCCTAGCGTGGTCTCTACCTAGGAGATCATCATTTCTCACTGAAGACAAACTCTTTTGAGTCGACATCTCTGTTATTCATAACTAAAGATCTAGCAATAAGGGAGAGGGTAGGAAGCTCACCTCATTTCCGGCCATATATCTCATTATCCTCCTCGGCGGCATGTTCGGTTTCCTCGTCGGTATCGTCCTTCACAGAAAAGAAGTTCAGAGTTCGTCCAGGAACTTCTGACAACGTCTTCGTTCTCGTCGGGCTCGACACAGTTTCAACAAGAAGAACGATGATAACTATTTCCATGTATTCTTTTTTATAAGAGAGGATTAGGGTTTAGGTTACTTCGTCACGTGTCACCCAATCATTAGACCGCCCATCATCGCTTTAAATATGTCTTGTTTGGTCAGACCGATCATAAGTAGCCATTTCAGCCTGCACATAGGAATCAGTAAACACAGTCTGAGCCGAAAATCTCCAAGTCAGATTCGTCAAGTACCCCTATACACACTTGACGAATCGTCATAATACAATGTGTAGTCTCGACGAATCGGCTCGATCCTTCTGATGAATTCGTCGTCCAACTCAACAAATTCATCGAGTTTACCCGACGATATTTGACGAATCTGCACAAATCCCGCTGAATTTCTTCTAAGTTATTTTCGACGAATTCGGACTAAACCCAGCCCGACGATATTTGACGAATCTGCACAAATCTCGCTGAATTGCTTCTAAGTTTTTTTCGACGAATTCGGTTAAGCCCAACCCAACGATACTAGATGAATCTACACAAATCCCGCTGAATTGCTTGTAAGTTATTTTCGACGAATTTGGCTAATACCAACCTGATGAATACTTCAAGTCCATGCGTCGTATGCGTCGAGTATTACTCGACGATACCCAACGAATAGTACTTGTCTCCCCGAAACTATTTAAGTCTAATTTGTCGCATGCATCGAGTATCACTCGACGCTTTGTCGAGGTGTCATGGTCACTCGACGAATCTCGATGAATCTCGACGAATCCCTACTGGCCAAAATTATTCTAAGTCTCATTCTTCTCATACGTCGAGTGTCACTCGATGTTGGGCCACCAGTCAACGCACTCGACGCTTGTCGAATCCGGTGCACCCCGAGCCTGTGTTAAGTCTCTTGACTCAAAACACATGAGCACGAAATGAGATGTTCAATAGGTATAGAGGAAAAGTGGATGTACCTAGGCTATGAGGTCTCACTATAAATATCTGTGTGATGATCTATATGTGTGTGTGTTTTATATTTCTTATAATTTGCTAAATTTTGATAAGTAGCAAAGAAAGTGCAAAGCCACCTATTCACCACCATTTAGTTGAGGTAAAATACCATAAAATCAAACTATCATCCTGAAGATTAGCGGATACAGGCAGCTATCCGCTTGTTTTTTCTTTGATCATCAATAATGGACTAAGAAGTAGAGACTATCGGTTTCTTGGTATGGAGCGGTCAGCTTGCCTAACCGCTCAGTTGTTGCGGTCTGAAATTTTTTATCTACCTATCCGCATGTTGTATTCTAGTTCCACATCATATTTTGTATTTTCTTTCTCTTCTCCCAATAAATAGGAAGTCATACATGTGTAACTCAACCTTTTGTAAAATGAAGAGCTTGTTATTTAGATTTTTTCATATAGTATCAGAGCTAGGTTTGATCCTAGGATCTGTGGGTTATGGGGCCAACCACGCTTCCATTGCGCCTTGAAAATTCTGGAATATTGATGCGCGAGCGGTAAGATTACCGTTCACGGCCAAGTAATAAAAGGGAGGAGTAGCTTCCCCAAGTATCAATCTCACGTGGAGTGCAAGTAAGGAGCATGGATTCCGCTTTCTGAGAAATGAATGAAAGTGCTAAGCAAAAACAAGGGGGTTTGATTTTGTGTTTCCTACACTAAGCAGCATTAATCTAGTGCGGGTCGTCGTCACCGCGTCGCTAGGGTGAATTACACCAAAGTGTAATAGCGGAGACGAACAAACTAACGAGCGTCGCAAACACCTCTTCGCTACACGCGCTTCTAGCAGTCGCTAGAACGGCTCAAATACCGCTTTATTTAACAAAGACGAAGCTCATCAACACACATCATCATCAAGAAATCACCACACCAAACCATAGCAAGACCTTGAACAAAACATGGTTATTAAACCTCAAGCATGCTAACACAAGTTCAGGTTAAAGCGAATACAAGAAAAGAGGGGGTGAAATACAACCAAGCACTTGAAGGCTCTCCAAGATTCTCAGCCGGAAGCGAGGGTTGTCAAGCCTCGTCCTAGCTCGGTCTTTGGAAGGTATCCGGGATCCCGAAGGGCTGTCACTTCCTTCTTCACACCCGTCTTCTTCGTGTTGTGGTCGCTGACTCCAATCAGAGTGAAAAGCTCCGCAAGATCTGCAACTAAGAACTCAAACGGTAGCTTGGTGGTCGGCAATGGCGATGGCAGTTGGAGACGAAGCTTTAGCAAGCTCTTTGGAGGAGAATGGGTGGCCGGATTTGTAACACCCCAAAATTTTGAGAGAGGGTCGACCAGCATTTTCTGTCCAAGTTTGGTTTCTGGCAGGGGGCACACGGCCTGGGACACGGGCGTGTCCCAGGGCGTATCAGGCTCCAGTCGACGTTTTGGTCGAGAGGTCGACGAATTTCGCTCAACGATGTGTCGAGACAAGGCACACGGCCTGAGACACGGGCGTGTCTCAGGGCGCGTCGAGCCCGTTTCGACGATCGATCCAGGGAGTCGACGATTTTAGCTCGACGATGCGTCGAGACAAGGCACACGGCCTAGGACACGGGCGTGTCCAAGGCCTTGTCAGTCAGTCGACGAACTTCTCTCGACGAAGTTCACTCGACGAGTGTCGAGTGTCGAGATAGGGGCACACGGCCTATGACACGGGCGTGTCATAGGGCGTGTCCCGCTTGGTCGACGAACTTCGCTCGACGAAGTATCGAGACAGTGGACACGGCCTGGAGCCCAGGCGTGTTGAGGTAGACACGGGCAAGGACACGGGCGTGTCCAATACCCGTGTAGTTCTCGGGTTGTTTTCGGGGCTGTGTCGATGGAGGCACACGGCCGACCACATAGCCGTGTCAGTTGGAACACAGGCGTGCCAGGTCGAACACGGGCGTGTCGGATGCTTGTGTGTTGTTCCAGGAGTGTCGGTTTTGATGGCAAATGAGGGACACGGCCCTGGACACGGGCGTGTGCCAGGCCGTGTTCGGCCCAGATACTTTATTTGTTAGACGGATCGTGGCCGCTCTTTCCCTTATTTTGGGATCTGATGGTCCAGGACTGCTCTTGTGGAGTTAAGTCCAAGAATAGGGTTAGAAACCCTCATTCTTCTCCAAGATTTCTCTTACTAAAATTTTAGAGAGAAGGGAGAGCAAGGAAGAAAGTGAAGTAGAGATCCGGCTGTTGGAGAGGCTTCGGTGCTCCAAATCGCGAGCCGAGTCCAGATTCGTGGAGGCTAGACCGTTGCGAAGGTTTTCATCCGGCTATTTTTGTCATGGCTAGGAAGAGGAGTCGGAAGGTAACGACACTTCTCCTCTCGGTTTTATGATGCATGTTTTAGCATCTTTTCTCTTCTAGTTTTTGGGCACCAAACACTCAAATGAGAGGGGTTTGGGTCGCCAAGGTTCAAGAGCAACCTCCGGGTCGATTGAGTCCGTCCCCGGCATGTTTGCATTAGAGATCCGCTCCGTTAGTGGATTAGGCATGGTGGGTGAAGCCGTAGTCGCGACCGTTAGTCCGACTCGGTGATGTTGCATACGAGCTTTAAGGATTCGTAGAGATCCGTTGCGGCAAGATGTCGTTTGTGATGTGGTGATGTTTTCCCCTTTTTCTCAAGTGAGTACGTGTAGTCGGAACCGGACAAGGTTAGCTCTTCAATGGCAGTAGATGGTTTCCTTGGTGGACAAGGTTAGCTCCACATGAGTAGTAGATGGTTTCCTTGGTGCGCGGGAACGCTGCAGTACAAATGAGGGACTAGGGTGGAATTGTCTTGGTTTGTGATGTGCCAAGGCGCGACTGTGTCTCCGTGGTCGGCTGGCTATCCCGTGACGTGCAAGTCATGTGTGGAAAGTGTCCTGGAGAGACTAGTCCCCTTCTGTGAGACTGACGAGAATGCCAAGCATGGGGCAAGCCCGGGCAATGAGGCCATGAGCGGGTGGGGTCCAGCAAGGCTTCTTAGAATCGGTTAGTTGTGTTTGTTGGAATCCTGACATGAGACGTCAGAGCTTGCAGGCAAGCCTGGGTCTAAGACCTTAAGCGGGTGAGGCCTAGGAAAGAGTTCCATGTGGCGGCTTGTGTGCTGTTGGGGGGAATTGTGTCTCCCTTTTTGTTTGCGGCTTTATGCCAATGGGGAAACGATGAGTACCCAATTGATGTGATGTTGTGCTAGATGCATACGTTATAGGGTGCCTTGGGTGAAACCCGGGTGGTTGCATACATGTTGCATAAGTAGGCCCCTTTTATATTATATGCTCAACCGGTAGAGAACGTGTATGATGTTTGAGACATTCAAGCTTGTTCTTAATGCACTTCCTGTTTATATTTATATGTTGCATACGAAGTGCTGACTTGCAGGTTGGAGTGTTGAAACCGAAAATCGGTCTCCTATGGAGTTCGACCATTGGGGAAGGGGTGACCGCGCACCTACTACCCTCAAGCGAACGATCTAAGCACAAGAATAGGAACACAAGGGACAGACCCAAGGTCTCAGCGTGGAGGACCCGCCGCATACCCGGAAGACTAGCAAACTCTTCCCCTCCCAAGCCAAGGGCTGAGCTAAGGCACCTTCGGAGGGCTCTCTTGGCCGACTGGAACATCCAAGGAGGATCTCGAGATCCACTCCCAAACTAGAGGTGCCACCTCGGGTCTATGTACAATGTTCCCCGCCCGCCTTACTATTGGCACAAAACCGCCCAGCAGCCCTACTCTACGCAGCCCCAATTGGGTCGCTAACAGCAGAACTCCGCTACTCTGAAAGGATGACAACGGGCCATCAGGGGCTTCCCGGCATCTATACCTCGGGGCCAACACGGGGGGAGCGGTTCACGAACACACCGCTCGCCCAAGACAGGAAGAGTAAACTATATTCACAGAGCATCACAGATATGAAAAAATATTACAGGAATATAAATTCCATACTCAGCACGCAGGCCGGCAATATAAACAAAAAGGCCTTCGAGGGCCGGCACAAGCTTGGGCTTAAGCCCGCTACTCCTCGCTTGGTACTGCAACACCTGTACGCCAACGTCTCGACGAGCGGCGGCCAACTAGTCATCGGTCGGCTAATATAAGCGGGCCAAACATATTGCGCACACCCCCTTTTTGCAGGCTACGGAGCGCATTCCCTGCAAGCGGCTAAATAAACAACTTCCTCGGAGTCTTCTCTGGGAACCCCAGAACATCACCAATCCGGCTCACACGTCCGGATGGGCTTCACACAGCATGCCTAAACCCGTACTCACACTTCCGGGCACTAATGCAATTAACTGCGGGGACGTACACGTCAACCCGTCGGAAAGCTCCCTTCTCCCCACCCGTTGGTGGAGAGGAGCTTCCATGCAAACATGTAAACTGAGGGCTTCACCTGCCCAAGTTGAAACATCGTTACCCTTGTCGCGTGCTTAGCGGCGGGGCCGGGAGAGGAGCTCCGGGTTGATCCTACTGCGTGTGGCCGCATCGGTGGTCGATCTCCACTCCAGGCCGAGCCTTGCTCCAGGCCGAGCCTTGCTCCAGGCCGAGCCTCGCTCCAGGTCGAGCCTCGCTCCAGACCGGGCCTCGCTCCAGGCCGAGCCTCGCTCCAGGCCGAGCTTGACGCCGGGAGAAGGGGAGGTCGAGGTGTGCTGCTCCGGGTCGGGAAAAATAGTGGATCGGCCCGGGTGCTCCAGGCGGTTGGAAAAAGAGGGAGAGGGGCGGCCGCGTCCTGCCTTGCCGGCGACGGGAGAGAGAGGGGGCGGGCGGCCCCTTGCTGTTTCAGGCCAAAAGTGAGAGATGGAGATGCGGCTCGGGTTGCCACTACAGGCGGCGGCGGCGAGAGAGAGGAGGTGGGCTCGGGCCGCTGATCCAGGCGACGAGAGAGAGAAGATGGAGGCGCGGTCGGGGCTGTGCTACTCCAGCCGACGGGAGAGAGAGATGGGGGCGCAGGGTTGTCTTGCTCCAGGCCGACGAGAGAGCGGGGAAGGGGGCAACGGAAGCTGGGCTCCGGATCCGCCGGGCTAGGGTTCCACTCCGCCTTTTTCTTATTCCCCGGCTTCCATTTTCCCTTTTTCTTTTCGCTGCTGTCCCCGACCCCAGCCTTTTTACTTCCTTTTTCTTTTTCCCCCTTTTGCTCCTTACCCCCGCTTCTCCTTTTTTCCCAAAATCCCTGCCTCTCCCCCCCTATCTTATCACCTATCAGTAATATATATATAATATATTATATATATTATAATACAATATATAATATATATATATATATAAATCAAAGCGCATAAAACCTCCGCACGCACGCACGAGGACCCGCACGCCTCCGAACAAGGACGCACCAACTCGTCACCCACAACACGCCCCTAGGCTGGCATTTGGGGAGGGTCCCACTCGCCCGGCTACGGGGTTGTACACAATCCCCGCTCTTTGCGAGCTTGGTACAAGCTCGGAAAGAATCATCCAACCCAACGTATCCGGCGAGTGGGAGCCGACCCAAAAAAAAAGTTTGAGAGAAACTGAAATCTGCGCTTGGAGCATCGGTCTCTCCACGACCTTTCTGATATTTTGAATCGCTCGATACCCTTTGGCTCACTGCTATCGAATTACCCTTATAACATTACTTACAACAAGTATACCATTTCTCGTGATATCGTGAAACAACAAAGCCATATATTTTGTATCCCCTTGTGCACGCGGAGCTAATCCTTTCCCCCCAGGTGTGCCTACAGCTTTGCTAGCTAATGAGAGCCTGACAGCGAGTCTACTCGGGGCCGAGCAGCACTCGGGGTCCCTTACCCCCCAGGTGTGCCTTCAACCCCGCCAGCTAGTGGGAGCCTGACAGCGAGTCTACCCGGGGCCGAGCAGCACTCGGGGTCCTACAAAATATCCAAACTCTCTCTCCAAACTCCAAACTCTCTCCCTTACCCCCCAGGTGTGCCTACAGCCCTGCCAGCTAGTGGGAGCCTGACAGCGAGTCTACCCGGGGCCGAGCATCACTCGGGGTCCTGCAAAAACCTCCAAGAACCAATCCTTTCCCCCCAGGTGTGCCTACAGCCCTGCCAGCTAGTGGGAGCCTGACAGCGAGTCTACCCGGGGTCGAGCATCACTAGGGGTCCTGCAAAAACCTCCAAGAAGCAATCCTTTCCCCCCAGGTGTGCCTACAGCCCTGCCAGCTAATGAGAGCCTGACAGCGAGTCTACCCCGGGCCGAGTAGCACTCGGGGTCTTGCAAAATATCCAAACTCTCTCTCCAAACTCCAAACTCTCTCCCTTACCCCCCAGATGTGCCTACAGCCCTGCCAGCTAGTGGGAGCCTGACAGCGAGTCTACCCGGGGCCGAGCATCACTTGGGGTCCTGCAAAAACCTCCAAGAACCAATCCTTTCCCCCCAGGTGTGCCTACAGCCCTGCCAGCTAATGAGAGCCTGACAGCGAGTCTACCCGGGGCCGAGCAGCACTCGGGGTCCTGCAAAATATCCAAACTCTCTCTCCAAACTCCAAACTCTCTCTCTTACCCCCCAGGTGTGCCTACAGCCCTGCCAACTAGTGGGAGCTTGACAGCGAGTCTACCCGGGGCCGAGCATCACTCGGGGTCCTGCAAAAACCTCTAAGAACCAATCCTTTCCCCCCAGGTGTGCCTACAGCCCTGCCAGCTAATGAGAGCCTGACAGCGGGATCTGCTCGGGGTCCACTACTACCACCATCGAGTGACTTCCAGCCCTGCCAGCTAGGTGAGAGCCTAATAGCAGGATCTGCTCGAGGCCCAAGGATGACACCGAGTGACTCCCAGCCCTGCCAGCTTGGTGAGAGCCTGACAGCGGGATCTGATCGGGGTCCACTACTACCACCATCGAGTGACTTCCAGCCCTGCCAGCTAGGTGTGAGCCTAACAGCGGGATCTGCTCGAGGCCCAAGGATGACACCGAGTGACTTCCAGCCCTGCCAGCTAGGTGAGAGCCTGACAGTGGGATCTGCTCGGGGTCCACTACTACCACCATCGAGTGACTTCCAGCCCTGCTAGCTAGGTGAGAACCTGACAACGGGATCTGCTCGAGGCCCAAGGATGACACCGAGTGACTTCCAGCCCTGCCAGCTAGGTGAGAGCCTGACAGCGGGATCTGCTCGGGGTCCACTACTACCACCATCGAGTGACTTCCAGCCCTGCCAGCTAGTGGGAGCCTGACAGCGGGATCTGCTTGAGGCCCAAGGATGACACCGAGTGACTTCCAGCCCTGCCAGCTAGGTGAGAGCCTGACAGCGGGATCTGCTCGTGGTCCACAACTACCGCCATCGAGTGACTTCCAGCCCTGTCAGCTAGGTGAGAGCCTGACAGCGGGATCTGCTCGAGGCCCAAGGATGACACCGAGTGACTTCCAGCCCTGCCAGCTAGGTGAGAGCCTGACAGCGGGATCTGCTCGGGGTCCACTACTACCACCATCGAGTGACATCCAGCCCTGCCAGCTAGGTGAGATCTTGACAGTGGGATCTGCTCGAGGCCCAAGGATGACACCGAGTGACTTCCAGCCCTGCCAGCTAGGTGAGAGCCTGATAGCAGGATCTGCTCGGGGTCCACTACTACAACCATCGAGTAACTTCCAGCCCTGCCAGCTAGTGGGAGCCTGACAGCGGGATCTGCTCGAGGCCCAAGGATGACACCGAGTGACTTCTAGCCCTGCCAGCTAGGTGAGAGCCTGACAGCGGGATCTGCTCGGGGTCCACAACTACCGCCATCGAGTGACTTCCAGCCCTGCCAGCTAGGTGAGAGCCTGACAGCGGGATCTGCTCGAGGCCCAAGGATGACACCGAGTGACTTCCAGCCCTGCCAGCTAGGTGAGAGCCTGACAGCGGGATCTGCTCGGGGTCCACAACTACCGCCATCGAGTGACTTCCAGCCCTTCCAGCTAAGTGAGAGCCTGACAGCGGGATCTGCTCGAGGCCCAAGGATGACACCGAGTTACTTCCAGCCCTGCCAGCTAGGTGAGAGCCTGATAGCGGGATCTGCTCGGGGTCCACTACTACCACCATCGAGTGACTTCCAGCCCTGCCAGCTAGTGGGAGCCTGACAGTAGGATCTGCTCGAGGCCCAAGGATGACACCGAGTGACTTCCAGCCCTGCCAGCTAGGTGAGAGCCTGACAGCGGGATCTGCTTGGGGTCCACAACTACCGCCATCAAGTGACTACTAGCCCTGCCAGCTAGGTGAGAGCCTGACAGCGGGATCTTCTCGAGGCCCAAGGATGACACCGAGTGACTTCCAGCCCTGCCAGCTAGGTGAGAGTCTAACAGCGGGATCTGCTCGGGGTCCACTACTACCACCATCGAGTGACTTCCAGCCCTGCCAGCTAGGTGAGAGCCTGACAGCGGGATCTTCTCGAGGCCCAAATTCACTTCACTTCTTCATGCGAGCTCATTGCAATAGTGTTGGCGTGTTTAAAGAACTCTTATTAAAAATCAGAGCACCACTTACATACCTTAAAGAAAAGAGCGCTTCAAATAGGTGCAAATCCTACCACGAGTGCTATGGGATTCCAACAACAGCTATGGGAGGGGACAACTCTGAGTATGAGGACCACACATACAAAGTATCAACGCATGACCCTGGTCGTCACCTGGTTCCACTTCTATACCCATGACGCTCGCCAGAGTTCTTCTGTGCTGGTCACACTCCACGCTCACCGCACCAAAAATGTTGAAAACGAAAATCGGTCTCCTGTGGAGTTCGACCCTTGGGTAAGGGGTGACCGCGCACCTACTACCCTCAAGCGAACGATCTAGGCACAAGACTAGGAACCCAAGGGACAGACCCAAGGTCTCAGCGTGGAGGACCCGCCGCATACCCGGAAGACTAGCAAACTCTTCCCCTCCCAAGCCAAGGGCTGAGCTAAGGCACCTTCGGAGGGCTCTCTTGGCCGACCGGAACATCCAAGGAGTATCTCGAGATCCACTCCCAAACTAGAGGTGCCACCTCGGGTCTATGTACAATGTTCCCCGCCAGCCTTACTATTGGCACAAAACTGCCCAGCAGCCCTACTCTACGCAGCCTCAACTGGGCCGCTAACAGCGGAACTCCGCTACTCTGAAAGGATGACAACGGGCCATCAGGGGCTTCCCGGCATCTATACCTCGGGGCCCACATGGGGGGAGCGGTTCACGAACACACCGCTCGCCCAAGACAGGAAGAGTAAACTATATTCACATAGCATCACAGATATGAAAAAATATTACAGGAATATAAATTCCATACTCAGCACGCAGGCCGACAATATAAACAAAAAGGCCTTCGAGGGCCGGCACAAGCTTGGGCTTAAGCCCGCTACTCCCCGCCTGGTACTGCAACACCTATACGCCAACGTCTCGACGAGCGGCGGCCAACTAGTCATCGGTCGGCTAATATAAGCGGGCCAAACATATTGCGCACACCCCCTTTTTGGGGGCTACGGAGCGCATTCCCTGCAAGCGGCTAAATAAACAACTTCCTCGGAGTCTTCTCCGGGAACCCCAGAACATCACCAATCCGGCTCACACGTCCGGATGGGCTTCACACAGCATGTCTAAACCCGTACTCACGCTTCCGGGCACTAATGCAATTAACTGCGGGGACGTACACGTCAACCCGTCGGAAAGCTCCCTTCTCCCCACCCGTTGGTGGAGAGGAGCTTCCATGCAAACATGTAAACTGAGGGCTTCACCTGCCCAAGTTGAAACATCGTTACCCTTGTCGCGTGCTTGGCGTCAGGGCTGGGAGAGGAGCTCCGGGTTGATCCTACTGCATGCGGCCGCGTCGGTGGTCGATCTCCACTCCAGGCCGAGCCTTGCTCCAGGCCGAGCCTCGCTCCAGGCCGAGCCTTGCTCCAGGCCGAGCCTCGCTCCAGACCGGGCCTCGCTCCAGGCCGAGCCTCGCTCCAGGCCGAGCTTGCCGCCGGGAGAAGGGGAGGTCGAGGTGTGCTGCTCCAGGTCGGGAAAAATAGTGGATCGGCCGGGGTGCTCCAGGCGGATGGAAAAAGAGGGAGAGGGGCGGCCGCGTCCTGCCTTGCCGGCGACGGGAGAGAGAGGGGCTGGGCGGCCCCTTGCTATTTCAGGCCAAAAGTGAGAGATGGAGACGGGGCTCGGGTTGCCACTACAGGCGGCGGCAGCGAGAGAGAGGAGGTGGGCTCGGGCCGCTGATCCAGGCGACGAGAGAGAGAAGATGGAGGCGCGGCCGGGGCTGTGCTACTCCAGCCGACGGGAGAGAGAGATGGGGGCGCGGGGTTGTCTTGCTCCAGGCCGACGAGAGAGCGGGGAAGCGGGCGGCGGCGGCTGGGCTCCGGATCCGCCGGGCTAGGGTTCCACTCCGCCTTTTTCTTCTTCCCCGGCTTCCATTTTCCCTTTTTCTTTTCGCTGCTGTCCCTGACCCCAGCCTTTTTACTTCCTTTTTCTTTTTCCCCCTTTTGCTCCTGTACCCCGCTTCTCCTTTTTTCCCAAAATCCCTGCCTCTCCCCCCTATCTTATCACCTAGCAGTAATATATATAATATATTATATATTATAATACAATATATAATATATATATATATAAATCAAAGCGCATAAAACCTCCGCACGCACGCACGAGGACCCGCATGCCTCCGAACAAGGACGCACCAACTCGTCGCCCACAACACGCCCCTAGGCTGGCATTTGGGGAGGATCTCACTCGCCCGGCTACGGGGTTGTACATGGAGGGTTCCCCGGGGTCCGTTAGGGGCGGCCGGGAGGAGATGTGTTGGTTACACAGTTTGAGGTCAGCCTTTGCTGACCCACGTTACTAATAATTTTTACAGGGCAAGGATCGCAAGCAGGAGATAGCTCGCCGGCCAGAAAGGCCTAAGCCTCATGAAGTGTTCCCCTCTTTTGCGATTCTACTTATATGACATTGTATGTTTGAGACTCATGTTGTCCGGCTTGTACGCCGAGGTAGACTAGGAGTGCTTATGCAGTTTCATGATTGTTGCATTATGTGAGTTTGGACTCTCTTATGTTGTAAGGCCATAGGGCCATCTTTTTATTACTCTTGTAGTGGTGGATAACTTCTAGTCTTGCTTGTGTTTCTGTTGTGTTGTGCAAAGAGTTTTGAGTGTGGGTAGTTATATCATCTTATAATACTAAAGTTGTGGCGTCCATATGTTGTGGGGCCCGGGCCGGACCCATATTATACGGTCATTACAGGGGAGGTGTTACAATTTGGTATCAGAGGCAGGTTTAGATTTAAGGTCAGTGCGTAGAGAAGTTATCCACATAAGAGTAATGCGGGACCATGAGTGTCCTTATGTTTAAGTCTTGAGATTAGAGACTGATTCCTTGTTTCTTATTTTCTTGAAGAGTGCAAGCAACGAGGTGGGAACGTCGAGAGCAAGAGAAGAACTCTCAGCGAGCAGTGTCACTGCTCCAGGTCTTTTGGGCACGGGTGTAAACCCGACCGACTTCTGCCGCATGCTTGCAGAAGCGATGGTGGCAGCCCAAGCTGCAGCGGCAGCTCAGGTAGCAACCCCTGCTACACCGGACATGGCGACGGCCGTGCCAGGCAAAGAAGCCAGGCGAGTGGAGGCCTTGGCGAAAAGGGTGGTTGTCGGACATGGAGACCAGCACATGAAGTATTTCCTGAGCTTCCATCCCCCTTCGTTTAAGGGAGTTGGTATGCCAACGGATGCGGAGGATTGGTGGGTTGGAATTCAAGAGCTTTTAAGGGCGGCAGAGACGCCAGAAGAAAAGAAATCTGAGTATGCGGCGTTCATGTTGGAAGGAGACGCCAAGTTGTGGTGGGTGAGCCATAGCGGCCGCCAGTTCCCTGGACGCACCCCATCGGTGGAGGAATTTGGGGATGCTTTTCTAAAGAAGTACATTCCTGTTTCTACACGGTTGGCCCTTTAGAGGCAGTTTCTGCACTTAATGCAGCGAGACAAGACGGTGGACGAGTATGTGCTGGAGTTCACCCGTTTGGGTCGTTACGCGGGAATGACGATGGCAGATGATGTAGAGAGGGATAACCTCTTCTACCAGGGGCTGAGGGAGAATCTGAGGCAACCCCTCATTTCCATGAAGAGAGCTGGTTTTAATGATTTAGTTGAGGCTGCCAGGATGTTGGAAAGTGATCTGGAGCAAACCCAACGTCGTAAGGGTTTCACTCCCAAGCAACGGGAAGGGAATCCTCCCCAATCCCAGGGAAAGTCTGAAGGGAGTAGGTGGAGGAAAAAACCTCACACTTCCAGGTCTGGTGAGAAGAGCAAGTGGACGCCTGGAGGTTCTCACTCTAGGGGACCGCCGATGTGCTACAACTGCGATAAGGTGGGGCACATAGCTCGTGTTTGTCCTCAAGGAGGAGCGGAGCAAGAGGCAATGTAGGAGCAGACTGTGCGCTCCGGCCCCAGTGCCACAGAGAAAGGGAAGATGGCGGAGTCAAGCGCTTCTCGGTTCCAACCGGTGCAACCAAGGCCGACAACCTTAGACAGCAGGAAGCGATCCGCCAAACCAATGTGGTGACAGGTATGAAGAAATTTAAGTTTAAATCTTGTGCTTCATACTTTTAGACTTTTATGTGTGATGTCTATGTTGTAGGCTTCGTATTTTTTTCCGGATACCCTGCTAGGGTATTGTTCGATACGGGAGCATCGCACTCCTTTCTTGCGGAGAGCTTCGTCCGGAGAATAGAAGTTGAGTCTTTCTTGGCGGACGCGGAGCTGAAAGTGCGCATGCCCAATGGGTCATCCATGACCACCGGGGCCAAAGGGCGCATCTGTTGGTAGCTGGACGGAGTTGACTTCATTTTGGTAGCAGCGATTTTACCATTGGTTGAGTTTGATGTCATTTTGGGCATGGACTGGCTTGCAGAGCAGCACGCCAAATTGATTGCCTATCTAAGGTAGTGACCCTAAGGAGCAAAGGGCAGGCGGAAGTCAAATTTGATGGCCTTTGTGGAGTGGCCTGTTCCCTGATTTCGGCCATGCAATTGATGCGGGCAGTTAACCAGGGTGGTGTAGCGCTGGTAGTGTTATTGGAGGTTTGTCTCTCCCAGTTGTCTATTGAGGAAGTGCCCGTAGTGCCAGAGTTCAAAGATGTGTTTCCGGATGAACTTCCTGGAGCGCCTCCTCGGCGGGAGATCGACTTCTCGATCGAGTTAGTGCCGGAGGCTAGGCCGGTGTCACGTCCTCCGTTTAGGATGGCACCAAAGGAGTTGGCTGAACTCAAAGTACAGTTACAGGAACTGTTGGAGCAAGGGTATATCAGACCCAGTTCTTCGCTGTGGAGCGCGCCGGTATTGTTTGTAAAGAAGAAAGATGGTAGCATGCGGTTGTGCATAGACTACCGAGAGCTGAATAAATTGACCGTTAAGAATAAGTATCTGATGCCTCAGATAGACGACTTGTTCGACCAGTTGGTAGGTTCGGTGGTGTACTCAAAATTGGACTTGAAGTCAGGCTATTATCAGTTGCGAATTCGGGATGAGGACATACCCAAGACTGCCTTTGGTACGAGGTACAGACACTTTGAGTTAACGGTGATGCCATTCGGGCTGACGAACGCGCCATCTGTGTTCATGGACCTTATGAATCGGGTATTTTGGGAATACTTGGATTCTTTTGTGGTTGTCTTCATCGATGACATCTTGGTGTATTCCAAATCGGAAGTGGAGCATGAGACCCACTTGAGAGTGGTCTTGCAAGTGTTGAGGGAGAATCAGTTGTATGCAAAGTTCTCAAAGTGCGAGTTCTGGTTAGAGAAGGTGGCATTTTTGGGCCACGTGATTAGTGTGGATGGGGTGGCAGTGGATCCAACAAAAGTGTAAGCCATCAGAGATTGGCCAGTCTTGAGGACCGTAGCGGAAGTCCGAAGTTTTCTTGGACTAGCCGGGCATTATAGGAGATTTGTGGAGAACTTTTCGCGGATAGCTCTACCCCTCACCTCACTCTCTCGTAATGATCATAAGTTTGTGTGGACTCAAGAGTGCAGTCAAGCATTTGAGGCACTGAAGGAGAGACTGATGATGGCTCCAATCCTAAGTCTATCGCAAGGGACCGAGGGATTTCAGATATTCAGTGACGCATCGGGATGCGGTTTAGGTTGCGTTTTGGTGCAACATGGCAAGGTGATAGCTTTTGGGTCTAGACAGCTAAAGCCTCATGAGAGGAATTACCTCGTCCATGACTTGGAGTTGGCGGCGGTAATTTTTGCGTTGAAAATATGGCGACATTATGTGTATGGTGCAAAGGTGGAGATCTTCACGGATTATAAAAGCCTGAAGTACCTATTGGATCAAAAGGACTTGAACATACGGCAACGCAGGTGGGTTGAGTTTCTTGGAGACTACGAAGTGACGATTCAGTATACGCCAGGTAAAGCCAATGTGGTGGCGGATGCCTTGAGTAGAAAGTACTCGGGGCAAGGGAATTGGATCAAAGCTCATGATGAGCGGTTGGTATGGGAATGGGAGTCCCTTGGTTTGGAATGTGTGGCGAGAGGCGAGTCCAGCGTGGCTCGGTTGAACTGGATTGAAGTGCGGAACGACTTGTCCGATCGCATTCGGGAAGTGACTCGGTTGGATGTGGAGTTTCAACCATTTGTGTTGGAGGCTCAAAAGGGCGAGAGCAGCGCCTGAGAGATGATTGATGAGATTCTGAGGAAGGACGGAAGGGTTTGTGTACCGCAGTTCACCAAACTCCGTGAGGAGTTGTTGTTTGAGGCTCACTTCACAAAGTACTCCATTCACCCGGGGCAGTACAAAGATGTACTTGGATATGAAGAAATCCTTTTGGTGGTCGGGGTTGAAGCGGGGCGTAGCTTTGTATGTGAATCGTTGCCAAACTTGCGCCTTGGTGAAGGCCGAATGTCAGAAGCCGGGCGGGTTCCTGAAGCCCCTTCCAATCCCTGAGTGGAAATTTGATGACATCTCCATGGATTTTGCACATGGTCTGCCTAGATCGCAGCAGGGTAATGATGCTATTTGGGTGATCATGGATCGCTTAACCAAAGTGGCCCACTTCATCCCAAATCGGAAGGAGGACAGCGTGGAGAAGCTGGTGGAGTTATATGTTCGCAACATTATGCGACTGTACGGAATTCCTAAGAGCATAGTCAGCGATCGAGATGGACGGTTTACGTCCAAGGACTGGAGATTGGTTCAGAAGAGTTTGGGCACGAAACTAAAGTTCAGTACGGCGTTCCATCCTCAAACTGATGGGCAAACCGAAAGAACGAACCGTACTATGGAGGATATGTTGAGAATGTGCATTCTTGACTTTGGCAAGAAGTGGGAGGATCACCTCTTCATGGTGGAATTCGCGTACAATAAAAGTTATCAAGCAAGTATAAAAATGGCACCATACGAAGCTTTGTATGTGAAACGGTGTCGAACACTGATGTCTTGGACAGAGGCGGGAGACACCAAAATTTTGGGAAAGGAGGTGGTAGTTGACGCTTGTGAGTTGGTACGGACCATTCAAGAGCGTATGAAGGTGGCGCAAGACCGGCAAGCAAAATACTTTAATGCTCGTCACAGGAAGTTGGAGTTTGCGGTAGGTGATTGGGTCTATTTGAAGATCAAGTCGTTCAAAGGCGTCTCACGAATTTGCCGACTCAAGAAGTTGAGCCCAAGGTTTTTGGGGCCTTTTGAAGTTGTTGAACGGGTGGGAGAAGCAGCCTATCGGTTGGCGTTGTCCGCGGAGCTGAGTGGATTGCATGACGTCTTCCATGTCTCTGTCTTGACGAAAGCCTTGGTGGAGGCTAGTGTGGTGATCGAGCCGGCATCGATGCTGATAGAGGAAGACTTGAGGACGCGAGTCCGTCCAATTGCTATAAAGGATTCGGAGACTCGGCAGTTGCGGAATAAAGAGGTTAAACTCGTGAAAGTCCGATGGGACAACTGCGACCGTGAGGAGCTCTCTTAGGAGCGAGAACAAGCCATGCGAGAAGAGTATCCAAAGCTCTTCAAATCAGGTACCATTTAAGCGTTGTTTCCTTTTTGCTTTGTAATTTCGGGACGAAATTCTTTTAAGGGGGGAAGAGTTGTAACACCCCAAAATTTTGAGGGAGGGGCGATCAGCGTTTTCTGGCCAAGTTTGGTTTCTGGCAGGGGGCACACGGCCTGGGACACGGGCGTGTCCTAGGGCGTGTCAGGCTCCAGTCGACGTTTTGGTCGAGAGGTCGACGAATTTCGCTCGACGATGTGTCGAGACAAGGTACACGGCCTGAGACACAGGCGTGTCTCAGGGCGTGTCGAGCCCGTTTCGACGATCGGTCCGGGGAGTCGATGATTTTAGCTCGACGATGTGTCGAGACAAGGCACACTGCCTAGGACATGGGCGTGTCCAAGGCCGTGTCAGTCAGTCAACGAACTTCTCTCGACGAAGTTCACTCGACGAGTGTCGAGTGTCGAGACAGGGGCACACGGCCTGTGACACGGGCGTGTCCCGCTTGGTCGACGAACTTCGCTCGACGAAGTGTCGAGACAGTGAACACGGCCTGGAGCCCATGCGTGTTGAGGTAGACACGGGCAAGGACACGGGCGTGTCCAATACCCGTGTAGTTCTCGGGTTGTTTTCGGGGCTATGTCGATGAAGGCACACGGCCGACCACACGGTCGTATCAGTTGGAACACGGGCATGTCAAGTCGAACACGGGCATGTCGGATGCCCGTGTGTTGTTCCAAGCGCGTCGATTTTGACGGCGAATGAGGGACACGGCCCTGGACACGGGTGTGTGTCAGGCCGTGTTCGGCCCATGTACTTTATTTTTCAGACGGATCATGGCCGCTCTTTCCCTTATTTTGGGATCTGATGGTCCGGGACTGCTCTTAGGGAGTTAAGTCCGAGAATAGGGTTGGAAACCCTCGTTCTTCTCCAAGCTTTCTCTTAATAAAATTCTAGAGAGAAAGGAGAGCAAGGAAGAAAGTGAAGTAGAGATCTGGCTGTTGGAGAGGCTTCGGTGCTCCAAATCGCGAGCCGAGTCCAGATCTGTGGAGGCTAGACCGTTGCGAAGGTTTTCATCCAGCTATTTTTGTCATGGCTAGGAAGAGTAGTCGGAAGGTAACGACACTTCTCCTCTCGATTTTATGATGCATGTTTTAGCATCTTTTCTCTTCTAGTTTTTGGGCACCAAACACTCAAATGAGAGGGGTTTGGGTCGCCAAGGTTCAAGAGGAACCTCCGGGTCGATTGAGTCCGTCCCTGGCATGTTTGCATTAGAGATCCGCTCCGTTAGTGGATTAGGCATGGTGGGTGAAGCCGTAGTCGCGACCGTTAGTCCGACTCGGTGATGTTGCATACGAGCTTTAAGGATTCGTAGAGATCCGTTGCGGCAAGATGTCGTGTAAGACCCCCTTTTTTTTTCTTTTACAACACCAGGGTCTTAGGCCTAGAACCGCCGTTTTGCGGTGACTCCTTCACGCCCTGAAGGGTCATCACCACAAGGCGCCGATTCTGCCGGCCAAATTCGATCGCAGAAAAGTAGCATAAAGAAGTCATGAAAACTAACTGTCTACAGAGAATCACATGTCATAATAAATATAACTCCACGAAGGGAGTGTCCACAGAATAATACATCAGAGTAGCAAAAACGGGCTTATGCCTGGTACATCATATCCTCACTACAAAAAGATCACTCGTGCGGAAGCAGAAAAACTACTCAAGGTCGAGACTCACGGTCCCGGCTGTATGAACTCTGGAGCTAGACTGCCCCACCTCCAAGCGCACCGGTCTCTGGGGCTGCTCCTCCATGCTGGTCTACACGATCCCCTAAATGATGCGGTTCGAAAACCGTTAGTCTAAAATACTAAGTCCTATCATCCCCCGCCCCTTCCCCCACGGCTCCTAGGCACCGAGCGGAGAGGAAAGGGGAGGACTTGAAGGTGGAGAATATCAAAAGCAGATGGCAGCGGTTCTATACTAGCAAATTCTATAGCATGTAAAGACAATAAGCTGAATTATGAAAAGTAACCTTTACTTATGTGAAAACACATAAGCCAAGGGGTCTTCTGCAAGGCTCCCATCGTATAAAAAGTCTCATACCCATTTATACGTTGGGGTGTCGGTTATCAAACAGCAGTAACTATATATCAGAATTAACCTTAATTTATAAACTTGCCCACACAAGCTTATAGACCAAGGGGTCGTTTTGCAGGTCCTAAAGTATAAGCGTCCCATTCCACTTATACTTTAGGTGTCAGGGTTAAAAGAATCGATCATGCTATGACATGCAAGTGGGTATGATGGATCATGCAAGTGCAACGCACACACCCGACTCTGTGCACACAGACCTTTAGTTCCCCCTTTCTGGAGTCGTAACCTCCCAGGATACCTCCGTAGTGGCAGACGGAAGCGGTGGGTTGGGCCTCGCCCACCTCTAAACCAGTAAAGCACTACCGGTCAGACCTATCGTACGCCTCAACGCTTGGTGCACGAAGCGGACTCCTGCGTACTCTTACCGGCTGGCGCACTGGACTTCTGTTGGCGAATTGCTAACCACACTTGCCGAGTCAACGTATTAGCGTCGGTGCATCGACCCTCCAATACCGAAAACCCACCGCCTTAATTTTCTTTCCTGTTATGCACATGAAAATTAGCGTAATCGAGAACCGAGCCGTAGCTCCCCGGACCAACACGTCCGTCTCAAACAATCGAGTCGAAGCTCCCCGGACCCAAAGTCCGCCTTTTAACAATCCGAGCCGAAGCTCCCAGCTAACATCCCGTGCCATCAGTGTCTGTGAAATGTGCAACCCTAATTACTAAGTTACTCTTTTCAGCTTGTTAAACAGTTTACGTTAACCCAGGAGTGCCCCCGGTATTCCCTGTGAAGGGCTCTCAAGGGGCACTAGGAACTGTGTTGGGATTACGCCCAGTGTTCCCTTTCACAAGGTACTTATTTTGTTATTGGTTGGTTCCCTTACCCATTATTTTCTCATGTTCCGATATGCTAATCATATTGTGATTTGACTCCAGCTCTCCTTGGGTAGGACGATCTTTCGTCGGACCCGAACGCCTCTAAGCCCTAGACAAAAACCACACTCTACTCACTCATCTCCCATAGATGCCACTCATTCTACATATCCTTCCAGCAATCCATCAAGACCCATCACACGTGCTCTATTCATATCCAAAATGATTTCCTGCAGTTTTGCTATATGCAGACCACTTAAGCTATATGAGCCGTAAAAAGGGAAGTACATGAAATACTCATCCAATACCCCTATGATAATTACTAGAGTGCTAAAATGATATTTGAAGAATAAATCCAGAAATCCATAATTTTTCTAATTTGTCTGATAATTTATTTATTTATTCTAGTATCCAAAAAGCCAAAGTTTGAACATGAAGTAGCAATTTCAGACAAGATGATGTTTCAACAAATTTATGGTAATTACAAAATATATAATCAACTCTAAGGCCTAAGTCTTCAAATTTTCCAGCAAGGTTTGGGCCCTTAAATTTAATTTCAAAGTTGCCTCATAAAAAGTCAATTTAAAAGCTTTTACAGTAATAATGCCTCCAAAAATTCAGAGAACATTCAGGGATGATTGTGATGGCCTACAAATACCCTAGAAAAAGTTTCATAATTTATCACTTAAGAATAAGGCTATATTTGATTTTCGCATGAACTTTCAAGTTTATGGGTTAATGAACAAAGTATACTAATTAACTATCAAATATTTCCACAAAAATTCTCACATGATAATATTGAGCTAGAAACACTATGCAGCAAGTTTCATGATTTTTCAATAAATAATGGGCTCTTGCAAGAATTATTTAGTATGTAATCAAAATAAAGCACTTGTGAAGTAGATGCCCTAAATAGATATCCAAAAATTCTATCAAAATTCATACATGATTAGTATAGCCTAAAACTAAATCTGCCAATGTTTCATACCCTTTCAATGGGCAGTGAGACCACAATAGCCAAATTATTAATTAGGGCAATACTATTGGTTGCAAATGAAGTGCTACAAATATTGATCAAAATTCCTCAAGTAAATTATCAGAGGCTCAAAATATCCTAATCCCCTCACTACCCAAATTTGGTTAAGATTCAAAAAGTTTAGCTAACCTAAACCTACACTACAAGTTTTAGGTCCTAAGTTAAGGTTAGGGTTTTGGGGACCCTACCCTTTTCAAAATTTGTTAATATTTCTAACAGAGGGTTTTATATATCCTAGGAACCTCCTTGCAAAATTTGGAGTTCATCCATGGTGTTTAGGACTCATGCCCTTCACAAGGCAAAAAGGTCCCTCTTTAGGGTTTGGCCTAGGGACTTAGGGCAAATCAACTCTACTCTACCCCACATTCCATGGGGAGGTGCTAAGTGCTATAACAAGTCAGTGGCCCAAATTTTAGCCTTTGTTGAGGTGATTTGGTCACTGAAAATCAGAAATGCACTTTTTGACCAAAATGCTCTTATTAAGGTATAGTTAGGGTTGGGTCAAATCCTATTCAAAACATATCCAAATTAGGTGAAACTCTATACAGATACCTAAAATGAACCCAGGGACCACTCACCAAAATTTGGGAGGGTTTGGAAGTGTTTAGGGCACCTATTTAATTTATTTAATAATTATTAAATTTTTATAAAAACTATAGAAATATTCTCTCCAAAAATTCCCATTTTTGGACCAGCTCTAGGTATAGCTAGGGTAGAGTCCCTGTCAAAATTTCAACTGATTTGGACTAGGGATGAAGTGTGGGCACTCAGTTTAATGACTGCCTAGCCCTAAGGGTATGTCCCACCAAAATGGGTGGCCTGGTCAAACCAGGAGCCTAAATTGGTTCAAACCAATTTTAAAATAAAGTAGACAGAAAGGGCTACAAATCATGTGTTGATCATTTCCTCATACAGAGCTTCTAACTATTTTTAGATATTTAAAACATTAAATGACAAAAGTGTGACAGAATGAAATAATTAGAAATAATTTCCTATAGTTTAACACTGATGCAGCACGAATCTTGGCGCAGGGATCAACGGCATCCGGTCATCTTCTTCGTTGAGCCGACGGCTGCGATTAGTCCCACCTGGAGCGATTTCCAAATGCCACTGTCGGCGACCCGGCCACCTCCCCGGCCGGCCACCGGCACCACCACCTCCGTTGAGGTGGTGGCCATCCCCAAGCGGCGGCTTGGCCGCCGGAAACCCCTTTTCCGGCGATCCCGAGAGGTGAAGTTTTTCAGAAAAATCCATGAAAAGCCGAATTGGATCGGGCTCAATTGAGCCCGAACCTTGGACCTATTGATTGCTATGATCTATTCATGAGTTAAGGAGAGTGGGAGGACCTTCCTGGCGGCCTGGATGCGAGAAGAGCGGCGGGATGCCATTGACGACGGCGGCGGCGCTCGGCTTCTGCAACGGCACAGTGGGATGGCTCGTCTCCTCCAGGTAAACGCTCTAAAATATTCCCCTTGGCCCCTGATGGTGTTTAAATGGCAAATGGGGAAGAGGGGAGGCTGGTTCTTCAATGACCATTAACACCATTAAAGGTGTGGCTCGGGTAGAGTGGAGGGGGGTTGAATCCATCCCTTGGTGGACGGGAAACGGCTGGAATCAACTCCTCTCCCCTAGAGGAGTTGATTGCAGCCATAAATGGTGGCTGTTAGCCTCCCTTGGTGGGCCTTCCACTCTCCCCTTCCTCTTCCTCAATTTCTCTCTCCTCCATTATCATGGGGGGAGCTCCTTTCTCTCTCCTAGTCACCTCTGGTTGACTAGTCAACCTCACAAGCTAAATGCAGCTCACTTGGTTATGATGGTCATGGGAATGGGGTTAGCCTAAGGAAGAAGTGGCTTGGGCTTGGGTTAGCCATTTTGGGCTAGGTTTGACTTGACCTAAATGAGGGTTGACCTGGGCCAATTTGACCATCTGGGTTGACCCCTATGGGTCCTGGGTGACCCATTGGCTTCCCCTAGGGTCTAGGTAGGGTTATGTAGGGTTACCCTGCACTTTGGAGGTCACATACCCTTAGTAAGGGTACTTTGACCAGATTAGGGGCTTGAGTTGACTTGGGTCAAACTGGCCTCTAGGGCTGACCCCAATGTGTCCTTAGTGACCCATTGTCCTCACTTTAGGGCTAGGAGGGCATAGGTGGGGTCCTCTAGGCTAGGAGTAGGTCAATTGACCCTAAGTAGGCTAGTTTGACCCATTTAGGGCTAGGGTTGACCTTGGTCAACTGAGCCTCTTGGGTTGACCTTAATGGGTCCTTTTGGCTCTAATGGGCCTCCCAAGGTATTAGGGGTGTTGTGGTAGGGTCTTGGGGTTAGGGTGTGGCCCATGGTCATCCTAAACCATGCGTAGAGTTCTACTATTTGCAGACCATGATGATCTTCCACATTTTGTCCCCTATCTCTTGGCCCATTTCTGGCTTCCTAGGGTTTTGTCATGACCTAGTCATGGCCAGAACCACTCTTAGGGGTCTAGTTGGAAATGGGATGTTACAAATCCCAATAAACAAAACAAAGATTTCGTCCCCGAAATCAAGGTTGAGTCTACGGGACTTACTACCGAAGAAAAGAACCTTGTAACATCCCAGCATGACGCCTTGTTTGCTAAAATAGGTTTAAAGGGAAACATAGATCTATGACCATTTCGCCCAATCGGCAGACCAAGATCCCAATAAACAAGGATAAGCCCCCAATAAACAAAAGATAAGCCTCTACCTGCCTTGGGCTGAGTATCTTTGATATTACCATGTTATATGCGTCCTAGCTGGGTGCACAATCCCTAGGGCATCAATCTTTGACTTGGGGTTCCCACCTAAATCTGTTGATATACTCCATATTTTAAACCCTCTGAGTCATATTTACGACAACCTTATCCGAGTCAAAATGTTCCCAATCCCAACTGGGTCTCTTCCGAACTTGAATTCCTATCTGACCTTCGGTGTTTGTCGTGATGGTGGTCTCCAGGTAATCTTGTTACTGGCATGAGGGTTGAGACTATGTGTCTTCTACCATTCTGCTAATGGATTATTGGTCTCAATTCTCCTTAAAGTAGTCCTTCCGATTTGAGTAATCCTTGATAGGGACCGTAGGGCTACCTGAGTTTATGGATTAGGTAGCCATTCTCGTGTTATACTCCTCCTTTATTCTCTTTAGGTATCTCCTTAGCTTAACCAAGTTCATACCCAAAGTATATTTCAAACTAGGGCATACTATAAGTTATCATGGTTAGTCGTGTCTCCTAGTAGGTTGAGTCTAACTCATTGACTAAAGAATTATAAGATGAGATCTTCGCAGCCTAAAGTGCTCCCTGCTAGGGGCAGGGTTTGTCGCAGGCTACAAAGAAGGATTCCAATTTTTAGATAGCGTACAAATGGAAAGAATGGACAAGATAAAGTGGACTTTTAAATGTGATTTCCCTTATGGGCACACCACTGCTTTCGCTGCTTAGTTTGTCCCCAAACTAAACTCGTGCGGGGGTGACCCAGGGTTGTGGACTGCTACTTTTTGATCGAGGTCTGCCTCTGATACCACTTGTAAGACCCCCTTTTTTTTTCTTTTACAACACCGAGGTCTTAGGCCCAGAACCGCCGTTTTGCGGTGACTCCTTCACGCCCTGAAGGGTCATCACCACAAGGCGCCGATTCTGCCGGCCGAGTTCGATCGCAGAAAAGTAGCATAAAGAAGTCATGAAAACTAACTGTCCACAGATAATCACATGTCATAATAAATATAACTCCACGAAGGGAGTGTCCACAGAATAATACATCAGAGTAGCAAAAACGGGCTTATGTCCGGTACATCATATCCTCACTACAAAAAGATCACTCGTGCGGAAGCAGAAAAACTACTCAAGGTCGAGACTCACGGTCCCGGCTGTATGAACTCCGGAGCTAGACTGCCCCACCTCCAAGCGCACCGGTCTCTGGTGCTGCTCCTCCATGCTGGTCTCCACGATCCCCTAAATGATGCGGTTCGAAAACCGTTAGTCTAAAAGACTAAGTCCTATCATCCCCCGCCCCTTCCCCCACGGCTCCTAGGCACCGAGCGGAGAGGAAGAAAGGGGAGGACTTGAAGGTGGAGAATATCAAAAGCAGATGGCAGCGGTTCTATACTAGCAAATTCTATAGCATGTAAAGACAATAAGCTGAATTATGAAAAGTAACTTTTACTTATGTGAAAACACATAAGCCAAGGGGTCTTCTGCAAGGCTCCCATCGTATAAAAAGTCTCATACTCATTCATACGTTGGGGTGTCGGTTATCAAATAGCAGTAACTATATATATCAGAATTAACCTTAATTTATAAACTTGCCCACACAAGCTTATAGACCAAGGGGTCGTTTTGCAGGTCCTAAAGTATAAGCGTCCCATTCCACTTATACTTTAGGTGTCAGGGTTAAAAGAATCGATCATGCTATGATATGCAAGTGGGTATGATGGATCATGCAAGTGCAACGCACACACCCGACTCTGTGCACACAGACCTTTAGTTCCCCCTTTCTGGAGCCGTAACCTCTCAGGATACCTCCGTAGTGGCAGACGGAAGCGGTGGGTTGGGCCTCTCCCACCTCTAAACCAGTAAAGCACTACCGGTCAGACCTATCATACGCCTCAACGCTTGGTGCACGAAGCGGACTCCTACGTACTCTTGTCGGCTGGCGCACCGGACTTCTGTTGGCGAAGTGCTAACCACACTTGCCGAGTCAACGTATTGGCGTCGGTGCATCGACCCTCCAATACCGAAAAACCCACCACCTTAATTTTCTTTCCTGTTATGCACATGCAAATTAGCGTAATCGAGAACCGAGCCGTAGCTCCCCGGACCAACACGTCCGTCTCAAACAATCGAGCCGAAGCTCCCCGGACCCAAAGTCCGCCTTTTAACCATCCGAGCAGAAGCTCCCAGCTAACATCCCGTGCCATCAGTGTCTGTGAAATGTGCAACCCTAATTACTAAGTTACTCTTTTCAGCTTGTTAAACAGTTTACGTTAACCCAGGACTGCCCCCGGTATTCCCTGTGAAGGGCTCTCAAGGGGCACTAGGAACGGTGTTGGGATTACGCCCAGCGTTCCCTTTCGCAAGGTACTTATTTTGTTATTGGTTGGTTCCCTTACCCATTATTTTCTCATATTCCGATATGCTAATCCTAGGGTGATTTGACTCCAGCTCTCCTTGGGTAGGACGATCTTTCGTCGGACCCGAACGCCTCTAAGCCTAGACAAAAACCACACTCTACTCACTCATCTCCCATAGATGCCACCCATTCTACATATCCTTCCAGCAATCCATCAAGACCCATCACACGTGCTCTATTCATATCCAAAATGATTTCCTGCAGTTTTGCTATATGCAGACTGTTGAAACCGGAAACCGGCCTCTTGTGGAGTTCGAACCCTTGGGGAAGGGGTGGTCTCGTGCCTACTTCGCACCTGCAAGAAAAACAACGAGAGAGACAAGAAGAGACAGACCCAAGGGCTCGGCAGGGAGGTCCCACCACAAACCCGAAGATCTCTGAGCGCTTCCCCTCCTTAGCCAAGAGCCGAGCTAAGGTACTCTCAGAGAACACTTGAAAATGAGAGCAAGGAGGCACTGAAAGCGTGTCCTCTGAGGTACCCCTTGGGTCTTATTTATAGATTTTCAGAATCTGAACTGCCAATAACCGAAAGGACTGACCTGGAAGTACCAAAAGACCCCTGGATGGGTCTACCAACAGCCAAACTCCGCTGTTCTGAACAGCTATGCGCAGTCCAACCTGGCCTGCCAACAGCGAGGCTCCGCTGTTCTGAGTAGCTATTCGCACCCCCGGGCGGTCAGCTCGCCTTCAGTTCTCCCGCAGAAGGCGGGTGCGACCCGGCTCTGGGGCTCGCCTACCCTCACTGGGCGAGTGCGAGCCGATATGGGCGAGCCGCCTGCCTTTGCCGGGAGGATCGGCGGTCAGGTCGCGCTCGGGGTCCGGATCGCTTGCGGCGGGTCGCCAATCGCGGGTCCGGCTCGCTTGCGGCGGGTCGCCAGCTCGGGTCCGGCTCGCTTGCTGCGGGTCGCCAGCTCGGGTCCGGCTCGCTTGCTGCGGGTCGCCAGCTCGGGTCCGGCTCGCTTGCTGCGGGTCGCCAGCTCGGGTCCGGCTCGCTTGCTGCGGGTTGCCAGCTCGCTCGCCTGAGATGGGCAGGAGCGGGCCAGCCCTTTAGTCGTTCAGCCCGTCCTGCCGCTTGGGTGCGAGTCGCGGGGGCAGGCCTGTTCAACCTCCCTGGTGGGACCCGCTCGCCGGACACAGGGTTGTACACAATCCCCGCTCTTTTTGAGCTTGAACCAAGCTCGGAAAGAACCATCCAACCCGCGTGTTCGGCGAGCCCCTGTGCTGAGCTGGCAGGGAATCTTCTGGTGGGGGCCCACTGTTCTGCTATAAATACATACCGCTGACCCCTGTAGGAGGCCCCCCAAATCCCTTTATTTTCTCTGAGCAGACTTTTGTTCCTCGATGCCGGTTAGCGAAGAAGTGCGAGCTCGCCTGGCGGCAGCGGTCCTGCAGACTCAGGAGGAGGCCCTTGAGGCCGCCCCATGGCTAGCTCGCGGATCCTCCGGCCCCCTCTTCAGGCCGGCGAAGGGAAAGATCGTTAAGCGTTCTCTGGCGGGCGACTGCCCGGCCTCCAGCTCGGCGGCGGGTGCTGAGGTAGTCCCCGGGGTGCGTGGCCTTCCGCCTATTATCGCTATTCGTCTGACTCCCTGTTTTGCAGGTAATTCCCTGTGAGGAGGTGGAGAACCGGGAGAGGATCGTCCTCCGCCTCCATCGCCTGAGAAGATCGCGAGTTCCCCAGGTCCGGATCGCCCACCTCCGGAAACTCCCCGTCCAGCGGTCTCCCATGGGCTGGGGAAATCTCTTGAGACCCTCGAGGGAGGGGACTTTCGGGATCGGTCGGGCTCTTCCCGCCCATCTGTCGGTGCGGGCGATGTGCCCACCCCTGGTGAGCTGGTTTTTATCGTTGACTTTGCCTCTTGCTCGCTCATTCTGACCCCTCCCCGCTCGCAGGCTTTCGCAGGGCCTCGCCTGAGACCGAGATGAGCGAAGGGTACTCGCCCCCGCCTGACGTGGACAGTGTATCTGACTATCTGGGCGACCCGAACGATGCGGCGGGGATGAAGAGGCAGGTGACGCGGCTATTCCAGAAACACACAATGCTGCTGCAGGAGGCCATAAGGAGGATCGAAGGCGACAAGGCCGAGACCGATGCCCGGCTCGCGGTCTTGGAGGGCCCTCGGCGTGAAGCGGAAGACGACGACGTCACCTCGCCGGGCGTGCATATAACGCGAGCCGAGGGGCATCTTAAGAGCGCCGTGGAGCAGGTCGGCCGGGCTCAGCGGGAGCTGGTGGCGGTTCGCGATTACCACGATCCCGCGTGCCGCCTCGGGCGGGAACGAAGAGGCGGCACAGGTGGAAGTGGGTCGAGTACTGACCTAGTTGTTTGCCCCTCGCTCGCGTGATACCGCGGGGTTACCGTCATCTCGAATTTATCTTGTATTTGTATTTGTAATTGCTTGCGACTCTTTTAGCCTGCCTATGGGCCTAACTATTTTGTTGCTGAGATGTATTGAAATTGTTGCGCTGCTCTTCTTTGGTCTTCTGTGTGCGGGTTAGGGGGAAAGGTCCATTCTTCTCTTCGCGCTGATCGGGGCGGGGGCGAGCCGAGGAGCTCGCTAGACGAGGAATCTCCCGTCTCACGCGGCACGCCGTGCAGGTGCGGGTTGGGGTTGGTTCGCCCGCACCGGTCTCCCGCGGCTGCAGCCGGACGAGAACCGTGCCGGCTCGACCTTTGAGGTGTGCTCGCGCGCGGGAAGTCGAACAGTCGGATTAATTTTTGTTATCCGCACCCCATCTTTTGGCGGGAAGTTTCCCGCCCCTTCTCTTTTCCTATAAATAGGTCCTGCCGGCCCTTATTTCTTCACCGACTCCAAAACGTCTTCTCGCTTCCCCTTTTCTCGCGAAGTGCGATTCTAGCTCGCCTCCCGGCTTTTTGTCTCGCGTTCGGTGGCGAATCAACGGGGATGGGCGGAGGCGGCGGCGACGCGGACGGCCGAAGCAAATGCGCTTGGACCTTCTCCGAGCACGATTTCCCTCGCGCCGTCATCACAGAGCGCGAATACTTGGAAGCTCTAGGCGACCACATCCCGGCCGGGTTTTCTACGAGGCGACCTGATGAGAGGGAGAAGATCAACGACCTATTTGGGGATGAGCTCGCCATCCCCCTCGCTCACTTCGAGGTGGGCCTGCGACTTCCCCTGTGGCCCGAGGTGCGCCAGGTGCTCAAATACTTCGGGGTCGTCCTGGGCCAGATGACCCCGAACTCCATCGCCGTCATGATGGGGTTCGCCTGCTTCTTGCGAGAGGAGCGGGTGGAGTTCAGCCTCGCAGTATTCCGGAAGCTGTTCTCTTTCAGGGCGAACCGAGACGGGACGGCCTACTTCTCCAGCGCCCACCTCAAGGTGCGGGAGACTGTCAACAAGAGCCACAACTGGCTGAAGAAGTTCCTGTTCGTCAAGGGGGACTTCGGCAACGTGCCCTTCTCGCCGGTGCAGCTCAGCGAGGCGAGCTACCGGCCACCCAACCTAGGCGGCCATGAAGCCGACCTGTTCGCGTTCTTCGTCGGGAAGAACTTCGTGGTCGCGTTCCTGCGCCGCCACCTTGACGATCTCGCGGTTGTCCCGCCGGGGGGAGGTTTGCTACTCGTCTCCATTAGTCCTTACTTTCCCACTCTTCTTTCATCTCACCTTCCCTTCTTCGCAGGCGAACGCGACATTCCCCTTCATCCTCCTTACGAAAGCGCCCGGATCCCCCCCGGGGTTCTCGCCCGCGCCCAGGCCGCGGATGCCGCTCAGCGCGACATCTCATCGGTCCCGGCCAAGAAGCGACCGGGCGGCGGGCAGTCAGCGCCTCCGCCGAAGTCGGCGAAGACCGCGGATCAGCAACCATCCGCAGGCCAAAGAAAGGGCAAGGCCCCCGCGGTCTTGCCGACTGAGGCCCCCTCGCCCCCGCTGGTTGTTTCGACCAGCGATTCCCCGGTCGGGGCGGCGGGCACCTCCGCGCCGCCGGGCGGGTCTGGAGCCGCTGCGGAGCCGGTGCCGAGAGGGCATCGGAACTTCGGCTACGGCGAGAGGTACTTGGATGAGCTCGGCGTCCCGCTCCTGGCTTGGGACAAGGAGTCGAATCGCGCAACGATCTCGACCCTGCTGCCGAGCTGGATGGAACAGGACACAATCGGCGGGGAGGCGTACAGCTTCTCCTTTGGGTTGTACTCGCGCGAAGACGCCGCCATATTCGACAAGGAGGAGACACGGGTGCTGATCCATGAGAGCGCGCGGGCCCAGCTGCGCGGCCTGGAGCTGGCGCACATGGTGGGGCGACGCTGTACCCAGGTGGAGCGGAACGCCGCGTCCATCCAAAAGATGGCGGAGGAGAAGGAAGAGGCCCGAAGCTCGCTCGGGAGGACGCGGATCTTCAGAGAGGGCGAGCCGCCGCCGCCGAGGAGACCCTCGCGCAATATCTGGGCGGGGTGGTACGCTCTCAACCGGAGCTAATCTCTTCTTCTTGCGAACGCAGCTTATGATGATTCCTATTCCGTTTTTCAGGACGCGGCGACGGCGAGCCGGATGGGCGCCGAGATTGCCACCCTTCGCCAGGAGAAGGCGGCGCTGGAGGCCCGGGTACGCGAGCTGGAGGCCGCTGCCGCTGTCCCTCCTCCGGCCAGCGGGGTCTGCCCGCGCGAGCACCTCTCCGACTACGACCTGGAAGTGCTAATGCAGAAGAACGCGGCCAGCGCAGCGAGATACACGATGCAGACGCTGAGGCGCGCGGATCTGCTTACGAGCGAGGCAGCGGGACTCTCGGCAAAAGACGTGGTGCCGGCGCTGTTCCTCCCCGTCCGCCGGAGCCCGGCGACAGAAGCTTCCAGCCGCTTTAGGGTTTCTAGGTCTCGTGTTTTTTGTAATCTGCCTTGTAGATGAACATTATGTGTAAAAATCTGGTCTGTGTTGTATGCGCGAGTTGCGCTTATACTCTATATTTCTGTCTATTGTTCCTTTTACACACTGTTCTTTTTACACTTCTCGCCTGTCTTGTTTTCTAACGATGTCATTGCCGGACGGCGCGACCCGTCCCAGTGGCCCGGCTCTGACGAGGCGAGCTGGCTCGTCCGCCGAGCGAGGCAAGCTGGTTCGTCCGCCGAGCGAGGCGAGCTTGCTCGTCTGCCGAGCGAGGCGAGCTTGCTCGTCTGCCGAGCGAGGTGAGCTGGCTCGCCCCTCGGCCGCATGCTTAGATCTCTGTGGACTCTCGCCCAGGCCTTTGTGTTTACTCGACCACCTTTCCCGGGGCTTGAGGGTGGGGCTATGCTAGACCCTTTCCTTCTTTTCTGGCTAACTCTTGCGATTCCGTCCTGCTGCGCACGCTTTTCGGGCAGTTTCCGGCCTTGCCGGCTAGGTGGGAGTCTGACAACGCAATTTGCTCTAGGTCGCAGGCCATTGCTTTCTGGATCATTCCATCGAGTGATTTCCTTCCGCCCTGCCAGCTAGGTGGGAGCCTGGCAGCGGGATCTTCCCGAGGCTAGGGATGACACCGAGTGACTTCCGGCCCTGCCAGCTAGGTGGGAGCCTGGCGGGGATCTTCTCTCTGGGGTCCAGATCATTCCATCGAGTGACTTCCGGCCCTGCCAGCTAGGTGGGAGCCTGGCAGCGGGATCTTCTCGAGGCTAGGGATGACACCGAGTGACTCCGGCCCTGCCAGCTAGGTGGGAGCTGGTAGCGGGATCTTCTCGGGGTCCAAGTTCATTCCATCGAGTGACTTCCGGCCTGCCAGCTAGGTGGGAGCCTGGCAGCGGATCTTCCCGAGGCTAGGGATGACACCGAGTGACTTCCGGCCCTGCCAGCTAGGTGGGAGCCTGGCAGCGGGGTCTTCTCGGGTCCAAGTTCATTCCATCGAGTGACTTCCGGCCCTGCCAGCTAGGTGGGAGCCTGGCAGCGGGATCTTCTCAGCTAGGGATGACACCGATGACTTCCGGCCCTGCCGCTAGGTGGGGCTGGTAGCGGGATCTTCTCGGGGTCCAAGTTCATTCCATCGAGTGACTTCCGGCCCTGCCAGCTAGGTGGGAGCTCTGGCAGCGGGATCTTCCCGAGGCTAGGGATGACACCGAGTGACTTCCGGCCCTGCCAGCTAGGTGGGAGCCTGCAGCGGGATCTTCTCGGGGTCCAAGTTCATTCCATCGAGTGACTTCCGGCCCTGCCAGCTAGGTGGGAGCCTGGCAGCGGATCTTCTCGAGGCTAGGGATGACACCGAGTGACTTCCGGCCCTGCCAGCTAGGTGGGAGCCTGGCAGCGGATCTTCTCGGGGTCCAAGTTCATTCCATCGAGTGACTTCCGGCCCTGCCAGCTAGGTGGGAGCCTGGCAGCGGGATCTTCTCGAGGCTAGGGATGACACCGAGTGACTTCCGGCCCTGCCAGCTAGGTGGGAGCCTGGCAGCGGGATCTTCTCGGGGTCCAAGTTCATTCCATCGAGTGACTTCCGGCCCTGCCAGCTAGGTGGGAGCCTGGCAGCGGGATCTTCTCGAGGCTAGGGATGACACCGAGTGACTTCCGGCCCTGCCAGCTAGGTGGGAGCCTGGCAGCGGGATCTTCTCGGGGTCCAAGTTCATTCCATCGAGTGACTTCCGGCCCTGCCAGCTAGGTGGGAGCCTGGCAGCGGGATCTTCCCGAGGCTAGGGATGACACCGAGTGACTTCCGGCCCTGCCAGCTAGGTGGGAGCCTGGCAGCGGGGTCTTCTCGGGGTCCAAGTTCATTCCATCGAGTGACTTCCGGCCCTGCCAGCTAGGTGGGAGCCTGGCAGCGGGATCTTCTCGAGGCTAGGGATGACACCGAGTGACTTCCGGCCCTGCCAGCTAGGTGGGAGCCTGGCAGCGGGATCTTCTCGGGGTCCAAGTTCATTCCATCGAGTGACTTCCGGCCCTGCCAGCTAGGTGGGAGCCTGGCAGCGGGATCTTCTCGAGGCTAGGGATGACACCGATGACTTCCGGCCCTGCCAGCTAGGTGGGAAGCCTGGCAGCGGATCTTCTCGGGGTCCAAGTTCATTCCATCGAGTGACTTCCGGCCCTGCCAGCTAGGTGGAGCCTGGCAGCGGGATCTTCTCGAGGCTAGGGATGACACCGAGTGACTTCCGGCCTGCCAGCTAGGGGGAGCCTGGCAGCGGGATCTTCTCGGGGTCCAAGTTCATTCCAACTCTCTGAGCAAGCATAGATATGACATTCCTGGGGGGGGATGAGAAGAAAAGCTTCATTATGAGAAATCAGGTTGTTTACAGAAAATTAGGGAAAAAATCTCTTCAAGCCGTCTCCACTCCAGGTGAGACTCAGGGCCTCGCCTCTACATTTTGGAGCCGATAGCCCCCCGACTTCAAAACTTCCTTCACAATGAATGGCCCCTCCCAGCTGGGTTGAGTTTCCCTACAGGCGCTGACCGCCCTGCCGCGTCCACCTTCTTCAGTACCAGGTCCCCTTCCGTGAACTGCTTGACCCTGACATGCTTGTCAAAGTATTTCGCCATCCTCCTTTTGACCTCCTCCTGTCGGACGGCCGAAAGATCCCTCAACTCTTCTACCATGTCGAGGGAGAGTCTCAGCTCCTCCCCATTCTCGGCTTGCCATTCCTCTCGGCCTTCCCTGGCCGTTCCGACCCGCGGCGTTTGAACTTCAAATTCTATGGGGAGCACCGCCTCGCACCCATGGGAGAGCTTGAAGGGGGTCTCCCCCGTGGCCGTATTTGGGGTGGTTCTAAGGGCCCAAAGGACGGCGGGGAGCTGCTCCACCCAGCTCCCCCTCAGGTTTTCCACCTTCTTTTTGAGGAGATTGACGATGATTTTGTTCGCCGCCTCCACCTGCCCGTTGCTCCTGGGTGGTGGACCGAGGCGAATCTGAGGTCGATCCCTAGCTGCTCGCAAAAACTGGTGAACTCGGCGCTGGCGAACTGAGGCCCGTTGTCTGTGACGATGGCCTGGGGCAGCCCATGGCGACAGATGATCTCCCCCCAAACGAAGTTCCTGATTACCTGGGAGGTCACCTCTGCCAACGCCTTCACCTCCATCCACTTTGAGAAGTAGTCGATCATTACCAGGAGGAACCTTCTCTGGCCGCTAGCCTGGGGGAACGGCCCGACCAAATCCATTCCCCAGATTGCAAAGGGCCAGGGGGCCGTGATGCTCTTGAGTTGCTGGGCCGGCTGTAGCTGGAGGGGGGCAAATAGCTGGCACTTATGACATCTTCTTGCGAACTCCGCGGCGTCTCGGCCCAGGGTGGGCCAGAAATACCCCTGCCGGACTATCCTCCCCTCCAGGGTCCGACTCCCGGAATGACTCCCGCACTCCCCGGAGTGGACTTCTTCCAAGATCCTCTGCGCCTCGCCCTCGGACACGCAGCGAGCCAGCATCCCGGAAAGGGTCTTTCTGTATAGTTGCCCGTCTTTGAGGAGGTAGTAGGCGGACTTGTGCCTCAACTTCTTCTTGTCTACTCCCTCCGGATACTCTCCCGTGGAGAGGAAAGCTATTACCGGGTCCATCCACGAGGGCTGCTGATCGATCTCCATGAGCTCCCCCTCTTCGATGGAGGGGCGGAACAGGTCGGTGATGGTGCCCCCCATCCGGGGGCCATGCTTCGCCAGTTGGTCGGCCTGTTCATTCTTTTCCCTTGGCACGTGTTGGATGGAGAAGGTCTGGAAGGTCCCTATGACCCCCTTCACTTTGGCCAAGTATAACTTCAAAGCGGGCTCCCTTGCTTCGAACTCCCGTTGATCTGGGAAGCCACCACCATGGAGTCGGTCAGAACTTCCACATCCAGCACCCCCAACTCTCTGGCCAGGCGTAGTCCCCGCTATCACTGCTTCGTACTCGGCCTGGTTGTTAGTAATGGGGAAATGTACCACCACCGTCTGCTCAATCTGAGTCCCTTGGGGGCTCTCCAGGACCACTCCTATCCCGAGTGAATGCCTTCCTGAGGCTCCATCCACCCTCACCTTCCAAGGAGCCGGGCAAGTGAGCTCCTCCTCTGCTACTTCTACCACGTAGTCGGCCAGGAAGTCGGCCATCGCTTGAGCTTTGATCGAGAGTCGTGGCACGAAGGAGACATCGAACTCGCTTAGCTCCACCGACCACTTGGCCAGCCGGCCCGAGTGCTCCACCCCCTCGAAGATATTGCGGAGAGGATGGTCTGTCACCACTCGGATCGAGTGCGCCTGGAAGTAAGGCCGTAGCCTCCGGGCCGAGATGATTAATGCGAACGCGAGCTTCTCCAGGATCGGATACCGGAGTTCGGCCTTCCTCAGGACCCGGCTGACGTAATAGACAGGGAGCTGTCTCTTCCCCTCTTCTCGAACCAAGACGGAGCTCAGGGCCTCTGCCCCGACCCCGAGATATAGGAACAAGTCTTCACCCTCCTTCGGCCCCTGGAGCAGCGGGGCCTGTGTTAGCTGCGCCTTGAGGGCCTGGAACGCCTCCTCGCATTCCTTAGTCCATTCGAACCTCTGGCCCCCCCTCAGCGTTTTGAAGAAGGGGAGCACTTCTCCCCTGCCCGAGAGAGGAAGCGGCTCAGTCCTGCTAGCTTCCCCGTCAACCGTTGGACCTCCTTCGCATTCCGCGGGGACCCCAACTCCAAGATTGCCTTGACCTTATCGGGATTCGGCTCGACCCCCGCGGGGGTGAGGAGATGCCCCAAGAACTTCCCCCGGCTAGCCCCGAAAACACACTTAAGGGGTTCAGCCGCATCTTGTATCGGCGCAGGGTGGTGAACGTCTCCTCCAGGTCCCGGAGGTGGGAGTCCACGTCTCGGCTCTTGATCATGAGGTCGTCCACGTAGACCTCCAAGTTTCTCCCCCTTTGCTCCTTGAAGACCCTGTCCATCATTTTTGATAGGTGGCACCAGCGTTCTTCAACCCGAACGGCATCATCTTGTAGCAATAGCAGTCGTCCCCTGTGATGAATGAGACATCCTTTATGTCCGGGGGGTGCATCCTGATCTGATGGTAACCTGAAAATGCATCTAAAAAACTCATTACAGAAAAACCGACGGCTGAGTCAACCAGCGCGTCGATCCGAGGCAAGGGGTAACAATCCTTAGGACAAGCTTTATTAAGAAGGGAAAAATCGATACACAGGCGCCAGCGGCCGTCTCCCTTTTTGACCATCACAACGTTCGAGACCCAGCCGGGGTATTGAATTTCGGACACGAAGCCCGCTTTGAGAAGTTTTGCCACCTCCTCCCTGATGGGCTCCGCTAGCTTGTCCGCCGTGGATCTCTTCTTCTGCTGGACGGGGCGTGTTCCCGGGTCCAGGTTGAGGCGGTGGGAAGCCACATCCGCGTCAACCCCCGGCATCTCCGCGGCGCTCCAGGCGAAGATGTCCACGTTCTTCTGGATGCACTCCAGCATCCTGCCCTGGTCCTCCGGGGTCAGCCCCCCGCTGACGCGGATCTTCTCCACCCTGCCTCCGCGGTGAGCACTTCCAGCTCCACCACCTCCTCTGCGGCCTCCAGTCTGGACTGCTCCCCCCATCCCTCGCATCCCTTCCTCCTGAGCGGGGACCTCTACCTCCATCTCCCCTGCCACGGCCCTTACTTCGACCACTTCCTCCAAACCTCCTCCTCCCGCCTTTCCTGCGCAGCCCTTCACCTCCAGCTCCACCTCTCCGGCTCCCTGCTCGTTTGCCTCCATCCTCCGCCCCATCTCCTCGGCCCCTTCCTGCCAAGAGATGGTGTTCACCGCGGTGACGTAGCATTCCCGTGCCACCTTAGGGTCTCCCCTAACCCTGACCTGCGCCCCCTCAGCGTTGAACTTCAAGCACTGATGGAAAGATGAGGGACGCAACGGAAGGCACTGATCAGGGGCCTCCCGAAGATTGCGCTGTAGCTGCTGGGGGCGTCCACAATGACGAACTTGCAGTTTCGGGACTGCCCCCCCAGGGTTACGTGGAGGCCGACTCCTCCCTCTACCTCCTTCCTCTCTCCCGAGAACCCGAACAAGGGCCCGTCCGAGGCCAGCACCCTCTTAGCTTCCACCTGCATCGCGTCAAACGCCTTCTTGAAGACGACGTTCACGGAACTCCCATTGTCCACTAGGATCCGAGAGACAGTGAAGTTCTCGATGGCGGCCTTGATGACCAACGCATCACAGAACGGATCCTCGTGGTCCGGCATATCACTTCTAGAGAAAGTGATCCTCTCCTCTGGCGGCGGGGTTTGGGACGTAGAGGCGACGCTCCGCCGATACATGGTGTGGAGACTCGCCTTGCGGGAAGCCTCGACCCCCACTCCCCCGTGGATCACTCCGATCATTCCTCGGGTCCCCACATCCACCCGGTCTTCACAGCGATCCTCGTCCGTCCGAGGCAGGACCTCCTCGATCCTTACTTCCTGCCGCACCTCCTCCTGCTGCTGCTGTCGCCCCCTGTTCTCTCTCATCTCCAAGAATTCCGGGCACGTGGCCGTTGCGTGCCCCTCTTCCTGATGGAAGTCGCAGTAGGGCAGTTCCACCCTGAACTCCCTTCTCCTCCTCCTCATGACCCCTCTCCTTGCTCCCAGAGCTATGGCCATGGCCTCCTCCTGATCGGGAGCCGCGGCCTCTGACCCTGCCTCCAGCCTGGGGGGTGGAACTGGTCCTGCCTCCCCTGATAGTGGCCTCTCCCGTAGTATCCCCTCTGTGGCCCCTGCCCCTGCCACTCTGGTCTCCAGCCCAGCCTACGGTCGGGCTCCTGACGCCCCCATCCCGGTTGCTGTCCTTGGAGCTGCCTCTGCTCCCTCTGCCTGGGCTCCTCCCTCCTCTCTTCCTGTCTTCTTCCTCCCCTCGACTCCTTCTCCTCCTCAGTCGCCCACCTGGCCAACTTTCTCGCAAATTCTGGGTTCGACGCTTCCCCGTCGACCTCTCTCGCCGCCCTCTCCATCAGCTCCTCGTAGGAGAGGGGGGGAATCCTCTTCAGCTCCATGCGGAAGAAACCCTGCTGCAGGCCCAGTGTGAAGGCCATCATCAGACTGTGGCCCGGCATCTCCTGAACTTGGTAACCTCCTCCTGGAACCGATCGACGTAGCTCCCCAACGTCTCGTTTACCCCCTGCTTTATGTGGAACAGGGACTCAGACTCCTTCTTCCTCTTCTTTGCGGTTGTGAACCTCAACATGAACCCTCGGCGTAGGTCCTCGAAGCAATAGATGGAACTGGCCGGCAGTGGTGGAACCACTCCCTCGCCTTATCCCGGAGGGTGATGGCGAAGAGACGGCACTTGAATCCGTCCGACATCTGACGGATGGAGACCACGTCTTCGAACCACTGGACGTGCTGAACCGGGTCTCCCTTCCCGGTGTAGTAGGTCATCTCGGGCTCTCTGAACCCGTCTGGTACTGGAGCTGAGGAGACCAGCTCGCTAAAAGGGCTGCCTCCCCCCACCTGGCGGGCCGGCGAGTCACGCGGACCCAGCTCGCCGAATCGGCCTCGGCCTGCCGAGCCGGGGAAGAGCTCGCGCCCCGAGAGCTCGCTCCCCCGACCTTCCTCAGCCACTTCCTTCCCGGCTCGCCTGCCAGGAGCGTCCTCGCCCAGAGAGGGGGCGGCTGCGATCTGGGCTGCCGGAGTCGAACACTCGGCCCGCACGCCGAGTGCGATCTTGACGAGATCCAGCACCTCGTTCCTGAAGTCTTCAAACATCCCCACTGTCGCGAGAGGTGGGTTGGGCGGCGAGTTCTGCCTGTCAGATCCTTGACCTCCCGTCATTGAGCTCGCCGAAGCTTTTCCGCACTGACCACTTTCCACGCTCACCGCACCAAAATGTTGAAACCGGAAACCGGCCTCTTGTGGAGTTCGACCCTTGGGTAAGGGGTGGTCTCGTGCCTACTTCGCACCTGCAAGAAAAACAACGAGAGAGACAAGAAGAGACAGACCCAAGGGCTCGGCAGGGAGGTCCCACCACAAACCCGGAAGATCTCTGAGCGCTTCCCCTCCTTAGCCAAGAGCCGAGCTAAGGTACTCTCAGAGAACACTTGAAAATGAGAGCAAGGAGGCACTGAAAGCGTGTCCTCTGAGGTACCCCTTGGGTCTTATTTATAGATTTTCAGAATCTGAACTGCCAATAACCGAAAGGACTGACCTGGAAGTACCAAAAGACCCCTGGATGGGTCTGCCAACAGCCAAACTCCGCTGTTTCTGAACAGCTATGCGCAGTCCAACCTGGCCTGCCAACAGCGAGGCTCCGCTGTTCTGAGTAGCTATTCGCACCCCCGGGCGGTCAGCTCGCCTTCAGTTCTCCCGCAGAAGGCGGGTGCGACCCGGCTCTGGGGCTCGCCTACCCTCACTGGGCGAGTGCGAGCCGATATGGGCGAGCCGCCTGCCTTTTGCCGGGCGGATCGGCGGTCAGGTCGCGCTCGGGGTCCGGATCGCTTGCGGCGGGTCGCCAATCGCGGGTCCGGCTCGCTTGCGGCGGGTCGCCAGCTCGGGTCCGGCTCGCTTGCTGCGGGTCGCCAGCTCGGGTCCGGCTCGCTTGCTGCGGGTCGCCAGCTCGGGTCCGGCTCGCTTGCTGCGGGTCGCCAGTTCGGGTCCGGCTCGCTTGCTGCGGGTTGCCAGCTCGCTCGCCTGAGATGGGCAGGAGCGGGCCAGCCCTTTAGTCGTTCAGCCCGTCCTGCCGCTTGGGTGCGAGTCGCGGGGGCAGGCCTGTTCAACCTCCCTGGTGGGACCCGCTCGCCGGACACAGGTTGTACACAGACCACTTAAGCTATATGTGCCGTAAAAAGGGAAGTACATGAAATACTCATCCAATACCCCTATGATAATTACTAAGGGCTAAAATGATATTTGAAGCATAAATCCAGAAATCCATAATTTTTCTAATTTGTCTGATAATTTATTTATTTATTCTAGTATCCAAAAAGCCCAAGTTTGAACATGAAGTAGCAATTTCAGACAAGATAATGTTTCAACAAATTTATGGTAATTACAAAATGCATAAATCAACTCTAAGGCCTAAGTCTTCAAATTTTCCAGCAAGATTTGGGCCCTTAAATTTAATTTCAAAGTTGCCTCATAAAAAGTCAATTTAAAAGCTTTTACAGTAATAATGCCTCCAAAAATTCAGAGAAAATTCAGGGATGATTGTGATGGCCTACAAATATCCTAGAAAAAGTTTCATAATTTATCACTTAATAATAAGGCTATATTTGATTTTCGCATGAACTTTAAAGTTTATGGGTTAATGAACAAAGTATACTAATTAACCATCAAATATTTCCACAAAATTCCTACATGATAATATTGAGCTAGAAACACTATGCAGCAAGTTTCATGATTTTTCAATAGTAATGGGCTCTTGCAAGAATTATTTAGTATGTAATCAAAATAAAGCACTTGTGAAGTAGATGCCCTAAATAGATATCTAAAAATTCTATCAAAATTCATACATGATTAGTATAGCCTAAAACTAACTCTGCCAATTTTTCATACCCTTTCAATGGGCAGTGAGACCACAATAGCCAAATTATTAATTAGGGCAATACTATTGGTTACAAATTAAGTGCTACAAATATTGATCAAAATTCCTCAAGTAAATTATCAGAGGCTCAAAATATCCTAATCCCCTCACTACCCAAATTTGGTTAAGATTCAAAAAGTTTAGCTAACCTAACCTACACTATAAGTTTTAGGTCCTAAGCTAGGGTTAGGGTTTTGGGGACCCTACCCTTTTCAAAATTTGTTAATATTTCTAACAGAGGGTTTTATATATCCTAGGAACCTCCTTGCAAAATTTGGAGTTCATCCATGGTGTTTAGGACTCATGCCCTTCACAAGGCAAAAAGTCCCTCTTTAGGGTTTGGCCTAGGGACTTAGGGCAAATCAACTGTACTCTACCCCACATTCCATGGGAGGTGCTAAGTGCCATAACAAGTCAGTGGCCCAAATTTCAACCTCTGTTGAGGTGATTTGGTCACTGAAAATCAGAAATGCACTTATTGACCAAAATGCCCTTATTAAGGTATAGTTAGGGTTGGGTCAAATCCTATTCAAAACATATCCAAATTAGGTGAAACTCTATACAGATACCTAAAATGAACCCAGGGACCACTCACCAAAATTTGGGAGGGTTTGGAAGTGTTTAGGGCACCTATTTAATTTATTTAATAATTATTAAATTTTTATAAAAACTATAGAAATATTCTCTCCAAAAATTCCCATTTTTGGACCAGCTCTAGGTATAGCTAGGGTAGAGTCCCTGTCAAAATTTCAACTGATTTGGACTAGGGATGAAGTGTGGGCACTCAGTTTAATGACTGCCTAGCCCTAAGGGTATGTCCCACCAAAATGGGTGCCCTGGTCAAACCAGGAGCCTAAATTGGTTCAAACCAATTTTAAACTAAAGTAGACAGAAAGGGATACAAATCATGTGTTGATCATTTCCTCATACAGAGCCTCTAACTATTTTTAGATATTTAAAACATTAAATTACAAAAGTGTGACAAAATGAAATAATTAGAAATAATTTCCTATAGTTTAACCCTGATGCAGCACGAATCTTGGCGCAGGGATCAATGGCATCTGGTCATCTTCTCGTTGAGCCGACGGCTGTGATTCGTCCCGCCTGGAGCGATTTCCAAACGCCACTGCCGGCGACCCGGCCACCTCCCCGGCCGGCCACGGCACCACCACCTCCGTTGAGGTGGTGGCCATCCCCAGGCGGCGGCTTGGCCGCCGGAAACCCCTTTTCCGGCGATCCCGAGAGGTGAAGTTTTTCAGAAAAATCCATGAAAAGCCAAATTGGATCGGGCTCAATTGAGCCCGAACCTTGGACCTATTGATTGCTATGATCTAATCATGAGTTAAGGAGAGGGGGGGGACCTTCCTGGCGGCCTGGATGCGAGAAGAGCGCGGGATGCCATTGACGACGGCGGCGGCGCTCGACTTCTGCAACGGCACAGTGGGATGGCTCGTCTCCTCCAGGTAAACGCTCTAAAATATTCCCCTTGGCCCCCTGATGGTGTTTAAATGGCAAATGGGGAAGAGGGGAGGCTGGTTCTTCAATGGCCAATTAACACCATTAAAGGTGTGGCTCGGGTAGAGTGGAGGGGGGCTGAATCCATCCCTTGGTGGCCGAGAAACGGCTGGAATCAACTCCTCTCCCCTAGAGGAGTTGATTGCAGCCATAAATGGTGGTTGTTAGCCTCCCTTGGCCGGCCTTCCACTCTCCCCTTCCTCTTCCTCAATTTCTCTCTCCTCCATTATCATGGGGGAGCTCCTTTCTCTCTCCTAGTCACCTCTGGTTGACTAGTCAACCTCACAAGCTAAATGCAGCCCACTTGGTTATGATGGTCATGGAATGGGTTAGCCTAAGGAAGAAGTGGCTTGGGCTTGGGTTAGCCCTTTTGGGCTAGGTTTGACTTGACCTAAATGAGGGTTGACCTGGGCCAATTTGACCATCTGGGTTGACCCTATGGGTCCTGGGTGACCCATTGGCTTCCCCTAGGTCTAGGTAGGGTTATGTAGGGTTACCCTGCACTTTGGAGGTCACATACCCTTAGTAAGGGTACTTTGACCAGATTAGGGGCTTGAGCTGACTTGGGTCAAGCTGGCCTCTAGGGCTGACCCCAATGTGTCCTTAGTGACCCATTGTCCTCACTTTAGGGCTAGGAGGGCATAGGTGGGGTCCTCTAGGCTAGGAGTAGGTCAATTGACCCTAAGTAGGCTAGTTTGACCCATTTAGGGCTAGGGTTGACCTTGGTCAACTGAGCCTCTTGGTTGACCTTAATGGGTCCTTTTGGCTCTAATGGGCCTCCCAAGGTATTAGGGGTGTTGTGGTAGGGTCTTGGGGTTAGGGTGTGGCCCATGGTTATCCTAAACCATGCTCAGAGTTCTACTATTTGCAGACCATGATGATCTTCCACATTCTGTCCCCTATCTCTTGGCCCATTTCTGGCTTCCTAAGGTTTTGTCATGACCTAGTCATGGCCAGAACCACTCTTAGGGGTCTAGTTGGAAATGGGATGTTACATGTCGTTTGTGATGTGGTGATGTTTTCCCCTTTTTCTCAAGTGAGTACGTGTAGTCGGAACCGGACAAGGTTAGCTCCTCAATGGCGGTAGATGGTTTCCTTGGTGGACAAGGTTAGCTCCGCATGAGTAGTAGATGGTTTCCTTGGTGCGCGGGAACGCTGCAGTACAAATGAGGGACTAGGGTGGAATTGTCTTGGTTTGTGATGTCCCAAGGCACGACTATATCTCCGTGGTCGGTTGGCTATCCCGTGACATGCAAGTCATGTGTGGAAAGTGTCCCGGCGAGACTAGTCCCCTTTTGTGAGACTGACGAGAATGCCAAGCATGGGGGCAAGCCCGGGCAATGAGGCCATGAGCGGGTGGAGTCCAGCAAGGCTTGTTAGAATCGGTCAGTTGTGTTTGTTGGAATCCTAACATGAGACGTCAGAGCTTGCAGGCAAGCCCGGGCCTAAGACCTTGAGCGAGTGGGGCCTAGGCAAGAGTTCCATGTGGCGGCTTGTGTGTCGTTGGGGAATTGTGTCTCCCTTTTTGTTTGCGGCTTTATGCCAATGGGGAAACGATGAGTACCCAATTGATGTGATTTGTGCTAGATGCATACGCTATAGGGTGCCTTGGGTGAAATCCGGGTGGTTGCATACATGTTGCATAAGTAGGCCCCTTTTTATATTATATGCTCAACCAGTAGAGAACGTGTATGACCTTTGAGACATTCAAGCTTGTTCTTAATGCACTTCCTGTTTATATTTATATGTTGCATACGAAGTGCTGACTTGCAGGTTGGAGGGTTCCCCGGGGTCCGTTAGGGGCGTCCGGGAGGAGATGTGTTGGTTACACAGTTTGAGGTCAGCCTTTGCTGACCCACGTTACTAATAATTTTTACAGGGCAAGGATCGCAAGCAGGAGCTAGCTCGCCGGCCAAAAGGTCTAAGCCTCATGAAGTGTTCCCCTCTTTTGCAACTCTACTTATATGATATTGTATGTTTGAGACTCATGTTGTCCGGCTTGCACGCCGAGGTAGACTAGGAGTGCTTATGCACTTTCATGATTGTTGTATTATGTGAGTTTGGACTCTCTTATGTTGTAAGGCCATAGGGCCATCTTTTTATTACTCATGTAGTGGTGGATAACTTCTAGTCTTGCTTATGTTTCCACTGTGTTGTGCAAAGAGTTTTGAGTGTGGGTAGTTATATCATCTTATAATACTAAAACTGTGGAGTCTGTATGTTGTGGGGCCCCGGCCGGACTCATATTATACGGTCATTATAGGGGAGGTGTTACAGGATTAACCCTCCAAGGAGGAGAGAGAAAATGACGGCTGGAAGGACGAGTTCCCGCTCCAAGGGGCGGAAATGGCGGGGAAAACGGAGATGTCCAGGTCCAGAAGAAATCTGCGACTTAAATAGTAAAAGTCAGAAAAATGGTCACGCACGGTCAGGTGCACTACCGTGCGTGAACCGTGCAATATTAATATCCAGAAAACGCCTGAGGAAGAAGAAGCGTTGACCCGTGCGTTTCCTTCGCGCACGGGTAACGACAGAAAGCTGAAATTGCAGGCAACCCAAAGTAAAACCAAAAGGCTACAGGAAAATCGTTCGTTCCTTCGAGCACCATTCTGAAGAAACCGTACGTTAACCATGCGTTAAGATCGTCGACCTCAGTTCATCGAGCTTAGCTCGATGTTTCTCCTACACATACAAAACACACGATCACAAAGGACCGTGTTGGGTACATTGGTCAAATGTACCTGATTTGAAGAAGCCTCACCTAACTCAATGATATACATCAGAATGTATTTGATGTTTGTTTGAGTTACTTGTGCAGGTTAGGTATACACTGGACTGGAGCTGAAAATTTCTAAGTCCATGTGTCGACACCCAGAGGCAAAGTGTCGACACTTGAGAAAGCTTGTGTCGACACCCAGACATGCAGTGTCGACACTTGGAGTCATTGTGTCGACACCTGGGAAGAAGAGTCGACACTAGTCAGAAAGTGTCGACACTTGGAGCTGTGTCGACACTCAGTGTAGAAGAATGCAGAAAAGCTGTGTCGACACTTAGCAGAAGTGTCGACACCCAGAAGAGCTGTGTCTACATCAGAAAGTGTCGACACTTGAAGTGAGTGTCGACACTCAGCAAAAGTCTACAGATTCTAAGTACAAGTGTCGACACTCAACACAGTGTGTCGACACTATGCAGAAGACTCAGCACTGGAAGTAAGTGTCGACACTCAACACAATGTGTCGACACTTAGCTAAAGACTCAGTATTTGTAGAATGTGTCGACACTCAGCACAATGTGTCGACACACAATCAGAAGAGTCAACACTTGAAGAAAGTGTCGACACTCAGCACAAAGTGTCGACACTTAGTTGAAGACTCTACACTTGAAGAAAGTGTCGACACAAGGAGCTGTGTCGACACTTAGCAAAGAACAGAAAAGTTGTAAAATATTCTAAGTATAAGTGTCGACACTAAGGGAATGTGTCGACACTCAGCTGAAGAATCAAGAATGAAGACTTGTGTCGACACCAAGAATCAGTGTCGACACTTGACAGTTTCAACACATGAAGATGTGTCGACACAAAGGAGATGTGTCGACACTTAGAAGAATACAGATAAAGAATGAAGTATAAGTACTTGTGTCGACACTCAATTTCAGTGTCGACACATGCAGAAGAAACTGTGTCGAGACATACAAGGAATTGTGTCGACACCTTGTAGACTTGTGTCGACACTTACACAACATGTGTCGACACTTGGTCTATAAGTGTCGACACTTAAGAACAGAAAGTCTCGACACTAACTGACAGTTAGAGGAATTTCAAGAAGTGACTGGTTGACAAGACAGCTGCCGATCCAGCCGGTCTACATCAACTGTCAGAGAAGTCAAAAGTCTGTTATAAACCGGATCAGCCGGTTACCTTGAAGGAAGCCTATAAATAGGCACCCATAGTTTACAGAAAAAGATATATAGAAGGTTGTTCATTATCATTACATGTTGTGAGAATAACTGAAGTGGTTGATCAGATTAAATCAAGAAGTGATACATAGAGGATCAACACAAGAAGATCAGGCAGTCCAACTGCAGATCTAAGAAGTTGGAGAGAGAGAGCTCCAACTAAGGATTCAGTCTTTGGAACTAAGGCTGAGAAGAACAATTCAGAGTCATCTGGATTTCAAGAAGCAGAGGTCAAGGATCAACTGCAGAAGATTCAGACTAATTCAGTTCTACTCAAGAAGCTTTGAAGAAAGCTAAGTCAGTTTGGATCAAGCTGAGTTCTTCCAAGAACTCTTCAAGAAGCTCTCAACTCCTCTCATCCTTTCTGAGTTGTAGAGTTAGCATTTGTAATTTCTATTTTAAACTTGTAAGATCCATAGGATCTGAGTGATTGTAAGCCTATTTTATAAAGGCTGAGGGTAGGGCTTGGTGCCTGAGTGTAGGAGTTGAAGAACTCTGAGTGTAGGCCTTGATTGGCTGAGTGTAGGCCTGGGTGGCTGAGTGTAGGCCTTTTGGCTGAGTGTAAGGGTTTGGGCCTGAGGTAGGAACCTTGTTGGGTTCTGAGCTAGTGGAGAAGTTTGGCCGAATCTAGTACACTGCTAGATAGGCGAAGGGGGGAAAGTGGATGTACCCAAAGATTGGGGAACCACTAATAAAATCTTGTGTATTCTGTGCTGTGATTGTACTGTGTTGAGAATTGCTGTGTGCTGTGATAACTTATTCAGAAATCTGTGTTATAAACTGTTGACTGCCAAACAAAAGTTAGAAAAGGATTAGGTCACCTATTCACCCCCCCCTCTAGGTGTTTAGGTACCATATCTTTCAGACCGTGTGCTAAAAAAACAGACGCCCGTGCGTTTTCCTCAAAACTGCATTCTAGACTTGGGGAAAACGCACCACCTGCATACAATAAAAACTCAAAAAGGAGGACCTTCCAGCAATCAACAAAATGCAATAAAAACTACTGGAACGAGCCATGGGGAGCACCAAGTACATACCCCCAGCGATTGAATGCCCATTTGCGCATTCACGGGCTTGAAAAGTGCACTAATCGTGAAACGCAGTAGCAACGAAATATTAATGAAAACAACCGAAAAGTGAAGTGCAAAGCCATGAAAACTAGCCCAGATGAGTCCGCAAAATCCTATATAAACGGGACTCATCACACCCCCAGACTTACCTATTTGCACGTCTCGAGCAAAGATGATCCTTGCAGACTAGAAAAAAGAACTAACTAACACAGTAATTATGATCCGGAGTACCATGCGAAGTCGCACGCTCGCAGGTGTAAAAATATAGTAGAGAAAATTTCTAAGCATACAAAATAATTTATACTTTTTAGCCTACATAACAAAAATTCTATGACTACTCAAAAACAGAATCGCGGTGATTCCTCCGGTCACACGTGGGGAGAAAATAGACTAGCCGCTAAGGCGAGTATTGCCAAAGATCGGGATTCGGGACAACCTCCAAAGGAATCCACCATTGACGGTGACCATATGCTTGCCCGTTCGCACTCTCTCCACGACGCTAGTTTACTTTCAGCGTGAGTCTATAGGACTTCGGGTAGTAATGGGGCTTGGGTTAAGGCGAGGTAATCAAGGATAAAAACAAAGGCTACGCACAAAACCCAACTGAGCTAGCATAAAAAGAATATATCCGCTACCCACAAAACACGCGGGTACACCACACCCCCAGACTTAATTTTTAAAATACGGGTGTGCGTACTGCCAATTCCAAAAAATATATTAACACAAATCAAATTTTCAGTTATACTTTTCCTTTCTCTTTTTCTTTCTTTTTCAAATTTTCTTTTTATAAATCTTCTTCTTAATTCTTCTTTTTCTTTTTACACAATTCCAGCAAATAAATTCATGGGAGCACAACCATATATTTCACAAAGAACAACACTGCAAAAACACCTCCATCCTGAAATTAGAAAACAGTAAAGCTAGACTATAGGGTGTGCGACTAGGGTCGGGTACAAGGCTTTGGTGAAATAAAAGTGGAGCTGAATCAAAGGAGGGGTAGGCACAATGAGGCTAGCGAGGATAAGATGTTAGGAACGGGTATAAAGCTAAACCTGGCCAAAATGATGGCCTACATCATGCTCACGCTTAACTAACCATGCACCAATGATTTGAGAGTAGCTTGGGGCAAGTTCTTAGCCAATGAGAAAGACAATCCATCCTCCCGACTCGAGCAATACGAATCTAACGGCTGTCTACACACAACCCTATGTTACCGTCAGATTCACACCAGATTCAGCAATTTTTGAGTAGAATAAAAAGAATTTACGCAATTAGAAAAATATAAAACTAAAAAGCATGCAGAAAAATTAATTCTACTCTAATTTCTACACGAGACGAGAGCACTCCACTAGGAGCACAGCAAGGTCAACATTTTACCCAGTCTTACAATCTTATGTTAGCAAGGTAATTTTCCTAAATCTAACGAAAGAAACAAGTTTGACTCGTCGTACGCAAAAAGTTAAGTACGCGCTCATGTGGGTGCAACGATGAGCAATGCAATGAACTAAACAAATAAACTAAAAACAGCTACTGATATGCAAATGAAGTGCACGTGCAAAGATAACATCGACAAGCTCTCCCCCAGACTTAAGCTAAGAAGCACAACAAAATATGTTGAAGTTAAAATCAAAAAGAGATAAGGGGAGAAGTTACCCAATGCTCAGATGATGAGCATACCAGAAGATTGGCTTTAAACTTGATCAATAAGCCCACGGCCCAGTCAAAATCATCTGCAAGAAGCACATCTCCAACCAAGTAAATAATGGGCATGCACACTCAAAAAGCTAAACAAACAAATTAAACGCAGCTAAATTGGGTTGTCTCCCAGAAGCCCTTTTCTTTACCGTCCTTAAGGTGGACCAAATACATGTATTAACAGTTTTATATAATGATCAGGTAGCAAATGTTTACTACGCAAAAAAAGACAATTCAAAGTCACACACAGCGTTAAGCAAATAAAACGCTAGCAGCAACAAGACAAAAGGAGATAGCCCCGGAGATCCCTCACTTTCAGCTAAACGCCGATTTGTGATAGATCCCCCCAGACACGCGAGATGAGGAAGAGGGGAGAGCTTTAGGGCCCAAGGAAGACAAGTCTCCCTGCCCCTACCCTCCTCCGTCCCGCGCCTGCGGACAAAACTCTGCGCTTTGCGTAGAAGCAACTCCTTTCATTTTAATTCTACAGAAGAAGAGCGCCAGGGCGGCAAGGTCACACCCAGCTTTTCAGCAGCCAGATTAACATCCAAAACCGGGGGCATCCTTTCTTCAACCGCTGAGGGTGAAAGATCAGCCCATGTTACCTGTTTCATAGTTTTACAGACTTTGGTTAAACATTTTGCAGTTTTTAAATCGAAATTTTGCACACCCACATCCGGCGTACACAACACATCCATCTTTGCAACAACATCAAGCTTCACATCAAGGACCTGTGTTACTTCTTTCCCTTTAGTTGTCATTGGCGTTTCAAAAACTTCCTCAACCTGTTCTTGTCTCGTCGATTGAAAATCTGCCTTAACACCACTAGGAACATCATTAGATGACACGATAGTTAAGTTCACCAGTTTTACGGAGTCAACAAAAATTAATTGATGAGGCGAAGGTGGTAAAGGTGCATTAACTTTGGGCGAAACAGTGACGCCACTAGCATCAAAATGCAATGTCGCCTCACTGGTTTTAAGGAAGGGGACCCCGAGGATGGGTTTTGACGTGTTACCCCTGGGCCCCAGCACTTGAAAGTCTGTGAAGACAGCCGCCCCATTCAAAACCACTTCTATACCCTTCATCTCTCCATTGGTCTCAACCACAGATCCATCAGCTAGCATTAAGGATTTTCTTCCATCAGATTTGATATTCAAATTCAGCTTCTCAACATCTTGCAAAGCAAGAATGTTGCAAGATGAACCGGAATCACATAGTGCTAGAGTTTCTATGGCATTAATCTCACATTTAACAGTCATTTCACGGGCATTAAATTCCACCACATCCTCAACACTCTTCCCCTGCTCACGGGGATTCTTCTCTGTGTTGCTAGGAAGAGTGTCGTGGGTGCGCTCAGAAAAAACGTGGGCCAATTGTCCCAATTGCGTTTCCAAATTCCTCATGGAAGCAGTCTGAGTAGCCATATTCGACTGTGCCATTTCAACAAACTTTTCCATCATCTCCTCTAACGCGCTCTTGCGCGTCCATTGCAAATTCTGATTATAACCCAGCTGAGACGGTCGCGGCTGTCTACCAGAAGCCTGAGCATCGAATTGATGCTGGCCCCCCTGCCATCTTTGACCGGGCGCATTTTGGTTACACGAGAAATTAGGATGGTTTCTCGCGTTAGGGTTATAAGTATTATTGTAAGGCACATCACGATTTTGATTATTTATAAAATTAACATTTTCTTCACAAGCCATACCTGCCTGCTCAGCAAACAGCTCACCCGCGGGGCACTCATAAGCGTGGTGGCCAGAGTTACCACAACCCTAACACGATATGCTCATCACATGGGCAGGAGATAGGGTCGATCGTGTCAACATCATCTTCCCATCCAAAGTAGGATGGCTCATTTCGGCGTGCAGCCCCACCACATTTACATCGAACAAATTTCTCGCCCCTCTAGGAGCATTCCTACCTGCTGTCCAGTACGTGTTGTGGGAGGTCGTGCCTTTAAGGAGTCTCAACGCTTCCTCAGGAGATAAGTTCATGATCGTGCCACCCGCCGCCGCATCGATCATTGCCCTGAAATTTGGCTCAATGGCAAAATAAAATATCTCCACCAAATTCCATGGCTCACACCCGTGTTGAGGACAACGACGCTGCAGGTCGGCAAATCTCTCTCATGCCTCAGAAAGAGTTTCTTGATCCAGCTGTCTGAACGTGGCTATTTCCCTGCGAGCATTAACAATTTTATCAACAGGATGAAACTTAGCCAAAAACATAGAAGATAAAGCTTCCCAGGTGGCAGCGGTGTCAGGCGCGATCGTATGCAGCCACGTCTTGGCCCTATCCCTTAGTGAAAAAGGGAACAACTTTAGTTTTACAACTTCATTCGTAATACCCGCATAGCAGAAAGTACCGCATATCTCAGAAAACTCAGCCAAATGTAGCTGAGGATCCTCGCTCGGCAGACCCGAGTACTGAGTATTGTTCCTAATCATTCAAAATCGTCGGCTTGATCTCAAAATGATTATTGGCTATGGCTGGCCTGAACCCTGGATAAACACTCCCCACTGTAGGGGTAGTGAAATCTCGTATTATCCTAATGCGAGACTGGGCCACATCCTGGTTCTCAACGATTTGTTCCCTTGGCCATTCCCCAAATGGCCCAAGTCATCCATCCTTCCCTCAGCTGCAGCAGCACGCAAGCGAGCTCTCCGCGCTCGTGAAGTCTCTGGATTAACACCCAAATCTTCGCCCCTTCCACCAGGGTTTTGATCTGTCATACAATACCCACAAAAAGAAAACACTAAAAGCACCAAAACACTCACCAACTTTTCCCAAAAGAAACAAAATCCACGCAACAGTTGCACTCCCCGGCAACGGCGCCAAAAACTTGATGTGCGGGCGGTAAGATTACCGTTCGCGGCCAAGTAATAAAAGGGAGGAGTAGCTTCCCCAAGTATCGATCTCACGTGGATTGCAAGTAGGGAGCATGGATTCCGCTTTTTGAGAAATGAATGAAAGTGCTAAGCAAAAACGAGGGGGTTTGATTTTGTGTTTCCTACACTAAGCAGCATTAATCTAGTGCGGGTCGCCGTCACCGCGTCGCCAGGGTGAATTACTGTCACAACCCGCATTTTCTCATTAACAAATAAATCAGAGCACAAGATAACTACGAGCTGTGATGCCACGTCAAGCAGGGGATAACTGCTGACGCTCAGGCGACCCTCTAATCCTTCAAATCATAAGTTAAAATGAATAAAAAACTGATTTTTTTTAATTAATTGGTCGTATCCCTCGGCTCAGTGGATCAGATAGTCCACGGTTTGAAAACTATTTTTATACGTAGCGGAAAAATACTTCATTTAAGCTAACATCCTAAAAGAGCGCATAAATGCCCTAAGAGGACAACTTACACTATGCAAGACCCTAGATTTCAATTTATAATATTTATAAAGAAAACAATCTTTTTACGCATTTGGAAAATAATGATTGAGCTTTTATAAAAATATGCTGATCATGCAATACATATAGTAGTTCTCTTTTATAGGTTTTAAAGTAACTAGCAACCTAGCATAAAACATTCTCAGAGAGCAAGTGAAACTACCACAAAGCAGGTAAACTAGCAGCTAAGCAAAGACTTAGTATCACAAAGGAAAATCACCAACGAGCGTCAACAACCTGACACGAACTCGCTGGCGAGCATGTATGTCTGTACTGCTACAAAACTAAAGAACTACCTCAACAAGTGAGGAAAACACTGCCACAACGCAGTCCACAAGGAAACTCCTGAAATTAGTCGTACAGCCGGCTACAGACCTGGACCTGAGGCATTCAAAAGAAGAACACCTCAGCAAGAAATAATAAAACAGGAGGCAAAGAAACATCAGATAATAATCGAATGAAAAGAGCAGAAAGAAAAAGGGTTACCAACCCTGCAAGAGAAATGCTGAAAATCTCAGCTAAAGAATCCAAAAATGGACAAAATGTAAGTAAAACAGTCAGTAAAGTGAGAGAAATGCAACAAGTACTAAAACGTACCAAACTCCGCTCAAGCCTGCAGAGATAAAAAGGAAACCAATATGCATCAAATGAACAGTATGAAAGGAACTAACAGTCCTAAACTTGTAAATCGTTAACACTGACATAAATCCCAAACCTGTGTCGGAGACTAAGAACAGTCACAACCGAACAACCAGGTCCAGGTGTCTCAAGAGTACTAAAGGGGCCGCCACAGGTTCCACACACATAGAGTTCCAACCTCTTACAGGAACCCAAAATGTCCAAAGGAGGGAATGGTGGTGTCCACGGCTCGAACTCCCCCGGTACCATACTCCTTCAGAAACCCAGCTACCACATGCTAAGGATCCACGATTCGGCGCCAAAACTAGCTGACAACACCACTTAAAAACTACCATGTTCTACAACCAAAACCCGCCGAATTATTTCCCCCTACCCGCCGAATTATTTCCCCCTACCCGCCGAATTATTTCCCCCTACCCGCCAAATTATTTAAAATAAATTCCGATCACTTCCTAGTTTAGGCCGATCACAAGCCCTAACCTAGGAATATTTCTAATCTCATCTATATTACTTCGGTATTTTACGACAAGGAGAATGAATAAGGCGAAATACAATCCCATGGAGGCGCGCAAGAGGGGAGAAATCCACTTGCCTCAAATCGATCTTGAAAGCGTCCACCCAAAATACTCCACCACGTAGATCCGTCCAAAGGAAGCACGGGGAGACGGGATCTACGAAAAAACAACGGACAACCGGGGTTAGGGCCGGAAAATCTAAGGCGAAACGGTCACCGAAACGGGAAAATCTTACCGCGATCTCGAAGCTCTCGCCGAGAGCTTTCCAACGCCGCGATCGGATCGAAATTCTGTCCACCGGAGCGGCGGTGGAGGCCGTCGGAAGTTCCGCGAACGAGGGTTCCGCACTCGCCTAAAATGTCGCACCGAAGGCCGCGGGTTCGGGGAAAGAAGAAGAAGACCTTCTCTCTCATATATATATAAATATATATACTTAATATAATATTAAAAAAAAATATAAACACTTAGAAAAAAAGAAAAGGGGCTGCTGATCGGTGAGAATGATTCTCACCGAACCAAAAGAATTCGGTGAGAATCATTCTCGCCGAATTTCCGATTCGGCGAGAATCATTCTCGCCGAATTTCCGATTCGGCGAGAATCATTCTCGCCGAATTTCCGATTCGGCGAGAATTCTCACCGAATTCCCGAATTCGGTGAGAATCGTTCTCACCGAATCCCTCACACACCACTTTCTATCTTTTTATATCTTTATATATATAAATATATATGTAAATAATATTTATAATTATTAACAATGATATAACCTTATATCATTATGGAGGACCAAACGCACGCCGAATCGAACGAAATTCGCACCGTAGGCGAATAACGACGCTACGAACCCAACGACGAAGTCGAAATCGAATTCTGATGCACCGTTTTCGAGATACTAACAATTTCTAAAGTTAACGGCGTACGCGAAAACATACAGACTTCAATCGCGCGCCGAGGCTCCAAAAATGCTTGGAACGCGACGAAACTTGACGAGCAAGACTAAAATTAGCCGATCTAATTTCCTAATGCAAAATCTTCCACTCCCGACGCAAATCCCAAAATTTGGCCGGTCGAAACCTAACAAACGCAAACGCGCTACGACAAAGTCGGTAACAAAATCCGACGAACAAAACTCGGGCAAATTTCTCCTGAAGCCAAAACACAAGCATTCCCCAAGAGGCTCCACCAAGTCATCAAACAGACTCCGGCTCGCTAGGGAATCTTGCTACCAGGCATCACCAAGCCACGCAGGGAACCTAAAGAGCTAAAAGCACGCTCTAACAACGTCACATGACCAACACGCGCTAACATAACGCTCTGACGTCATAATACGTCAAATAAGAAATTAAATAAATCACTGGAAAATCGGGGGCGTTACAGTCACTCCCCCTAAAAGAAAGTTTCGTCCCGAAACTTTACGCACAAAACACTTCTACCAAAGAAGGAAAAGAAAAAATAACCAAGGGTTATCGAATGCTTACCGAGCACAGCTAGGAGAACAAATGAGGATGCGCCTCCCTCATAGCTGACTCCAACTCCCAAGTCGCGCTCTCCACGTCTTGGTTTCTCCACAGAATCTTTACCATCAGTATTGTCTTTCTCCGCAATACTCGATCTTGCACATCCAAAACACGAATAGGAACTTCCATGTAGGAAAGGTTAGGCTCCAACTGGGGCACTGCATCCAGAACTTGTCTGTCACTTAGCACGCACCTCCGCAATTGGCTCACGTGAAAAACATTGTGCACGCCAGGAAAATTTTCGGGCAAATTCAACTTGTAGGCAGACACACCAATCCGCTCCACAATTTCGAATGGTCTCACATACCTTGGGTCCAACTTATGGTTCTTACCGAACCTCTTCACTCCAACCATCGGGGAAACCTTAAGAAATACCCTGTCCCCCACAGAAAATTCCAAAACGGACCTACGCCGATTGGCGTTCTTCTCGTATCGCTCTTGAGCTATCCGAAGCTTCTCTCGAATAAGCTTTACAGAGACTTCCATTTCTTCTAAGGCATCTGGACCTAACATCGGCCTCTCACCAACCTCTGCCCAAAATAGAGGAGTTCTACATCGTCTTCCATATAGCGCTTCGAAAGGAGCCATTTGCAGACTCTCTTGATAACTGTTATTGTATGCGAACTCCATCAACCTCAAGCGTTCATCCCACGCTCCTCCGTGGTCTAATATATAATAACGGATCATATCTTCCACAATCTGATTAACACGCTTCGTTTGACCATTGGTCTGTGGATGATATGCGGTAGAATATCTTAAGTCAGTTCCCAATCCTTCTTGAAGGCTCTTCCAGAAACGAGACGTAAACCTGGAGTCTCGATCTGATACTATACTTACGGGTACTCCATGTAACCTGATAACTTCATTCAAATATAGTTCCGCTATCTTTTTCATCGAGTAACCAATCTGAAAGGGTACGAAGTGCGCACACTTTGTTAATCTATCAACAATCACCCAAACAGAGTCATGCCCTCGGGGAGATCTCGGCAAACCAGTAATGAAATCCATTGAGATACTCTCCCACTTCCAAGTTGGAATCTCTAAAGGCGCTAACTTTCCACCAGGCCTTCCATGATCAGCCTTAACTCTTTTGCACGTAAAACATTCTGACACAAACCTTGCAATGTCACCCTTCATCCCAATCCACCAGGCAATCTGTTTCAAGTCCTTATACATTTTTGTAGACCCTGGATGGTAGGCCACACTTGAACCGTGTGCCTCACTGCACAACTTAACTCGAATATCTCGAAAATTGGGGACGCAAAATCTACCGCGGTACTTTAGAGTACCCGCGTCATCGATCGAAAAGTCAGGCAGCTCCCCCTTCTCAGTTCTATTATGAAGGTGCAGTAGATCATGATCGTCCTTTTGATGAAGCCTCGTAAGAGAAATCCATGAAGGCTCAGACACTTCCAAACTGCTTGGCGAGTCACATCTACCAACTGAAATATCCATTAAAAGGAACTCTTCTACTAACAACTCAGTGGAGAGATTGAAAATTTTCCCTGTCTTCCTGCTTAAGGCGTCGGCTACCACGTTAGCCTTACCCGGATGGTATAGGATCTCCACTTCATAATCAGCCACATACTCTAACCATCTGTGCTGGCGCAAGTTCAACTCCTTTTTAGTGAAGACGTACTTCAAACTCTTATGATCTGTATAAATCTTGCATTGCGCGTCATACAACAAGTGTCTCCATAATTTCAATGCATAAATAACTGCTGCGAATTCCAAGTCATGCATAGGGTAGTTCCTTTCATGAATCTTAAGCTGTCTTGACCCATACTCAATCACTTTTCCTTCTTGCATCAGCACACAACCAAGACCCACGTGGGATGTGTCCACGTAAACGGCATAGTCTAATCCTTCCGTAGGCAATGTCAATATCGGAGCAGTGCACAGTCTATTCTTTAGCTCTTGGAACGCTTCTTCGCACTTATCGCTCCACACAAATGCTGCATTTTTCTGCGTCAATTTGGTCAATGGCGCAGATAACGTAGAGAAACCCTCTACAAATCTTCTATAGTAGCCAGCCAACCCTAGGAAGCTTCTTATTTCTTTGGGTGTGGCAGGCCTCGTCCATTCCATAACTGCGGCTATCTTTTCTGGGTCGACAGAGATTCCGTCCTTGTTAACCACATGACCCAGGAAAGAAACCTGAGGCAAACCAGAACTCGCATTTACTTAGCTTGGCGAACAACCTATGGTCCCTCAAGGCAGATAAAACTAGACGCAAATGTTGGTCATGCTCCTCAACATTGCGTGAATACACCAACACATCGTCTATAAATACGACTACAAACTTGTCCAGAAAGTCCTTGAAAACCCTATTCATCATGTCCATGAAAGCAGAAGGTACGTTGGTCAAACCAAACGACATCACCAAAAATTCAAAATGTCCATGTCTGGAACGGAAGGCAGTCCGCGGGATATCTGATTCACGGATCCTTAACTGGTGGTAGCCCGAACGAAGGTCAATCTTAGAGAACACGGCACTGCCTCGCAGTTGATCAAACAAATCATCTATCCTCGGCAACGGATACCTATTCTTGATCGTTACCTTATTTAGCTCTCTATAATCGATGCACAACCTCATCGATCCATCCTTTTTCTTGACGAACAAAACGGGAGCACCCCAAGGCGAAGAACTCGGCCTTATAAATCCGTTCTCAAGCAACTCGTCTAACTGGATACGCAACTCCTCTAGTTCGCGTGGGGCCATTCGGTAAGGCGCCTTGGCAATAGGACGCGTACCCGGCTCCAAATCTATAACAAACTCCACGTCTCGATCAGGCGGGAGACCAGGAAGGTTAGCTGGAAAGACATCAGAAAAATCATGAACCATCGGGATCTCCTCCAAACGCGGCAAACTAACCTTGGTTTCTAAAACCGAAACCAAACAAGCAAAACATCCGGAACCTACAAGCTTCCGAGCACATACCGCCGATAAAGTCGGAGAATCCTGGCGCGGATAACCGTAAACACTCCCGGGCTGACCGTTGTCCATCCTGAAGTCCAAGCGTTTACCCTTGCATTGGATCACAGCATCATATTTGGACAACCAGTCCATGCCTAGGATCACATCGAAGTCTTCCAGATCCAACAGCTTCAAATCAGCAATCACGAGAAAATCGCCTAGTAAAATCGGACAACTCTGAATACCCTGATCCGAAACTACAGATTCGCCTGAAGGAAACTTGACACAGAACGCATCACCAACACGATCGAGATTCAAACGGTAATGCTTTACGAAGGCCCTAGCCACAAATGAGTGGGTAGCGCCGGAATCGAATAGAACACACGCCCAGCGGTTCTTTACCTTAAATCGTCCTATAAAATTGCACACGCGACTAAGGAAGCGAACGCTCAAAACTATAACTATGAGCTAAACATTAAAACTAGGGGAGAATCTAACCTGATATCACTTGCGTGGACGCCTGAGCTTCCTCCATAGAGACCACGTTCAACTTTCCTTTTCCCTTGTCCACTCGCTGCGGTGCCGGCAAAGCCTGAAGAGGAACTGGCTGCAGAGTAAGCTGAGCTTGCGGGCACTGATACTTGAGATGACCCTCTTGACCGCACAAGAAACAACTTCTCGTCTTCTTCCAGCAATGGGCAGCATCGTGCCCCAGCTTCTTGCATACAGAACAAAACAAGTCTTTCTTTGGGATACCTTGGATCGCATGAATCTGCTCTTTCTTCTGAGCTCATAATCTTTGATAGCATCTTTCCAATGGATGGCCCGGTTGGCCACAGAAACTGCATACCTCTTTGTTTCTCTTCCTCGGAGCAGCGTCAGGGACCTGAGTACTCTTACCCTCATCAGACTTTCTTTTATCTTTTCTCAGTTGTTGACCTCGATTCTTGGCGTTATCAATTGCCTCTACCTTTAAGGCAGCTTCCACCATACCAGCATAACTTGAGGTCGCATAGGCACTTGCTAATTGCTGGACGTCACTCCTTAGCCCAGCCAAAAATCGCTTGCTTCTACTTTCATCGGAACTCACCAAGTCTGGGTCAAATCGGCTTAGCTTACTAAACTCGATTTCGTACTCACTAACCGTGAGCTGCCTCTGCTTTAAGTGCAGGAAATCATTCATCAGACGGTCCCTCTCGACCGATGGCAGAAATTTGCTCAGAAGTAGCTCCTTAAAGGACTCCCAAGAACACCCGTCCTTCAGGCCTTCTTTCTCCCTCAGCCACCAGCCCTTTGCCAACCCTTTGAGCTGATATGCGGCTAACATCACTTTCTGATCATCAGTGATCCCGGAGTATGAGAACATCTCCTCGATTGATATCATCCAATCGTCTAAGACCATGTAATCTGCCTTGCCATCATACGTCGGAGGCCTAAGTCGCTGAAACTGAGAAATAAAGGTCATCTCTGGTGGCACCACGACCAGAGGCACCAGAGGAGCGGGGGGAACAGGGACAGCTTGACCCACAACAGGGTCCTGAACTCTCGGAATCTGCCCTGCCACAACTGCTAACAAGGACTGGACCTGAGACTGTAAATCCACTACTTGCTTTGACAAGGCTTCATTGCTTTGTCGCAGACCTTCTATCATTGCGCTGCTCTGCGTACCTGAAGATTCTCCCTCCGATTGGGGAGTCAACCTTGTCGAAGGATGCCTCGACATTCTAATGGAACAACAAAACACTAATCAGACACCTAGCCCACCCACTAGAACCAAACAACATAGTGCAAACAATACATACTTAAGTACTTGCTCCTGCTGCTAACTTGCTCTGGGATTTTCAATAATGATGATATGCTTATCCTACGATGATTCACTATCATCACACTAACTCTTGTGCCTAGATCGGGAATGCATGAATTTATATTTTTTTTGACTCAAAAATTATGTGTGTACACATGTCATCCTGCAAATCTTTAGCTTGGTACGTTGTGCTTATGGAATGTTATGTTATGCATGATTGTGCTATGCATTCTAAAAAGGCCCTAATGCATGTTATGAGCGGCGTACACATGAAAATATTATGCATCTCATACTACATAACATTTCCATGCAACGAAAAAGAAAACGTGCTAGCCGCATTCATGTGGTGAGGTTATGCATCCCATACTACATAACCCTCACATGTTGCCTCCTATGGTGGATCCATATACAAACATATAGTATGCATCCCATACTACATAATATGCCTCGCATACTTCATGTCATGCTATGAGTGTAGTGTTCGTGCTTCAGCCAAGACGTGCTGATGACATATCGGTGTGTGTATGATATGACTCTAAACACCTAATACTAACAAGGACAGGTTGCCCGACAATTTGTCAAGCAACCTCCCTCTGATACCAACTGTCACAACCCGCATTTTCTCATTAACAAATAAATCAGAGCACAAGATAACTACGAGTTGTGATGCCACGTCAAGCAGGGGATAACTGCTGACGCTCAGGCGACCCTCTAATCATTCAAACCATAAGTTAAAATGAATAGAAAACTGATTTTTTTAAATTAATTGGTCGTATCCCTCGGCTCAGTGGATCAGATAGTCCACGGTTTGAAAACTATTTTTATACGTAGCGGAAAAATACTTCATTTAAGCTAACATCCTAAAAGAGCGCATAAGTGTCCTAAGAGGACAACTTACACTATGCAAGACCCTAGATTTCAATTTATAATATTTATAAAAAAAACAATCTTTTTACGCATTTGAAAAATAATGATTGAGCTTTTATAAAAACATGCTGATCATGCAATACATATAGTAGTTCTCTTTTATAGGTTTTAAAGTAACTACCAACCTAGCATAAAACATTCCCAGAGAGCAAGTGAAACTACCACAAAGCAGGTAAACTAGCAGCTAAGCAAAGACTTAGTATCACAAAGGAAAATCACCAACGAGCGTCAACAACCTGACACGAACTCGCTGGCGAGCATGTATGTCTGTACTACTACAAAACTAAAGAACTACCTCAACAAGTGAGGAAAACACTGTCACAACGCAGTCCACAAGGAAACTCCTGAAATTAGCCGTACAGCCGGCTATAGACCTGGACCTGAGGCATTCAAAAGAAGAACACCTTAGCAAGAAATAATAAAACAGGAGGCAAAGAAACATCAGATAATAATCGAATGAAAAGAGCAGAAAGAAAAAGGATTACCAACCCTGCAAGAGAAATGCTGAAAATCTCAGCTAAAGAATCCAAAAAGGGACAAAATGTAAGTAAAACAGTCAGTAAAATGAGAGAAATGCAACAAGTACTAAAACGTACCAAACTCCGCTCAAGCCTGCAGAGACAAAAAGGAAACCAATATGCATCAAATGAACAGTATGAAAGGAACTAACAATCCTAAACTTGTAAATCGTTAGCACTGGCACAAATCCCAAACCTGTGTCGGAGACTAAGAACAGTCACAACCGAACAACCAGGTCTAGGTGTCTCAAGAGTACTAAAGGGGTCGCCACAGGGTCCACACACATAGAGTTCCAACCTCTTACAGGAACCCAAAATGTCCAAAGGAGGGAATGGTGGTGGCCACGGCTCGAACTCCCCCGGTACCATACTCCTTCAGAAACCCAGCTACCACATGCTAAGGATCCACGATTCGGCGCCAAAACTAGCCGACAACACCACTTAAAAACTACCAAGTTCTACAACCAAAACCCGCCGAATTATTTCCCCCTACCCGCCGAATTATTTCCCCCTACCCGCCGAATTATTTCCCCCTACCCACCGAATTATTTAAAATAAATTCCGATAACTTCCTAGTTTAGGCCGATCACAAGCCCTAACCTAGGAATATTTCTAATCTCATCTATATTACTTCGGTATTTTACGACAAGGAGAATGAATAAGGCGAAATACAATCCCATGGAGGCACGCAAGAGGGGAGAAATCCACTTGCGTCAAATCGATCTTGAAAGCGTCCACCCAAAATACTCCACCACGTAGATCCGTCCAAAGGAAGCACAGGGAGACGGGATCTACGAAAAAACAACGGACAACCGGGGTTAGGGCCGGAAAATCTAAGGCGAAACAGTCACCGAAACGGGAAAAGCTTACCGCGATCTCGAAGCTCTCGCCGAGAGCTTTCCAACGCCGCGATCGGATCGAAATTCCGTCCACCGGAGCGGCGGTGGCGGCCGCCGGAAGTTCCGCGAATGAGGGTTCCGCACTCGCCTAAAATGTCGCACCGGAGGCCGCGGGTTCGGGGAAAGAAGAAGAAGACCTTCTCTCTCATATATATATAAATATATATACTTAATATAATATTAAAAAAAAATATAAACACTTAGAAAAAAAAAAAGAAAAGGGGATGCTGATCGGCGAGAATCATTCTCGCCGAATTTCCGATTCGGCGAGAATCATTCTCGCCGAATTTCCGATTCGGCGAGAATCATTCTCGCCGAATTTCCGATTCGGCGAGAATCATTCTCACCGAATTCCCGAATTCGGTGAGAATCATTCTCACCGAATCCCTCACACACCACTTTTTATCTTTTTATATCTTTATATATATAAATATATATGTAAATAATATTTATAATTATTAACAATGATATAACCTTATATCATTATGGAGGACCAAACGCACGCCGAATCGAACGAAATTCACACCGTAGACGAATAACGACGCTACGAACCCAACGGTGAAGTCGAAATCGAATTCTGATGCACCGTTTTCGAGATACTAACAATTTCTAAAGTTAACGGCGTACGCGAAAACATACAGACTTCAATCGCGCGCCGAGGCTCCAAAAATGCTCGGAACGCGACGAAACTTGACGAGCAAGACTAAAATTAGCCGATCTAATTTCCTAATGCAAAATCTTCCACTCCCGACGCAAATCCCAAAATTTGGCCGGTCGAACCTAACAAACGCAAACGCGCTACGACAAAGTCGGTAACAAAATCCGACGAACAAAACTCTGGCAAATTTCTCCCGAAGCCAAAACACAAGCATTCCCCAAGAGGCTCCACCGAGTCATCAAACAGACTCCGGCTCGCTAGGAAATCTTGCTACCAGGCATCACCAAGCCACGCAGGGAACCTAAAGAGCTAAAAGCACGCTCTAACAACGTCACATGACCAACACGCGCTAACATAACGCTCTGACGTCATAATACGTCAAATAAGAAATTAAATAAATCACTGGAAAATCGGGGGCGTTACAATTACTCCAAAGAGTAATAGCGGAGACGAACAAATTAATAAGGGTTGCAAACACCTCTTTGCTATACGCGCTTCTAGCAGTCGCTAGAACGGCTCAAATACCACTTTATCTAACAAAGACGAAACTCATCAACACACATCATCATCAAGAAATCAGCACACCAAACCATAGCAAGACCTTGAGCAAAACATGGTTATTAAACCTCAAACATGCTAGCACAAGTTCATGTTAAAGCAAATACAAAAAAAGAGGGGGTGAAATACAACCAAGCACTTGAAGGCTCTCCAAGATTCTCAGCCGGAAGCGAGGGTTATCAAGCCTCGTCCAAGCTCGGTCTTTGGAAGGTATCCGGGATCCGAAGGGCTGTCACTTCCTTCTTCACACCCGTCTTCTTCGTGTTGTGGTTGCTGACTCGAATCGGAGCGAAAAGCTCCGTAAGATCTGCAACTAAGAACTCAAAAGGTAGCTTGTTGGTCGGCAATGGCGATGACGATTGGAGACGAAGCTTTAGCAAGCTCTTTGGAGGAGAATGGGTGGCCGGATCAACCCTCCAAGGAGGAGAGAGAAAATGACGGTTGGCAGGACAAGTTCCCGCTCCAATGTGCGAAAATGACGGGGAAAACAGAGATGTCTAGGTCCAGAAGAAATCTACGGCTTAAATAGTAAAGTCAGAAAAAATGGTCACGCACGGTCAGACGCACGACTGTGCTTGAACCGTGCAATATTAATATCCAGAAAATGCCTGAGGAAGAAGAAGCGTTGACCCGTGCATTTCCTTGGCACACGGGTGATCCGCCCGTGCGCGAAGTAATTTGCACGGGTAACGACAAAAAGCAGAAATTGCAGGCAACCCAGAGTAAAACCAGAAGGCTACAGGAAAAACGTGTGTTTCCTTCGCGCACGGTTCCAAAGAAACCGTGCGTTAACCGTGCTTTAAGATCGTCGAGCTTAACTCGACGTTTCTCCTGCATAAACAAAACGCACGATCATAAAGGACCGTGTGCTAAGAAAACGCACGATAGTGCGTTTTCCTCAAAACTGCATTCCAGACTTGGGGAAAACGCGCCACCTACACACAATAAAAACTCAAAAAGGAGGACCTTCCAGCAATCAACAAAATGCAATAAAAACTACTGGAATGAGCCCTCGGGAGCACCAAGTGCATACCCCCAGCGATTGAATGCCCATTTGCGCATTCACGGGCTTGAAAAGTGCACTAATCGTGAAATGCAGTAGGAATAAAATATTAATGAAAACAACCAAAAAGTGAAGTGCAATGTACAACCCCGTGTCCGGCGAGCGGGATCACCAGGGGGCGAGCAGTTCAGGTTAGAAGCAGCAGGCGAGCTCGGCAGTGACAGGGGCGAGGTCGAGCTCGGCAGACGACAGCCAGAGATCGTCGATCGGCGACCCCGAGCTCGGCACTCGCCGAGCGGGCTGAAACTCGCGCACTCGCAGTGGAGCTCGGCAGCAGTGGGCGAGCAGAACACGCCGGGGAGACCAGAGCTCCCAGCTCGCCTGGGGGTCAGAGGTACTTTCTACTGTTTTACCCATGCTGGTCTGCCCATAGCCCTTCAAAACAGCGGAGTTTGGCTGTTGGCAGACCCAACTGGGGGTTTTCTGGTAATTTCAGGTCATTTATTTTGGTTATTGGCAGTCCGGATTTCAAAAGCTATAAATAGGACCCAAGGGGTACCCCAGAAAGCAGGTTTTTCTCTCCTGTGCTCTTCTCTCCGAAATCTTCAAGTGCTTTCTGAGGGTACCTTAGCTCGGCTTCTGGCTAAGGAGGGGAAGCGCTCCGAGATCTTCCGGGTTTGTGGTGGGACCTCCCTGCCGAGCCCTTGGGTCTGTTTCTCCTTGCTTTCGTCGTTTTTCTTACAGGAGCAAAGTAGGCGCGAGACCACCCCCTTCCCCACGGGCGAGCTCCACAGGAAGCCGGGTTTCGGTTTCAACATGCAAAGTCATGAAAACCAGCCCAGATGAGTCCGCAAAACCCTATATAAACGAGACTCATCAAATATGTAAAAGGGTCTCTAAGGAAGTGGTTATTATTTCAAAAACATAACCATCTGAAGGTTGAAACATATTCTAATGTTAGTTATGCTGCCAATAAAAAAAATATAAAGTCTACTTCTGGTTTTTGCATCTTTGTGGGAGGAAATCTTGTAAGCTAGAAAAGCAAGAAACGGTCTGTGGTGTCACGATCAAGTGCTGAAGTTGAGTACCAAAACATGACATCGACCGCTTGCGAGTTAAAATGGTTGTGTGCCCATATGCTCGACCTATGAGAGATATATGATCATCCTTTATCTATGTTTTGTGACAACTAAGCCGCTATACATATAATAAAGAATCTTGTCTTTCATGAAAGAACAAAACATATTGTAGTCGGCTGTCACTTTGTTAGAGAAGAAATATTGAAAAATCAAATATGTACTATGTTCATCACTTCTGATAAAAAACTTGCAGACGTCTTTACCAAAATAGTGTCCTCTTCTCTTTCAGATTTCTGTGACAAGCTGGACATGATTGATATATATATGCTCCAATTTGAGGGGGAGTGTTAGATTTTGTGAAGTTTGTCGGTTTGGCAGTTTGGTCCAGACTGTTGAAATTTGTGAAGTGGAAGTGGTTGACGGGACAGGCCGGGCGACCTGGGCGGACAACGTTGGCAGAGTAGGCGGACTGGGCGGACTGCTGTGTGCGGCCTGGTGGAAGGTCTAGTGGAAGCCGGCTATCTTCTGAGCGGGTTGTTTGCTTGAAGTCCGCGGACTGTGCGGCCTGGTATCTGCAGATAGGGCATTGGCTGTTTGGTTTAGCCAAGGAGTGGCCTGAGCGGATAGAGGCTTGCGGACCGGTGCATTGCTCGGTGGTCGTGGTGCAAGCTTGTGCTGATTGGCGGTTTGGCTCATGTCCGCGGGAAGCTTGCGAACTAGTGTGTCCGTGGTATGGGTTGTTGCGGACTGGGCTTAGAGCTTGGCTGAGGCCTTGTCGAGCTCTGGTGTTACAGCAGGTGCTTTGCTGTGGAGGTCGATTGGCGGACTGGTTTGTGGAGTCCGGGAGATGACCGCTGCGTTGGGCAGGTGTGCGAGTTGCCTGCGGACTGCTGGCGGTCTGTGCTAGGGTGTTTGGCGGACGGGAGTTTATGTCTGCCATGCTCGCATTAGCCTTTGATGGTTTTGGACTTGGTCACACTCTGTGCCAAGACCATGGTGTCCGCAGTATCCGCCAAGTCCGCTGCGGACCGGGCGGACTGTTGTTGTCTGCCTTTGGTCGTGGACTTGTGGAGTATTGAAGTTTGAGTCTTGCGGACTGCCTCGGGTTGTGCGGACAGCCATTGAAGGGGGTTGCTGTCCTGCAGTGGTCGGAGGCTTTGCGTGCTGATGCCTTGTCCGCATAGCTTATGCGGACTGAAGTGGGTTCGCCAATGTTGCCTTGCTCCTGGCAGTTTTCCTTGGTATCCGGCTAAGTTCTTGCGGACTCGGCGGACGGTGTTTTGCTATCGCGCGAGCTGGGGCGGTGTATCTATCTCTAGGGCGGTGAACACACTCCTCACCTCGCCTATAAATAGGACCTCCCTGGCAGGTCTACAGTAACTTGAGTGAACAATAAGTTGGGTTCGGCGAGGTGCTGCGGTCTTAGTTTTTCTGTCCGCACGGATTGATTCAGAGTTAACGGTTTGTTGTGTGCAGGTCGCGCGGGTAGCTTCAAGGAGCCAAGAGTTTGGCTTTGACTTCGGTCAAGTGCTTGGAAGTGTGCGGACTTTGCGGATTCAGCAGGAGGTCACTCTGCGGCTTGTCAGCTCTGTCTCATCTTTGCCAGCTTCAATAACCTGTCTGTCGGTCTCAGGCGGGTAGGCGGTTGTTCCTCAGTTCCTCAGTAGGAGGCAAATAACGGTGTGTTCGCGTGGCCTCGCGGCTTCGGCGGACTCCGTGGCTATTCGGCGGATTGCAGCTAAGCTCGGGCGACTTCGGCGACCTCGGTGACCTCGGCGGTCTCGGCGGACTCCGGTGCTATCCGTTTGGCTTGTTTTGTTGAACTTTCTGTTACAGCTGTTTATACGAGCGAAATCATGTCTCACTACGTATACCTCGCATTGTAAAGAAGTGAATGTATAAAAGATCTGCTTGTGCTTCCATTGTTTGTTGGATTAGCATTGTTCCTTGGTTTTCCGCTGGTTCAACGTGCGAACTGGGTAGTGCCGAAGATATTAATTTGGCGTTTGGGCTACCTTGCTGACCACGATGAGAAAATTTAACATGGTATCAGAGGGAGGTTCAGTTGCGTGAGCGGTAGTCAACCAATGTTGTTACTCAGTGCTTGAGTGGTGATCAACCTGTGTTGTTGCTCGGAGCTTCTGAAAGGTTGCCAACAGGTGTTGCAATGGAAGGGAACTTTGCAAGGGGTCTTGGCTGTTGGGTACATTGGTCAAATGTACCTGATTTGAAGAAGCCTCACCTAACTCAATGATATGCATCATAATGTATTTGATGTTTGTTTGAGTTACTTGTGCAGGTTAGGTATTCACTAGACTGAAGCTAAAAGTTTCTAAGTCCATGTGTCGACACCCAGAGGGAAAGTGTCGACACTTGAGAAAGCTTGTGTCGACACCCAGACAAGCAGTGTCGACACTTGGAGTCATTGTGTCGACACCTGGGAAGAAGAGTCGACACCAGTCAGAAAGTGTCGACACTTGGAGCTGTGTCGACACTCAGTGAAGAAGTATGCAGAAAAGCTGTGTCGACACTTAGCAGAAGTGTCGACACCTAGAAGAGCTGAGTCAACACCAGAAAGTGTCGACACTTGGAGTTGTGTCGACACTCAGCAAAAGTCTGCAGAATCTAAGGACAAGTGTCGACACTCAACACAATGTGTCGACACTATGCAGAAGAGTCAACACTTAAAGAAAGTGTCGACACCCAGCACAATGTGTCGACACTTAGCTAAAGACTCAGTATTTGAAGAAAGTGTCGACACTCAGCACAATGTGTCGACACTATGCTGAAGAGTCAGTAGTTGAAGAAAGTGTCGACACTCAGCACAATGTGTCGACACTTAGTTGAAGACTCTACACTTGAAGAAAGTGTCGACACAAGGAGCTGTGTCGACACTTAGCAAAGAACAGAAAAGTTACAAAATATTCTAAGTACAAGTGTCGACACTAAAGGAATGTGTCGACACTCAGCTGAAGAATCAAAAGTGAAGACTTGTGTCGACACCAAGAAGCAGTGTCGACACTTGACAGTTTCAACACATGAAGATGTGTCGACACAAAGAACATGTGTCGACACTTAGAAGAATACAGTTAAAGAATGAAGTACAAGTACTTGTGTCGACACTCAATTTCAGTGTCGACACATGCAGAAGAATCTGTGTCGAGACATACAAGGAATTGTGTCGACACCTTGTAGACTTGTGTCGACACTTACACAACATGTGTCGACACTTGGCCTATAAGTGTCGACACTTAAGAACAGAAAGTCTCGACACTATCTGACAGTTAGAGGAATTTCAAGAAGTGACTGGTTGACAAGACAGCTGCCGATCCAGCCGGTCTACATCAACTGTCAGAGATATCAGAAGTCTGTTATGAACCGGACCAGACGGTTACCATGAAGGAAGCCTATAAATAGGCATCCATAGTTTACAGAAACTGTTGTTGAAAAGATTGAAGAAGTAATATAGAAGTAGTTGAAAAAGTTTTTGATAGAGAGAGTTCAGATCTTTGTAAAAGTGGTATATTGAGTATCAACAAAAGAAGATCTTGCTGTGCATCGGCAGATCTAAGAAGTTGGAGAGAGAGAGCTCCAACCAAGTATTCAGTCTTTGGAACTAAGGCTGAGAAGAAGAATTCAGAGTCATCTGAATTTCAAGAAGCAGAGGTCAAGGAACAACTGCAGAAGATTCAGACTAATTCAGTTCTAATCAAGAAGCTTTGAAGGAAGCTAAGTCAGTTTGGATCTAACTGAGTTCTTCCAAGAACTCTTCAAGAAACTCTCAACTCCTCTCTTATTTTCTGAGTTGTAGAGTTAGCTTGTGTAATTTCTATTTTAACTTGTAGGATCCATTGGATCTGAGAGAATTGTAAGCCTATATTATAAAGGCTGAGGGTAGGGCTTGCTTGCCTGAGTGTAGGAGTTAAAGAACTCTGAGTGTAGGCCTTAATTGGCTGAGTGTAGGCCTGGGTGGCTGAGTGTAGGCCTTTTGGCTGAGTGTAAGGCTTTGGGCCTGAGGTAGGAACCTAGTTGGGTTCTGAGTTAGTGGAGAAGTTTGGCCGAATCTAGTACACTGCTAGATAGGCGAAGGGGGAAAGTGGATGTACCCAAAGATTGGGGAACCACTATAAAGTCTTGTGTATTCTGTGCTGTGATTGTGCTGTGTTGTGAATTGCTGTGTTTGCTGTGTGAACTTATTCAGAAATCTGTGTTATAAACTGTTGTGCTGCCAACAAAGTTTTAAAAAGGTTTTGGTCACCTATTCACCCCCCCCCCTCTAGGTGTTTAGGTACCATATCTTTCAAGTGGTATCAGAGGGAGGTTCCTCAAAAAGGACTAACTGTCTGAGGAGATCCAGTTTGGCAGATTCAGTATAAGTCAGGAAACAGTTTCAAGAAAATCAAGAAACATGGGGTCTTCAGAGAATCACAAGGAATTGGGTTCAATGAAACTGCCCATATGCAGAAAGGAGATTTTTGGAATCTGGAAAGAAAGGGTAAGGCTGTTCATGGAGGCCTCTGACCCTAGGATCTACATCACAGTCAAAGAAGGGCCCTATGTGCCCATGAAGATCTCAGTATTGGATGCAAATCAGAGGACTCCTAAGGATTTTTCTGAGATGACCAAGGATGAGATTGTCCTAGCTACAATGGACAAAAGGGCACAGAATATCATAGTTAGTGCAATTGATGATGCCACCTTCCAGAACCTTATTCACTGTAAAACAGCAAAAGAAATGTGGGATACCCTCATTGTCTACATGGAAGGTTCTGAAGAAGTAAGACAAGATAGGAAGTCCTTGCTTAATCAAGAATATGAGAGCTTTAGGCAAGGAAGAGGAGATAGCATCACTGAATGCTACAAGAAGTTTTATAGAATTGTTAATGAACTCATGTCCTATGGAAGAGAGTTCACTAACTATGAATTAAATGATAAGTTCTTAAGGTCCCTAACCAAAGATTGGGACACTAAGATCTGTGCCATCAGAGAAATGGCAAAGTTGGGAGAAATTCCTCCTCCCACACTGTTTGGCAAGTTGTTATCTTATGAGATGCAATTGTCAGTAAGAAAAGAAGAGGAAAAGTCAACAAGGACTGAACACAGGGAAAGGACTGTTGCCTTTAAGTCAGAAGTACCTAGAAAGAACAGGACTAAGTCATCAACTCCTCCTCCAGAGGTAGTTGAATCAGAATCTGATGAGTCTGTGAGCACAAAGTCTACAAGCAGTGAAAGTGATGAAGATTTTGCTGCATTCACCAGACATTTTCAGAAATTCCTTAAGAAGAAACAGTGGAGGTCCAGACCTTCATATTCCAAAGGGAAAGAAGTCCAGTATCAGGAGAAGAAGCCTTCAAAGAAGGATAAGAAAAAGACAAAGACTAGTAAGGCAACTGGGTCTAAGATTGTGTGTTACTGCTGCAATAGACAGGGTCATGTTATTGCTGATTGTCCTGAAAGAAGGAAAGAATCCAGTGACAAAAAGAAGACTCACTTCAAAGGAAAGAAGGAGAAGTCCTTTGTTGCAAAGAATGAGAAGACTCTTTCAGACATTTCTTCTTCAGACACTGAGACAGATGCTGAAGCCTATATAGGGCTATTTGCTGAAGAAGAAGAAGAGTTTATGCAGATCATGGAATCAATCTATGAACAAGAAGAGTGTCAGTGCCAAGGACTGATGGCATTGACTGAAAGTACCAAAATCCTGGAGCAGCCAGGACCTAGTCAGGTACAAAGTCCAACTCAAAGTTCAGATTTCAGTTCTAGTTCAGAGTCAGATTCATCTTCATCAAGTGATGGAAGTGTTTCTGAATCTGAGGGAGATATTCATCAGCTCTTAGATGAATACCAAGTACTGTTGCAAGCCTATAAGAAAAGCAAGATCCTAGCCAAAAGTCAGGCAAAGGAGATTGCTGATCTCAAGGCAGCTGCAACAGATTTTGAAAAACAGTATGATCAAAAACTGAATGAAGTAGCCAGGCTGAAACACATTACAGTGATTCAGATGGGTACTATTACATTTAAGAATGATCAAATTAAGAGACTGGAGATCAATCTCCAGAAGGAAAAAGAACTTGCTGCCAGGTTTTCAAAACCTAAATCAGTATTACCATTAATTGATGAATTTGTTCATCAAAAAGGCAAAGCTGGACTAGGTTTTGTTAGACCTGCAGGGACTGTACAGTCCAAGTTCAAGTCCAAGGGTAAAGCCCCAACATTCAACATGCCTGCTGTAGTCAAGACAGCAAAGGTTGTATCTAAGCAAAGGTACAACAAGTTTGAATGCTGGTGCTGTGGCAAGGTTGGCCACTTTGCCTTGGATTGTTGGCACAATGCCAGTGCCAAGTTGGGTAGCAAGTTACCTGTTGGAAAGCCAGCAGGTAGCTATGTCAAATTGCAAACTAACAATCACCAAGGACCCAAGTTTACTTTGGGTTCTAAGGTTCAGTAATTTGTTTTGCAGGTAAATCCAAGTGGCCATACCCCAACATGGTACTTGGATAGTGGATGTTCCAGACACATGACTGGAACAAGGGGACTACTGAAGGACTACATTCCAATCAAAAATGGTCCTAAAGTGACCTTTGGTGGTTCTGAAAAAGGAATCATCAAAGGGTTTGGTAACATCTCTTCAAACCTTGTTACCATTACTCAAGTGGCTTATGTTAAAGGGTTGAAACACAACCTCATTAGTATAAGTCAGTTAAGTGATGTAGGGTATGACATCTCATTTGTTAAAAATGGTTGTCATATCAAGAGGTCAAGTGATCAAGAGATCATTTTGACATGATATAGAAAGAGAAATGTCTATTGTTTAGACATTATGGTTGAGAACAATAGTTCTCCAGTTTGTCTTGTAGCTGATGAGACAGTCTCTCAATGTGTCAAATGGCACAAGAGGCTTGCTCATCTTAATTACAAGACTATTGGCAAACTCTTTAGTAAAGAGTTAGTGAGGAATGGTCCTCAAGTTAAGTGTGTCAAAGATGGCATTTGCTCAGCTTGTCAAAAGGGCAAGCAGACTAAATCCACCTTTAGAAGCTTAGACAACAAAGATGCTGTGAGGTGTCTATACCTCTTGCATATGGATCTATTTGGTCCAATGCCAGTTCACAGCTTAGGTAGGAAGGTCTACACCTTTGTAGTGGTTGATGACTACTCAAGGTTTTCCTGGGTGTTCTTCTTAAAGCAGAAATCTGAGACACCTAGTGTCTTCTATAGTTTTGTTAAGCAAATTCAGAATGAATTGAACTGTACAGTGGTCAAAATTAGAAGTGACCATGGTACAGAGTTTCAGTCTGAAAGCATGACAAAGCTGTGTGAAGACTATGGGATATTTCAAGAATTCTCTTCACCTAGAACACCTCAGCAAAATGGCATTGCTGAAAGGAAAAATAGGACCTTGATAGAGGCTGGTAGAACCCTATTAAGTGATTCATCACTGCCAGAATATTTCTGGGCTGAAGCAGTTAACACTGCATGCCATGTGATAAATAGGGCTACCATCACTAAAAGGTTAAATAAGACCCCCTATGAAGTTGTGAAAGGCAGGAAACCAAATTTATCCTACTTTAGGATCTTTGGTTGTAAATGCTACATACTTAACAATGGAAAGTCTTACCTAACTAAGTTTGCTGCCAAGTCCCAAGCGGGAGTGTTTGTTGGGTACATCAATAATAGTAAGGCTTATAGAGTCTACAACTTGACTACACAGGTTGTAGAGGAGTCTGTGCATGTAGTTTTTAATGAGACACAACTAATTAACAATGAGTTGTCTAGCAATGTATGCAGCCCCACAGGTCTTACTAAGAAGATGGACAAGCTAGCCATAGAAGATGTACCTGCTGCAAGACAGCAAGTAGAAGAAGATAGCTTATGTCCAGGGGGAGAACTACATGTACCAGGAGCTGAAGAAGTACAAGGAACTCAGCATGATGAAGATGCTGTAGAAGTACAACCAGAAGTAAGGATGCCTCCAGCCAACAGGCATCTAAGAGATCATCCAGTAGAGCTGATAATTGGAGATCCAAGACAAGGTGTTCAGACAAGGAGCAGAAATCAGAATGCTGTAGTATATTCAAGTTTTCTGTCTCAAATAGAACCAAAGAAATTTGAAGAAGCTATACAAGATCCACAGTGGACTGAAGCTATGCAGGAAGAACTTAATCAGTTCAAAAGGTGCAAGGTTTGGGATCTGGTTCCTAAGCCTAAAGATCACAATGTGATAGGAACAAAGTGGATCTACAGGAACAAGTTAGATGAACAAGGGGTCATCATAAAGAATAAAGCAAGACTGGTTGCAAAAGGATATAGGCAAGAAGAAGGTATTGATTTTGATCAAACCTTTGCTCCAGTAGCCAGACTGGAAGCCATAAGGATGTTCTTGGCCTATGCAACCTATCAAGGATTCAAGGTATACCAAATGGATGTGAAGTCAGCATTCCTAAATGGTAATTTGAAAGAAGAAGTCTATGTGGAGCAGCCTGCAGGTTTTGTTGATTCAACTCTACCTCATTATGTCTATAGACTTAGGAAAGCATTATATGGGTTAAAACAAGCACCTAGAGCTTGGTATGAAACCCTATCTAGTTTCCTCATTGAGAACAAGTTCTCAAGGGGGAAAATAGATAAGACTCTATTCCTTAGGGAATCTAGAGGCAAAGTAATACTTGTCCAAATATATGTAGATGACATTATATTTGGGTCTACTGAAAGTAGCCTTTGCAAAAAGTTTGCAAAGCTTATGCAAAGTCAATTTGAGATGAGTAGTATGGGAGAACTGAAGTTTTTCTTGGGTCTCCAAGTTAAACAGACTGGAAGTGGTCTATCCATATGTCAGTCCAAGTTCACCCTAGAACTCATAAGGAAGTATGGTATGGATTCATCCAGTACCATGAAGACTCCTATGGGGTCAAGTATGTCTCTAAGCAAGGATGATGCAGGGAAACCTGTAAGATGAAACCTTGTATAGAGGGATAGTTGGCTCCCTACTATACTTGACTGCAAGTAGGCCTGACATTATGTATGCTACATGTGTTTGTGCCAGGTATCAAGCTTGCCCTAAAGAGTCTCACTTGACTGCAGTCAAGAGAATCTTGAGATATCTAAAGGGCACTCCTTATCTAGGCCTCTGGTACCCTAGGAATGGAGATTTTGATCTAACAGGCTATTCAGATGCAGACTTTGCAGGATGCAAAGAAGATAGAAAGAGCACTACTGGATCCTGTCAATTCCTAGGTGGAAGACTCATTTCATGGAGCAGTAAGAAGCAAACCAGTGTGGCTATTTCCACAGCTGAGTCAGAATATGTAGCTGCAGGAAGTTGCTGTGCTCAACTTCTGTGGATTCAACATCAGTTAGAAGACTATGGAGTTCAGGTAAGTAGAACTCCACTTTACTGTGATTCTACTAGTGCTATTTCAATAGCTAACAATCCTGTATCACATAGTAGAACTAAACATATTGAGATCAAATATCACTTTCTTAGAGAGCATGTAGAAAGAAATGATATTGCACTTGAATATGTTAGAACTGATAATCAGATAGCTGATATGTTCACTAAGCCCTTAGAAGAAGCTAAGTTCAATAGATTCAAAATTGAACTAGGAATGATAAACTTAGACTAAGTTTACAGAACTAAAAATTGGCTAAGTAAAAAGGTGTCGACACATAGACAAGTCTATGTCGACACAGAATAGTAAGTGTCGACACTTCAGGAAAATAGTGTCGACACATCTAGGAAGTTGGTGTCGACACTTCAGAATGTTAGTGTCGGCACATGTCGAGTTGGTGTCGACACATTCAATAAGGTGTCGACACTTAAGTTTTACTCAGAATTTTCTAAGTAAAGTCTCGACTACATGTCGAGTAGTGTGGTGTCGACACTTAATCAAGTGTCGACACATAAAATCTGTTGACTAAACTTGTGTCGACACATGTGTGTCGAGACATTATAAGTCTGTGTCGACACTTATTGACAGTGTCGACACATCTTTAGTAATCCATCCCGCCTGTTCGTCTTCAAACCAGAAAGGTATAAATAAGATTCTGTCTTTGTTTGTCGACACGCTTTCAAAAGTTTCGAGACCAAAACTCTTGTGTCGACATTTCTCTCTTCTCCAGACTAAATCTTCAAACCCTAATGGCTCCTAAGCTCGAGGAGAATGTTAACGAAGGGTATGAGCTCGTGCGAGGTGCTTTTGACGATGACGATCCAGATATCAAGACGGTGATAACCCTAGTCACTGATTCAGGATTGGAGTTCTTGGTTTCAGAACCATCCAAGATATGGAAGAAAGAGGTGCTTGAATTTCTTACTGGAGCAACTGTGGATGACTCTGGATACAGAATCAAATCCAGAGTGCATGGAACCAAGGTCAAGGTATCACCCAAAAGTTTGAGAAAGGTACTTCAGCTACCTAAAGTTCAAGAAGAAGAGGAAGTGACCACATCTAAGACCAGAGATGCACTCACCTGGTGTGGTCTTGATCCTAAGATGAAAATAGGATCAGTTTTCAACAGGAAGGGCATGAACATTCAAGGCAAATTCCTGTCTGAAGTTGTAGGCAAAGTTATACTAAGCAAACCAGGAGGACATGACAGGGTGTCAGCCTCTATGTTCAGTATTATGACCAGAATCATCTTCAACATCAAAACAGATTGGTCTATGATTATCTTTGAGAAAGTGAAGGAAAGTCTGAAGAAGCCCAATCTGGGCAGGATACTAAGGCTGCGTTTGGGAGGAAAGTCATGACCGCATGATCAGGACTTAATTAAGGTCCATTCATGCTCGTGACGCTTGACCGGTGAAAATAAGTCCCCCCAAACGTAGCCTAAGTCTCTACCTGGCTGGATCAATTCCAGAGGTAATGAGCACTGCTGCTGGAACTAAAATCAACCACATGAGAAGGATGGACATGAGAATCTTCTCCAGGTGGGAAAGGGTACTGTCTAAGGAAGTTCCTACTCCAGAGAAGCCAGTTTCTAAGAAGGACTCTCCTCCTAGGAAGAAGAGGAAGATAGCTGTTGTGACTCAGGAGTCCTCCAGCAGCTCAGGCAGTGAAGAACATGTTGTTTTCACTCCTGATAATTATGAGGATGAGGCTGCAGAGAAGTCACCTGCTCCTCAGGAGCCAGCTGACATCCAGGGGGAGCCACCAGCTGTAGAACATCCCTCTACACTGGAGAGTGAGCAAGCTACACAGATTATCCAAGAGGTACTTTCTGACCTTAATACATTAGTTTTTTCTGTAATGGATTCTGATTTGTCTGATGTCCATCAGCAAAATCAGCAAGCAACTCAAGAACCAGGTGTTGTTCTTCAGGACACATCTGCTGTTGTGCCACAAGTTCCTGATAAAGTAGTTGATAAAACCAGTACTTCTCCTGCACAGTCTCCAGCTGAATACACAATGGAAGATCTATTTCTGAATTTGGATCAAGATGATTTTGATATGGATAAGAATGCTGCTGATGAAGAGAAGGATGCTGCTATTGAGGGGGAGAACTTGGATGTTCAAGAAGAGCCTATAAGGCTAGATACTGAGAAGGCACAAGATGTGCAAACTGAAAAACCCTCAAGCCCTAAGGATAGGGTGGATATAGCAAGTACATCCGAGTCTGAGGATGCTGAAGCTGAGCAAGCTCAAAAGAAGAAATTCTTTGTCTTCAAAAGGAGGAGTCAGAGCTATAAGAAAGCTCTACAAACTGTAGCTCAACACTCACTAGTCCACCAAGCTCCATCAACTGATTATAGTAGCCTAATGGTAGCAATGCAAGTAAAGCTGGATGAGCAAAGAAGGGCAATAGAGACATATATTGATGAAAGCCAAAAGTCCCTACAATTTGATCTAGCTCAAGATATCAAATCAATAAGGTTTGAAATGAATTTGAATAAGAAGGAAGTGACTGACTGCTTCCACAAGGGTGGCAATGCAGTAGTATTCCTGGCTAAACATCAAGAAACCATAAAAGAGAAGGTAGAAGATATAGCACTAAAGCAAGACTATGTGCTGGAGAATCAATTGAGGATGAATGATAATTTGACTGCATCTCACAATGCAATAGTCACTGAACTGAAGAGTAAGTCTAATGAACCATCCACCTCCTCTGCTGCTGCCCAGGCTGAATTTGATAAGATATTTCAAGAAGAAATTGCTGCTGTCAAGAATGCAATCAAAGATTCACAGAAGGTCATTTCTGAACAGCTTACAAAGCTTAGACCTTTCTTTAAGGATGGAATAAGGTATTTGGATAGCCAAATCAGATTCCAGAAAGATGATGTGAGAGATCATGTAGCACAAGAAGTCATAAAGGGGGAGAGGGTGTTAGTCAAGGCCAGTTCTGAGCATGCAAAATGGATATCCAATTCCATCAGGGCTACACTGGGCTATCCTCCCCTGTGTGATGATGATAATGTAGTTGAATCTGGTATTCAAAGTGCATATCTTGGAGGTGAGCAACAGGAAGTAGCTCAGGTGATCTATCCACCTCCAGATTTTGAAATGGTTCATGCTGATGTAAGCACAATGTATAGTCCAACTGCTGGTAAGCCTAATGTTATTCTGGAAAAGGTTGTTCAACCTATTACAGCTGCTATGCAAGAGGCTTTGGACAAAGAGGAAGAGACTAGGCTATCAAAGAAGAAGTTCAGGGAACTTGCTGAGCAAAAACCTGATTTTGAACAGTGGAGCCCTACTTCTAGGAACATCATTCTCACAGCCTGGAAAGCGGCCAAGGACAATGCCCATGAGAGGAACAAGTGGTTCTCAGAGACAGAATGGAGGAAGCATGAAAGTAGGCAGGAAGCCATTGTCCAACATAGAAGGAAGGCTAAGTTAGGAAAGCTACCTCCAACAGCTGTGGAGCCTAGCAAGTACTTTCCTAAGCCCTATCATTACTTTGAGAGGCAAAAAATCAAGGCTGAAGAACAGAAAAAGAAGGACTCCAAAGGGAAGAAGACTGCTGAAGCTGAGCCTGCTGCTGCTGCTGGTGTAAAGGCCAAAGTGCAAGCTGGAAAAGGCATAGTCATAAAAGAACCAGAGCAGAATTAGACTAAGATTAAACTGAAGAATGTTGTAATCTGTTACATCAAACATTTTGTGTAAATCATTGTAAATGTATTAACAACAATGTATGAACAATTTTTGATAAATATAAATTTCATGATTGTTCAGATGAATGTGTCTAATTCTTGTTTGTTCTGTAATGCTAAATGAGTATACATGTGTGCTTTATTACATGTTTAAGTTTAACTCTGTTGACATATACCTGTTTTACATCATTTTATAATTTTTAATTATGAGTGGTGTATATCATTGACTAAGGGTTATGACTTCTCCAAATAGGGGGAGATTGTTGGGTACATTGGTCAAATGTACCTGATTTGAAGAAGCCTCACCTAACTCAATGATATGCATCATAATGTATTTGATGTTTGTTTGAGTTACTTGTGCAGGTTAGGTATTCACTAGACTGAAGCTAAAAGTTTCTAAGTCCATGTGTCGACACCCAGAGGGAAAGTGTCGACACTTGAGAAAGCTTGTGTCGACACCCAGACAAGCAGTGTCGACACTTGGAGTCATTGTGTCGACACCTGGGAAGAAGAGTCGACACCAGTCAGAAAGTGTCGACACTTGGAGCTGTGTCGACACTCAGTGAAGAAGTATGCAGAAAAGCTGTGTCGACACTTAGCAGAAGTGTCGACACCTAGAAGAGCTGAGTCAACACCAGAAAGTGTCGACACTTGGAGTTGTGTCGACACTCAGCAAAAGTCTGCAGAATCTAAGGACAAGTGTCGACACTCAACACAATGTGTCGACACTATGCAGAAGAGTCAACACTTAAAGAAAGTGTCGACACCCAGCTCAATGTGTCGACACTTAGCTAAAGACTCAGTATTTGAAGAAAGTGTTGACACTCAGCATAATGTGTCGACACTATGCTGAAGAGTCAGTAGTTGAAGAAAGTGTCGACACTCAGCACAATGTGTCGACACTTAGTTGAAGACTCTACACTTGAAGAAAGTGTCGACACAAGGAGCTGTGTCGACACTTAGCAAAGAACAAAAAAGTTACAAAATATTCTAAGTACAAGTGTCGACACTAAAGGAATGTGTCGACACTCAGCTGAAGAATCAAAAGTGAAGACTTGTGTCGACACCAAGAAGCAGTGTCGACACTTGACAGTTTCAACACATGAAGATGTGTCGACACAAAGAACATGTGTCGACACTTAGAAGAATACAGTTAAAGAATGAAGTACAAGTACTTGTGTCGACACTCAATTTCAGTGTCGACACATGCAGAAGAATCTGTGTCGAGACATACAAGGAATTGTGTCGACACCTTGTAGACTTGTGTCGACACTTACACAACATGTGTCGACACTTGGCCTATAAGTGTCGACACTTAAGAACAGAAAGTCTCGACACTATCTGACAGTTAGAGGAATTTCAAGAAGTGACTGGTTGACAAGACAGCTGCCGATCCAGCCGGTCTACATCAACTGTCAGAGATATCAGAAGTCTGTTATGAACCGGACCAGCCGGTTACCATGAAGGAAGCCTATAAATAGGCATCCATAGTTTACAGAAACTGTTGTTGAAAAGATTGAAGAAGTAATATAGAAGTGGTTGAAAAAGTTTTTGATAGAGAGAGTTCAGATCTTTGTAAAAGTGGTATATTGAGTATCAATAAAAGAAGATCTTGCTGTGCATCGGCAGATCTAAGAAGTTGGAGAGAGAGAGCTCCAACCAAGTATTCAGTCTTTGGAACTAAGGCTGAGAAGAAGAATTCAGAGTCATCTGAATTTCAAGAAGCAGAGGTCAAGGAACAACTGCAGAAGATTCAGACTAATTCAGTTCTAATCAAGAAGCTTTGAAGGAAGCTAAGTCAGTTTGGATCTAACTGAGTTCTTCCAAGAACTCTTCAAGAAACTCTCAACTCCTCTCTTATTTTCTGAGTTGTAGAGTTAGCTTGTGTAATTTCTATTTTAACTTGTAGGATCCATTGGATCTGAGAGAATTGTAAGCCTATATTATAAAGGCTGAGGGTAGGGCTTGCTTGCCTGAGTGTAGGAGTTAAAGAACTCTGAGTGTAGGCCTTAATTGGCTGAGTGTAGGCCTGGGTGGCTGAGTGTAGGCCTTTTGGCTGAGTGTAAGGCTTTGGGCCTGAGGTAGGAACCTAGTTGGGTTCTGAGTTAGTGGAGAAGTTTGGCCGAATCTAGTACACTGCTAGATAGGCGAAGGGGGAAAGTGGATGTACCCAAAGATTGGGGAACCACTATAAAGTCTTGTGTATTCTGTGCTGTGATTGTGCTGTGTTGTGAATTGCTGTGTTTGCTGTGTGAACTTATTCAGAAATCTGTGTTATAAACTGTTGTGCTGCCAACAAAGTTTTAAAAAGGTTTTGGTCACCTATTCACCCCCCCTCTAGGTGTTTAGGTACCATATCTTTCATTGGCATTGAACTCTTAACGCCGACTAACTTCAAGAAGTGGAAGTCGTGCATGAAGAGTTATCTTCTTGGCGAGGAGCTGTGGGAAGTCGTCGGTGGTGACGACAGACAGGAAGTGACTGCTACGTTCGGTACTGCTGAGCAGGTTAGGCTCTGGAGGAAAACAAATGCTAAGGCAGAGTTTATCCTCAAGAGGGCCGTGTCTCCGAAACTGTTTGATCACATCGTTAGATGTGAGTCGGCTGCTGATATTTGGACAACCATTGATGAGTTGTTCAATAGGAAGAATGTGGCGCGGCTTCAGTTTCTGAAAAATGAGTTGGCCAGGGCAACTCAGGGAGACCTTTCCATCTCGAAGTACTTCTTAAAGATGAAGAGCTTGTGTGCTGAGCTGTCGGCACTGGATCCTAATGAGCCTATCTCTGAGGCTAAGATGAAAAGGCACATTATCTGTGGCTTGCGGAAGGAGTATGTGGCCTTTGTAACATTTGTTCAAGGGTGGGCTACTCAGCCGTCTTTACTGGAGCTGGAGAATCTGCTTGCATCACATGAGAGCTTGGCAAGGCAGATGGCTGGAGTTAATCTTAATCAGGAAGGCATCGAAGCTCTCTTCTCAGGCAAGAAGAAAGCATGGGAAGGGAAAAAGAAGAAAAAGGTGCAGGTCGCTGGTGAGAAGGAGACTTCAACTTCATATCAGCCGGAGAGGAGCAATGCTCCTAAGGACTGGAAGAAGAACCTGAAGTGCTACCGGTGTCATCAATGAGGGCGCTTCAAGCGGGACTGCAAGGTCAAACTGCAGCCTAGGCATGATGCGGGAAAGGAGGAAGCTTGCTCGAGAAGTGAAGAAGCAGAATAGGACAGAGCTTTCATGACGGGCACTTGTGTCCGTGCCTTGTCTGCTGAGGACTTCAACGGCGAGTGGATCGTGGACTCCGGGTGTGGTCATCACCTCACCGGAGACAAGTCGAAGTTCATCTCCATGCAGGCATACTCAGGAAATGAAGCTATTATCACTGCTGATAATACTGTTTATGCAGTAGAGAAAGAGGGTCGTGTCTTTGGGTAGTGATCAGGGGCCACTCACGTTAAGAAGTGTGTATCACGTGCCGGGCACGAAGAAAAACCTCTTCTAGGTGACCAATGCGGTGGACGCTGGTTATCACGTTCTGTTTGGGCCAACAGACATGAGGTTCCTTCGCAACGTATCAGCGGTGAAGGATGATGTTGCTCATGTAGGGAGGAGGGTGAAGAACTTGTTTGTTCTTGCCACCAATTCTTATGTTGATCGTATGAGGGCCAATGATAGCACTGCTATCTGGCATGAGAGGCTGGGGCATGTTAGTATAGACAAGCTGAAGGCGATGGCTAGTAGAAGTTTGGTGAAGGGGTTGCCTAAGTTGTCCACCTTTGGTGACAGGCATGTTTGCGCGGGCTGTCAATACGGTAAGGCACACCGCCTTCCGTTTGATAAATCACAAACAAGGAGCAAGAAACCATTGAAGTGCATTCATGGCGACCTGATGGGACCGACGGTTACGACCAGACTTGGTGGAAGCAGATACATGCTTGTCTTGGTTGATGACTACTCAAGTATACTTGGGTGTACTTCTTAAAGGAGAAGTCGGAAGCCTTCCGTTTGTTTGTGGAGTTTAAGGAGTTGGTAGAAGGCCGGCTTGGCTTGCGGATTAAGAAGCTTAGAACTGATAACGGGGGTGAGTTCGTTTCCTCCGAGTTTTCTAACTTCTACAGGAAGCACAGGATCCAACAAGAGCTTACTTGTGCTCACACTCCACAACAAAATGGAGTAGCGGAGCGGAAGATCCGTCATCTGACGGAGACTTGCAAATGCTGGCTTCATGCGAAAGATATCCCGAGGTCCTTTTGGGCGGAAGGTATGTCTTGTGTTGCTTATGTCATCAACCGGATGCCGCTCAGCCCAATCAACATGAAGACTCCTATTGAGCTGTTGCTGAAGGAGAAGCCGAGTGTTGGACACCTTAGGGTGTTCGGTTCAACTTGCTACGTGCATGTCCCGGATGCTTCACGGACTAAGCTGGATGCGAAGGCAAGGAAGCTTGTCTTTGTTGGCTACGATGAGCGGAAGAAGGGATGGAAATGCATGGACCCTGTGACGAAGAAGTTCGTGGTGTCAAGAGACATTGTCTTTGACGAGCTGACGTCATATGGAGGTGGCTCGGTTGAGCTAACCGGAAGTAGCAAAGTTGATGAAGCACTGGTGGTGGCTGCTGAAGGCTTGGAAGAGGAGCTTGCTGTTTCACCAGTAGCTCTTGTTGCTTCTAACTCCGAGGCTGAGCCTTCTAACTCAGGAAGCAGGGGGAGCACTGCTCAATGCTTGCCCCAAGTAGGAGTTGAGCCCGAAGAAGCAACGGAAGAAGCGATCAAGGAGCTGACCCTTCGGAGATCGAAGAGGGTTGTTAAGCCACCGGCTCGGTACTGTGATGGGAACACAGTGAGCTTTGTCTCCTGCTTCTTTGCAGGTCCTCTGGATGAGCGAGAGCCTGCAAACTTCAATGAGGCCACTGGAGTGAAGGAGTGGGAAGGTGCCATGAAGGAAGAGATTGATGCTCTGAAGAAGAATGAAACCTGGGACCTTGTGCCCAAGGTTGATGACATTACTCCAGTTACTTGCAAGTGGGATAAGTTGAAGAAGAAGGCTGATGGGAGCATTGATAGGTTCAAGTCTCGCCTGGTCGCTAGAGGATTCTCACAATAGTATGGAGAAGACTATGAGGAGACATTCAGTCCAGTTACGAAGATGACTTCGGTTAGAGTGGTGATCGCCTTGGCTGCTAGCAAGGGATGGAGGTTGTGGCAACTCGATGTGAAGAATGTCTTTCTTTACAGAGAGATTGACAAGGACATCTTCAAGGATCAGCCGCTTGGTTTTGTCTCTGAAAAGCATCCGGACTATGGCTGCAAACTCATGAAGGCTCTCTATGGGTTGAAGCAAGCTCCTAGAGCGTGGTATGGGAAGATTGCAGAGTACTTGCAATTCTGTGGATACCTTGCTTCCAACTCGGATTCAAGCTTGTTCGTCAAGAAGAAGGGGGAGCTACTAGTCTTGGTCCTGCTGTATGTGGATGACATGATCATCACAGGGAATTCGGAGGGGGAAGTAGCAAGGCTCAGGGCTGAGCTTGCTATACGCTTCGAGATGAAAGACTTGGGAGAGCTTCATCACTTTCTCGGTCTTGAGGTGGAGAGGAAGGAGTGCGAGATTCTCATTTGCCAGAAAGGGTATGCAGATCGCATTGTGAAGCGGCTCGTCATGGGCGAAGGGAAGAAGTGCTCTACTCCACTGGAACCTGGGCTGAAGCTTCGACGAGATGAGGGAAGGGTTCTTCATGATCCCTTGGTGTTCAGGGCTCTTGTTGGGAGCTTGATTTACCTGACGATTACAAGGCCGAATATTGCTTATGCTATTGGCCGAGTAAGTCGGTACATGGCTGAACCAAGGAAATCTCATCTGGTGGCGGCGAAGGGTATTCTGAAGTATGTCAAGGCGACTTCTGACATGGGACTCGTCTATGGAAGGGACTCGGAGTTTGCGTTGCTTGGATACACGGATGCTGACTATGGCGGTGATTCAGATGATCGGAGGTCTACTTCAGGTTATGTGTTCACTTGCGGTTCAGCTAGCATCTCGTGGTGTAGCAAGAAGCAAGACTCGGTGTCCGTCTCAACTACGGAGGCAGAGTATAAGTCTTCGGCCTTGGCTGCTCGGGAAGCCATCTGGTTGAGGAGGCTTATAGAGGATGTTCATGAAGAAGTGCAAGGGCCAACTTTACTCCGGGGTGACAATGAGAGTATTCTCAAACTGGTTAACAATCCAGTGTGTCACGCTAGGACCAAGCATATAGAAATTGATCACCACTTCATGAGGGAGAAGGTGTTGGAAGGATCTCTGTTGGTCGGGCATGTTCGGAGTGAAGATAATCTTGCTGACATCTTCACGAAGCCACTGTCGAAGGGGCCCTTTGAGCGCTTGCGCAGCTTGCTGGGCTTGGTCACCACTTCCCACTTCAAGGGGGAGTGTTGAAATTTGTGAAGTGGAAGTGGTTGACGGGACAGGCCGGGCGGCCTGGGCGGACAGCGTTGGCGGACTGGGCGGACTGGGCGGACTACTATGTGCGGCCTGGTGGAAGGTCTAGTGGCAGCCGGCTGTCTTCTGAGCGGGTTGTTTGCATGAAGTCCGCAGACTGTGCGGCCTGGTATCTGCGGATAGGGCGTTGGCTGTTTGGTTTAGCCAAGGAGCGGCCTGAGCGGATAGAGGCTTGTGGACTGGTGCATTTCTCAGTGGCCGTGGCGCAAGCTTGTGCTGATTGACGGTTTGGCTCATGTCCGCGGGAAGCTTGCGGACTAGTGTGTCCGCGGTATGGGCTGTTGCGGACTGGGCTTAGAGCTTGGCTGAGGCCTTGTCGAGCTCTGGTGTTACAGGAGGTGCTTTTCTGTGGAGGTCGATTGGCGGACTGGTGTGTGGAGTCCGGGAGATGACTGCTGCGTTGGGCAGGTGTGCAAGTTGCTTGCGGACTGCTGGCGGTCTGTGCTAGGGTGTTTGACGGACGGGAGTTTATGTCCGCCATGCTCGCATTAGCCTTTGATGGTTTTGGACTTGGTCACACTCTGTGCCAAGACCATGGTGTCCGCAGTATCCGCCAAGTCCGCTGCTGACCGGGCGGACTGTTGCTGTCTGCCTTTGATCATGGACTTGTGGCGGATTGAGGTTTGAGTCTTGCGGACTGCTTCAGGTTGTGCGGACAGCCATTGAAGGGGGTTGCTGTCCTGTAGTGGTCGGAGGCTTTACGGGCTGATGCCTTGTCCGCATAGCTTAGGCGGACTGAAGTGGGTTCGCCAATGTTGCCTTGCTCCTGACGGTTTTTCTTGGTATCCGGCTAAGTCCTTGCGGACTCGGCGGACGGTGTTTTGCTATCGCGCGAGCAGGGGCGGTGTCTCTATCTCTAGGGCGGTGACCACACTCCTCACCTCGCCTATAAATAGGACCCCCCTGGCAGGTCTACAGTAACTTGAGTGAACATTAAGTTGGGTTCGGCGAGGTGCTGCGGTCTCCGTTTTTCTGTCCGCGCGGATTGATTCAGAGTTAACGGTTTGCTGTGTGCAGGTCGCGCGGGTAGCTTCAAGGAGCCAGGAGTTTGGCTTTGACTTCGGTCAAGTGCTTGGAAGTGTGCGGACTTTGCGGATTCAGCAGGAGGTCGCTCTGCGGCTTGTCAGCTCTGTCTCATCTTTGCCAGCTTCAATAACCTGTCCGCCGGTCTCAGGCGGGTAGGCGGTTGTTCCTCAGTTCCTCAGCAGGAGGCGAATAACAGTGTGTCCGCGCGGCCTCGCGGCTTCGGCAGACTCCGTGGCTATTCGGCGGATTGCAGCTAAGCTCGGGCGACTTCGGCGACCTCGACTACCTCGGCGGTCTCGGCTGACTCCGGTGCTGTCCGCCCGGCTTGTTTTGTTGAACTTTCTATTACAGCTGTTTATACGAGCGAAATCATGTCTCGCTACGTATACCTCGCATTGTAAAGAAGTGAATGTATAAAATATCTGCTTGTGCTTCCATTGTTTCTTGGATTAGCCTTGTTCCTTGGTTTTCCGCTGGTTCAACGTGCGAACTGGGTAGTGCCGAAGATATTAATTTGGCGTTTGAGCTACCTTGCTGACCACGCTGAGAAAATTTAACACAGACGGTCTGGCAGATAAAGCTTGACAGTCTGACATTTAGCGGACTAGCGGATTGGCCTTGCGGGCTGACTGTCTTCTAGTAGTGGTTCTGAAGGCTTGGCAGCTGTGTTGGCGGACTGGTTCCAGCAGTGTTGTGGTCTTCCTCTGGCGGACTGGTCAGAGAGTCTAGCCGACTTAGAGATCATTGAGGTCGCCTCATTGATAGTTCGAGTAGGCTTGTTCTATCCACTATTGGGGGTTTGGCGGACAAGAGATTCAAGCCACTGTGGATAGAGGTCACGGTCTGAGGAGCAACTAAAGCTGCGAATAAAGATGGAGCTGAAGCTGCAGATAGAGATAGCTATCCGCTTGTGTTGCAGCCTGATGATCAAGGAAGCTGAGTTCTTGATGATTGGCGGATACATGCAGCTATCCACATGTGTTTTCTCTGATCATCAACAACAGATTGAGAAGTAGAGACCATCGATTTCTTGGTGCGGAGTGGTCAGCTTGTCTAACCGCTTAGTTGTTGCTGTCTGAAATTTTTTATCTGCCTATCCACATGTTGTATTTTAGTCCAACATCATATGTTGTATTTTCTTTTTTTTTCTTCTCCCTATAAATATGGATCATACCCGTATAACACAATCTTTTGTGAAATAAAAAACTTGTTATTTAGATTTTTTCACAGTAAAAAAATGACAATTAACATACTTCTTAACATTATCTGTGTAAAAAATTTTAAGAGAAACACCAAACTGAGTGCTAATTTCATTAAAAAAGTACTGAATACAAAGAATAGTTTAGAGCGATCTCAAAGTATTTTAAGAGAAGCACCAAACTAAGCACATGTTTGTTCATTGAAAATGTACTGAATACAAAGAATTTTAAGAAGACTTGCATATTTACCACTATACCCAAATTTTGGAGATATAACGGTTATTGCCAAGACACTGTATTAGAACATATTTTGCGTTCCTTTGAAAAATAATTTTGTTTTTGCACAATTTCTCAAATACTTCATATTCATAAGAGGGACAAAATATTATGCTTGTCGTCTACCTAACACAATCCTTACATTTTCATCAAGTCTTGGGGCCGACATAGCTGGTTTAAAGCAAACTCAAAATAAAAAAGAAAAATTGTTTAATTCAAGCTAATTCGATTCAATTTTAAATTTACTCGGAATCAATGCTCCGTTTAGTGGGACTTATTTTTAAGTTCCAGTTCATTCGATCGTAGCCGCTGAATGGTAAAAATAAGTTCCACTAAACGGAGCCCAAATCTTGGACTAGATATCATTTTTGATCGAGCCAAATTCAATTCAAATCCAACCTGTCAAATCACTCTAATTCGATCATGAGATTTAAGTAATTTCCTCCTTATAAGTGATGCCACATAAATTCGAGCTGGGAAGAACGACGCTAAGGTTCGACCCGGTCTTGCGGCCGCATTCTCTTTCCGAGGCATTGCCTATTTTCCCTCCCCCATCTCAACCCTTAAAACCACATTATATAAATCCTCATCGGCATCCGAAGGCGGAGGCAATCCCAGCATCCGCCAACGAGATCGAGATCTCGCAGCTCTCAAATTCCCAAACCCTACCATTTTCCCGATCCATCACCTACCAGCAAGTAGGAAGCCAGCTAGCGATGGCTACCCGCCGATTGCTCTCCACCCTTCTCCGATCTTCCCCTCGCCGATCTCCCGCTCCGAGGTCCTCCTTTTCCAGCCCCGCATCTTCGTCCCAGATCTCCCGCCCTTCGCCGGTCGGTTTCCTGCTCACACGAGCCGTCGAGTATGCGACAGCAGCGGTATCCCCATCGACGCCTGCACCGCCACATCATATGGTCTCTGCTGGCCTCAGCGGCAAGGTTATCGATGAATTCACTGGCGAGGGAGCAGTAGGCCGTGTCTGCCAGGTGATCGGAGCCGTCGTCGATGTCAGGTTTGATGATGGTCTGCCGCCGATCCTGACGGCTCTTGAGGTGCTTGATAACCCGATCCGCCTTGTTCTGGAAGTTGCTCAGCATTTGGGAGAGAGCATGGTGAGGACCATCGCAATGGACGGGACGGAGGGTCTTGTTCGTGGGCAGAAGGTGCTCAACACGGGCTCTCCGATCACTGTATGATTTCCTGACCCTCATAAGCTCCTGTCTTTTATTTTGTGATGATAGGGTTTTCCTGTTTGCTTCCATCAAATTGTTTAAGAAACTTATAAATTTCATATTGCTTCCATTTTTTCCGAAAACGTTGACAAGTTTCTTTATATAAGTGGTTTTATTTTGTTAATCATCTGCAGTGAAGTACGCTTATTATCAGATTTACAAAATTATTTTTGGTATTGTTGGTCAGTGGCTCAGTGCTATGATTGCTATGTTCTGAGTGATGTGTTGTGTTATGAGTATTTGATTATACTATGGGCTTTGTGTTGTGTTAGGAGCAAATGCATGATACGATTAATATCTGATGTGATGCCATTGTTGTAAATGTTTTTGTAATAAATATAAAATATTTCTTGGATTATATTGAATCATGTTTTTTCTCTTCTGTGGCTGGTTATATTTATTTATTTTTGGTTGGGGTTATGATTGTTGTTTCTTAAAATCAAGGGATCACAATTGCAATGGTGCTTCCATTGTTGATATCCCTGTGAAATTGAAGGTGCATCACATTGATGCCCTTGTCTTCGGTCTGTTATTGTATCACAAGCATCTTTGCTCGATCAATGCCAATAGTTTCATTTTTGTGTTTGGTTACTATTATGCTAGTTTAGGAAGTAAATTTAGAAAATTGTTAATTCAACAAATTCATGGCAGTGCACATTTTTTTAGTCCTTTTTCACATGCTCTGAATACCAAAATGTGCTGCTTACAAATTTCCTTCGATAATTTTGTTTTGTTTATATTGGAGTTTACTGTTAGCTTTTATATGCCCATAATCACAAAATTTTGTAGAAGCTTTTGTTATTCGGATGATTGGTGAAGAGTGTAGTAAAAAGCATATTCCTTTCTTTTAATTTGTCCCTTTTTTCTATATGCTTTTCCTAATCACATATTGTTAACAAGATGGGTCATTACAAATGTAAGTGTTATAGCTTGTTACGAGCTTCTTTCGTAACAACGGTAGCGTCTCCAGGGGAAGGCCAGAAGCGGGAATGAAGACAAAAATGGATATAATGGGGGTAGAATTGCGGCTTCTTAGGTGGGGTGTTCTCGGGAGGAGAGAGATACCGCATTCTGTTCAAGGGAAAAGGAATAGATTAACTTCTTACTTCCTATTACAATACCCAATGGTTCTTTTAAATATACTTATCAAAGGACATAAACATAAATAAGCGATAAAGCTAGACTTACATAAAAAGGACTATAACAGATGCGACATTAATAAAAATATAAATCAACGACGTATAACCGACATGATCTAGACTATAACATCACATCTTTCCTTGAAATCGAGATTGCCCTCAAGCCCGAGTGTGACCTAGTCGGTGTGATTCTCAGGTTCATTAACTTCGTGCCTGAATAATTCTTTGTAGCGTGAAGTCATAGAAGATGTGTCATTGGGATGGGAGCTCATGTCGTGCTCACAGAGGTTATGACATATGGCACTACTGGCACTGGCAGGGGCGCTAAGGAGTGGGGCGGCTTGGTAACTGCAACATGATGACTATCTGGAGTTTGTGAATGATCGAGGCGGACCCCTTATCTTGTGGAATGCAAACCACAATGGGACGTGGTGGAGCCAGTGGAGTGGCGCTTGCAATTGGAGCAGGGCACATAGCCGACAAAGGTTGTAGCTGGAGCGGAGGATGCTGGATGGCAGAATGAATGGCACAAAGTTCACGGTCTAGGAGATCCATGACAGTTAGGAAGAAAGCCGTTGTTGGAGGAGATGCAAAAAATTCGATGACAACATGGGTTGCACTGGAACAATCATCAGGCTCGGTGGCTGATGTCGGGCTTGCTCTTCTTAGTGTCGGGCTTTGGCGACAGCCAAAAGAGTGCGCATCCGGTTCAAAAGTTTACCCAGATTGGCGGAGATATCACCCATGTTAATTAATTTGTAATGATCTAATTATTTTTTTTGGGGATATTAATAATTGATTAATCAATTATATAAGTAGGTTTAATAAATTGGGGTCAAGTTAAATAGATGACCTCAAAACCGTGCAAGACGTGCAAGCGGTTCGAGGTGGCCGTGCAAGACGTGCAAGCGGTTCGAGGTGGCCGTGCAAGATGTGCCGACGGTTCAAGGAGGTGAAGGCCTGAGCTGCTCTGCTCTGCCGGTGTCGGGCGGCTCGATAAGAATGTTGGCGCAGGCGAGAGAGACGACACTGATGGGCTCGTTGAGGACAAAGGCGCTACTGTTGACAAGGGATGCTGTCGGCTTGATACATGCGGGCCCCTAGACTTGTACGAGCTCTTCGATGCAAAGACCGGCCGAAGATAAGGCGCTCGACACTAGAGCTTTGACGACCCACATATGTTGTGCAACCTAGGGTCGATCGTGTGCAGAGAGGCGCTGTTGTGGACGGGAGCGAAGCCGCTTGAGTCGTTCGACTCCTTGGGAATGTGGCCGCAAGGAGGCGTGGATCTCTCACTCGACGAGGGCTTCGCGTGTTACAAAACCCGTACATGTGAATGTGAGAGGGCATGCTTGCTCTGTTTGTCGAGGAATCCCGTGGATGTGATCGTAAAACGTTGTGGCGGTGCGTGTTGATGATTTTGGAGGAAAGAGTCGCTCCTATAACAAGTTATGGGCTTTTTTGTAACAACGATAGTGTCACCAGAGGAAGGTCGAAGGCGGGGATGACGGGGCGAAAGATAAAATGGAGTTGGAATGGTGGCAAAGGATACAACGGAGCTGGAACCGCGGCTGGCTTGGTAGGATATGCTCAGGTGGAGGGCGCTACCACAATCTCTTCAAGAGAAAAAGAATATGCTAACTTTTTGTCTCCCATTACAAGACCCAGAGTGTCCTTTAAATAGTCTTGCCAAAAGACAAACATAAATAAGTGCAAAGCTGGATTTACATAAAAAGGACTATAACAGATGCGACACGATGCATAACATATGAAACATTAATAAAAATATAAATTAGCGACAGAGAAGGACAGTATTGGGACCATAACACTTGTCCAATTATTTTATGCATTTTTATTTGTGTGTAATTATTTTATTTACTATTTTCTGGGTTTAATGGAATTTTTCTCAACTGTTTTATTGGCTTGAAGATGTTCGCATTGAATTCTTCCTTTTGCAAGTGTATACGTATTTATTTCCAGTGAAATTGTGTAAGTTTGTGCTCATCTACAATATTCTTCGTTGTATTTTCAAAAGATATAATAAAAGTTATCCAAAGTAAGTTATGTTTACTATGAGTTTGGAAAGAGTCCGTATTTAACACAATCAACAATCAAATGCCATCAGCTTGAATTTATATTAAAAATAAACTCAATGATAAGATATATGATTCATAACAAATATACTTGGAACTCTAATAATGTATTCCATATTTTCCACTAATTGGATTCTGTTGAAATTTCCCACTGGAAGTTAGCATGATATTGCTAATTGAGTCTTAGAAAATTCGTTAAATTTTGCTAAAAAATTTGCTAGAAAATTCGTTAGAAATAGTCACGATAATATCGAGTCGTGTTTGCCAGTCGTTACCTTGAGTAATGATATAAGCTTTAATTCGATAAGAGGTTTGTAAATACACATATGATTTGAAATTTAAGGGCACAGATTAGTAGATTGTTAAGAATGAGATGGCCTAACATTCAATTCCCTACTTTACTTCATAATTATCTATTTTTTTTGTCTATATAGCACTCTTCATGCAAAAATCACAATTATATATATCAACAACAAAGTCAATTTTGATGATTGCATGTACCTTGTCAATATGCTTCTCTTCACCAGCTCCTTATCTGCCTACCGGGTTATCTTGGCATGGCAAGAAACTATTTCAGCAGATACATGCTGCCAAGTTGGGTGTTAGTGTTTTTTAGATTCTTAACACCCTAAATGGTTGCAAGAACACTATGCCACTTTGAACTCGGTGTATTGCGCCACATAGGCGTGGGGGTAAAAAATGAATAATACTAAAAATCAACGGAACCAATTTTTGAACTGAACTATTAAGTTCAGTATTCACGAGCTATGAAATCTGTTTTATTATGGTTTGGCTTAGGCTTTGTTTGGCGGAGCGGCAACACAACTGCATGCAGTTGTTTTGGCTGCCGCTCCGCCAAACCAAAGTTTGGTGCGGGCGGTGGCAAGAAGCCACCGCCCGCGGCAGGCAGTGGCAGCGCTGCAGCCCCTTTTCTAGGGCTGCTGCGCTGTATTTTATGTAAAAAAACTTTTTAAATTTTTTTAAAAATGTTTTATATATTTATAAATGACTATATATTTTTAATTTTAAATGATTATATATACATAAAATGGAAATTTAAATGATATTTAATTATAAAAAGTGAAATTTAAAAAAGTTTATTTATTGCAGGTCACTCGAGTTATCCGTGAATCGGGCGAAAACGAACCGTCCTAGCACTGCAAAATGTTTATTTATGTATTAATGTTTTAATTAATATATTTTAATATTTTATTATTAATATTGATCATCGCCCGACTTGAAAATCGGATCGCCGTAACCCCGAGTCTGAGCATGTTTGGTTTGAAAATATCTAGGGAGGGCCTCATCAATGAGTAAATAAAACTTATATTAATTTATAATTAAAACATTTTCACATTTTAATTTTTTTAATAATTAATTAATGTTTTAATGTTTAATAATTTTTGTTGTGAGTCACTCGAGGAGCTCGTAAATCCTTCAAAAATGAATCGCCCTAGCCCGTGAGCGCGCATACGTGTGTTCTGACATCCGTTTGAAATATCAAACGACATCGAAATTGTGTGAGAATGTGCCCGTTGGAATTGTAGTGCCGAGCCAGACGAGATCGCGAAAAAAATCTTCGACTCGTCCGAACATATTTTGGGGAACCCCATCAATATTAATATATTTACTTTTATAATTAAATAAAATAAATATTTAGCAAATTGTTTATTTATTTTTAGATTTCGTATATTTTTCGGGTTTAATTATTACTATCACTGTTTAATTCTGCACCACTGTTTCACACAGTACTACAAATATAGTTTTACAAACAGTTTCATAAATTTTTTCACCACTGCAAAATAGCTGATTCCTGCACCACTGTTTCCCACCACTGCTTCATGCACCGCCACGACTTAGCCAAACATGCCCTTTGTTTCCAGGTTTTGGAAACTGTGAGAAAAACTGAATATCTCATAAACTATTCTCAATTCCTCATTATTCTTTACACTGACATCACTGCATCACAATTCTCACAATCACACTGCATGTTCGCAGCCCTTGTTATTCATTCTACCTTTTCCTCAACTGCAGTTTACAGATTTTCTATTGATTTGGTCATTATTTTCCAAAACATTGATTTTACTTTTTTTTTGAAATTAGCATCAATGATGATAAATTTTATATTGTTATCCTTGCACTGTAATGTTCAGTGAAGAAAATCATAGGGAATTGACTTCTGAGATGCTTTTTTTTTCTTGATGCTTTTCTTATTAATAGCAGTTGCATGCATTGCATCCTTCACAACAATATTTTGACTTCCGAACAATATTTTGAAGGTTTATTTAAAAATATTAGGTGTGTGCAAAAAGAACAAAAGAACCGAGAACCGAGAACCAAACCGAAATCGAACCGATTTGGGCGGTTCGGGTCGGTTCCTGTTTTGTTCGGTTCGGGTATGGACATTCTTGTCTCGGCGTCAAGGCGAACCAAGGCGAGCGCTGGGCGCCTTGACGCTTAGGCGTCAAGGCGGACGACTAGGCGACACTAAGGCGAGCAAGTCGCAAGGCGTCATTTTTTTTTTTAAAAAGGCAGTATATAGACTGCGGTTATTATAATTACCGCAGTTTATACTCTGAAGGATATAGACTGCTGTTATTATAAACACCGCAGTTTATAGTACACATGATATAGACTGCGCTTTTATAATAACCGCAGTTTATAATTTACATGCTATAAACTGCGGTTTTATAATAACCGCAATATATTCTCTGCAGGATATATACTGCGGTTAATAGAATAAGCGCAGCTTATATCCTTAAGACTATAGACTACGGTGCTGAAAATAACCGCAGTCTATATTCGTCTATAGACTGCGGTTACTATAATAACCGCAGTCTATAACATGCCTGCCATTCTTTAGACTGCGGTTATTATAATAACCGCAGTGTAAAGCTCCATTTTTTTGATATAATGTTTACCAAGTACCAACACAGACAATGATTTTTTTTTTCTTCATAGCAGACTAGCAGTTAGCAGTAAGCAACTAAGAATAACTTCTAATATATGGATTATGGACAGTTAGCATTAAGCAACTAACTAAGCATAACAGTTAGCAACTAACTAAGCATAGCAGTTAGCAACTAAGCATAGCTTCTGAATCTTCTGATATCATGAATTCATGATATCTTCATATCTCAATTCTCAACACATGATATGACAAGAAGTAGGCAAGTAGCAAGCACAAATGTTCCAACTACCAATATCATGTATTCATGAATCATGATATCTCAAATCCTCAATTTTTAAACCTCAATACATTCATACCTATGACCTATCTCAATTCTTAAATACCATGAAGCAGTAAGCATGTAACAGTAAGAAAAAACAGTGGAAATCAATGGTCAAGACTCAAGACAGACTTCAGAGAAAACAATAACAAAAAAGAGAACACAAAAATATCATAGTCTAGTATTGTGGTCAAATACAAAATGTCTTCATTCATTGCACAATATAGCATATTAACATGAATAATATTTTTAACATAAACTTTAAATAATCATAAAAGATCAACTAGAATCATCATTTAGTAAGTCGTCATTGACATTGCATATGTTTGGTTGGATTGAGGTACTCGTTATTTGCCCATAATTATCATAAATATCTTCATCATCACTGGCAAATACAAAATGATCTAAATCTTCATCCCCTTGAGCTATTAGTTCATTTATTTAACGATTAATTCCAACTGCACTTCGTAAATTTCGAGCCCCAGTTCCAAGAGCTCTCTACAACATCCCATGTGAGATTATCATCATCAAAAATTAGAGTTTTATCTGGTTTGTTCACCATCCACTCACTATTCCAGTCGAGCTCATCAAGCACCAAAGAGTTGTAATTTCTTCCCTTTTCACGTCTTTCTTGGAATCGTGCTTGTAGACGACGATTATATTGGATGTATACAAGATCACTAAGCCTTTAATGTTCCAATCTATTTCTTTTTTTGTGTGAATCTGAATCAAGATAATTTCAAACTTATTGGTAAATTAGTAAATATAAAATATTAAAATTTTTATTGAATATTTGTATACTTACAAACTCAAAAGTACTCCAATTGCGCTCACAAATAGAAGAAGAACAACATAAGCCAATTATGCGCAATGTTACCTTTGTAAGGTCAACATTTGGTCCTCCATATGCACCCCACCAGTACACTATTCATTTAAGACAAATATAAATTATTTGACATATAAATAATTTAAGAAAAAATAAAAACGTAAACAATACTTACTTGGATTTAAAGTGGTTCGTTGCCTAATAGCCATAGGCTTTCCAAAATTATTTCGAGATACTTTGTAGTTAGTACCTTGCTCGGCAATCTTGTCTTGCAGTTCTTGATCGGGCACTAGTCTTGCAATAACATCATTGAAAATATCTTGAAATTTCCAGGCATCATCATTATTTTGTTTCTCGTATTCAAAATATTTACTTAGATTTAGAAACAAAGCCGCCCTATACAATTTTTGCTCCATTTGATTTGTCCATCTATTTTCAACAATCTCAATAATCTTTTTAAATAATTTTTCTTTGTTATCAAAATGTTATTTGATCTTTTGTTTGACTTCTTCCATTGCAACATATACTTCAGACATAGCCGGCCTTTCATCTCCATCTACTAATCGCAAAACTGCAATCAGTGGTTTTCCTCCTTTTAGGCAATCTCTTACTCCATTCAAAAAATTGATTGAAAATATTATTTCAACAATCTGTTTTCCGGCTTCAGTTTTTGCCAAATTAGCGGCATTACACGAGGGCGACACAAAGAATAATTTCAGCTTCTACTCATGCTTAAGCACACTTTGTAGAGTAAAGAATGATGTTGCAAATCTAGTTATCGAATGCCTCACTAGATCACCGCTTATAGTAGTCCTTATTGCATCAAGTAAACGAATGTGTCTGTAGATGAAATTTGTAATCATTCTTGGCTTTCTTATCACAGTTTTGTTCTGTTGTAGCTTGCCTATATCCTCTAGTATGAGATCAATGCAATGAGCTGCACAAGGAGTTCAGAATAATGTAGGTCTTTTTTCCATTAAAATTTTACCAGCTGCCTTGCAATTAGAAGCATTTTCAGTCACCACCTGCAGAGTGCAGACATTTGTAATTATTGAAAGCTGAAGACTATTAAACTTGAAATATGAAAATTACTAAATTAATGAAACCAAAAAAATTACTTGAACAACACACTCTGCTCCTATCTCTCTAATCTTACTATCAAACAACTCTGATAACATTATAACATCTTGAATATGACTGTATGCATCTACGGAACTCATAAAATAGGATTCTTCTGGACAGTTGACTAAGAAATTGATCAAATGTCTCGCTCTCCTGTCTGTCCAACCATCTGACATAAGTGTGCAACCATATCTCCTCCAGTACGCTTGATAGTTTGTGTTCATCTCCATAACTTTTTTTTTTGTATTTTTTACCAATGAGACTCTCAAATCATGATAACTAGGATCTTTATAACCAGGCACATGCTGTCCAACTGCTTCAAGCATGACTTCAAAACTTCGTGCCTTTGCAGCATTGAATGAAATTCCACATTCATAGAACCAATCAACAACATAACTGTCAACTCTCTTTTTCTCTTCAGGTGTTCTAAAACATCTCTCGATAGTAGTTTGTGCAGGACCTTTTGCACGTCTATCATCTACTACATCTTCAGGAGCACGCCTCACATGAGCATCCATAGACCCCCTTTTTGTGGCAAGTGGATTACTTTCCTTTTTTTGGCACTTGTCCCAGAACTTGGGACAAATGACGTTTTAGCTGTAGATAATGCCGAGAATACATTTTGTGATCCTGTTGGCTCTCTTTCTTGGTCACTCTCATTGTCATCATCAACAGTCAGATGCACATTGTTCTTTTTTTTAACATTTAAAGCTGAATACATCTCAGCTGCTATTTCAGAAGTAGTCTTCAAACACTTGGATACATCTCCATACCCGCCACATAAGTGTTGCCAACTCGTTCGAGAGAAGTGAGATCGACTTTGTGTCCTCCAAGGTGAGTGACACATCAATAATAAGTTCTTCCTGGGGTGGGGCCTCGGGAAAAAACGCGGCGACTAACAATTGTGATTCTGTGTGAGCAAGGGGACACACCACTTCAGTTGGGATGGAGGAACGAGGAGGGAAAAAAATTCCTTCTGGAACTGGGGCTTAGGAAGAAACTCAGTTGCTGAAATATGTGTTGTCCTAGGGGCAACTAGATCCACGATTTCAGTCAGAGTGATAAAAGTAGGAGGAAGCTCTACTTTCTGGAGCAGGGGCTCGGGTAGAAACTCCTCGATGGAAGGGAATGATATGGTGGAGACACGTGGAGCCACAATTTCAACTGGTGTGATAAAAATAGAAGGAAGCTTTTCTTCCGTGAGCAGGGGCTCAGGAAGAATGTCCTCGACTAAAGTGAGTTCTTCAGTGGAGACAAGTGGGGCCTAGGTGCTCGTGGGGGAATCAAAGAGTCTAGAAAAGGACTTTTAATAACTCGTAGCCCGGGTTCCACTAGTTGATGCGTAGTCGAGACGTAATCAGGAAAAATATATTGCTTGCGCATTGTCTTTTCGAGTTTGTGTACATCGGTGCACAACCGATGCAGATTTTGTTTGAATTCTACAGCGACGAACTCAATGTTTTCCATTAAATTTTTCATGCGTTCGTTTAATTCCTCCATTTTTTTGGGACCAAGGATTTTATAGAAAAATAAATTTTTTTGACTAAATGAAAATAAATATTTATTAAAATAACAGATTGATCGATTCACGATAAGAGTGAATCGAAACCCTCTGATATCAAACTGATGTAAACCAATCTAGGATTTGAAAATAATAATAATTTTCTTAACAATAAATATTTTATTTGTTATAAAATAAGATTTAGGAATTTGAAAATTTAAGTTGATTTAATTTTTAAAGGCCGAGAGTACCAAAATCGAAGCTTTGCACACGAAATCACTCCCAACGTCCGAATTTTGAGAAAGCCGTTAATCGTTAGTTGGGAGAAAACTCTTCGACTATTTAATGAATTGAATCGTCACGAGATTTGGGATTCCACAAGCAAACCACACATAAAAATTTATGGACTAAACAACAAAATTAAATAGTGCAAACGTTTGAGGCAAGCTTAAATTATTTGTTTAGAACACATAAAATTCTGTCCAACAAAAGAAGCAATGTGGTGGTAAGATTACCCAGGGGCATGAACCATGTTCAAGTCCAGACGGTGCTAGGAGAATTTGATTGACACAATAAATGTTTCGATGCCGACGTCAACCAGGAAGCTCGTACAGGAAGAACTCACAGAGTTGACTGACGGAGAAAGTTGTCGTTGTCGACGTCAGTCAGGGTGGTCGCCGGAGTCAAAGGCGTCGTTGACGATGACCTAGCAGGGTAGACGGATGCCGAACAGTTTCAAACACGCTGAATAGGAGATGTGACAGTGGCTTCAAATCGTGTGAACGATGATGTCGCCGGGAGTCGATCAAGGACCTTCTGTCTTCGCGAGACAGGGGAAAGTAGATGTGCAGCTCCGACTAGGGAAATACCTGGGAGGCGGAGGGCTGTGGTGGTGGTCGACGGTCTACAGAGGGAACAAACCAAAATTCATTCTTCTGTTCTTGACCCGTCGCTTCTTACCTTTCTGATAAGGCTATAAGTAGGAGAAATTTTCCTTCCTCATAATACGTCTACTTAATTCTTTTCCAAAAATATTTGATTTGAAAATCTCTCAAATAATTCTTCCAATTTATATCTTTCCGAGCTGATTGTGGGGATGACCTTCTCATTACTTGGTTCTTCTAAAAATATAGGGCTTTCCAAATTGTGTTTTCTTTCATTTTGATTATTGGAACTAATTTCTTGAATATATTTTGTGCTTAAGTTTACGCTTCTATTAAATTAATTAATCTTTTCTCTTACGTACTAACTACTTAAAATTACTAGACCTATCTATTTAAGATCTCATTGGACGATCAATTCGAAGAGCCGAACGATTTCAAATAAAAGCAGGTGCACGAAAGAAATACACGATAATAAATAAATGCTGAAAAATTAAAATGTGTGACTTATGATTCGGCGAAGGATGCATCAATAACTTAAACTTGCCCTTTCCGTCCTACTTCCCTAAATTACGAAACTTTTTTATTTAAGGTCTCATCGGACGGTTAACCCAAAGACCCACAAAATAAAAACGGTTGCACAAAGAGAGATACATGAAATAAAATAAATAAATGCAAAGTAAACAAAACTAGGATGCGTCGCAGAACACATCACTTCCCCCGGAGTTGAGAGAGCTCAACCTCGACGAAAACTCGCAACGACTGCTGACAGAGAGATCTGGACAGCATCGCCGTAACTTGTTAATGGTAATTGATGAGTCCACATTTTACACTGATTTTTGGACTCATCTGGGCTAGTTTTATCGTCTTAGCACTACACTTGAGAGCTTTTATTGCTTATTTGTGCTTATGTACCTATTTCACGATTAAGTGCACTGTAGGCCCGCTTCTGTGTGCTTTCTGTGTTTCCATTTTGTTGTTATTCTTTAGCCCTATCTCGGGGATGTGGTGTGCACGTTCTGGTGGCCTTTCTGCCCCTTCTGCTGGTACAGTGGTCGTGTGCGTGCTCCGGAACTGCTCGGAGACTCCGACGATGCAGGAATACTGCGCACGACCACTGGACTTACTGCGCACGACCACTGGTCGTCGTGCGCCACTATTCGTGCGCATTACACCCCCTTTTTCATAACCCTGTCTCGGTAATCGCACGAGCACTGACCATAGTGCGCACGACCACTGGTCGTGCGCCACTGCTCGTGCGCTTATATGCTGATGCTTCTTGTCCAGGTTGCAGGTTTATTTGGAAAAGCCGCACGATCATCGACCTACAGTGCGCACGACCACTGGTCGTGCGCCACTGATCGTGCGCCACTGATCGTGCGCACTGCTTCTGCTGCCTCCGTATATAAGGCCCTGCTCCGCGTTTTAGGTCAACGCCTGTCATTTGCTGCGATCGGAGAGTGCGCGGGAATCGCCTTTTCACTTCTCCAGCTGCTCCATCACTTCCACCTTCGTCGGGAAGCCATTTCCAACTACTCCGAAGCTTTTCAACACTCCGGCGAAGCCCTCGGCCATTGATGACTTCAACTCCAAGCTTTCCTACAAAGTTGGTGAAGTAGATAACCTAGAGAACGGACTTAAAGGCCTTCGAGGTGACAGATCGTTGGTACCGGAAGCCTCCTTGGACTGAGCCCGGAAGCGGATTGACAACTCGCTACTCCGGCCACGACCCGCGGTGGATCTTCATTCTCTTTTGGTTTACTCCTCTTCCCCTTCCTCTGTGTTATGAATGTTTTGAGCAGTGTAATGAACATTTCCATCCCTGAACATCAAGTTTACTTTATAGATAATGGAATGTTAGTCTCTTCTTATGCTTGTGAGTTTTGTCTGTGAATGCGCCTCGCTCACCCCACATCCACTTCATTCCTGTGCCTTGTCCGATTGCAATCCACACAAGAACGCTGCAATCCATTAGCTTCCCTTCCACTCGCCCAACTGAAGTTCGGCATAGCGGCCGACAAACCCACTTCACCTTGCGGAGCGGTGCCTTCGACCCGCATAGCTTTTACTAGTTCAGTAGATCAAACATCCACAATCTCCCTAGTCCGCTATTCCCTTTTTGTTCTATTTTTAACTCTCATAACGATATTTTCGGTACTGTTGCCGTTCTACGCTAATTGCATTCCTCAAGAGACCGACACTTGAGGATTTATTCCCAAAAACTTTATTACTTGTGCGACTGGTGCGCTTGCCGAATTACACGCATCAAGTTTTTGGCGCCGTTGCCGGGGAATGCAACTGTAGAGCGACTTCGGATGACTTCCAATATTGTTATAAGAGTTAGTATTGTTTTGTTTTGACTGCTGTTTCCTTCTAGTGTGTAGTGTTTGCCACAGTGAATGCAAGACCGAGCTACAAGAGATTTTGTCACCTACGACCCAGAGATCGAACGTACTCTCTTAGCACGAAGACGCGCCGCAGCCATCATTTTTGCCCCAATGGGAGACCAACTGAATATTGATGCAGGCAACCGAGTTGGAGGGATACCTCATGTCGACAGAAATGACGACGAAAATGAAGTGAATCCTCCCCAGGTCCGCACTATGAGGGATTATACTACACCCACTGTCGGGAGTATATACCCCGGTTTCGGACCTGCTATCACCAATCCTCAGTTCGAGATTAAATCAGCTATTCTGAATATTATTCGGAACAACGCTCAGTTCTCCGGAATGGCCACTGAAGACGCCCATCTTCACCTTACAGAATTCTCCGAAATCTGCGCCACGTTCCGCTACGCTGGAATCCTAGATGAAACAGTCAAGCTCCGCCTCTTCCCTTTTTCATTAAGGGACAAAGCCAAGACATATCTTCACTCCCTTCCACCTGGAACAACCCCCACCTGGGAGGCTTTGACTACAAAATTTCTAGCTAAGTTCTATCCGGTGGATCGGATCGTGAGCATGGGGCGCGCAATAGCCAACTTCGGCAAGCCGATCAAGAAAGTTTAGCCGAAGTTTGGGAGCGTTTTAATGAGCTGCTGAGGAAGTGCCCTAATCATGGATTCCAAACGTGGAATCTCGTCGAAAGTTTCTACTTTGCTATTGATCCCCACCACCGAGCCATGATCGATGCTGCCTCCGGAGGAACCATCATGAATCTTGCTCCAGATGATGCTCTGAAAGTCTTACAAGACACCGCAACCCACAGTGCGTACTGGACCGCTGGAAGAAACATCCCACGAAGCACCAGTGGAGTGTTTGCCTTGGATATCCCCAAGCCTGCTCCTGCCGCCCCAGTGATGGCAATCTCATGTCAAGGGTGCGGAAGCACTGATCATCACAGCTTCGAATGCTCAGGAGTTGAGGTACAAGACGAATCTTTGTTTTTGAATGAATTCGTTAATTTTGTTGCCAATCAAAACAGGGGAGTGCCTTACGAGAATACTTACAACCCGGGGTGAGAAATCACCCCAACTTTTCTTGGAATCCTAACACATCTGGCCAAAGATGGCAACCGGGGCAGCATCAAAACGATGCGTATGCTTCCGGTAGCCAACCGCGGCCGCCTCAACCGAATTATTCCCAAGGGCCCCCCATCGTTAAGAAAAATTCTTTGGAAGAGATGTTCGAGAAGTTTGTTGAGATTTCCCAGACCAACATGACAAATCAGGCCGCCTCGATGCGCAAACTGGAGGCACAATTGGGCCAATTGGCTCAAGTGGTTTCCGAGCGCACCCAAGGCACCTTACCGAGCAACACTGAAAAGAACCCCCATGAACAGGGAAAGCGCCTTGGGGAGGACACTTCGGGAAACCGCAACGAACTTGTCATTAATTGTAAAATCAATAACATCGACACTCCAGCATTATGCGATTTCGGGGCGTCCAGCAACATACTCACTTTGCAAGATGCTGCAAAATGCAGTTACAAGTTGACATTGAAAATCGGAAATCGCTTATCTTAGCTAATGACAATCTGGTTGACACGGAGGGCGGTGTGCGGGACGTTGAAATCGAGGTTAACGACACCAGTATCACCACTGACTTTCAGGTTTTGGGACCACAGGACAATAACTCCATTCCTATATTAGGAGTCCCATTCCTAACAGCAGTGGCGCATCCCTCGACTTTTCCAAAGGCCGTGTCACTTGGCCAAACGAAGAGTCCACCCTCGATAAAACATCCATACATTTTTCTTTCATCCCAAATAACATTTCTCTGAGTGTCACAGATGTCAAGCTGGATTCAGGTCTCCCCGCATTGGAAGCACATCTGGAGGAGACGCCAAAGAACGGACTTCCTCCGGAAGTCGATGAGAAGCAGGAGCTACTGGTCCACGAAGGGATCAATTGCACCAAAGCCACAACTACCTTTCTACTGCCAGCCGACTCTGTTGTTGAGCATGGCGAACTAAGTTTTATTCGGGAGAAATCCCTGGACCATAATTTGTATAATTCTGTTAAACGATCTGTAACTTGGGCAGATCCGGTTGCCGTCACGGTGCCGGATAGGCCGCCACCAACCACGACACAAGGAAACCCCACAGCCTACCTTCATTGGAAGTCTCCCACGGTGGAGAAACTGAAAGAGGCCAAGCGTTTACGCGAAGAGCGCTACGCTGCCTTCCGGCGCGCGAAAGAGTGCACTCACAGTAATAGGACAATGCCTACCCCGAATGCAAAAAGACACTATGTTGTTCTCTCGCATCCCACCGGAGAGACTTACCATAAATCTGCGTATAGCTGATTGTGCCATCCTCTTTCCTCTTTCCATCCTCTTTCTCGCTACTTGTTGAATGCTGGTTGCTCTATTTTTAATTTTGTTTCCTTTTGCTACTGCCAAGAACTCTCTATTTGAACTGCTAATACAGGTATTTGGTCCACCTTAAGGACGGTAAACAAAAGGGCTTTCGGGAGACAACCCAAGTTGTACCGTTCGGTCCTATGCTGTGTTTTGAGTTCGGTTTATTTCTTCATATATATATATGTATCCAGCTTTTGTTTGGCTTGCATCCTTTAATCGCAGGTGCAGGAATATTTGAGGCGCGACAACTTGGCCGCACTTGGACATCTCATTGCCCGATTGGTATGCTCAATTTTGAGCATAAGTACTTCCTACCCTAGCTATTTCTCTTATTTGGAATGCTTATTTTTACTCGTTGTCAACTTTAAGTCTGGGGGGGAGTCTGCCTGTGGTCACTACACCGCACTTTCTGTTGCATTCCGATTTCTTGTTTACTTATTTCTTGTTTTTTTTTGCACACACTGAATCACCCACACGAGTGCGCTCTTACCCACGCGCACAACCCGAGTTAAATTTATTACTTTTGTGTAAACTTTAAAATAGTGGTACTGGCTTAGGATTTCAGGATTGAGTAGTTCGAAACTCATGCAGTGCTCCTAATCGAATACTCATGGTTTGTGTAGAGTTAGGATAGAACTAATTTTTCTTTATGCTCGTAGATTTATTCTTTTCTGCACACGTAAATATTGTTTGTACTGCTCAAAATCTGAATCTGAGATAATCAAACGATAGTGTAGGAATGTGTGTAGCTGCCACTAGACTCGTATTGCTCGAGTCGGGGGGAAGGATCATCTTTCTCGGTGGCTAAGAACTTGCCCTAAGCTACTCTCGAAGCATTGGTGCACGGTTAGTTAAGCGTGAGCATGACGTAGGCCTTCTTTTTGGCTAGTTTGAGCCTTGTTTAGCCATTCCTACCTGTTAACCATTGCATGCCAAATTTGTGCCTACCCTTCCTTTGATCCAGCTCCACTCACTTTCACCAAGGCCTGAAGCTAAACCCACCTTCGCAATCAAATGCTTGAGCTGATTTGTATTTCCTGTTTTGCCGAGGTTGTGATTAGTGGACATTGTTTTTGGGGGTGCTGATTTTATTCCCGTTTTGATTGCTTCGTTTGGGGATTGCTAGCGCAGAAAAGAAAACAACAGTTTACGAAAATAAAAAGCTGATTCGCGCAATAGAAAAACAAAAAAAATATATATATATTTGAAAGAATTGCTTTGAGATTTCGATCCCCATCCTCTTTATTGAATTTGGTCGGGTTCATCCGTGTTCACACCCGGATTTCAAGCTAAGTCTGGGGGCGTGTGCCCCATTCTTTTCTAAGTGGCTGTTTTGGTTTGGGTTGTTTTCGCTCGCTTTGGTTGCATAGAGCCTTCATGTTTATCTTTGACCACCAAGCCGTCGCCTAAGCCCCATTTCCTCCTACAAGTCCTACTGATTCACGCTTGAGTCTAACCCGCGCCGTGGAGAGAGTGTGAACGTGCAAGCGTATGGTCCCCGACATTGGTGGATTCCTTTGGAGGTGATCCTGAGTCCCGAACTTTGGCAATGCTCACCTTAGTGGCCTGCCTATTTTCTTCCTGCACATGATCGCACGATTCTCCAGAATTCTAATTTTTAGCAATTACAATATTTATTTACGTCTGTCGAATAGTTTAAACTACGTTGTATAATTAAAAAGTTTTTCTATTATATCTTATATACTCATGATATATTTGATTTCTCGTCTTACTTCTTTTTGAAATTTCTGAGCCAGTTAGCTATCTTCGAGTACATGGAGTAATGATTTGCTCGGGACGTGCAAATGGTTAAGTCTGGGGGTGTGATGAGTCCACATTTTACACTGATTTTTGGACTCATCTGGGCTAGTTTTATCGTCTTAGCACTACACTTGAGAGCCTTTATTACTTATTTGTGCTTATGTACCTATTTCACGATTAAGTGCACTGTAGACCCGCTTCTGTGTGCTTTCTGTGTTTCCATTTTGTTGTTATTCTTTAGCCCTATCTCGGGGATGTGGTGTGCACGTTCTGGTGGTCTTTCTGCCCCTTCTGCTGGTACAGTGGTCGTGTGCGTGCTCCGGAACTGCTCGGGAGACTCCGACGATGCAGGAATACTGCGCACGACCACTGGACTTACTGCGCACGACCACTGGACTTACTGCGCACGACCACTGGTCGTGCGCCACTGTTCGTGCGCATTACACCCCCTTTTTCATAACCCTGTCTCGGTAATCGCACGAGCACTGGCCATAGTGCGCACGACCACTGGTCGTGCGCCACTGCTCGTGCGCTTATATGCTGATGCTTCTTGTCCAGGTTGCAAGTTTATTTGGAAAAGCCGCACGATCATCGACCTACAGTGCGCAAGACCACTGGTCGTGCGCCACTGATCGTGCGCACTGCTTCTGCTGCCTCCGTATATAAGGCCCTGCTCCGCGTTTTAGGTCAACGCCTGTCATTTGCTGCGATCGGAGAGTGCGCGAGAATCGTCTTTTCACTTCTCCAGCTGCTCCATCACTTCCACCTTCGTCGGGAAGCCATTTCCAACTACTCCAAAGCTTTTCAACACTCCGGCGAAGCCCTCGGCCATTGATGACTTCAACTCCAAGCTTTCCTACAAAGTTGGTGAAGTAGATAACCTAGAGAACGGACTTAAAGGCCTTCGAGGTGACAGATCGTTGGTACCGGAAGCCTCCTTGGACTGAGCCCGGAAGCGGAATGACAACTCGCTACTCCGGCCACGACCCGCGGTGGATCTTCATTCTCTTTTGATTTACTCCTCTTCCCCTTCCTCTGTGTTATGAATGTTTTGAGCAGTGTAATGAACATTTCCATCCCTGAACATCAAGTTTACTTTATAGATAATGAAATGTTAGTCTCTTCTTATGCTTGTGAGTTTTGTCTGTGAATGCGCCTCGCTCACCCCACATCCACTTCATTCCTGTGCCTTGTCCGATTGCAATCCACACAAGAACGCTGCAATCCATTAACTTCCCTTCCACTCGCCCAACTGAAGTTCGGCATAGCGGCCGACAAACCCACTTCACCTTGCGGAGCGGTGCCTTCGACCCGCATAGCTTTTACTAGTTCAGTAGATCAAACATTCACAATCTCCCTAGTCCGCTATTCCCTTTTTGTTCTATTTTTAACTCTCATAACGATATTCTCGGTACTGTTGCCGTTCTACGCTAATTGCATTCCTCAAGAGACCGACACTTGGGGATTTATTCCCCAAAACTTTATTACTTGTGCGACCGGTGCGCTTGCCGAATTACACGCATCAGTAATCCAAGAACTGTCAGTGATATCTCATCCCCGCCATGAAACCAAGAAGCGCTGGTATGTCCCGTGGCAAGTGTGAAACTCTTGTACATCAAGAACTTGGTCTATCTCCTCAGTGGTGGGTGTCTGCACTGGTGCTAAGTCCGGTGGTATCTCTGGAGTTGCAACAGGTGGACTGGGGCTGGAACTTGGTGGATCTCCATAAAAAAGCGACAAATCGGCCACGTTAAATATCGGCAATGTTCCGAACTCAACGGGCAAATTATGCATTCTCGCTGATGTTTTAAATATAAATATTCTTACATGGGTTTCGGTTCGGTGGAAAATAAAGATTACTATTTACTCAGGCTTGATTTGTTTTGGCTTGCGCAGACGGGGCGGATCAAAACCCAGCCGCCGTTCAGAGCTGGAGGGGGGTGGCAGGAATTCGAAATGGAGCGTTTCACTCCATTTCTCTGGGGCGGGCAGGAGCAGACGCAGCAAACACGCCGCTGGTCATTTGTTTTGCCATCATAAGTTTGAGTCTGCTCCCTCCACCGGCGTGAAAACGCCGTGCCAAATGCGGCCTAAAGCTATTTGGTATAATAGTAAATTATGTTTGGTTCATTTCTGTCATAGCCTCATAGGACCCCACATCAACATGTTGGATCTTATTTGTGCTCGTGCTAGGGATGTTTGCTCCTGGTTTTAATCGCATCAATAATTAAAACTTTTGTTTTACACAACAGCCTAGAACCAAGTAAAGGTGTTTATGCACTGTTTTTTAATCGTTATCGGTATGGCAACTTGCTACAAACTGAATGACCGTCTAGTGCTTTGCAAACTTTTATGATTATTCCCTTATTATGTTTGATCATTGATGAAGTCCTTCAACTTCATGTGGTATATTGTAGGTTCCTGTGGGTAGGTGCACTCTAGGTCGTATCATGAACGTTATTGGAGAACCTATTGATGAGAGAGGAGAAATAAGTAAGTTGAATAAATTTAGTTGAGTTATAACACTGTCATATTTATCAGACTTCAGTTTGGTTTTATTTTGTTAGATTTTTTTACCTCTTCATTCTTTACAGAGACAAATCATTTTCTTCCTATCCATCGCGAAGCACCTGCTTTTGTTGAGCAGGCTACAGAGCAGCAGATCCTTGCTACTGGTATTAAGGTACTCATTTTTCATCAATTTTCAATTTTTGTATCAAATTTTCTTCATATGTAATGCATTAGAAGCATTTCAATGAATCATTTTTTTTGATCCTGCATTGTAACATGCCTTTCTCATCTTCTTTTAGGTTGTGGATCTTCTTGCACCTTATCAAAGGGGTGGCAAGATTGGGCTATTTGGCGGGGCTGGTGTAGGCAAAACTGTGCTTATCATGGAATTGATCAACAATGTTGCTAAAGCTCATGGTTAGAGTTGTGGAAGCGATTCATATTTTTTTTTATTTCCTAGAGCATCAATCTTCAATTCCTTGGAAGTTTTTTTCTGCTAGGTGGTTTCTCTGTATTTGCTGGTGTTGGAGAACGCACCCGTGAAGGCAATGACTTGTACAGAGAAATGATTGAAAGTGGGGTGATTAAGCTTGGGGATAAGCAGGCATACAATCCCGCTATACTTTAATTTATCTGATTATAGGTTTACATTTTTTTATTTTTTTAAATCATACTGACATGATTTAACTGTTTGATTACTAGAATGAGAGCAAGTGTGCACTCGTGTACGGGCAAATGAATGAGCCGCCCGGTGCCCGTGCTCGTGTTGGATTAACTGGGTTGACTGTAGCGGAATACTTCCGTGACGCTGAAGGGCAAGATGTGCTCCTCTTTATTGATAATATTTTCCGGTTCACACAGGTTGCTTGCTGCACCTAGCATGGAACAGTCGTTCCTCATTTCCAACTTATTTAATTTTAGTTTTCCTTAACTTTTTTTTTCCTTTTTTTTCAGGCTAACTCGGAGGTGTCTGCTTTACTTGGTCGTATCCCTTCTGCTGTTGGCTACCAACCAACTTTAGCCACTGATCTTGGAGGATTACAAGAGCGTATCACAACCACAAGGAAGGGTTCCATTACCTCCGTCCAAGCCATTTACGTTCCTGCTGATGATCTGACAGATCCCGCACCAGCAACAACTTTTGCTCATCTTGATGCCACCACCGTGCTATCTCGACAGGTTTCTTTTCGTCTCACTCTATCTTTTAATAAACTTGCAAGTGTCTAAGGACGATCACTATTTATAACCAGATCTCTGAACTTGGTATCTACCCTGCTGTGGATCCACTGGACTCTACATCGAGAATGCTTTCTCCCCATGTCTTGGGAGAAGAGCATTACAACACTGCTCGCGGTGTTCAGAAGGTTCTTCAGAACTACAAGAATCTTCAAGATATTATTGCGATTCTTGGAATGGATGAGCTTAGTGAAGATGACAAGCTTACTGTTGCCCGTGCTCGTAAGATCCAGAGGTTCCTTAGCCAGCCTTTCCATGTTGCTGAAGTTTTCACCGGTGCACCTGGCAAATATGTGGATTTGAAAGAGTGTGTCGCTAGCTTCCAGGTGTGTAGCCTAGCATGGCATATTGGTGAATCTGTTCTATTTCAGTGGAATGAACATTTTAAGGGGAAATAGCACAAATAAAATGCCGTAAAATTTTTCTTATGTTGACTGCTTTCTTACAGTTAATTTACAACGCATAATATGAATTCAAATAAGCTTTACCTGACACTCAAATCTAACTCAAAGTCAACAGGAGCCATATCTTATCACCTTCTAATTACAAGGCTTCATTATATTGGATTTAAATAATTTCATAATGAACACATTTGATGATTACAGTAAATAATTCTCAAATGATTTCATATCGACAGTTACCCTCTATAATTCTCAAATGATATCATATCATCTTCTCGTTACTCTCTAGAGATAGATCCCACTTTATTGCCTATTTTAGTTACTATAAAGTTCATTACATTCATAATGACCACTTTATAATGATATATTTTAGCCAGTGATATCCGTCAAAATATGTCCCTTAATAAATTGGGGGATTATTTCCTACAGTTAATAAGGAATCGAATTGGATTTTCTTTACAAGTCTTTTGAGGGCAGTCTTTTGAAGGTTAGTTTCAAGAATTGGAACTCAATTACATGTGGTTTCAACCAAGTAAATATTTGAACTCACTTCTAGAAGTGAGATTTATATACTTTTAAGACATTTTTTATATAACACTGATTTTTAAAGAATCATATTGAAATTCTTGTTTTCAAGGTCAACTAAACACCTAGAGGGGGGGGGGGGGGTGGAGGGTGAATAGGTTTTAGGCTTCTTTTTGATTTATTTAGACCTTAACCGATTTTGCTGAGCTTAGTGATTATGTTAGTTAGACTTTCAAGATCAATCACACATGACACAACTGGTTTATAGTGGTTCCCCGATCTTGGGTACGTCCACTGTCCCTTCCACCTCTCTAACAGTGTGTTAGATGAGGCCCAACACCAACACTCGGCTCCTAAGAGCTTACAACACAGATCCCGCAGGAGCTCTCAGTATTCTCGGAGACCTACCACTCGGGCACTAAGCCCTACCTCAGATCCAAAGGATCCTACAACTCAGGCCTAAGCCCTACACTCAGATTCGAAATGGATCCTACACTCAGATCACAAATGATCCTACCTCGACATTTATAACACAGGCCTACAACTCAGATTCTCACAGGAATCCTACACTCAGCCTTTATAAATCAGACCTACAACTCAGATCTTAAAGCATCCTACAAAAAATAAAAAAGATGATTTGCAGTTTGACCCCAGAGAGACTTCTGTGTCTGTCTTCCTGGGCTGAGCAGATTTCAACCCTAACTTCTTCACAACACCAAGTTGACAAGGTCTTCAGTACTGGGCTGCTTGTGCGGGAAGTAACGCAGAATCAAGATTCTGATCTGCTGTTGAAGACAATGAATCTGAAGGTTTGTATCTTCTTCAAACAACTATCTGGACTGGCAGACTCTGAAGGCTCTGCTTCTCTTCACAATCAGAAATCGATTCTGAACTTGCTCTCGCTGATGATGATCACAACAACTATCTCTTTGGGCTTTCAGGTTGACTGATCAGAACTTGTGCTTCAGGCTCGATGTTAATGGCGAGGAGAAGATGAAGTTCCGCCGCTTTGCTCTCGCTGATGATGATCACAACAACTTAGTCAATTTTGCAGCTTCCTTGGCGTTGAGTGGCGTTGAGTGAATGACCTTCACTCAACGCTTTTATACTTAGCTTAGCTTTCTGCTCTTTCTGCATCCTAGGTGTTGAGAGCGTTGAGTGTAGCTTCATCACTCAACGCTTTTTTCCTTAGACTATTTTCTGCTTTATCAACAATCTTGGCGTTGAGTGTAGCTTCATCACTCAAAATTTTTGCCTTAGACTATTTTCTGCCTTTTCACTGCATGACGTTGAGAGCGTTGAGATCACTCGACGCTTTTGTACTTGGCCGCAACTGCTAGAGCTTGACTCAACACTTTCTGTCATCTGGCGTTGAGTGAACTGGCTTCACTCAACGCCTGTTGACTTAGACAAATTTTCCAGTCTATCTTCTATAGCGTTGATAGAATCAGTATGACGTTGAGTGAACTGGCTTCACTCAATGCTTCTGGACTTAGTTTATTTTTCTTTGACAGAATCTTTAAATTTTCACTGTGTCAAAACAGTTGAATTGTTTCGACACTACAGTCTGCTGGGTGGCGACATCTTTAAGTCTGCACTTCAGTGCTTCATTGTGTCGAGACAGTTGTATTGTCTCGGCACTACTGTCCCGAGCTTTAAGGTGTCGAGATATCTGACTTGTCTCGACACTGCTGACTTGATCTTCAAGGTGTCGAGATAATTGAATTGTCTCGACATAACTGATTTGATATTCAAGGTGTCGAGATAACTGAATTGTCTCGACACAGTTGTCTGAACTGTCGTGTGAAGTGTTGTGTCTTGACACTGTTGTTTTGTATCTTTCTGATCTCGACACTTATCCTACAAATGTGTCGACATAGTTGTGAAGTGTGTCGACACTTTTGTATTTAGTCATTTCTTCAAGTTTTCACCCTACACATGAAACTTAACCATACATCAAATACAACTAGGTGTATATCATTGACTTGTTTGACTTCTTACAAATCAGGGACATTGAGAGCAATAGACCCAACAATCTCTCGTGAAAGTGCAAGCTACATCTGATATACTCTAAAGGGGGGGGGGAATAGAGTATGGTGCTTGGTAAAAACTTTTTACAACAGTTGTTGTATTCTTATGTGAACAGGGAAGCAAATAATATAAAGTAAATCTAAACACAGAAAAATCACAGATCAATCACAAACCAATCACAAACCACAGCCAGAAACAAAAAGAAAGACAAGCAATCAGATGACACAAGGAGCTATAGTGGTTCCCCAATCAACCTGGGTACATCCACTCTTCTATCACCCTAGGTAGGAATCCACTGCAGGATGAGTTGATCAGGTGTCCTGGGCACCAATGAGCTTTTGATAAGCTGCTCAAAAAACAAACCAGATTTTTTGATCAGGTGTCTTGCCACCACTGAGTGTTGATAAGGTCTCAAAAACCAATCACAAACTTTTGAAGGGAGTTTGAAAAACTCTTTACAGCAGAGAGAGAGGGAGAGAGATGAGATGATCTTCTCTGTCAACAATCAGAGAGAAGATTGTGGATGTTGTCAAAGCTCCCCCTGAGATTTTGAGTTGTTCAGGAAGTGAAACTTTGCAGTAGGGTGATAGACCTTCAGATGATTTGATCTTCAGCAAGGGATGATTTCAACAACAACTGAAATGTGAGGTGTCTGGAGTCTTGAATGATGATGGCCTTTGAACACTTGAATCAAGAGAGATCTGAAAGTTTCAGTATGTTGATCTTCTTTTGTGATGTGTGTTCTTGTATGAATCTTTAGACTGAGAATGTCTGCAACTCTCTTTCTTTCTCTTGTGTAATTGTTGTTGTAAGAGTTGTTATTGCAGAGAATTGTTGTTGCAGAATATGAGTGTCTAATTCTTCTGAGAGAGAGAATGTAAAAACTGATCTTTTATTCCCTTTTTTTTTGAATAGAAATGATCCACTGTCCAAGATAGCCGTTAGCCTGTCAATAAATGACTTCCTTAATTGTATTTGTCTTCTGGAGGAAAGTCCAATAAAACATTCATTGAAAATTTCTTGAAACTTGCTACAGATTAATTGAAAACGGCTACAAAATCTCTGAATTAAATGCTGACAATAATTCCTCAACTGTCTGAATTTGAATCTTGAAAATCATTGAACTTTTCAGAAAAACGTCGAACTGAGCTCCACTATCGTTGAACTGAGCTCAGAGACTTGGATTTAGACAGAAACAGAGATCGTTGATCTGAGCTCAACTATCGTCGAACTGAGCTCAGAGATAGAGAATCAAACTGGAGTCAAGATCGTCGATCTGAGCTCGAAGATCGTCGAATGGAGTTCGACGACTTGTTGAATTTGAGCTCAGTGATCGTCGAATGGAGTTCGACGATCCATTGAAGTGAGCTCAACGATCGTCGAATGGAGTTCGACAATTCGTCGTACTGAGCTCGACGAAATGACTTGGTCTCCAAAACTGAAAAACCTGGTCTTAAGGGCATCTTCCAAACCTAAACACTAACCCTTATACTCAATTCTAATTGACCTTTAGATCTATACAAGGAGGTCAAAACAGGTTTCCTAAAGACATAGTAATTTTTGCCCAAATCAGTAATAGAGTGTTCCAACAATCTCCCCCTATTTGGGTTAGGATTACTATTTACAGATATTGAAAAAATTAAACACATACAAAGCAACAACATAACAAACAAGACATTGCAGAGTCACAGATATTTACACAGAAAGTTCAGAAATCAAAATAACTGTTACCTTACAAAATTATTCTTTTTCTTTGCTCTTTATAAGTACTATTTCTTTGTTTGGATTGAGAGCTTTCTTTTTAGATCTTCTATCATCAGCTGCACCTAAAGAGGTTTGTTGCTTAGGCCTGGGCACTACAGCTTCTGGGTGCAGCTTTATGTAGCTTTCTGAATCAAAGAACTTACTGGATGAGTATCTTTCAAGTTCCTTATTCCTTTGATCTGATAAGGTAGTAATACTGGAAGTGTCTTTGCCTTGTTCTCTGGCTTTCTTGATCTGGTCCAGAGCAGCTAATTCTTTCATTCTAGCTGTCCATGAAGTAGGATTATTTTCTGGATCCTCAAAAGGAACTGGGGGCTCATATCTATTTAAGAGATTGTTTGGAGGAGCTCTGGAGGAGACTAATTCTTTCAGCTTATAAGGAAAGAGACCTGAAGTAGTATCAGTGGAAGCTTGTCCTTCCCTTGAATAAGGGTGTTGCCTGGAATGTCCTTTGGAATAATCTTGAAATTCTCTTTGGTTTCCTCTGTAATTTCCTCTTCTTGACTGATAGCCTCTAGATTGACTTCCTCTGTATTGCGATCTACCTTGAGGTTGATAAGAGGATTGACTTCTGGCAGAAGGTTGAACAGCTGAACTACCACCTGCACCTGCATCAGGTGAAGGAGGAGGTGGAGGAGGATGATTGAACTGAGAAGATCCTTTCTCATACTTTCTCTTTTTCTTCATAGCTTTTAGTTGATTTTTGGAGTATTGCATCCAATGTTCTGTGATAGGGCAGATATGCAGTATGTAATAAGGAATATCATTGGTATTTTTGACTTTTGCTGGAGCAACTCTTCTCATTGCTTTGCTTCTGGCCTTTCTTTTCCTTGCAATAGTAGCAGAAGAATCATCTGAATCAGTCCTGAACTGATCACTTTCTGAGCTTTGATCATCATATAGTGCATCAATACTTTTAAGGTAATCTTTTTGTTGTTGAGATGGAGCAGAAGTAACAGCAGAGACAAGCATCAGTAGCAGCAACAATATCAGGAAGAGTGGTGGAAGCAAAACTGGCAGAAGAAGTTGTAACAGCAGATTCAGATACAATACTTTCAGAAACAGATACAGCAGTTTCAGCAATAGGAACAACATCAGTAGTGACAGCAGACTCAAAATCAAATGCCTCTGTCTGCATATCCTCAGAAACTAAAACAGCAGCAACAACAGAACTATCAACATTAACATTATCAGTAGGAGCAACAGCAGTACTTTCAACAGAAACAGAAGGAGCAGCAGCATAGAGAGAATTTACAAAAGAATTTATTAAACTGGTGTCACAGCTGGAGATGAGCACAATGGCCTTAGAGAGATCCTCAGATTGCTGGATTACAGTGTGCTCTGGAAGACAGCTGAAATAAATAGAATCAAAATATGATAACAGTGACCTGAGGTCCACTGTGATAACTGCAACTGGATCTGTTGAGGCTTGGACTGAAGATACAGCAGCAGGAGGAGCAGCAGCAGACAATCTATTAGCTTCATGAGACATCTCCCCATGCCTAGATTCAGAGAAAGCTGGATCAAGGCACCCAAAGGAAGGGATTGCCTGAGAGGGAAGAAGAGAGGAGAGCCTGACAGACAGTTCTTGAACTGTTTTGAGAAGGGGAGCCAAGGAGGTCTCCATCAAGAGTGATAGCCTGGGAGCTATCAGCTCATAGAGCCTGTCTGCTAGAGCTGGAAGATTTACATGCTCAAGAGGGTCTTGAGCAGAGGTAGGAATTGAAGGTGGAGCAACAGGAGATGTTGGTGGAGAGCTTATGGATGGTGGAAATGAAGGTTGAGAGATGAGAATTGTGGAAATGGAAGATAGTGGAATGGAAACAGATGGTGAGGAGGGTTGAGCAATGATGTCTTGAAGTAGTTGTTGGTATGAGGTGGATGAGGAAGGTGGCTTAGGAGGGGATGAGGGAGAATCATCCATAAAAGAATCATCTATAAGATTGAAAGAGGGAATGTGAGAGGATGAATCAATATCTTGTTGAGGGTAGTGATGTAGAGGATGGAAGATTTCTTCTGTGAATGGTGGAGGTGGAGAAGGAATGAAAGTTGGAGATGGGGTGGAAATTATGATGGTGGATGTTACTGTGGTGGATAAAACAAGAGGTGGAGGAGGAGGAGAAGAAGTAGACAAGTCTTCTGCAGGAGCAGAAGCTTGAGGGGAAGTGACTGCAGCAGTCCTTGTGCCTGAAGTAGTAGATGCAGAGGGCCTGCTGAGCTTCACAATTTGCCTGTCCCATTTTCCAAACAGGGTACAGGTGAGCCTCTTGGAGGCATTGATGTGCATCCCATTCGAAACTAGCAGAGCAGGGCATCTGTTCTAAAGAAATAGCCCTAATATCCTTCCAAAGTTAACAAAATTCTTGTTAATCTTCTTTTTAATCAGATCAAAGAAGATTTCTCCCCAGTTCAATTGTTTCTTATCCACAAGAGCACCCATCAAGCAGAGCTGATACCTGGAGATGGTATCATGGGCTGAGTGTTTGACCAACAAGACTTTGCCAACAACATCAGCCAGGAATCTGTACTCAACAGATAAATTTTTTTCAGCAGTTTGCTAGGGTTTGCATCTGAATGTCCCATTATATTAAGCATATCAGAAAATTCTTCTCCAGACAGTTCAGCAGAGTCTTCTCCAGAATTTAATTGAAAAATCTCTGTCAGGGCAGCAGGTGTTAGATATACCTGGGTTTCTGAAATTGTTCCAACAACTGTATTCTGATCCTGAGTGTGGGCAGTATACACCCATTCCTTGATTTCATCGACAGCTAACTTGATCCTGGTAGTCATGATGGTAACTAGCTTTTGTTCCTTGAAAAGGTTCAGAATATCTTGGAAAATTTGATCACTGTTGTTGAACGAATCCATGTCAATGTCAAATCCCGCATCAAATTTCATGGCGGCCAGGACTGCAACTGAGACGACCATTGATTCCTGCAAAAAATAAACAACCAAACGACCAAGTGTAGAGAAGTTTGGAGGGAAAAAGAAAATTTGCAGAGAGAATGAAAGCGCAAAGAGAGAACGACGGCCGAAAAATGAATTTTATATTAAGGTTCGACGCAGAAAAGGAAAGATCGTTGAACTGAGTTCGACGATCTGGGCTTCTAAAGGAAACTGAAAGGTCATCAACATCGTCGATCTCCGTTCGACGATATTGGAGAACGTCGAGCTTCGTTCGACGATAGTTCAGAAAACAACATCGTCGAGCTCCGTTCGACGATCGCTGACCTGAAAAAGATAGTTTAGACTATCTGAGAAGCGCTGAACTCTGTTCGACGATTTCGGAAGTCGTCGATCTCCGTTCGACGATCTGGGAGAAAATCGTCGAGCGCAGTTTAAAGACCAGAAACACTCTAGACACTAGAAAAATCAAGATGTTTGTCTAGTCTTGATCATTTTTTAGAGTTGTAAAATCTTGGATATTATTTTAGACTTCCTCCATCTAACATTACTAACTGATTCAGGAAGAAAGTGTGTTTCTTTTCATCCAAGGATTTGATGAAAATATCTCCCCTTTGCAAATCAGTTGGGATATATTGAATTTCAATTTTATTTTTCTCAACATTATCCCTTAGAAAGTGATTTTATATGTGTTTTGTCCTACTATGGAGGACTGGATTTTGAGCTATAGAAATAGCACTTGTATTATCACAAAATATTTTTGACTTCTCTAAGTTGTAGCCATAGTATAGGAGTTGGTTTTGAATCCATAAGATTTGTGAACAACAACTGCCTGCAGCCATATATTCAGCTTCAGCAGTTGAAGTTGACACAAATGTTTGTTTCTTGCAAAACCAGGAGACAAGTCTGTCACCAAGAAACTGACAAGTTTCACTGGTGTTTTTCCTGTCTATTCTGCATCCAGCATAATCAACATCAGAAAATCCAGTTAAGTCAAATGCTGAATCTTTTGGATACCAGAGATCTAGATTTGGACAACTTTTTACATACCTAAGAATCTTTTTTACTAATATTAGGTGTGATTCTCTAGGGTTCACTTGGAATCTAGCACATATGTATGTAACAAACATTATGTCAGGTCTACTAGCTGTAAGGTACAGTAAAGAGCCAATCATTGCTCTATATGTTGTCTGATCAACAGGTTTCCCATGTTCATCAGTATCTAATACAACATTAGTAGGCATATAGTGTTTTCATACATGATGCTTCAGACATACCAAATTTCTTAACAAATTCTTTTGCATACTTGGTTTGAGAAATAAAGATGCCTTCAACATGTTGTTTGACTTGCAATCCTAGAAAGAAGGATAGCTCACCCATGCTACTCATTTCAAATTTAGAATGCATTAGATTGGAAAACCTTCTGCACAAATTTGAATCAGTAGAACCAAAGATAATATCATCTACATAGATTTGTCCTAGAAGGGTATGAGACTTATGAGTTCTAATAAAAAGACTTTGATCTACTCTATCACTTATAAATTCATTTTTCAGAAGAAAGCATGCTAGAGTCTCATACCATGCTCTAGGAGCTTGCTTTAGATCATATAATGCTTTGTGCAATTTAAAAACATAATCAGGATTAGTTGAAGAGATAAAACCTGAGGGTTGTTTGACATAGACTTCTTCTTTGATATCTCCATTGAGAAAAACACTCTTTACATCCATCTTGTATACTTTGAATCCTTTGTGTGCTGCATATGCTAAGAAGATTCTTATGGTCTCCAACCTTGCAACTGGTGTAAAAGTCCGGTCATAATCTATCCCTTCTTCTTGAGAGTACCCTTGAGCAACTAACCTTGCCTTGTTCCTTACAATGACTCCTTGATCATCCAACTTGTTTCTGAACACCCACTTTGTTCCAACAATGGAGTGATCCTTAGGCCTTGGTACTAGTTCCCAAACTTTGTTCCTTTCAAATTGATGCAACTCTTCTTGCATTGCAATGATCCAGTGTGGATCTTGCTCTGCATCTTGAATAAATTGAGGTTCAATTTGAGAAAGGAAGCAAGTGTGCATCAGGTTTTGGTTGACCTGATTTCTGGTTTGCACACCAGCTGAGATGTCTCCAATCACTTGGGAGATTGTATGGTCTCTTGATGTTACTAAATCAACAGGAGGTGTTGATTGTTCACCAACCTGTGTTGTTGTTTCCTCTTGTGGTACAACAACCGGCTCTTCAAGAAGTTTCTCTTCAAGATGTTGAATGTCTTTTTCATCTTCACTGCTCTCCTCTTTTTGAATGATTTGTAATCTGTTCAAGTCTTCAGCAAGAGAATGTACCTGCAAAGGTTCTATGGTAGAAGGATTCTTCTACTTGAAAGACATGTTAGATTCATCAAAAGATATATGAACAGATTCTTCAATTTTGAGAGTTGATTTATTATATACCCTATAAGCCTTACTGATCATGGAGTATCACAGAAACACTCCTTCATCAGCTTTAGCTTGAAATTTTGCTAAGTACTTCTTGTCATTAATGTGAATGTAACAAATACAACCAAAAATTCTAAAATAATATACTTTAGGTTTCTTCGATTTGAGTAATTCATAGGGAGTCTTGCTCTTCAGTTTATGTATTAAACTTCTATTCAACACATAGTTGGAGGTGTTCACTGCCTCTGCCCAAAAAGATAGAGGAAGGTGAGCATCTGACAACAATGTAATGACAGATTCAATAAATGGTTCTATTTTTCTTTCAGCTACCCTATTTTGTTGAGAAGTTCTAGGAGCTGTGAAAGTGTGCCTGATACCTTCACTCTGACAGAATTCTTGCATAAGAAGAGAATCAAACTCTGTCCCATGATCACTTCTGATCAGGGCAATGTGAGTATTGAACTCAGTCTGTATGCATTTGAGAAACTCTGTCAAACACTTAAAGTCATCAGACTTCTTCCTCAGAAAGAACACCCATGTGAATCTAGAGAAGTCATCTACAACTACTAAAGTGTAAGATTTCTCTTGTAAGCTTTGTACTGTAATGAGTCCAAAAAGATCATGTGTAACAGATACAAAATCCTAGGTGAATCACTCTTATTAAGTGACTTGAAATTATTTTTGATATGCTTGCCTAATTGACAAGCCCTGCAGAGTCCTTCATTCTTGTAGGGCCAGAAGGTAGTACTCTAACAAGGTTGTCCTTGGATAGCCTAGCAATGGTTCTAAGGTTTATATGTCCTAGTCTCTTATATAACTCATTAGGTCTACAAATAGAATTAAACAGACAAATATCTACTTCTGTTGAAAGATGTGAGGTTGTCCTCTGACTTGATACTGCATAAGGATTTGCTGAAAGTCACCTGTTAGCCTTCATCACATAGCTGACTGATACTGATCAAGTTGTGCTTCAGTCCTTCCACATAGGCTACTTTCTTGAATGTGACTGTGCCAATTTGGACTGCACCATATCCTTTTGTTAGTCCAAAGTTTGAATCACCAAATATGACTTTGAGTCCAAACTTGACTTTGAAGGATGTGAGGTTGTCCTTGTTTCTGTCATGTGCTTTGGGCACCCACTATCCAGATACCATTGCTGGTTTGGTGTTGGATAGGTCTTCACCTGCACATAAAGCAATTTACTTGTTTTTGACCCAGTTTACCTTGGGCCTAGGTTGATAACCTTTAAATTCAGAAATAAATGACATCCCTGGTTGTCTCTTATAACCTTCAGGATGATATCTCCTTGGAGGTATTATCCATTCAGTATAAGGGTTAAATCTGGATGAAGGACCCCTAAGATTGGAATTTGATTTACCCTTGAAGAAGTTTTCAAATCTCTGATCTCTGCTCGACGATCGTTGAGCTGCGTTCGACGATCTTGGGTCAGATCGTCGAGCTCCGTTCGACGATCGACTGTGGCAGAGTTCAGGGTTTAGAGATCGTCGACCTGAGTTCGACGATTTTGCCTGAGATCGTCGATCTGCATTCGACGATCGACTAGCTCCGTTCGACGATTTCTGTTGAACTCTTGTTTTCTTGGGTAAGTCAGAATTTTTCCTAGCTACCTCTACAACTCCCTTCCCTTTATCAGAGATAAACTTAATTGGGGTTGTTAGTACTATAGGTTGGCTGGATGAAGCACCCAAACACAGTGTACTATTGAATATAGAGTTCACTGTGCTTGTGATGTCCATTAGCTTGATACTTCTCCCATTAAGGGATTCTTCAAGTTTTTTGGCCTATGATAGCTCACTTTTCAGTGAAGCTATCTGCTCCCTACAACACTCCAACTCCTCAGAGAGTTTGAGGTTATCTGATTTTAAGGTACTGTGTTCAGACAATTGATTTCTGAGAGAAATGATTTTCTTCTCAGATTTTAATAAGTCTAAACATAGTGCTTTAAATTCATACTTGAAGTCTCAGAGTTGAAATCAAATGAGTCTATTACCTGGTCCTCTTCAGGTTGAGTCTCTGATTCAGATTCTGACTCTTCTGCATCAGAATTGTGTTGTGAGACATTGATAGCCATCATGCAGAATTCATTCTCTTCAGCATCATCCTCATCATCACTTGAGCTGGATGAAGCTTCTGATTTTTCTTCTGTCTCACTGCAGGTTTCAGCAACAAATCCCTTCCTTGTATGTTTGCTCTTGCTGGAGGAGGGTTTGCCATTGCTATTCTTCTTGAAGTCCTTGTCTTTTCTTCTTTCTTTCTTATCCTTTCTGTTCTTGTTTTTATTCTCTGGACAGTCAGACACAATGTGGCCTGGTTTCCTGCAATCAAAACAGATAATTTATTTGTTATTTGATTTATCATACCTTGGCTTGTCATGCTCTTTGTATGATCTTTTCCTGAAATTCCTTTCTGGCCATTTTGTAAAATCTTTTGGCTAGTAGACTAAGCAGCTCATCATTGCCTGTGACCTTGTCTTCAGGCTGATCTTCAGTGGCTTTGAAAGCTATTGACTTTTCCTTTCTTGTGGCTGGTGAGGCAGCCTTCTGCTCTTCTTCTCTATTTTTGATGAGCAGCTCATAAGACTTGAGCTTGCCCAAGAGAGCTGTTGTGATCTCATTGATACTTCTGGCATCCTTAATTGGCCAGATCCTTGAGTCCCAAGTGCTTGGGAAGCACATTAGGATTTTATCATTTAGCTCAGTCAATGAGATCTCTTTATCCAAAGTCTTCAGTTCATTGACTATCAGGCTGAGTCTATTATACATGTCTGCCACTGACTCAGCTTCTCCTTTCTTGAAATTCTCATACTGGGTTATGAGGTGAGATCTTCTGTTTTTCTCTCATCAGCAGATCCTGAGACTATCTCAGATAGCTTGTCCCAGATGTCCTTCGCTGAGTTGTATTCAGCTACCTTTTGAAAAATCTTATCAGACATAGTCTGGGCTAGAATGTTCATAGCTTTTGCATCTGCAACTTTCCATTTCTTGATGTCAGCATTTGTTCCTGAGGGAGGTGGAACAACATTTGTACTTGTATTCTCTGGAGGTCTTGGACACACTGTCAAAACAGAATTGAAGATGTCCTCATCAATAGAATTCATGTAGAGTCTAATCCTTGCCTTCCAAAGTACAAACTTGGACAGATTGCACACTGGAGATCTGATGCTAGCATAATCTTTGTTTTGGGCCATGTTTTGTGAAGAAATAGTTCTAATAACAAAATCTACAACAAGCAGATCTAACTATAGAGATCTTTGGGTTCAGATGTTAGCCTGTGCAATCACTAAGGTGTGGTATTTTTAACCAACCTCGCTCTGATACCAATTGAAAGTGCAAGCTAGATCTGAAATACTCTAGAGGGGGGGGGGGAGGGTGAATAGAGTATGGTGCTTGGTAAAAACTTTTTACAACAGTTGTTGTATTATTATGTGAACAGGGAAGCAAATAATATAAAGTAAATCTAAACACAGAAAAATCACAGATCAATCACAAACCAATCACAAACCACAGCCAGAAACAAAAAGAAAGACAAGCAACCAGATGACACAAGGAGCTATAGTGGTTCCCCAATCAAGCTGGATACATCCACTCTTCTACCACCCTAGGTAGGAATCCACTGCAGGATGAGTTGATCAGGTGCCCTGGGCACCAATGAGCTTTTGATAAGCTGCTCAAAAACCAAACCAGATTTTTTGATCAGGTGTCTTGCCACCACTGAGTGTCGATAAGGTCTCAGAAACCAATCACAAACTTTTGAAGGAGTTTGAAAAACCCTTTACAGCAGAGAGAGAGAGGGAGAGGGATGAGATGATCTTCTCTGTCAACAATCAGAGAGAAGATTGTGGATGTTGTCAAAGCTCCCCCTGAGATCTTGAGTTGTTCAGGAAGTGAAGCTTTGCAGTAGAGTGATAAGCCTTCAGATGATTTGATCTCCAGCAAGGGTTGATTTCAGCAACAACTGAAATGTGAGGTGTCTGGAGTCTTGAATGATGATGGCCTTTGAACACTTGAATCAAGAGAGATCTGAAAGTTTCAGTATGTTGATCTTCTTTTGTGATGTGTGTTCTTGTATGAATCTTTAGACTGAGAATGTCTGTAACTCTATTTCTTTCTCTTGTGTAATTGTTATTGTAAGAGTTGTTATTGCAGAGAATTGTTGTTGCAGAATATGAGTGTCTAATTCTTCTGAGAGAGAGAATGTAAAAACTGATCTTTTATTCCCTTTTTTTTGAATAGAAATGATCCACTGTCCAAGATAGCCGTTAGCCTGTCAATAAATGACTTCCTTAATTGTATTTGTCTTCTGGAGGAAAGTCCAATAAAACATTGCTTGAAAATTTTTTTGAAACTTGCTCCAAATTAATTGAAAACGGCTACAAAATCTCTGAATTAAATGCTGACAATAATTCCTCAACTGTCTGAATTTGAATCTTGAAAATCATTGAACTCTTCAGAAAAACGTCGAACTGAGCTCCACTATCGTTGAACTGAGCTCAGAGACTTGGACTTAGACAGAAACAGAGATCGTTGATCTGAGCTCAACTATCGTCGAACTGAGCTCAGAGATAGAGAATCAAACTGGAGTCAAGATCGTCGATCTGAGCTCGAAGATCGTCGAATGGAGTTCGACGACTTGTTGAAGTTGAGCTCAGAGATCGTCGAATGGAGTTCGACGATCCGTCGAAGTGAGCTCAACGATCGTCGAATGGAGTTCGGCGATTCGTCGTACTGAGCTCGACGAAATGACTTGGTCTCCAAAACTGAAAAAGCTGGTCTTGAGGGCAGCTTCCAAACCTAAACACTAACCCTTAGACTCAATTCTAATTGACCTTTAGATCTATACAAGGAGGTCAAAACAAGTTTCCTAAAGACATAGTGATCCTTGCCCAAATCAGTAATAGGGTGTTCCAACATCCCGCTATTTCAAGAAAAAACCTCATTTAAATTTCTCAGTCAATGACATACACACCATATTTGCAGCAATAAAACACTTCAACAAGATAGTTACAGGAAGGTTACCTACTCCCGCTGTTTAGAAGCATCCCTGCTCCCCTTGTCTTACTGCCACAGTTGAGCTTGATCAATCCTTTTGGCCTTGATACCACTTGATCCAAAACTTGATCAACTCCTTTCTCTCTCCATTTTTGACTTCTGTAGAATAGTCAAGGAGGTCTGTCTTCCTTTGATCTTTTTCTCCCCCTAGCTATGTGTAGGAGATCAACTAATGCAGCAGCTAGCTTCCTCTCTTCACATGGCTAAACCTGCTTCTGCAGCTGTTTTAATTGCTCCCCCTCAATAGGAACATCTTCTGTCATATATTCCTGATAGACACTTTGGTCTCCACAATCATTATACCACTAAAGATCTTTTCAGCCTGCAAGAAAAAGAACAAACCTGCAACAAAAAAAATACTATAGGGAATAACTGAAGCTAAACTAAGTTCAACATACCAATTCAAATTTGAAGGTGTTGAACTTTGTTTCATCTAGTGACTTAGTGAAGATGTCAGCCACTTACTTATCAGTGGAGACAAACTCGAGGCTGATGTCTTCCTTTTCCACATGTTCCATAATGAAGTGATACTTAATTTCTACGTGCTTAGTCCTGTTGTGTGAGACAAGATTCCTAGCAATAAGAAATGACAATAGTAGAATCACAATAAAGAGTAGTTCTACTTATCTCAATGTTGTAATCCTGAAATTGATGCTGAATTTATAACAACTGAGCACAGCAGCTTCCTGCTGAAATGTACTCTGACTCTGCAGTTGAGATTGCCACACTCGTTTGCTTCTTGCTGCTCCATGACACCAATCTTCTACCTAAAAACTGACAGTTATCTGAAGTACTTTTCCTGTCTTCTTTCTAGCCTGCAAAATCTGTATCTGAAAAACCTGTTAAATCAAAATCCTTATTCCTAGGGTAACATAGGCCAAGATCTGGTGTGCCATTAAGATATATTAAAATTCTCTTTGCAGTAGAGTAATGAGATTCTTTAGGCCAGGCCTAATACCTGACACAATCACATGTAGCATACATGATGTCATGCCTACTAGCAGTCAGGTATAGAAGGGAACCAATTATTCCTCTATACAAAGACTCATCATCAGGTTTCCCTGTCTCATTTTGCCTATAAACATACTTGACCCCATGGAGTTCTCATGGTGAAGACATTTTCCGTGCAATATTTCTTAATCAACTCCCGGGTAAATTTGGACTGAGATATGGACAAGACATCATCGGTCTGTCTTACTTGGAGTCCCAAGAAGAACTTGAGCTCACCCATACTGCTCATCTCAAATTTCCCTTGCATAAATTTAGCAAACTTCCTGCAGATGTTGTCATCAGTAGACCCAAAAATTATGTCATCTACATAAATTTGGAATATGATGATCTTGCCCTTAGATTCCCTTAGAAATAGGGTCTTGTCTATCTTCACCCTTGAGAATTTATTCTTAATGTGGAAACTAGACAAAGTCTCATACCATGCTTTAGGGGCTTGCTTCAACCCATATAGAGCTTTCCTAAGCCTATAAACAAAATTAAGAGAGTTAGAGTCAACAAAACCTGGTGACTGATTCTCATATACTTCCTCTTTTAAGTCCCTATATAGCTCATGTTTGGTTTTTTGCACCTTAAGATCTCATAAGAAGTCTTCTTGTGGCTCTTGGTGATAGAAGCACTGTTAAGGACATAACATGCAGTGTTAACTGTCTCAGCCCAGAAGTATTTTGGGAGATATGAGTCACTTAACAAGGTTCTATCAGGCTCTATGAGAGTCCCATTTTTCCTCTCAACAATCCCATTTTGCTGGGGTGTTATAGGTGAGGAGAATTCTTGATGAATCTCTTACCCTTAACAGAACCTTGTCATGCACTCAGATTGAAATTCTGTCCCATGGTCACTTCTGATTTTGACCACAGTACTGTCAAATTCATTCTGATTTTGTTTGACAAATGTCTGAATGACATTAGAGGTTTTAGTTTTTTTCCTTAGAACACCCAGACAAATCTGGAAAAGTCATCAACAACCACAAGAGTGTAGACTTTCCTATCTAAACTTTGAACTGACATAGGACCAAACAGATTCATATGCAGTAGGTATAACCACCTCACTGAGTCTTTGGTGCCAATGCTCTTGAAGAAGGTCTTGGTCTGTTTGCCTTTTTGGCATGCAGAGCAGATACCCTCCTTAGTGCACTTTAACTTAGGACCATTCCTAAGAAGCTCTTCACTAAAGTGTTTGCCTATGGTTCTATAATTCAGATGAGCTAGCCTCTTGTGCCACTGGACATAGGGAGATGCTTTCTCATCTGCAACTAGACATATCGAGGAATCTTTACTTAAACATATGAAATCTAAACAATACACATTTTCACTCCTAGTCCCTGTTAAGATGACCTCTTGGTCACTTAACCTCCTAATCAGACACTCATCCTTGTGGAATACTATGTCATAGACAAGATCACAAAGTTGACTAATGCTTATCAGATTGTGCTGCAACCCTTCCACATAGGCTACTTTTGTGATGGTGACTATGCCATTAGAGATCATACCATAACCTCCAGTCACTCCTTTTTCTGAGCCACCAAAGATAACCTTTGGTCCATTCTTTGTTGGATTATATTCCTTCAGCAAGCTCCTTGTTCCAGTCATGTGTCTGAAACATCCACTGTCCAAGTAACATATAGGGGTATTGACACTTGGTATAACTTGCAAGACATAAGTCAGTTAACCTTAGGACCCCTATACTTATTTGGTCGTAGGTGCATGTTAGTCTGATAATTCCTACCTGCAGCTCTTCTGACAGGCAAGCTAACATTAGCTCTCTGCACACTCTGATTGTGCCAGCAATCTATAACATAGTGACCCACTTTGCCACAACACCAACACTCATAAATATTGTACCTTCTTTTAAGAGCTGATCTAGTGGTTGTGTTGATAGCAGCTCTTGGTTTAGAAGGTGCAGCAGTAATTTTGTTCTTTTGTTTCCTAGCTCCAGTCTGACTAAAGGTGGGTCTGGCAGTAAAAGTGCTTGAGATATCTTGAGCCCTACCAGCAGATGCCTTCTTTTCAGAGATCACTCTTGATGGCCTCAGAGATGTCCAAGTCTGGTCTACTGACAGACTTGCTTTTGTCTTAGAGTGGGTTGGAATATTCTGAGAACAGTCTGCAGCTTTACCCTTGAGTGAAGGGGCTGATGCACCAAACACAAATGGTCCAGGATGAGCCATTTAGATTTCCTCATGGGCTGCCTTGAAGGCACTTGCACACTTGCTTTATTTTCCACCGTGGCAGTGAACATCTTTGTTCACACCAGTGGATCTACCATTCTTACAGTGACCATGGATACTCTCTTGATCATACTTGTTAGAAGGCAGCAGAACTCTCCTGAAAGGAATAAGAGGCTTGGAGGCTAGTGACTGACTGCAGCTTTGCCCTTCCTTTTGGGATTGACAACACTAGTGCTTTCTTTGAAACCCAACCTCTTCTTACCCTTTTGGGAGGAGGTGTCTATCAAGGGAAACACTGAACTGAGCTTTGAATAGCTAGCCACTATCTCTTCTTTCTCTCAAGCAGCACTTCCAGGTCCCTTATTCTATTTTCCTGGTACTCTATGGTAACTATCTGAATGAAGGAAATAGTTTCCAGCTCATTGATTTCTTTCATTTTTTGATTAAGCAGTGAAGCTGAATCAGCATGCTGGGAAGCAGCAAAGCTAAAGGGAGGCAATTTTCTTAGCTTGCTTCTTAGCCAACAGCTTGCTTTCCTTGAAAGCACTCAGAAGGATATCATATTTGTCAATAACTGAATTGACATCTTCTTCTGATTCAGACCCATCTTCATTACAGGATTTAGATGCCTTTGAATCAGGACTGATTTCATAGCCAGTTTCAGTGGAGTGACTGGACTGAGAGTGTACCTTTGATGGGCTAGGCTGATCCTGATTGGATACTTCATCTGACATAGCCATTAGGCCATAGCAACAACTGTCTTCTTCTTCTTCATCCACCTCTGTATCACCATCTGACTGTGATAGAGGGGCCCCGACTTCAATCCAGACAGCAAGATGATCTTCATCAGCTTCTTCAGCAATAGCAACCAGTATCTCAATGAATTCTGCTTCTTCAACTTCTACTTCAACAGAGTACAACCTTATGTAGTCTTCATCTTCATCTTCCTCTTCTGACTCTGATAAGGAGTCAGTCCAGCAAGCTTCTTAGCAATGAAGGATTTCTCCTTCTTACCTTTTTGTTTGGGGTCCTTCTTCTCACCAGAATCCTTTCTTTTGACAGGGCAATCAGCTATTACATGCCCTGACTTGCTGCAACAATAACAAACCACTTTAGATGAAACATGTTTGCTTGGTTTAGAACCATACCTGTTCTCCTTAGAGGATTTCTTCCTGCCCTTGTAGTAGTCTTCTTTGGGATGAGAGAAGAAAGAGGGTCTGCTTCTCTAGTGTTTCTTCTTCATAAATTTCTGGAACTGCCTGGAGAAGACAACAAAGTCTTCATCAGACATATGACAGTCTGATGTGTTGATCTCTGATTTTTCTCAGTCAAATCCAGCATCCCTCCTTGGTGGATAAGGGGTCTTCCTTCTGCTCCTTGAGGCTTCAGCCTTGAATGCCACATTCTTCTCTTTAGCTTGGGACTTGCTGACTTTCTCCTCTTTCCTGGCAATCAGATGCATCTCATAAGAGAGCAGCTTCCCGAACAAGATTGGTGATGGAGTGTCAGCTAGCTTGACCACCTCTCTGATGGCATAGATATTAGTATCCCAGTCTCTGGTTAGAGATCTGAGAAATTTGTCATTCAGTTCATAGGTGCTGAAGATTCTGCCATATGTCCTCAGCTCATTGACAATCCTGAAGAATCTTTCATAGCACTCAACTATGCTATCAGTCTTGCTCTGCCCGAAGGCCTCATACTCTTAATTGAGCATGAACTTTCTGTTGTCTCTCACTTCCTCTATGCCCTCCATGTAGACAACAAGAGTGTCCCACATTTCCTTGGAGGTCTTGCAGTGCACAAGGTTCTGGAAAGTGAAGTCATCTATGACACTCACATTTATATTCCGTGCCCTCTTGTCCATTGTGGACAGAATAACTTCATCTTTTGTCATCTCTGCATATGTCTTAGGTGTCTGGACATTAACATCCAGAGCTGAGACCTTTATAATGATGAAAGGTCCCCCTTTGACTGTAATAAAAATCCTAGGGTCAGCTGCTTTCATGAATAGCCTAACCCTCTTCTTCCAGATGCCAAATCCTTCCTTCCTACAGATTGGAAGCTTCATGACACCCAACTTCTTATAGTTCACACCTGAACCCATAAAAACCGATTTTCTTGCTGACCTTGGAGATCTACTCGGACTGTTGAGTCTTTAAAGAGCAACCTCCCTTTGATACCACTTGAAAGTTTTGTTTTCAAGGTCAACTAAACACCTAGAGGAGTGGGGGGGGGGTGAATAGGTTTTATGTCTCTTTTTTGATTTATGTAGACCTTAACTGATTTTGTTGAGCTTAGTGATTAGGTTAGTTAGGCTTTCAAGACCAATCACAGATGACACAGCTGGTTTATAGTGGTTCCCCGATCTTGGGTACGTCCACTGTCCCTCCCACCACTCTAACAGTGTGTTAGATGAGGCACAACACCAACACTCGGCTCCTAAGAGCTTACAACACAGATCCCGCTGGATCTCTCATCTTCTCTAAGACCTGCCACTCGGGCACTAATCCCTACCTCAGATCCAAAGGATCCTACAACTCAGGCCTAAGCCCTACACTCAGATCCAAAATGGATCTGACACTCAGATCACAAATGATCCTACCTCAGCCTTTATAACATAGGTCTACAACTCAAATTCTCACAGGAATCCTACACTCTCAGCCTTTATAGATCAGACCTACAACTCAGATCCTAAATGATCCTATAAAAAATAGAAAAGATGATTTGCAGTTTGACACCAGAGAGACTTCTGTGTCTGTCTTCCCGGGCTAAGCAGATTTCAAGCCCTAACTTCTTCACAACACCAAGTTGACAAGGTCTTCAGTACTGAGCTGCTTGTGCTGGAAGTAACTTAAAATCAAGATTCTGATCTACTGTTGAAGACAATGAATCTGAAGGTTTGTATCTTCTTCAAACAGTTATCTGGACCGGCAGACTCTGAAGGCTTTGCTTCTCTTCACAATCAAAAATCGATTCTGAACTTGCTGTCACTGATGATGATCGCAACAACTATCTCTTTATGCTTTCAGGTTGATTGATCAGAACTTGTGCTTCAGGCTCGATGTTAATGGCGAGGGAGAAGACGAAGTTCCGTCGCTTTGCGTATTCAAAATACCCTAATTGTTTGTTGTCGACCATGTCGATCTTTCCCTTTTGTTGATCGTCGATCAACGACTCTTTTGTGCCGTGGGCCCCGCCTTAATTGTCGATTTACTACCTACCATATGCCGAATAAGACAACAGCTGGCCGCCGACACCTTTAATGGCAAACTCCATCTTTCCCGCAACGAATTCGAACTGCGTTGAATTTGTCGACTTTTGCTGACGCATGCTGACGTCAGCCATTCTGGACTTAGCCAAATTCTTAGAATCCACTCAGACGTTGAGTGACGTTGAGTGGCGTTGAGTGAATGACCTTCACTCAATGATTCTGTATTTAGTCAATTTTGCAGCTTTCTTGGCGTTGAGTGAATGACCTTCACTCAACGCTTTCATACTTAGCTTAGCTTTCTGCTCTTTTTGCATCCTAGGCGTTGAGAGCGTTGAGTGTAGCTTCATCACTCAACGTTTTTTTGTTTTAGACTATTTTCTGCTTTATCAACATCCTTGGCGTTGAGAGCGTTGAGTGTAGTTTCATCACTCAACGTTTTTTGCCTTAGGCTATTTTCTACCTTTTCACTGCATGGCGTTGAGAGCGTTGAGTGTAGCTTCATCACTCAACGTTTTTTTGTTTTAGACTATTTTCTGCTTTATCAACATCCTTGACGTTGAGAGCGTTGAGTGTAGTTTCATCACTCAACGTTTTTTGCCTTAGGCTATTTTCTACCTTTTCACTGCATGGCGTTGAGAGCGTTGAGATCACTCGACGCTTTTGTACTTGGCCGCAACTGCTAGAGCTTGACTCAACACTTTCTGTCATTTGACGTTGAGTGAACTGACTTCACTCAACGCCTGTGGACTAAGAAGAATTTTCCAGTGTATCTTCTATTGCATTGACATAATCAGTATGACGTTGAGTGAACTGGCTTCACTCAACGCTTCTGGACTTAGCTTATTTTCTTTGACAAAATCTTTAAATTTTCAACTGTGTCGAGACAATGGAATTGTTTCGACACTACAGTCTGCTGGGTGTCGACATCTTTAAGTCTGCACTTTAGTTCATTGTGTCGAGTCAGTTGTATTGTCTCGACACTACTGTCCTGAGCTTTAAGGTGTCGAGATATCTGACTTGTCTCGACACTGCTGACTTGATTTTCAAGGTGTCGAGATAACTGAATTGTCTCGACACAGCTGACTTGATCTTCAAAATGTCGAGATAACTGAATTGTCTCGACATAGCCGTCTGAACTGTCAAGTGAAGTGGTGTCTTGACACTGCTGTCTTGTATCTTTCTGATCTCGACACTTCTCCTACAAAGGTGTCAAAATAGTTGTGAAGTGTGTCGACACTTTTGTACTTAGTCATTTTTTCAAGTTTTCACCCTACACATGAAACTTAACCATACATCAAGTACAACTAGGTGTATATCATTGACTTGTTTTACTTCTTACAAATCAGAGACATTAAGAGCAGTGGACCCAACACATATGTTCATCAAGTACAACTAGGCCCATTTAGGTTTCTGTTTGTCTCACATTTTTTGTATAGTTGTTTCTCTCTCCTCTCTCCTTTATATTTGTACTCATACTTGTATTTTGTGATTCAATAAGGATATACATGGTTTGAACCATTCTTTTACATGGTATCAGAGCTCTGATCCTCTTGAGCGACTAGTTCCTTTTTTAACCGCATCCCCTGCTTCTTCCCGGGCGGAAACCTGCTTACTGTCCGACGTGTCCACATCCCCTGCTTCTTCCCGGGCGGACTCCTGCTTCTGTCCGCGCTTCTAACCGCCGGTCCTTATTTCTTTACCCGCCCCTCTTCCGTGGTTTCACTTCTCATCCCACCCTTCCCCCCACTGAGTTTTTTATAGCTTCCCTGTGGGTCCCTTGGTCTGCTTTTGTCGTGGCGACTTCTCTACTTCTTACCGCGTGTTTTGCTTGTCGCGGGCCGCCTTTCTCTGCGGTTAAATCTACTCTAACCGCTCGGTCTCCTGCTCTTTGCTTCTTGCCGATTCTAAATCGCCGGCCTGATCTATCAGCTTCGGTCTGCTTCTATCCGCTGCGGTCTGCTTCTATCCGATGCGACCTCTTCTCTTCTTGCCGGACTGCTCTTGTCGCGCAGACTTCTTGCTGCGCGAAGTCTTCTTGCTCTTGCCGCTGCGGTTTCCTCTAGCCGCTGCGGCCTCGTCTCTTTTTGCCGCGGATTGCTCCTGCGCGGAGTCTTCTTGTCTCCCGGACTGTCGTTGTCGCTGCGGCCTAGTCTCTTGTCATTCGGTCTGCCCACTGCGTGATTTTCTGCTATACTCTGCTGTTCGTGCAGTCTGTCCGCTGCTTGCTCTCACTGCGGATTCTTAGTCGCTTGCTCTCACTGCGGATTCTTTGTCGCGATCTGCTTCTGTTCGCGCGGTTTAGCGGTTGTTCGTCTGCCTCTTCTCCTTTAACCGCTGCGAGCTCGGATTCTTAGTCGCGGCGGGCTCCCTCTAACCGCGGATTCTTATTCGCGGCAGGCTCACTCTAGTCGCTGTGAACACAAAGGCTTCTTATTCGCGACGGGCTCCCTTTAACCGCGGAATCTTAGTCGTGACGGGCTCCCTCTAGTCGCTGTGAGCTCGGAGCCTTAATCGTCGTCCCTCTAACCGCTGCAGCTTCCCTTCTAACCCCCACGATCTCATGGCTTCCGAGGATTGTAATGCCACCTCCGCTCTGCCTGCTTGTGTTGCTGCTCCAGTTCCCGAGGTTCGCGATGAACTCTGGACTACTACTATCTCCCTCAGTGGAAAACGGAATTTCTTAGAATGGGTGCACTCTGTTCGTCGAGTTCTGCAGACGAAATGCCTTCTTCATCACCTGACTCGGATCACTCCTACCGCCCCCACTGATGAGTGGCTTCAGAATGATGGCCGGGTCCAGTCATGGCTGCTCAACTCCATGGACACCGAGCCCTATCAGATGGCTATGTATCATGATACGATAAATGCCATGTGGGAGGAGCTCCATTCTTTTTACTCTGGGCAGAATAATCTTCAACACGTATTCGACATCATCTCAGATTTTCAAAACCTTGATCCTGAGGCTCCCGATGATATTATTTCCTTTGTTGCTAAAGACAAGACCTTGGTCGAAGCCTGGATCAAGCATCAACCCCTACTATAAATCTAATTACTCAACAGGCTCAGAAAGAAGCTGTCTAGGAGACGTGACCCAGGGGTGCAAGCGGTTCGGTTTAGGTCGGTTTGGACCCAAACTGAAATCGAACCGATGTTTATCGGTTCAGTTCGGTTTTTTGGTCGGTTTACTCGGTTCGGTTTTCGGTTTTTCAGTTATACTATTTAAAATAATTGTGTACTTAAATATCTCAAGAAAATTTTAAAAAAGGTATGACAATTAAAAAATTAATATCATCAAGTTTTATTTACAAATGATATATTATAGCTAATAGCTCATATTACATTAAAAAATTATTAAATATTTTTATTGTGAAATCGAGTAATAAATATAAAAAAGATATAAAAAAAATCAATTCAACAAAATGTTTAATTCGTCTTGATGCATAAAATATGCATTACAAACATTTATTTTAGTTCAAATGATATTAAAATTATTAAGTTGATATAATTTGTGTACATTATTTAGTTAATAAAAATAGTTAAAAGATCATTATTGGTAATATTTTTACAAGCATTATTAGTCGGTGCGGTTCGGGTTTTCAGAGAGGAAAACCAAAACCGAACCGCGTCGTTCGGTTCGGTGTAAAATCGGTTCGGTTTGGGCGGTTTGGGGCGGTTTGGTCGGTTTTCGGTTTTTCATGCACACCCCTAACATGACCGGTCTGGCAGATCTCTGTTTAAGTGCACGTATTGCGGTCTGGATGGTCATCTTGAGGCCACCTGCTATCGCAAATATGGCCTACCTCCACATCTTGCTGCTCTTGCTATAGCTAAGCCATCCAGTTCTCCTGCCCTAGATTCTGCAGCCTCTGCTCGGGAAGACATTAATGCTCTACGCACTCAACTCCAACAACTACAAAGGGTGATCTCTCGCTCCTCTGGATCCATTGCCTCTATTACGAATGAAGGTATATCCTGTCTCTCACAGGGCTCCCGCTGGATTGTGCATTCGGGAGCCACACACCATATTACTTCGCCGCGCCCTCCGAAATATTCGATAACTGTCCACCGCAAGTTCATTACTGTGCCTAATGGTGATACCACCTCCGTATCCGGCGCTGCTGATATACCTCTCATACCCATTCTCTCTCTGTCTTCTGCACTTCATGTTCCAAGATCACCATTTAACTTGCTTTATGTTAGCCACCTTACTCAAGATCTTGATTGCTGTGCTACCTTCTCACCATCTACCTTTATTGTGCATGATCGACAAACGCAGAATATCATTGGTAAGTGGCTGCTGTCAAATAGGCTCTACTTCCTCGATGTTCTTCCTCAGCTCTCTCCGTTGTCTCCACTACCGAATGACATCATCGTCTTGGACATGCTCCACTTCAGATTCTCAAGAAAGCTCTTCCGGATGTCTCCCCACATGAGTTTTCTTGTGAATCGTGTATCTTTGACAAACAACATCGTGTTTCTTTTTATTCTACTTGTACTCGGAGTGATACTCCTTTATCATTAGTATATTCTGATTTTTGGGGACCTTATAAAACTCGTAGTATGTTTGATTATCGTTATTTTATCACTTTTATTGATGATTACTCTTGCTTAACCCGGTTATACTTACTTCGAGATCGTGTTGAACTAACATCTACATTTTGTGCCTTTCTTATAGAAACTCATACTCAGTTCTCCTCACCTTTAAAAATCATTCGCACTGATATTGTTCGGGAATACACTAGCCTGACATTCGTGAACCTATGCACATAGTTTGACATTATACATCAAACCTCGTGTGCATATACGCCTTAATAGAATGGTGTGGTCAAGCGAAAGAATCATCTTCTTGATTTTACTCGGTCACTCATGCTTCAAATGCAAGTTCCTACTCGGTTTTGGAATTTTGCTTTGTCTGCAACATGTCACCTTATCAATCACATGCCATCTTCTGTGCTCGACTTTGCAACTCCCTTTAGTCTCCTCTTTCTGTCCCAATCCTCGTTCACTCTCACGCCTCGTGTGTTTGGCTGTACTTGCTATGTACACAACCTTGGTCCGACCACAGATAAGTTGGCCCCTCATGCCCGCAAATGTATGTTTCTCGGGTACTCTCGGATTCAAAAATGCTATGTGTTATTCTCCAACTACTGACAAAGTTATTGTCTTTGTCGATGTCACCTTTCGTGAGGATCAACCATTCTATGACTCACCGTCAAACTTTGCTCCGCTTCCCTCTCCTTCCATACCTCGTCCAACCGTTCGAGTCACGTCTTCCCTACCACCCCTTCTTCCCACTTCACTTCTGGCACCTGTTCCACCTCTACCACCCAAACCGCCTCTTCTTCGTGTCTACACTCGTCGTACTTCGGCTTCTGGAGTTTTACAACAACCCTCCTCCACCGGTGCTATCCTGCGGACTGACGATCCAACATCAACATCTACCGCTCACCACATGACAAATTATGTTTCTCTGCATCGCCTATCTCCACCTCTACGCAAGTTTGCTCTCTCTCTCTCTCTCTCCCCTCCATTTCTATCCCTAACTCGGTGCAGGAGGCTCTTCTTCATTCAGGGTGGTGTCCTGCTTTGGAAGAGAAAATGACTGCTCTTTTGTCTAACCAGACTTGGGATCTGGTTCCCCTTTCTCATGGACAATCATGCGTCAGTTGCAAGTGGGTGTTTGCTATCAAACATGCTCCAGATGGGACCGTTGACCGCCTCAAAGCCCGTCTTGTGGCTCGGGGGTTTACTCAACATGGACTTGATTATGATGAAACCTTTTCTCCCGTCGCCAAGTTGAGCTCTGTTCGGGTGCTAATCTCCTTGACTGTTCATCGCCATTGACCTCTCCATCAGCTAGATATAAAAAATGCCTTTTTAAATGATGATCTTCAAGAAACGGTCTACATGAACCAACCTACCGGCTTTGAGACCACGAGGGAGTCTCGTGTATGTCATCTTCAGAAATCTATTTATGGTCTCAAACAATCTCCCAGAGCTTGGTTTGATAAATTTAGCAAAGCTGCTCGCGAAGTTGGATTCAAGAGGAGCTCGGCTGACTTCTCTCTCTTCACTCGTCATCAATCAACTGAGACCGTCATTCTCTTGTTTTATGTGGATGATATTTTGATTACTGGTGATGACTCCACAGAGATACAACAAATCAAGCAACACTTAAACTCCGTCTTCCAAACAAAAGATCTGGGGGCTCTCTGGTATTTTCTTGGACTTGAGGTTGCAAGACGTCCTGATGGTTTGTTCTTTCACAACGAAAGTACTTCCTTGATCTCCTCCACGATGCTGGCTACTCCAGATGCAAACCCGTGGAAACTCCGATCGATGCCACTCACAAGTTATGTGCTCATGGGTCTGACTCCGATTCTCTGCTTACGTACCCGGAGTATTATCAGTGTCTTGGAGAAAAACTGATATATCTGACAGTTACAAAATTGATTTATCTGACAGTTACAAAACTTGCTATTTCTTTTGCTGTTGAAGTGGTTAGCCGACTTTATGCATGCCCCTCGGATTTCTCATCTCCAGGCAGTAGAACACATCCTCAGATATTTGAAGACAGGTTCTGGACAAGGATTGACATATAAGTCATCTTCCTCTCCATCTCTTATCGCATATTCAGATGCGGACTATGCGGGCTCCCTGGATGATCGACGCTCCACTACGGATTTCTGTACCTACTTTGGAGGGAATCTTATCACTTGACGTAGCAAGAAGTAGTCTATGGTTGCTCGCCCTTCTGCTGAAGCTGAGTATTGTGCAATGGCGGCCGTAGTGTCTGAACTCACCTGGCTTGAGGGTCTTCTTGGTGATTTGGGGGTCACTTTATCCTCACCAGAAACTCTGTTTTGCGATAGTCAGACTGCAATCCATATTGCGAAGAATCCTGTGTTTATGAGTTGACCAAGCACATCGAAGTTAACTGTCACTTCGTCCGTGAAAAGGTTCAATTAAAGAAGTTAGAGCTGGAGCATGTTCCCGCGTCAGAGCAAGTTACCGACATTCTCACCAAGGCATTACCATGACAAATGTATCATCAGTTCTTATCCAAGCTTGGTGCCTTCGACTTGTACGCTCCAGCTTGCGGTGGAATGTTAGAAAATATTAGGAAAGATGATGTATATGCCCATCAATATGACCCATTTAGGTTTCTGTTTTAGTCCCACGTTGTTTGTATAGTTGTTTCTTTCTCTCCTCTCTCCTATATATTTGTACTCATACTTGTATTTTGTGATTCAATAAGAATATACAAAGTTTGAACCATTTTTTTACATTGTGCATGAACCTCGCTTGCAATATTAACAAATTTACCTGTAATGGATTGTACAATTATCATGCGTAGGACCTTATGGTTGCACGCATGATCATACTAATTCACACGAACATGAATAGTAAATTAGTGATATTAATGCATCTTCTGATTACACTAGTCATATTACCATCATCATAGCTACCATTGTTGTTTCCATCATAAATATTTTAAATCATTTTCAAAGGCCGATGCATCTGATTGTTATCAATATTCTTGTGGTAATGGTCTCATCAAGGGTTAGAGCATCATCATCTGCACATTTCTTGTGATGATTACATGTATAATCATCTTTGCAACACTATTATGGACACCGATGAGGCGGAAGAAGGCAAAGTGCATCTGTTTGCCAGTGTGATGAGTGTATCAACATTATGAGCATCATGCTAGTAATGTGTTGGCTTAGCCGGACGTATTGGGTTACGTTCTTGTTTCTCTTTTATGCACTTGAGCACGTCACCTTTATAAACCGATAGCTATTGTATTTGAGTATCTTGATTTTGGAATAAAAACTCTTGGGACTTCCTCTCATTTATCTCTCCTAAATGCTCTTCTCCCTCCCTCGCTTTCCCCTCTCCTAACAATTTGGTTCGACCTAGCCTCCTTCAGGCCGCAGATTTTGTTGCCTGAAGTGTACCAACAACGCTCTCAGCTATTGACCCCGACCGCTTGTCCGCTCGATCGATCGCCGACCCGCGGGATATCGCGCACGCCCGATCGCTCGATCGCCTACACCGTCCAATTCGCACGCCCTCGTCTAGCTAGCTAGTTCCGCTCGACCGCTCTATAGCACCGCGTCAGCTCTGTTCGAGCCCATGTGTCCAGATCTGTCGGTCTACTCCTTCGTCCAGCCGATATTTTGACTGCCGATCGGGTTGGTACCTAGATCTATCTCCGACATTTCAGTACACCCCCAACAGTCCTCGTTTTCTCCTTTTTGAGTGCATGCTCCCCTGGCTTCGCTCGATGAATCATTTCGACGCAACGATGCCTGTTCCTTTTACGGATTCAACCATCCTTTATCGTCTCGACGGGCACGACGACGCCATTACATCTCTACAGGTCCTCATGATGCGCAGGGACACAAAACTCGATACCATCATGGCCGCCCGCCCTAGCACGTCTACGTCATCCAACATGTGCTCTTTGTCTCTCCGCAGAGCCCCCTCCGGATCCATACAAGGACCAAGCCCTTTGGCCGCATTTTCCTCTCCGGGACCTCGCTCCTTCGATGCTTCCTCCTTTAATGGAACCGATCCCATGGTATGCATTGTCTGAGCCGAACAATTCTTTGTTATCCAACAGATCTCAAAACCACAGAAGGTCAGCACGACCCTGATCAACATGGAGCTCTCCGCTCTCCACTGGGTGCGTTGGCTACGTTAATCCAAACAGACAATGTCTTGATCAGATCTCCAACATGAGCTTATTCGCCGTTACGACACTCGTTACTCGGGCTTCGCAGTGGAGCGTCTCTGCGGCGTCCGCAAAACGAGATCCTTTGACTATTACATTGATGAGTTCATTGCCCTCGCTACGCATGTACCAGGCCTTACACAAGATCACTAACTTTGCTTCTTCATGCATGAGCTTCTTCCACACATTTGTGCCTTGATCCACACCCTCCATCCGTCGTCGATTGTTGATGCCATGGATCGTGTCTGCTTGGTCAAATCAGATTTTCAGGCTAGGCCTATGGGCATGGGCAAGCCACCCACAATGCTTCTGCCCCTCCCGACCAACCTTCTTGCAGTGGCCAATCATCCTCCACAGTTGGAACCACCCCCGGCTATGCCGCGCCTCTGCCACGTCTTCGTAGACGGATGTCCCACCCCGGATCTTAAATCAGGAAATTATTATCTACGTACCATGGGTATGTGTTCTGATGCAAACAACCCTACTCTCCGACCTTCGACTGCCGTTGTAGGACCTCCCGATCCTCATTGTTGAGGAGGAACCCGAGGTTACTCTTGCCAATTTTGAGGCCCTGGAGATGACACGGCTGCCAGGACCCTCATCTGCCACCTTCCACCGATTGGACCTTCCGCTGTTTGTCGTTGGCGGGTTCAAACGTTGAAGCTTCGAGGGACACTTCACAGGCTCGCCGTGGTTGTGATCAAGGTTTTAAGAACCGGACCGGAGAACGAACCGGTGATATCAAAGGTTGAAGGTCCGGCCGGTTGGACCGGTCTGAACGGGGTTGAACCGTGATGGTAGATAATAACATATCACATATCATGAATCATAAGTACATATCATATTATATATGATGTAAATATCAAATCGAAGCGAAATTTAACTAAATATAATCATTTTATTAGAGAAAATAATTTTTAAATAATCGAATAGTTATATATAGTAAGATATGTGTTTTTATAATTTAAATATATATTTGAAAATTATACAACAACAATAGAACCCATATAGTCCCCATTCATTGGGGGTATGGCCGTGGGAAGACAGATCCCATATATATTTGAAAATTATATGTATATATATAATACAAATATTTCATTATTTCTTAAATTTTGGATAAATAATTTAATATTTTTTAAAGATATATATTATATATTGAGTTGTAAGCGGTATGTACAATGTAAAAATTGAATTTAAAATGTTGCAAAGATATATAAATTTATCAAATTTCATTTAAATATTAAATTGTACGACAAAATTTAAGAAATATGTAATAAATATTTCAATTCATATAAATGATAAAATATTTAAATATTTATTATGGAATATAAATGAAACATAAATAATAATAAATATTATAATTGCTGTAAACATTTTAATAACTATTTAGTAAATATTTATTAGATAGTAAATACATATAATTTAGTTTGAATATATGCAACAAATACCAAGTGTTTGAGTGGTAAGCATTTTTGTTATATTAGATTGTGTCTGGGTTCGATCCCTAGCCCCCTCATTTTTTTGGCCTTTTATTAGGCCCGCCCGGTTGCTTGATAACTGACCTGGTTTTCGGTTAACTGGTCTAACCGTCCGGTTAACCTGTTCTTGTCCGGTTTGTGATAGTGGCGGTTTTAAGGACCAGACCGCACCGTCCGGTGAACCGGCCCGCGGTCTGACCTGTTGAACCAGCCGGTCCGGTCCGATTTTTAAAACGTTGGTTGTGATGATTGGTAGTGGAGTGATCCCCAACTTTATTTCCCAACGTTTGGTGGATTGTATAACATTGCCTGTGCAAACAATAGACCACATCTTGATGTGCTTAGGAAATAATCAGTGTCAGGTAACCAGGAGACTTTGATCGGCTCTCACTCTCACTGTTGGCCACTCCCCTTTTCAGGCAGATTTCTACGCTCTCTCTGGGCGGAGTGGATATTATTCTCAGGGTACCGTGGCTTCGCACCCTTGGTGTTGTCAACATGAATTGAGACCGCATGACCATGCACTTCCTCCGATATGGGAAGTCTTTCTTGCTAGAATGTATTCGGCTTTACTTTGCCAATCTGTCTCCTTATGGTCCCTTTAGATATCCTCCGATATGGATTGGGACATTGGGTGGCCTCCTTATGGTACGTGGTGGAGCAGGCCCACCATTCCCTCACTTCTCCAACACTACAAGCTATTTTGGATTTTTTTTCAAACATCACTGACACGACACGCCTTCCCACTTCCAGGCCGACAAATCACCACATAGTGGTGTTTTCTCCGTATCAGTTTGACCGTTACGATACAACTATGCGTTGAGGAATGAGATCGAGACACTGATCGGTGATATGCTACCCCCTGACATCCCCAGCGCTAGTCCATTTTCGAGCCCCTTCCTCTAGTCCACAAGAAGGACGACAGTTGACGCTTTTGCGTGGACTATCAGGAACCCAATAAAGTCACAATTCCGAACAAGTATTCTATTCCGATCATTCAGGAGCTATTGGACGAGTTACGAGGGGCCGTCTATTCCTCTAAATTGGATCTTCGTGCGGGTTACCATCAAGTTTGGGTCAGGGAGGAGGATGTTCCTAAGACGGTTTCCGCACCCACGACAAGCACTATGTGTTGCCCTTCGGCTTGACGAATGCTCCCGCCACTTTTCAGGCCACCATGAATGAGCTATTCCGACCAACCCTGCGCATATATATCTTAATTTTCTTCGATGAAATCCTGGTTTACAGTTCATCTTTGCAGGGCCATCTTGATCATATCTTAGTGACTATCGCCACTCTCTTGGAGTACTCCTTTCAGGTGAACCCCAAGAAATGTGTTTTTGGTCATACCGAAATTAGGTACTTGAGTCACCATTTCCGCATATGGCGTGGCTATGCATCTGGACAAGGTTCGGGCCGCCCTTCAGTGGCCTGCACCTCGATCACTCCACGATATTCATGGGTTCTTGAGACTCACGGGGTACTATCGTCGGTTCATCTGAGACTGACGAGATTGCCAAACCACTCTCCAACATGTTGAAGAAGTTAGACACCGATATCTTTCAATGGATGCTGGCAGCGGCCATGGCCTTCCAGACCCTGCAGCAGGCTATAAGCACCACCCCAGTGTTAGCCATGACCGACTTTTTTGCAGCCGTTCATGGTTTAGTGAAACACATTTGGCTCGGGTGTCGGTGCAGTGTTGATACAAGCGGGACAACCCATTGCCTACTTCAGCTATATGTTTGCAGCCACCGTGTGCCCCCGCTCCGCTTACGAATCCGAGTTGATGGCCTTGGTTATTACAACACAACACTAGCGCCTGTAGTCCCCTACTTGCCTGACCGCCACTTCGTAGTTCAAAATGATCTCCATAGCCTGCGTTACCTCCTCCATCAGAAAACTATGACTCCAGCTCAACAAGTTTGGGTAGCCAAACTTTTGAGCTACGACTTTTCGATCGAGTTTCGAGCCGGGTCTTCAATTGTGCAGCCAATGCTCTCTCTCGACAGCCACAAACTTTGAGTTTGACTGCCATTTCCAGACCAGTTTGGGAGGATGCTTCACTTCTTCAGCGCGAGGTGGCGGCTTATCCAGTCCTACAGACGATTGTTGAAGCCTTACATGCGGACGCCATTGCCCGCCCTCCTTATCATGTTACAAGCAAGCATCTCTACTATCGTGACCATTTGGTATTGTTCGCCTCATCCCAGCTGATTCCCCGCCTGCTCTCTGAGTTCCACGCAACCTCGGAAGGGAGTCACCTCGACACCTTCAGGACGTACTGCCATCTTGCAACTTTGCTTTACTGGCCATGGATATTTGGACAAGTCAAGGCGTTCGTCGCCGCCTGTCTGCCGTGCCAACGCACCAATTACGTGACCACGTTCCCTGAGGGCCTCCTTCTCATCCCTATTCCGACCCAGATTTAGGAGGACATATCCATTGACTTTATCTTTAGGCTTCCCCTCTCCAAGACATGGGATTGCATCTTAGTGGCCGTGGATCGCTTATCCAAATATGCTCACTTCATCCCCCCCGCCATCCATTGACAACCCCAGGGGTGGTCGCAACTTTTATTGACGCGGTGGTCCGTCTACATGGGTTTCCTCACTCCATCGTGACCGACCGCGACCCCTTTTCTTGAGCTCGTTCTGGCAGGCGTTGTTTAAGATGCAAGATACTCAGTTTTAGATGAGTACAAGATACCACCCGCAGACGAACGGACAGTCCGAGGTCATTAATTACTGTTTGGAGACCTATTAGAGGTGTTGTGTGTGACCACCCATGCTCATGGGAGGAGTCTCTCTCTTGGGCCGAGTACTCTTTCAACACATCCTTCCATTCCAACCCCGACACTACACCGTTCGAGGCAGTTTACAGTAGACCTTTGCCCTTCCTCACACGTGCTATTCCCGGCGAATGCACCCTGGCCGGCCTCCTCCGCGAACGAGATTGCATACTCCAGCTTCTCTGTCACCTCAAGCGCTCCCAAGACAGGGTGGTGGACTCGTCCAACAGCCATCGCCAAGACATACAATTCACAGAGGGCGACACAATGTTTGTCAAGCTTCAACCGGACCGCCAGGTTACATTGATCCCACAGGTCCACTCCAAGACGATGACCAAGTTTTACGACACTTTTGAGATTCTCGCCCGGGTTGGCACTCAGGTGTTAGGCTTCGCCTCCCTCTCGAGGGCCACATTCAATCAGTATTACATGCCTCGCAGCTCAAGCGAGTGATAGATCACTCAGTCGAGGCGGTGCTTCCCCACCTGCACCCGCTGCCATGCCATCAGTGTTCCTTCCCCAGTGCTTCTCGGACACATGCATGATCCTCCGCTCTGAGCTCCCAGTCAAGCAGGTCTTAGTGGTTTGGCAGGATCGCCCACCATCTTGAAATTACATATGCATTAGTAAAGGTAAAGAAGCAAGATACAAGCTACATAGGAACAATGCTCACATGGTCGTCCTGGACAATCTCCTGGAACTCTGGGGGAGCAGGTTCTAAATCATGCCAACAAAAATTATAGGACTCCCCAATTTAGGACAAAAGCCAGCCAGACGATTAGTTTCACGAGATATGTGGCGGAATAAGACCTGCGAAAAATCACAATCCAAGGAGGAAGGCGGGGATCAAGAAAAACAGTAAATGGAGGAGCGGCCCACACTCAAGACATTCAAACAGTCCCCTTCAATAACCACTCCTTTGGCCTCAAGCATCCTCAAGCATAGACAAAAAGGCTTTGCCTAATTGCCAATAATGCAGCCATTTCCACCCCGCCGACATCCCAGTTAATAAGTTTGAGCCATCAGCAATAAGAACCTCCCCATTGTCGTTGCGGACAACAACACCAGGCCGGGGAAGAAGTGCAACATCCATGTTGATTTTAATCCAACCAAGAGGGGGGGGGCACCAAAACAGGGCAGCAGGATCGCCCACCATCAGAGGCTGCAATGGTAGACCGATCGTACTTCGCCTTGAGAACAAGACATTACCCAGCGGGTGGTACTGCTACGGACACCGACAAGGCATACGAGTGTATCGAGTGCGAGTAGTACTTGGTAGAGTTTTAAAGGCGAAGGTCGTCCGTTAGTGTGGCGAGTGTATTGACGTTGCGAGCATCGTGCTAATAACATGCCGGCTTAGTTTGGCGTATCGGGTTACGTTCTTGTATCTCTTTTATGCACTTGAGCACGTCACCTATATAAGCTGATAGCGCTATTGTATTGAGTATCTTGATTTTGGAATGAAAACTCCTGGGGCTTATCTCTTTTCTCTCCTAATTATCTCCTTTCGCTCCCTTTCTCTTTCCCCTCTCCTAACATACACCCAATTAAAACCACCATGCGTATATCATCATATTATAAACCAATTCCTGAACTCCAATCAGAAACATGTCCCAATCTTATAGATGAGGGTGATGAGGTTTATGTTGACAAGTCATGAATAATCGTGTCTCTTATTGAAACTAAGGCTTCGTTTGATTTGGCGGTGGCGGGAGCAAGCGGCGGGTGGACTCGGAGAGTTCGAACTGGAGGGTGCGAAGGGGGGCTCTAGACGGAGCTTTTTGCTCCGTTCTCCAGGGCGCGGCGGGAGCGCCGGAGGAAACGCCGCCGGAGGCCGTTTGTTTTCCCGCCGTCCGGCGGCGTTTGCTCCAAAAGCCCGGCAAAAACGGGTTACCAAACGCAGCCTAAGGCTCCGTTTGGTGTGTTGTTTTTGCTCAGGTGAGTTTGGACAAAAACACAATTGTCATAGAATGAATGTTTCGCATGACAACGGTTGTGACTGCCACCAAGAAAAAAACTAGTTTTGAACATAAAAGCTGATGAAATTCCTTAGGTGAGATCGAAAGTTCACGAGCGAAGGTTCATAGCCACTGCTTTCACAACCGCCATTGCTATGCCAAACGGAGCCCACATATTGTGATATTTATTCATGATTCTTCTCCTATGTTCTCCGTCATGTTCCAATTGTATGGTGTACTTCCTCACTTCAAACACTTCTCACTTCAAACGCATGTTGAATTTGCATTACCATTGCTGCTGCCACCACATGAATGTGGGGTCCTCCTCTTTCATAGATTGTAGGAAAAAATGCTCAGCGGCATCAATTTGAACCTCCAAAATTCTTGTTCCTATGTACAAAATAGAAAGGATTATATAAGATGTTTAATAACTGAGCAGTCTGAGTTCTATCACCTCCTTTAGCATGGAAACCGTACTTTGGGGAAACGACTTGTGTGTGCCTAGTTCTTTGGGGAAATGTTTTTATTCTTCTTAGCTTAGTTGATGCTCTAGGAAAAGAGTATTTATTATTTATTGTCATTTTTAGGTTATTTTTAGTGTATTTTTCATTTTGTTTTCTTTAATTGTTAGGTTTTTTTTTTAAATTAGATGACAGGGTTTTAAGGACTTATCTTTGATTTGGATTTAAACTTATTTTTATGTTATCTTGTAATCTTATTTCCGCAAGTGATTAAGACTCCGTTTGGTACGGTGGTGGCGGTCGTAACCGTCATTCGTTAAGGATCACATAACAAACATCATCCGTTTGAACATAAAAGTGGATGAAGTTCCTTGGGTGGGCCATGGGCGTTAACAGATGCTAAATTTGACCCCCATGTTCATGACCGCCACCACCAGCCTTGGCACGGTGGTGGCGGTCATGAACATGGGGGTTAAATTGTCATTCGTTAACGCCCACCAAAAGAACTTCATCCACTTTTATGTTCAAAGGGTTTGTTAGGTGATTCTTAACAAATGACGGTTTAATCCATGCGTTTATCACCGTCATCACCGTGCGAAACAGAGCCTAAGTGAAAGCTATTTTAATAATGAATTGTGTTTCAAAAGCTGTCATCATCCGTTCTCTCTCATTTCCTTCTCTTCCCCAGCCCTCCCTAAACAGAGAATTTGAATCGTCCTTCTACATGCTCGGCTCCCTCCACCCCTCCTTTCATATGATCAAACTTCTAAAAAAATCTTTACATTTGCACCCCCCCTCCTCCCTCCCTCTTTCTCTCTTTGCACACCCACGCACACTCGTCTGTGAAATTTCTTTCAAGAGATTTACTTGCAAGTAAGGGTATTCGTGAACCGAATTAAATCAAATATCACATCAATCGAATCCAAAATTGGGATTCGAATTCGTCCCAAAATCATGGATTTGAATTTGGATTTGAATTCATATTTGGGCTTAGGGAAGTCTAATTTGTATATAAAACTTATATTATGACGTATGAGAAGTTTAATTTGTTATATAAAATTTATTAAATTGTATTTTTTTGTTGTTCGCAAATCCTTTTAATAAAGATAATATTATTTGTATTCTCTGATACCACTCGAATCTGAATATTGATTCGATTTCGAAAAATACGAATTTTAATCAAATCTTCACGAATCGATTCTCGAATTGTTCACAAATTATTTGGTTTTTGAGGAACCCTACATGCAAGTAGTTTAGAGGCTACCCACCTGCTTTTATAATGATTTCATACTAGATCCCATGTTCTAATTATATGAACTCTTTCATACAATCTCTGCTCTTTAAGTCCTCCCAAAAAGAGCCTTAATCTACAATTATAATTTGTTGTACCTTGGATTTTCAGGGTGTTCTTGATGGAAATTACGATGACCTCCCTGAGCAATCATTTTACATGGTTGGCGGCATCGAAGAGGTTGTCGCCAAGGCCGAGAAGATTTCAAAGGAGACTTCCTCCTCTTAAAGAGAATTTTCCTTTTGTAATAATCTGGAGTATTCCGTTAACTTTTATTACAACCAGAGTCATTTTTTTTGGAGACTTGATGTTTATTTTTGCCCTCAGATTCTTGAATGAGAAGATTCCGTGATTTCTTAAGAATAATCTTCCCATCGAGGATGTTTAATGCTGTAAGAATTTTAAGGATTCTAGTATTTGATCAAATTTGTGATGTTATTATACTGCATCTCCTGTAGTTTGAGACATCTGTAGTTTGAGACATGCTGTGGTGTGGTTTATAAAGAGCGCTGATATTAGTACCCCACTTATGGCTATTCGCATTAACGGTTAATCACAAGCATAATTTTAAAAGATTGACTATACATGAGCATTTCTCTAATAGCAAGAATTTGTTTAAGAGTTTGGCTATCAGCAAGTCTGATTTTCTTTTGCGATCCTACAATCTTGCAGTTATCAGCTCTTTCTCGGATGGAGAGGGCTTGCTAAAACCCGTACAAAATAAACAATCTTTCTGGGATGGAGAGGGCTTGCTAAAACCCCGACAAAATAAGTACACGAGGATGAAGAAATCCTACCAAACAAAAGGCGATGGCAAGAGCTTGATGGAACATGTTCCAAACAGTGAGTGCTAATGTCCTGCTTTAACAAAGCATCCACTTTGAGCTTGGGATGAAACCCTAAAGGATGGGTTTCAGCTGTCGAGCTTACTGTAATATTTTCAATCTGTCAATTATGAGATGCTGCGCTTCTATCATGTAGACTGGAGAATATCATCGAACCCATCAATGATGTGATGCTCCACCTCTTTTGCCGGTGACCTGACAGGTGTCTGTTGGAATCATTCGTGGTTGAGCAGCTGCATCGCGAGCAGCCGCAGGAACCAGATGCCTGGACAATGTTAGCTACGTTGTGGATGTGCAACAGCTTGCACCAACGAGCGGCAAGAACCAGCGAGAGCGTCATTGTGGGGAAGATTTCGAGTGCGGATAAGGGTAGGATTTATGCAGTGTTAATAGGAATTTAAAAACCCCAAAAATAAGATTTTGAGTGCGAATAGTGAAATGCGTGGTGCTAATATTAACGCCCTTTATAAAAGTGCCATTGATCCTATCTGATTGATTGACGCATTGTCGAACAAGGGTTGGTGGTGGCAGAAATGATGGGGATTCAGGGAACTCGCCTCTTTGCCAGTGGTCCCCCAAACCCTAATCCTAGCCCTAACTTCATGATGGTTGGTTTATTGCTTTAGTTGAAAGATTTGTAAGATGGATTTTATCCTGCTCTTGGTTTTTTAAGTATCACTATCTCGTCTCCTCACGGGAGGTCCCATACAAAAAGGATTTTTAATCATGCATTATTGCTTCTGCCAGATGCTACTCTTTGCTCTGCTGCATCAATCAGCCTAGAAACCAAAGGCAGTTCATCGAACGACTGTTTAGATATTAAGGCTTTGTTTGAGGTGGCTTATTTGCTCTGATGAATTTGGTCAAAAACATCATTATCATAGAATATATGTTTGGCGACGCAAAAGTTATGACGGCTATCAAGAAAATAAGCTAGTTTTGAGCATAAAATGCAAGAATTTTTTTTAGGTGAGTTCGGGTATTCACAAACGACGGTTCATGACCACCGCGTTCATGACCACCACCACCGTGCCAAATGAAGCCTAAATCCGCAATTTAAATCAAATAAGCTAGCATGCTTCAACCATGTCTTTCTTGCAGGCATGTGGTGGCGACCTCAAACTGCAAAACAACAGTGAGCGAGAATGCCCATAGTCCAGGAGCGCTGGACTAGATGGCAAGCGACTTTAGAATCAAAATAATCCAAAATTATGTGATTCTGATTAGTTTGAAGGGGTCGAAGCTGTCGACCAAGCTCAGTTGACAATGTGATGCATTTTGATCCGCCAGGGTAATTTATATGAATTTATGGGTACAGGAGTAGCCCTACTTTGTGTTATCATATTGATGCATTATTAGTTTTAAGTTTTAACTTTTCTTATAGGTGCTTGTGTAGTGAAATCAAGCATCATTTTTTTTTTCAATTGTAGGCTTATTCATTTGTTTGTTGGATGGACGGGGCGGTATCTTCTTGTCACGCCACTTGTACCCATTCCACTGCTTTGTGTTATTGGTTGGAGGCATTTCTGATTTGTCCTCTTTCATGAGTGCTTATTACGAAGTTTTTATTTTAAAATAATTTTATTTGAATATTTCATGTGTGGTATTGGAGCCGAGAAATTGATTCAAAAATGTTCAGACTGAAGAGGCCTGAGGTTATGGACCTGAGATCCAACACCAGCTAGGCACTAAGGAAGAGACGAGCTTGGTAATTTGGACATTGTGCGTGCCTGCAAAGATACACGTCTTGTCATGTCGTAGGGCTTCGACGAGGTGATTGAGATTGTGCAGAGTGTAACACCCCCATCCGTCACGTAGCATATAACAGAAGGTCCGGCCGGGACCTGACGCCATATACTACGGACAGTTAGTGGAGTTACTTATTGACACCATAATCCACAAACGTTTATCCTAACTCAGAGTGCATTATAGCAGACGTAAATACAATGCTTATAAGAACACAACTATTTGAATGCCCGCACAGCTAGGTATGAATGAAAGTGCACTACACAAATGTTCCGGCCTTAAGGCCTTACAAGGTTTTTCTCAAATAATAGTGTCTTACATGCATCAACACGCAGACCGGTCACATATGAACGATAAATAAAGACGGGTAATTCGCTTTGGCCTTCGAGGGCCAGCTTAGCAATCCTGGGCTCCAGCCCGCTACTTCCTGTTTGGCTCAGCTGCACTTGCACGAAGCATTCCACCGCAGCGGTGACAAACATAGCAACGATCAGCATTAGCTGACCAAATTATAACGACCCCACCCCTTACCCGGGGTGGCGGTGCTCCTTCCATGTATGCATTAGCATATACAAATATTGGCAATCAAAACTTGCAAATTAAGCACCATTCGCCATAGACATTGGCATGACCGTCTAACGCCCCGTGCTCTCAGGGCACATTCTCGGTGCACAGGACCTCAAGGGTCACACCTCCGTTCTTCGCGACGATCAGTAACGTTTGATTTTTTTAGTCATATAGGGCCAAAGCCAAAAACAACGCCGATATGGCTACGACAAGTCGCAGTGATCCCAGATCCACACTTTGACTCACTCCAGGTCGATCGACATAGGGTTGGATACAGTTCAGCTATTTCCCGTGCTCGAATCGTCGGGCGCTGCAGCTACAACGCGGGTCAGCATCCCCTTTCCCATCCGTACGATTCATAACCCCGTTATGATCCAAGGCTAGCGCTCACGACCGCCTAAGCTGGGCCACACATTTGCCCTCAGCTCCACACATTGGCCCTCAGGTCTTCAAGAGACAGGCCTCACCAAATGATGTCCCCCAGGTCTCCACAAGACAGGCCTCACAAAAGTATGGCCCTCAGGTCTCAACGAGACAGGCCATGCAAACAATAAAGTGCTCACTAGGAGCAACCGCCGGCGGTAGCGCTACCGCCGCGCGATAGGGGATATACTATCGATTCTTCCCCTTAACCGAGTATTTTCCTGGAGATCATCCCTCAGTACTCTCTATGCAGCCAACCGCACACCCCGTGACTCGGAAATCTACGCGATTACCACAGAGTCTTCTCCGGCATACATAACATACAAACATCACCAATACAGACCAACCTGTCCGATGGGCTTCACACAGCATGCCTATTCCATACTTTGATTCCGGATCTAAATGCAACACTAATGGGGATACACAGATCTACCCGTTGGGAGAACCACTTACACGTGTTTATGGAGCGTCTACCCTCACATGCCAAAAAGAAAGACTTACATGTCCAAGGAAGAGGATCGTTACCCTAGAAGTCTGTTTCGGCGCTATGGGAGAGATTCTAGCCGGATGGAAACGACCGCTACGGCTTTACCTCAGTAGATCTGAACTTATCTCGTGATTGGGACTCTGAAACTCCAATGATGCCGAGATATCCTTCAAATGATGTTCCTCCAACTTTCTCCATCTGCTCAGAATTAGGGATCAGAAGAAAAAGAAGTGAAAACGCAACTTCCCAGGCTTTAAACCGAGCTACTGCAGCGCGGTAACTTGCTACCACCGTGCGGTACCCCAATCGATGGCTCGATTCGAGTGCCCACCGCCCAAGAGCTCCAGTCATAGATCGACACATGGCCACTATGATACAAACGACTATCGCCGCGTGATAGGTAACTACCGCAACGATGTATCTAGCGTTAGTTATGACAAGACCGCTTCCACTACCACCACACGACAACTGCTACCGCCGCGCGGTAACCACCTGAGTGCTTTGCTAATTAAATGGACCGCACTAATGCCAGCGGTATCTCTACTTCTATAGCTTCCCGAAAGATCTGCCACCCTACACGGTACTTCCACTAGCGATAACAACCTACCGCAGAGCGGTAGACTTCACATCGTTGCCATAAGGCGCTCTCGACGCCCTGCCGCTACCGCTGCGCGGTATCGCTACTGCCATGCGGTACCTCACAGAGAGGTGGACCGGCTAACACAGCTTCCGCTATGGCCGACGCTAACCCTTCCACTGGGAGGTATCTCACAAACACCATTTTCGTGCTTCAGGAACTTGGGGCGTTACAAATCTCCCCCACTTAAAGAATTTTGTCCCAAAATTTAGCCATACAGGAAACAACATAAGTAATGATATCAAACTGTATACCTCAAACAACTAACTCGGGGAACTCCGCCTTCATGATTTGCTCCCCTCCCGCGATAGTTACCCGTGGCCGCAGTTGTCCCAGCGGACCTTGACCACCATAATAGACTTATTACGAAGTTGCTTGACTTCCACGTCCTCAATACGAATGAGCATGATCTTCATTTTCAACCCAACATCCATCGGTACCTGATCCGCCGCAACCACTTGCATAAGTTATTGCACCACCTTTCGCAACACCGATATGTGGAATACGTCGTGCAGACCACTTAGTTTCATTGAAAGCTTCAACCGATAGGCAGTTTCAACAACACGCTACAAAATCTCAATCGTCCCAAGGTATCACAGACTCAGCTTTTTCAAGCGGAATCCTTGACACGCCCTTGAATGGTTTGATCTTCAAGTAAACCAAATCGCCCACAGCGAACTCGACATTTCTGTGCTTGGCGTTATATTACTTAGCCTGCCTATCCTGAGCGATCAGCAACCGCTTCCGGCTTGTTCGAACAATCGAAGTCGCATCCTCGACTTCCTTCTGCTTAAATAGCTTTGATTCGCCCGTCTCCCGCCACGACAACAATGTATGATACTTTCTACCATAAAGGGCCTCGAAGGGTGCCATTTGGATGCTTGCCTTATAACTATTATTGTAAGCGAACTCGATCATAAATAGTTGATCCTCCCACCTCTTCCTGAAGTCTATGATGCCCATGCGAAGCATGCCCTCTATCGTCCTATTTACGCTCTCGGTCTGACCATCCGTCTGTGGATGAAAGGACGTACTAATCTTCAGCTTAGTACCAAAGAGTTGATGTATTAGCCTCAAGTCATTAAATGTGAAGTGCCCATCTCGGTCACTCACGATGCTACGGGGCACACCATGCAGTCATACAATATTATCCACTTAAAGTTTTGCCAGCTTTTCTACTGAATCGTCCTTCCTGTTCGAGATGAAGTGCGACACTTTCGTCAAATGGTCAACAATCACTGAGATAACGTCGTTTCCCTTTCTGCGATCTAGACAAACCATGCATGAAATCCATGGATATATCGTCGAACTTCCATTCCGATATAGACAAAGACTTCAAAAATCCATCGGGCATCTGACATTCGACCTTCACTAAGGCACAAGTTTGACACTTTGACACAATGGTCAGACGACTTTTTAATTCTTTGAAAGCTTCCGCGCATGCTGGTGACCATACAAATTTCTGATCCTTCCTTATCAGGGTCATGAGGGGTAACGCTATCCGCGAGAAGTTCTACACGAAGTGCCTATAGTAGCCGGTAATCCCCAAAAAACTCCAGACTTTCGCCTCGGAAGACAACACATGCCACTCCCGTATCAGAACGATTTTTGTTGGATCCACCGCGATTCCCTCTCCACTAACAATGTGACCAAGAAACGCTACCGAAGATAGCCAAAACTCACGATTAGAGAACTTGATGTACAACAGACTACTCCTCAGGGTCTCCAGAACAATATGTAAATACTCCGCATGATCATCCTCAGACTGGGAGTATACTAGGGTATCATAAATAAAGACTATCATGAACCGATCCAAATACTCCCTAAACATCCGATTCATTAAGTCCACAAACACGGATGGCGCATTTGTCAGCCCAAAAGGCATGACAGTGAACTCGTAATTCCCATAAAGTGTACTGAATCCTGTCTTGGGAATATCACTTTCCCAGATTCTCAACTTAAAATATCCAGACTTTACATCTAGCTTCGAGTATACAGTCGATCCAACAAGCTGGTCGAACAAATAACCAATCCTCGAAATCAAGTACTTGTTCTTCTCTGCCAGCTTATTCAATTCTCGATAATCGATACATAGCCGCAGACTTCTGTCCTTTTTCTACACGAAGAGGACCAGTACGCTCTAAGGAGATGAGCTTGGACACACATACCACTGATCTATCAATTCTTGAAGCTGTGCCTTCAATTCTGCCATCACTATCGGTACTAAGCGGTAGGAGACCGTGACACATGTTTGGCACCTGACACCAACTCGATGGTGAAATTGATCTCTCTCTGAGGTGGAGCTTGTGACGACTCCATCCGTTCGTATAGCATATAATAGAAGGTCCGGCCGGTATAACAACAAGCTACCAGTCCAGCATCAGGATGGCACCTTACGAAGCCTTGTATGGAAGGAAATGCAGGACCCCGCTTTCTTGGATTCAGGACGAGGATCCGAAGTTGTTGGGATCAGATTTTGTTGAAGACACCGAGGCTCAGGTGAGGCTGATCAGAGACAGGATACTAGAGGCGCAGAGCAGACAGGCTAAGTACTATGATGCCCGACATCATCAGGTAGAGTTTCAGGTGGGGGACCAAGTGTTTCTAAAGATCCGGCCTATGTATGGAGTTTCACGAGTGCGTGGTCGGAAGAAGAAGCTCAGCCCTAGGTATATGGGCCCTTACAAGATCCTGGAGCGGATCGGACCCCTAGCTTACAGGCTGGAGTTGCCACCAAAACTGGAAGCCTTGCATGATGTGTTCCATATTTCCTCGCTCAGGAGGGCTCTATTACGCCTGGAGCAGAACATTTCGACCATAGATGGACCGGTAGCCTCAGACCGGTCAGTCCGCTTAGAGCCGATATGGATCGACGACAAAGGAGTACGGATCTTGCGCCGCAAGAAGATACCCTTAGTCAAGGTCTTGTGGAGGAACCACGGCCAGGAAGAGCATACCTGGGAACCGCAAGACCTGATGCGTCAAAAGTACCCAGAGTTGTTCAGTCAGGTATACCTCACAACCCCTCAAAATGTTTAATTTATTTTCCTGCTTTAAACTAGTAAGGCTGCTTCAGGAAGAGTAGAGGCTAATCTTTTGTTTATTGGGACCTTGGTTTTCCAATTAGGCGAATTGGTCATCGATTTAGGTTTCCCTTTAAACCTAATTTATCAAACATGGCGTCGTGATGTGATGTTACAAGTTTCTTTTCTTCGGTAGAAATTCCCATAGGCTTAACCTTGATTTCGGGGACGAAATCTTTGTTTTGTTTATTGGGATTTGTAACATCCCATTTCCAACTAGACCCCTAAGAGTGGTTTTGGTCATAACTAGGTCATGACAAAACCCTAGGAAGCCAGAAATGGGCCAAGAGATAGAAGGCCAAGGTGAGATTCACCATGGTCTGCCTATGGCACAACCTCATCACCCAACCTAGGGTTTGACCTTAGGGCTTCACCATGACTCCATGACCCCACCACAACATCACTAACCCATTAGAGGGTCCACTAGATCCTTAAGGGTCCATTGGAGTCAACCACAGGTGGCCAATTTGATCTAGGACCACTTTAGGCCTAAATTGGGCAATGTGCCCTAACTAAGGGTAGGAGCCCTAGTAAAGCCCAACTAACCCTACCATGGAATTCCTAGACCTAACGTGGGGTCAATGGGTCTCTAAGGACCCAAGAAGGGCAGTCCAAGAGGTTAAGTTGATCAAAGTCAACTCTGACCCTAAATAGATCAAACTGGTTTATATATGGTCAACTGACCTTCCCCAAGCCAATTGGACCCCACCCAAGCCCACCTAACCCTATAGTGAGGTCAATGGGTCACCTAGGACCCATTGGGGTCCACCCAAGAGGCTAAGTTGACCAAAGTCAATTCTAACCCTAAATGGGTCAACCTAACCTACATTGGGTCAAACTGACATACACAAAGGCCAATTGAAGTTACCTTAGCCAAGTGGACCCCACACATACCCTCATAACCCTAGTGAGAGGCCAATGGGTCACCAAGGACCCATTGGGACCAATCAAAAAGGCTAAGTTGACCAAAGTCAACTCTAGCCCTAAAATGGTCAAGTGCCCTACCTAAGGGTCAAGTGACCTCCAAGGGGCCATGACAACCCTACCTAGACCTTAGGGGAGTCCAATGGGTCACCAAGGACCCATTAGGGGCAAGCTCAAAGACCAAATTGACCAAGTTCAACCCTAGCCTAGGTTTGGGTCAAGCTAGCCCAAATGGGCTAACCCAAGCTCAAGCCCAACTCACTTGGGCTAACCTTGTTTGGATGGGTGAAATAAACATGTGGGCTGCCATTGGGTTAGGTAGGAGTCAAAATTCAGCTTGGTGAATAGGACAGAGAAAAAGCTTCAAAGGGAAGAGAGAGAAAGAGAAGAGAAGAAATGGAGGAAGACTTGGGCTCATCCTTCCCCTTCCCCAACCTTCCCCAACCTCCCATTCAATTCCCTAAGACCAGAGGAGTGAAACCAGCTGATTATTGACTGGTTGGAGCCAGGCCTCATCCCCTACCAACCATGGCCGCCATTTTGACCAAGAGCCAATAATGGCAATTGCATTCCCAGCCACCTAACACCCCTTCTCTTCATTTTAAAAGCTTCACTGGACTCCAAGGAATCAGTCCCACCCCTTACCCGAAGGAGCCAGAGCTGTTCACTGTGTTGTTGCAGAAATCCGACCACCACCACCACAAAAATGGCATCCCGGCGATCGGCAAGGATTCAGGCCACCAGAAAGGTCCTCCTCCACTCCTTCTCTCATGTGTAGATCATAACAATCAATAGGTCCAAGGTTCGGGCTCAATTGAGCCCGATCCAATTCGGTATTTTCATGGATTTTCCGAAAAAATTCACCTCTCGGGATCGCTGGAAAAGGGGCTTCCGGCGGCCAAGCCGCCGCCTGGCGACGGCCACCACCTCAACGGAGGTGGTGGTGGCGGTGGCCGGCCGGGGAGGTGGCCGGATCGCCGGCGGTGGCGTTTGGAAGTTGCTCCAGGCGGGACGAATCACAGCCATTGGCTAAATGGGGAAGATGACGGGATGCCGTCTATTCGTGCGCCAAGATTCGTGCAGTGATGAATTGAAACTATAGGATAATGTAATCATTTTAGTGATTTCTGTCACAATTATGACATTTAATGTATTTAATATTTAAAAATAGATAGAGGCACTGTATGAGAAAATGGTCAACACATGATTTGTAGCCCTTGGAGTCTAATTTATTTTAAAAGTGGTTTGGACCGATTTGGGTTCCTGGTTTGACCAGGGCACCCATTTTGGTGGGGCCTACACATAGGGCTAGGCAGAAATTCAATTGAGTGCCCACACTTTATCTTTGATCCAAATGAGCTGAAATTTTGGAAGGTAGTCAAGCTAGACCATATCTAGGAGTAGACCAAAAATGGAAATTTTTGGGGACAATGTTTCTATAGTTTTGTAAATTATTTAATGTATCTAGGGTAAATTAATTTAAGGGCCAAATGACCTCCAAACTCACCCAAATTTTGGTGATTGGTGCTTGGGGCCATTATAGTGCTCTGGTTAAAATTTGATCACAATTGGATGTGTATTGGACTATAATCATGCAAATCCTAGCCTTGCCCTAAAAGGGTATTTTGCTCAAAAAGTGCATTTTGGTGTTTTGAGTGGCCAAATCACCTTAACAGAGGATGAATTTTAGGCCACTGACTTGGTATGGCACTTAGCACCTCCACATGGAATGTGGGGTAGAGTGGAATTGATTTGCCCTAAGTTCCTAGGCCAAACCCTAAGGAAGGACCTTTGTGCATTGTGAAGGGCATGAGTCCTAAACACCTTGGATGAACTTCAAATTTTGTATGGAGGGTCCTATGGTATATAAAACCATCTGGTAAAAATCATAAAGAATTTTGAAAAGGGTAGGGTCCACAAAACCCTAACCCTAGTTTAGGTCATAAAACTTGTAGTGCTAGTTTAGGTTAGCTAAACTCCTTGAAATATAATAAAATTTGGGTAGTGTGGGAATAAGGATATATTGAGCCTCTGGTAATTTATTTGGGAATTTTTGATCAATATTTGTAGCACTTCATTTGTAATCAATAGGATTGCCCTAATTAATAATATGACTATTGTGATCTCACTGCCCATTGAAAGGTCATGAAAATTTGGCAGAGGTCGTTTTAGACCATATTGATCATATATGGTTTTTAATAGAAGTTTTGGATACATAATTAGGGCATCTACTTCACAAGTGCATTACTTTGGTTACATACTAAATAATTCTTGCAAGAGCTCAATACTTGTTGAAAAATTATGAAACTTGATACATAGTGTTCCTAGTTCATCATTATCATGTGGGAATTTATTTAGAAATTTTGGATGGATAATTAGTATACTTTGTTCATTAACCCATAAACTTGGAATTTCATGAGAAAATCAAGTATAGCCTTATTATTAAATGATAAATTATGAAACTTGATCTAGAGTATTTATATGCTATCCTAACCATCCTTGAATTTTCTCTGAATTTTTGGAGGTATTATTGCTGTAAAATCTTTTAAAATGACTTATTATGAGATATATTTGAAATTAAAATTAAGGGCTTAAACCTTGTTGAAAAATTGGAAGACTTAGGATTTAGAGTTGATTATTCATTTTATAATTAACATAAATTTAGTGGATTATTATCTTGTCTGAAATTGGTACTTCATGTTCAAACCTGAGCTCTTTGGATACTAGAATAAATAAATAAATTATCAGACAAATTAGGAAAATTATGAATTTCTGGATTTATGCTAAACATATCATTATAGACTTCTAATAATTATCATAGGGGTACTGGATGATTATTTGATGTACCTCCCATTTTACGAGTCATATAGCTTAAGTGGTCTGCATATAGTAAAAACTGCAGAAATCATGTTGGAGTATAATTAGGTGCATGTCTTGGGATTAGTGGTATGCTGGTTTGGATGAATAAAAATAAGTCCATTATTGGTAGTAGGAGGAGTAGAGGGATGGATTGACTAGAGTTAGACGGTGCCCGGGATCGACGAAAGATCGTCTTCCCCGAGGTGAGGTAGAGTCAAATCACCCTAGGATTAGCCTATTGTAACACGAGAAGGTAATGGGTAAGGGAATCAACTAATAATAATAATAAGCATCTTGCGAAAGGGAACGCTGGGCGTAATCCCAACATAGTTCCTAGTGCCCCTTGAGAGCCCTTCACAGGGAATACCGGGGGCAGTCCTGGGTTAACGTAAACTGTATTAACAAGCTGAAAAGATTAACTTAGTAATTAGGGTTGCACATTTCACAAACACAGATAGCTTCGGCTTGGATGGTTAAGAGACGGACGTTTGGGTCCGAGGAGCTTCGGCTCGATTGTTTGAGACGGACATTTTGGTCCGGGGAGCTTCGGCTCGGTTTTTGGATACGTTAAATTTGCATGTGCATAAAAGGAAAGGAAATTAAGGTGGTGGGTCTTCGGTATTGGAGGGTCGATGCACCGATGCCAATACGCTGACTCAGCAAGTGTGGTTAGCACTTCGCCAACAGAAGTCCGGTGCGCCAGCCGACAAGAGTACGCAGGAGTCCGCTTCGTGCACCAAGCGTTGAGGCGTACGATAGGTCTGACCGGTAGTGCTTTACTGGTTTAGAGGTGGGCGAGGCCCAACCCACCGCTTCCGTCTGCCACTACGGAGGTATCCTGGGAGGTTACGGCTCCAGAAAGGGGGAACTAAAGGTCTGTGTGCACAGAGTCGGGTGTGTGTGTTGCACTTGCCTGTTCCATCATACCCACTTGCATGTCATAGCATAATCGATTCATTTAACCCTGACACCTAAAGTATAAGTGGAATGGGACGCTTATACATTAGGACCTGCAAAACGACCCCTTAGACTATAAGCTTGTGTGGGCAAGTTTATAAATTAAAGGTTAAATTCTTTATATATATAATGCTGTTATTAACCGACACCCCAACGTATAAATTGGTATGAGACTTTTTATATGATGGGAGCCCTGTAAAAGATCCCGTGCTTATACGTTCCGCATAAGTTAAGGTTATTTTTCATACTATGCTTTACTGCCACATATACTATAACAATTGCTAGTTTAGGTCCGCTGCCATCTGATTCTTGTTTACTCTCCACCTTCAAGTCCTCCCCTTTCTTCCTCTCCGCTCGGTGCCTAGGGGCCATGGGGGAAGTGGCGGAGGATGATAGGACTTAGTCTTTTAGACTAACGGTTTTCGAACCACATCATTTTAGGGGACCGTGGAGCCCAGCATGGAGGAGCAGCCCCAGAGGTCGACACACTTGGAGATCGGGCAGTCTAGTTCCGGAGTTCAGACGGCAAGGACTGTGAGTCCTGATCGCTACTAGTAGTTATATTAGTTTGCTTCCGCGTTGAGAGATTTGTAGTGAGGACATGATGTACTAGGCATGTGCCCAAGATCTTATATTTCTGTGTATCTGTGGACACTCCCTTCGTGGAGATTATTTACATATATATGTGATTTCTGTGGACTTGCTTTACTATTTTGCTACAGTTGCGATCGATTTGGCCGGCAGGATCGGCGTTTTGTAGTGATGACCTTCCCGGGTGCAAAGGTGTCACCGCAAAGCGACGGTTCTGGGCCTAAGACCCCGATGTTTTTAAAAAGAAAAAGGGGGGGGGGGGGAGGGGGGTCTTACGGCCGGGGCCCCACACCTTATGCTACAAAACAGGCGAGGAAGTCACGGGTTGATATCAGAGTTGCGCATCCTAACTCATAGCATTCTAGTGGAAGCTGTTAACATAAAACTGAACTCCAACAATGAATGTCCACTAACATAAACACACACATTTATATAGGAATGTATCAAATACAATATAGTTTGGCCGTATGGCCTTACAATTGCTCTTTACAAAAGTGGCTTCCAAACATCGGCGCGGAGGCCGACCACACATGAACAAAACATCATATTTTCATTTTAGCCTTCAAGGGCTAGCAGCAGCAGCAACAACAACAACAGCAGGGACTTCAGCCTTTACATGTCCCTCTCTGCTCTCCAGCACCTGTATAAGGACAGTCCACCCAATGGTGGCAAACAAGGCAATGGTCAGCATTCAGCTGACTAATATTATAACGACCCTACCCGTTTCCCGAGGCAGTGGTATTCCTTCCCTGCAGGCATAACAATTGACAAGCAGATATACATATCACACATTTGCTTTCATGCACAAACAAACCATCCCAATCATCAGCCACACAGCCCGACGATCCGTGCACTCAGGGAACATTCTTGGTGTACCGGATATACCAGTTGCCCACCACCGTATCAGGGCTGGAACCCAATGGTAATATTGAGCATTTTGCTCCATGGCGTGCAGCTGGAGACTTTAGTATTAGTGGTGTGCAGGCCTAAGACTCTCGCTATGTGCTACAACAGACCGCACTTTCAGGTCTTTAAGTCGGACAGACATAACGCAGGTCGGATCAACCATCCCTCGTTGCTCAAGCCGCCTTGCCATCACCGAATACCTGTTGGGTTTCTCTATGAGGATGACACAATAGTTGTGCACGCAGCGGAAAAGTAAAACATCAAGAAAACCCAAAAGAAATGGGATCGGGCCATGATAGTTGAATCAAGAAGTTATTATATAACTAGGCAAAAATTACCTCGGTGGCGTTGAGTCACAACTCAACGGAGATGCTCCAAACTTTGTATTCTTGCTGGTGGCGAGTTGTACGTGGAATAATGTCCACGTTTCTGCAGAAGTCCACACGAGCGGGAGAACACCGAGCTTTCCGTCGCACGGAAGATCGGGAAGGACGATGACCGCACCTTGCTATTCCACGGACTGCTAGGTCCACGCCAGGAAGAGCAGCACCAGCGACGATCGCCAGAGAGAAGGAGGTCGACGGAGCGAACACGGCGGCGGCGGAACCCTTCCGTCAGCGGCGGGATTCGGGATCGGCGGAACGAAGAACGGAACTCTCTTCCGTCGGGTTCGATTTGATCAGAAGATGTCATCCCGAAAAACCCTAAGTGTTCTATTTATACCTAAAGTATAAATTAGACTTAGGAGTGTCGCTATCCGCAGACCACCCAAGAATAAGGGTTCCAGAATCGGCGAGAATCACCAGCCGATCGGTGAGAATCGATCGTCGAGAATCACTAAGGATCGGCAAGTATCGGCTAGGATCGGCGAGTATCGGCTAGCGAGAATCGGTCGGCGAGAATCACCAGCAGATTCGGCGAGAATCAATCGGCGAGAATGCCCGATGATTCACGTCGAATCGTAGGTTGACGATTCTCGTCGATCGTCGAGAATCACCGACGATACACGTTGAACAGGGTCGACGATTCTCGTCGATCGGCGAGAATCAGAGAACACTTCTCGACGATTCTCGTCGATCGGTGAGAATCCGAGCACCAATCCTCCAAGGCGACACCATGCCTAACCCGACTCTTCTTTAAGGCAACACTTTGCCCACAACCCCATTCAGGTCGGTGATTGGTAACCTTTACCAACACAGTCAATCATCCAACTTCTCCACATCTCTTATGTGCGACCCTGCAGGCTCATATCGCGTTGGCAGTGAGATTACATGTTTGATCACTTCCAGATCACAATGGTAACTCCAACAGACTCCCACTTGATCTTGAAAGTATCAAAACAAAAACCTCACAAACAATGAGTGGCATCTAGCAATGCATCATTGCTCCCCAAGCAATAAGAGTTTATAACTCATAAGCCTTTATGACCAATGTATCAGCGTTGTATTTGTCCCTTTATCCCTTACATCCGGAAAGAACTAGAGGCATGGACCGTGTCACCCTCGTAATAGCTCAAACCAAGTTTCTTGATCCAGGACGGACTTCCAGAGAATGGTGAGTCCAATATAACATATTGACTCAACCAAGCATGGCCATGCATTTCTCAGTCCAGTTCCATTAAGGGGCCCATGGATGCAACTCCTGTCATACAGAAGGACAAATCCCATATCAGCTCACACACAAACACCCAAATGATTCGTAACATGCCCAACAACCACCCTTATCATCAACCTTTCTCAAGGAAGACTTTAGATGGCATCAAAGCACGCTCTTCCTCACTTGATGAATGCTGTGACTTCAGGTCAAAGGACCACAACACCATTGTCAATTGAGACCTACTCGTGACACGATTGAATGACAATCCACAGAGTAGTCTCAGGTTGGGTCTGTCCAGTACAACTTGTTCACTAACAAGTACCCACGTGATGACTTGATATCACAATATCATGACCTGTGAGAACTGGTCATCAGTCAACGCACGTGCTGGTCTTCATGTACCATCATCATCCTTAGCTTCTATGATGATACTCGACCAGGGACCTTTTAAGAATGAAGCTTCAAATAAATCATAGGCTCTCACATTCAAGTCACGTACTTGATGTCCCATGGAAGCGAACATTCTAAGGGTATCTATTATGTAAACATTTAACTATCACATAGAAAAATTCATAATAAAAGAACTTGCCATTAATTGTAAGAGAAAAACAAGGTACAATGTTCATCATATGAACAAATAGCCAACAAAATACAAGATTACATGCAACCCACAAGATTCTCACTAGAGTTGATCATTTAGGTATCGTATACCCATCGATCTAGTATGACCATCATGCTTTCTCTGCGCGAGAGGCTTTGTCAGTGGATCCGCAATGTTCTCCTCAGTCGGCACTCTGCAAATGTTTACATCTCCTCGTTCGACAATCTCACGAATAAGATGAAACCGCCGAAGTATGTGCTTGGAGCGCTGATGAGATCTAGGTTCCTTAGATTGTGCAATTGCACCATTGTTATCACAGTAGAGAACTACGGGACCAACAATGCTAGGAATTACATCAAGCTCGCCGATGAATTTCCTAATCCATACAGCCTCCTTCGCCGCATTAGCTGCAGCGATATACTCGGCCTCAGTTGTAGAATCAGCAACTGTCTCTTGCTTGGAACTCTTCCAGCTCATAGCTCCTCCATTCAGGCAAAACACAAAACCTGACTGAGACTTGGAGTCGTCTCTATCAGTTTGGAAGATAGCATCTGTGTAACCACTTACAACGAGCTCTTCCTCTCCACCATACACCAAGAACGTATCCTTAGTCCTTCTCAAGTACTTCAGGACATTCTTGACTGCAATCCAGTGACACTCACCGGGGTCTGACTGATACCTTCTAGTCATGCTCAAAGCAAAGGAGACATCGGGTCGAGTACATAACATCGCATACATGATTGATCCAATTGCCGAAGCATATGGAATCAACTTCATGCGGTCCTTATCTTCACAAGACTTTGGACACTGGTCCTTAGAGAGATTCACACCATGAGACATGGGCAAAAATCCTTTCTTGGACTCAAGCATGTTGAACCGCTTCAACACCTTTTCGATGTACGTACTCTGGATCAAACCCAGCAACTTCTTCGATCTATCTCTATAGATCTTAATACCAAGTATATAAGTCGCTTCACCCAAATCCTTCATTGAAAAGCAGTTCCCTAGGTTGTTCTTAACAACTTTCAGGGTAGGAATGCCATTCCCAATCAATAGTATGTCATCTACATACAATATTAGGAAGACAACAATGCTCCCACTGATTCGCTTGTAAACACAAGGCTCATCTTCATTCTTGATGAAACCAAACTCTTTGATTTTCTCATCAAAACGAAGATTCCAACTCCGAGAGGCCTGTTTCAGTCCATAAATAGACTTATTCAGCTTGCATATTTTAGTGGCTTCATCTGGGGATACAAAACCCTCGGGTTGTGTCATATACACTTCCTCAAGGAGGTTTCCATTAAGGAAAGCCGTTTTGACATCCATCTGCCAGATCTCGTAGTCATAATACGCAGCAACAACAAGCAATATCCTTATGGACTTTACCATGACAACAGGGGAAAAAGTCTCATCATAGTCAATACCATGAATTTGCTTGAAACCCTTAGCCACCAGTCGCCCTTTGAATGTCTGTACATTCCCATCCATGTCGGTCTTCTTCTTGAAGACCCACTTGCACCCTATGGGTCGTACCCCTTCAGGTGGTTCCACCAAGTTCCAAACTTGGTTTGCATACATGGAGTCCATTTCAGATTTCATAGCCTCAAGCCATTTGTCGGAGTCCGGTCCATTCATAGCCTCTTGGTAGGTTGCTGGTTCATCATCATGATCCATAAGCAACACATTACCTATTTGAGACACGAGAAATCCATATCTCTCAGGTTCAAACCTCGGTCTACCAGATCTACGTAGGACTTGTGTTCCCTGAGCAGGTTCTCTAGCTACAACATCTTGTAGTCCTGTCTCAGAATCCAATTCCGGTTCATTCATTACATGTGGTTCTTGAACTTCTTCAAGCTCTACCTTTTCAGTCTTTCTTGATAAGAACTCTTTCTCCAAGAAGACACTAGTCCTTGCGACAAACACTTTGCCCTCAGACGGTAGGTAAAAGTAATACCCTTTCGTTTCCTTAGGATATCCCACCAGATAACATTTATCCGATTTGGGTTCCAGCTTGTCAGGCATTTGACGTCTCACGTATGCCTCACAGCCCCAAATTTTAATGAACGACATACTAGGACGCTTCCCAGTCCATATCTCATATGGTGTCTTCAGAACCGTTTTCGTTGGAGCGCGATTCAATGTCATTGCAGCAGTCTCTAAAGCAAAACCCCAAAAGGAAACAGGCAAGTCTGCATGACTCATCATCGAACGTACCATGTTTAACAGAGTACGATTTCTCCTCTCAGACACACCATTATGTTGTGGTGTTCTAGGTGGAGTGAGCTGTGATACAATACCACACTCTTTCAGATGATCACGGAACTCATGACTCAGGTATTCGCCACCTCGATCAGATCGGAGTGCTTTAACCCTTTTACCTAACTGGTTTTCTACTTCATTCTTGAACTCTTTGAACTTTTCAAAGGTCTCGGATTTGCACTTCATAAGATACACATATCCGTAACTACTGAAATCATCAGTAAATGTAACAAAGTAGAAATACCCACCTCTAGCCATGGAACTCATGGGTCCGCATACATCACTATGTACAACACCCAAGAGATCCTCAGCCCTCTCAGTATAACCAGTGAAAGGAGCTTTAGTCATCTTGCCTAACAAACAAGATTCGCATCGCTCAAATGATTCATAATCAAATGAGTCCAAAAGTTCATCTCTATGGAGTTTGGATATGCGCTTCTCGTTGATATGGCCCAAATGACAATGCCAGAGAAAAGTAGGGTTCGAGTCTGTTGGAACACCCTATTACTAATTTGGGTCAGGATCACTATGTCTCTAGGAACCTTTATTTGACCTCCTGTATAGCTTAAAATGTCAAATTAGAATTGCGTCTAAGGGTTAGAAGTCTAGGATTGGAAGCTGCCCTGGAGACCAAGTTTTTCTGTCTGGAGACTAAGTCTGATCGTCGAGCTCAGCACGACGATTCGTCGAACTCCGATCGACGATCGTCTAGCTCAACTTCGACAGATCGTCGAACTCCATTCGACGATCGCTGAGCTCAACTTCATAATATCATCGAACTCCATTCGACGATCGGTGAGCTCAGTTCGACGATTTTGACTCTGCTTTGGATCTTTATCTCTGAGCTCAGTTCGACGATCTTTGAGCTCAGATCGACGATTATTTTGCTGCTTGAGTTTTCCAGTTCGCTGAGCTCAGCTCGACGATAGCAGAGCTCAGTTCGACGATTTCAGATAACTTCCAGAATTCAAATTCAAATCAGTCAGGAGTTATTCTGCAATTAATTCAGAGATTTGCTAGCCGTTTTCATTTACTTCTGGACCAAGTTTCAAGGGACTTTTCAAGGAATAATTCTGTGGACTTTCCTCCAGAAGAGTTTTTGCAATTAAGGATGCAATCAATGCAGACCAACGGCTATCCTTGACAGAGAATGATATTCTATTCTGGAACAGAGAATAAAAGACAGGATGTTTTTTGAATATAAATCAACCAGAAGAAAGAAGACACACAATATACAGAATACAGAAAGATACAAAAAAAACGTTTCTGTCAAAAAGAATTCTGAAGAACACTCATCAAAGAGATCAAGCTTTCAAAAATCTTCAGATCTCTTCAGCTCTCAAAGTGTTCAAGGCCAACATCATTTCAAGACTCCAGACACTCAACATTTCAGCTTGCTGAAATCATTTATTGCTGGAGTTCTATCTTTGAAGGCCTATCACCCTCAGCAAAGCTCTTCTTCCTGAAGATCTCAAGGACTCAGGGGGAGCTTTGACATCAATCCACTTAGTCTTCTCAGTTGGTTGAGAAAGAGAAGACTGCCATAACTCTCTCACCCCCACTCTGTAAAGGGTTTGTCAAACTCCCTTCAAAAGTTTGAATCTGCTTTTTGAGCACCTTGTCAAAAGCTCATTGGTGGCAAGACACCTGATCAAAAAATCTGCTTTGGTTTTTGAGCACCTTATCAAAAGCTCATTGGTGCCCAGGACACCTGATCAACTCATCCTGCAGTGGATTCCTACCTAGGGTGGTAGAAGAGTGGATGTACCCAAGTTTGGGGAACCACTATATTCCCTTGTGTCATCTGGTTTTGGCTTGTTTTCTTTTTGTTTCTGGCCTTGATTTTTCTGTGCTTAGTATTTGTATAGTTTAGTACTGTGATTAGATTTATTTCTGCTTCCCTGCTCACACATATTACAACAATTGTTGTAAAAGTTTGCAAAAGCTTTTAAAGCACCATATACTCTATTCACCCCCCTCTAGAGTATATCAGATCTAGTTGCTCTTTCAATTGGTATCAAAGCGAGGTTGGTTAAACATACCATATCAGATCTTTTTTTTGTATTTTTTTATTATTAGATTCTGTTTGCACAAATCATGACCCAAAACAAAGATTATGCTAGCACCACACCTCCAGTGTGCAATCTGTCAAAGTTTGCACTTTAGAAAGCAAGGATTAGACTTTACATGAATTCCATTGACGAAGATATTTTTAATTCTATTTTGACAGTGTGTCCAAGACCCCCAGAGAGCACAAGCACAAATGCTGTTCCACCTCCATCAGGAACAGATGCTGACATCAAAAAATGGAAAGTAGCTGATGCCAAGGCTATGAACATTCTATCCCAGACAATGTCAGATGACATATTTCAAAAGGTAGCTGAATGCAATTCAGTCAAGGAGATTTGGGACAAGCTCTCAGAAATAGTCTCAGGCTCAGCTGATGAGAGAAAGGACAGAAGATCCCATCTCATCTCCCAATATGAGAACTTCAAGAAGGGAGAGACTGAGTCAGTGGGAGACATGTACAACAGATTGAGTCTAATTGTCAGTGAACTAAGGACATTGGACAAAGAGATCTCTCTAACAGAACTTAATGACAAGATCCTAATGTGCTTCCCCAGTACTTGGGATTCAAGAATCTGGCCAATTAAAGATGCCAAAAGTCTGAATGAGATCACCACTGAAGCCTTGTTGGGTAAGCTCAAATCTTATGAGCTACTTATCAAGAATAGAGAGGAAGAACAGAAGGCTGCTTCACCAGCCACAAGGAAAGAGAAGACCATAGCCTTTAAGGTAACTGAGGATCTGCCTGAAGATAAGAGCACAGGCAATGATGAACTACTCAGCTTGTTGGCCAAAAGATTCTACAAGATGGCCAGAAAGGACTTCAGAAGAAGATCATACAAGGAGCAGGACAAGCAAGGTATGACAAGTCCATTAGCAACAATAAAGATATTATCTGTTTTGGTTGCAGAAAACCAGGGCACATAGTTCCTGACTGTCCAGAGAACAAGATCAAGGACAGAAGGGACAGAAAAGAAAGAAGAAAGGAGAAAGACTCCAAAAGGAATGGAAGTGGCAAACCTTCTTCAAGCAAAAATAAGCATACAAGAAAAGGGTTTGTTGCTGAATCCTGGAGTGAGACAGAAGAGGAGTCAGAAGCCTCTTCTAGCTCAAGTGATGATGAGGATGATGCAGAAGAAAAGGAGTTCTGCATGATGGCAATCAATGCCTCACAACACAACTCAGAGGAAGAGGAGTCAGAGTCAGACTCAGAGACTCAACCTGAAGAAGATCAGGTAATTAGTTCTTTTGATTTTACTTCAGAAGATTTTAAATCTGAATTTAAAGCACTGTGTTTAGACCTGCTAAAGTCTGAGAAAGAGATTATCTCTCTCAGAAATCAATTATCTGAACACAATGGTTTAAAGTCAGAAAACCTCAAACTCTCTCAGGAGTTGGAGAACTGTAGGGAACAGATAGCTACACTGAAAAGTGAGCTCTCTGAGGCCAAGAAGCTTGAAGAATCCCTTAATGGGAGAAGCATCAAGCTGATGGACATCACAAGCACAGTGAACTCTAGATTCAACAGTACACTGGGCTTGGGTGCTTCATCCAGCCAACCTATAGTCCTAACAACTCCCATCAAGTTTATTTCTAACAAGGGAAAGGGAGTTGTAGAGGTTGCCAGGAAAAATTCTGATCTGCCTCAGAAAACTAAGTCCCAGCAAAAATCGTCGAACGGAGATCGCCGATCGCCGAATGAAGATCGACGATCGCCGAACGCAGCTCGACGATCTCAGGAAAAATCGTCGAACGCTGATCGACGATCTCAGCCAGAGTCGTCGAACGCAGGTCGACGATCATATATACCTGACCTCACCCATAGTCGACCGTCGAACGGAGCTCGACGATCTGACCCAAGATCGTCGAACTCAGCTCCAAGATCGTCGAACAGAGGTCAGAACTCTAGAAACTTTGTCAAAGGCAAATCAAAATTGAATCCTAAGAGTTCTTCATCCCAAACCTTTAACCCTTATACTGAATGGATTATACCTCCAAGGAGATATCATCCTGAAGGATATAAGAGTCAACCTGGGATGTCTTTCATTTCAGAATTTAGAGGTTATCAACCTAGACCCAAGGTAAACTGGGTCAAAAACAAATGAATTGTCTTATGTGCAGGTAAAGACCTATCCAACATCTTACCATCAATGGTATTTGGATAGTGGGTGCTCTAAGCACATGACAGGGAATAAGGACAACCTCACTTCCTTTAGAGCCAAGCTTGGACCCAAAGTTATCTTTGGTGATTCCAACTTTGGACAAACTAAAGGATATGGTGCAGTCCAGATTGGTTCAGTAACCTTCAAGAAGGTAGCCTATGTGGAAGGACTGAAGCACAACCTAATCAGCATCAGTCAGCTATGTGATGAAGGCTACCAGGTGACCTTCAGCAAAACCTTATGCAGAATCAAGTCAGAGGACAACACAACTGTGTTGACAGGTAAAAGGAAAGGTAACATCTATCTAGTAGATTTTCTTTCAACTAATATAGATATTTGCCTGTTTAACTCTGTCTGTAGACTAAATATTTTATGGCATAAGAGACTAGGACACCTAAACCTTAGAACTATTGCTAGGCTCTCCAAGGACAACCTTGTTAGAGGACTACCTTCTGGCCCCTTCAAGAAGGAAGGACTCTGCAGGGCTTGTCAATTAGGCAAGCAAACTAAAAATAGTTTTAAGTCACTTAATAAGAGTGATTCACCTAGGATATTGTATCTGTTACACATGGATCTATTTGGACCCATCACAGTACAAAGCCTAGGAGGGAAATCCTACACTTTAGTAGTTGTAGATGACTTCTCTAGATTCACTTGGGTGTTCTTTCTAAGGAAGAAGTCTGATAACTTTAAGTGTCTGACAGAGTTTCTCAAATGTATACAGATTGAGTTCAATACTCACATTGCCCTGATCAGAAGTGATCATGGGACAGAGTTTGATTCTCTTCTTATGCAAGAGTTCTGTCAGAGTGAAGGGATCAAACATACTTTCTCAGCTCCTAGAACTCCTCAACAAAATGGGGTAGCTGAAAGGAAAAATAGAACCCTTATTGAATCTGCCACTACATTGTTGTCAGATGCTCATCTACCTCTATCCTTTTGGGCAGAGGCAGTGAACACCACCAACTATGTGCTGAACAGAAGTCTGATACACAAACTAAAGGGAAAGACTCCCTATGAATTACTCAAAGGGAAGAAACCTAAAGTTGACTATTTCAGAATTTTTGGTTGTATTTGCTACATTCACAATAATAACAAGAAATATCTAGCAAAATTTCAAGCCAAAGCTGATGAAGGAGTGTTTCTGGGATACTCCATGATCAGCAAGGCCTATAGGGTCTATAATAAATCATCTTTGAAAATTGAGGAATCTGTTCATATTTCTTTTGATGAAACTAACATGTCTTTCAAGGAGAAGATTTCTTCTACCATAGAACCTTTGCAGGAACACTCTCTAGTTGAAGATATGAACAAGTTACAGGTTGCTCAAGAAGAAGAAAGCAGTGAAGATGAAGGGAATGCTTCACATATTGAAGCACAATCTGAAGAGCCAGTTGTTGTACCACAAGAGGAAACAACAACACAGGTTGGTGAACAATCAACACCCCCTGTTGATTTAGTAACATCAAGAGACCATCCAATTTCCCAAATAATTGGAGAAATCTCAGCTGGTGTGCAAACCAGAAATCAGGTCAACCAAAACCTGTTGCACACCTGCTTCCTATCTCAAATTGAACCTCAGTCCATTCAAGATGCAGAGCAAGATCCACATTGGATCATTGCAATGCAAGAGGAATTGCATCAATTTGAGAGGAACAAAGTATGAGAACTAGTGCCAAAGCCTAAGGATCATTCCATTGTTGGAACAAAATGGGTATTCAGAAACAAACTGGATGATCAAGGAGTAATTATAAGAAACAAGGCAAGGCTAGTTGCTCAGGGATATTCTCAAGAAGAAGGAATTGACTACGACCAGACTTTTGCACCTGTTGCAAGATTGGAAGCCATCAGGATATTTCTAGCTTATGCAGCTCATAAAGGCTTCAAGGTTTATCAGATGGATGTCAAAAGTGCTTTCTTAAATGGAGACATCAAAGAGGAAGTCTATGTCAGACAACCTCCAGGTTTTATCTCTCCAACTCTTCCTGATTATGTTTTTAGACTGAACAAAGCATTATATGGTCTCAAGCAAGCTCCTAGAGCATGGTATGAGACCCTAGCATGCTTTCTCTTGGAAAATGGTTTTATAAGGGGTAGAGTAGACCAAACTCTTTTTATTAGAACCCATAAGTCCCATACCCTACTAGTACAAATTTATGTAGACGATATCATTTTTGGTTTTACTGACTCAAAATTGTGCAGAAGGTTTTCTACCCTGATGCATTCTAAATTTGAGATGAGTTGCATGAGTGAGCTCTCCTTCTTCCTAGGATTGCAAGTCAAACAACATGCTGAAGGCATCTTTATTTCTCAAACCAAATATGCTAATGAACTGGTTAAGAAATTTGGTATGTCTGAGGCATCTTGTATGAAAACACCCATGCCTACCAATGCTGTATTGGATGCTGATGAACATGGGAAACTTGTTGATCAGACAACATATAAAGCAATGATTGGCTCTTTACTGTATCTTACAGCTAGTAGACCAGATATAATGTTTGCTACATGTATATGTGCTAGGTTCCAAGTAAGCCCTAGAGAGTCACACCTAACATTAGTAAAGAGGATTCTCAGGTATGTTAAAAGTTGTCCAAATCTAGGCCTCTGGTATCCAAAAGATTCAACATTTGAGTTAACTGGATTCTCTGATGCTGATTATGCTGGATGCAGAATTGACAGGAAAAGCACCAGTGGAACTTGTCAGTTCCTTGGTGATAGACTTGTCTCTTGGTTTTGTAAGAAACAAACATCCGTGTCAACCTCAACTGCTGAAGCTGAATATATGGCTGCAGGCAGTTGTTGTTCACAAATTTTGTGGATCCAAAACCAACTCCTAGACTATGGATACAACTTAGAGAAGTCTAAAATCTTTTGTGATAACACAAGTGCTATTTCCATAGCTCAAAATCCAGTCCTCCATAGTAGGACAAAACACACAGAGATTAGACATCATTTCTTAAGGGATAATGTTGAAAAACACAAAATTGAATTACAATATATCCCAACTGATTTACAAAGGGGAGATATTTTCACCAAGCCTTTGGATGAAAAGAAACACACCTTCTTCCTAAATCAGTTAGGAATGTTAGATGGAGGAAGCCTTAAATAATATCCAAGATTTTGAAAGCTTAAAAATTGACCAAGACTAGGCAAACATTCTGATTTTCCTTGGTGTCTAGAATCTTTCTGATCTCTGAACTGCGCTCGACGATTTCCCCTAAGATCGTCGAACGGAGATCGACGATTTCCAAAAATCGTCGAACTGAGTTCAGCGCCTCTTAGATAGTATGAACTATCTCTTCCGGTCAACGATCGTCGAACGGCGCTCGACGATCTTGTTCTCTGCACGATCGTCGAACGGAGCTCGACGCTCTCCAATATCGTCGAACGGAGATCGACGATGTTGAAAACCTTTCAGATTCCTTTAGAAGCCTCGATCGTCGAACTGAGTTCAACGATCTTTCCAATTCTGCGTCGAACCCTAATATAAAACTCATTTTTCGCCGTCGTTCTCTCTTACGCTTTCGATTTCTCTGCAAGGATTTTCTTTCCCTCCAAACAGTTCTACGCTTGGTCGTTTTGTTTGTTGAATTTTTGCAGGTACAATGGCTGTGTCCGTTGCAGTTCTAGCCGCAATGAAGTTCGATGCTGGATTCGACATTGATATGGAATCTTTCAACACCACTGATCAAATCTTCCAAGATATACTGGATTTATTCAAGGATCAGAATCTGTCTGCCCTCATGACCACTAGAATCAAGCTTGCTTCAGATGAGATAAAGGAGTGGGTCTATACTGCTCATAATCAAGACAACTCCACAATAGTTGGGTCCATTGCTGGAACTCAGGTACCTCTGACCCCCACCATTTTAACAGAGGTTTTTGGACTAAGAAATGGAGATGATACTGCTGAGTTATCTGGAGAGGAGTTTTCTGACATGCTTGCCAGGATGGGTCATCCAGAGGGAAACCCTAGCAAGTTATTCAAGAGGAACTTGTCTGTTGAATACAGGTTCCTAGCAGATGTGGTAGGGAAAGTGCTGCTGGCAAAGCACTCTGCACATGATACCATATCCAGATACCAGCTCTGCCTCATGGGAGCTCTGGTGGATAAGAGAAGTTTGAACTGGGGATAGGTCTTCTTTGACCTAATCAAGAAGAAAATAAACAAAAGATTTGTTAACTTTGGAAGGATTCTTGGAGTCTTCCTGCAAAACAGGTGCCCTGCCTTGCTGTTCTCCTCTGGAGTGCACATAAATGCCTCCAAGAGACTCACCTGTGCCCTATTTGGTAAGTGGGACAGGCAAATCAGCAAGCCTGGCAGGTCCTCCTCAAGTGCTCCTTCAGGCACCAGGACTCATAGAGTCACTCCCCCACAGGTCTCTGCTCCTGCAGCTGACCTGGCTGTTGCTGTTGCTGCCTCCTCTCCTCCTCCAATTCCAACCCTACCTCTTCCATCCACCATTCCAGCTCCATCCACCATTACCATCTCTAGCCCATCTCCAACAATAATTCCATCTCCAGAACCCATTCTGCCTCCACCAGTAGACCACTTCCACCCTCTGTTCTCGTACCCTCCACCAGATGTCACCTCTTCTCCATCCATTCCATCCTTCACCCTCCTGGATGACTCCTATATGGATGATTCCCCATCCTCTCCTCCAGAATTACCCTCCTCCTCAACTTCATTCCAAGATCTCCTCCACCATATCATTGACCAAACCACTTTCACCCCATCCATATCCATCCCCTTGTCCTCCATTTCCACCATCCCAACACCTGAGCCATCCATTCCACTCTCCAGCCCTCCACTTCCAGCATCCTCAGCTATCCCTTTTCCCTCTACCTCTGCTCCTATTCTTGAGCAAGTAGACCTCTCAGCCCTAGCTGACAAGTTGTATGAGCTAATTGCCCCCAGGCTCTCCCTACTCTTGGAGACCTCATTGGCTCCTCTACACTTGTCAGTGGCAGCCCTCTCTGCCAGGCTTTCCTCCCTCCTTCCTCAGGAAGCACCACCAGCAGTTTGCCTTGATACAGATGTATCTGCATCTAGGCAGGGGGAGATGCCATATGAAGCAAGCCTTCATGCTGCTGCTGCTGATGTTTCTGTGCCTGCTGCCCCTTCTGCTACTGTTGCTGTGCCTCCAGAATGTCAGGCTCCTACTGCAGTTCTTGCAATAGACCTAAGGTCTTTGCTTTCTGCCTTTGATCCTGCCTTCTTCAGCTATCTCCCAGAAGTTAATGCTGTCCAGCCCCCAGAAGATTTGTCCAAGGCACTGGTGCCTGTCTCTTGCTGTGACCCTAGCATTATCTCTGCATTTGTACATTCAGTGATTGCTGCTTCTGAAGATGTTGCTGCTGTTGTTAAAGAAAACACTGACTTTGCTTCTAAAATTGTTGATACTGCTGAGATTGCTCACACTGCTGCTGAAATCCTAATTGCTTCTGATGAGCCAATTTCCAAGGATCTTCTGATGACAGAGGCCACTGTTTTTGAGCCTGCTGCAGATTCTGATGATGTTACTGCTGTTACTTCTGCTGTCACTACTCCAGTATCTGTTGCATCTGCTGTATTTGCTCCTGTTGCACCCTCTGCATCTGTTGCTCCATCTGCTGCTGTCCCTACTACTGCTACTTCTGCTTCTGCCTCATCTGCTGCTATTCAACTGAAGAAAGATTTGATGAAGAGAATTGATGCTCTATATGATGCCCAGAGTTCTGAATCTGATGAGTTCAAGACAGACTCTGATGACTCTTCTGCCACTATTGCAAGGAAAAGGAAAGCTAGGAGCAAGGCTATGAAAAGGGTCCCTCCTGCAAAAGTCAAGGATGATAATGATATTCCTTATTACATTCTGCATAACTGCCCCATCACAGAACATTGGATGCAATATTCTAAAAACCAGCTCAAGGCCATGAAGAAGAAGAGAAAGTATGAAAAGGGCTCCTCCCAGTTCCAGCACCCTCATCCTCCTCCACCACCTCCTCCTGATGCAGGTGCAGGTGGCAGCTCTGCAAGTCAAGCCCCAGCTAGAAGCCAGGCTCCCTATCAACCCCATGCCAGATCCTACCAAAGGGAAAGCCAGTCTAGGGGTTCTTATTCTAGGAGAGGAGGATACAGGGGTAATCAAAGAGATTTTCAAGTTTATTCCAAAGGGTACTCCAGGAAGCACCCATATTCTAGGGGAGGACATAGTCCTGCTGATACTACTTCTGGTCCCTTCCCCTACAAGCTAAAAGAGACAGTGTCTGCCAGGCCTCCTCAAGACAATTCTTCCAACAGGTATGAGCCACCTGTACCATTTGAGGACCCTGAAAAGAATCCAGCTGCTTGGACTACCAGGATGAAGGAGTTGGCTGCACTAGATCAGATCAAGAAGGCCAGAGAGCAAGGTTTAGACACTTCAAATATTTCTACAATGTCAGAGCAAAGACAAAAGGAACTAGACAAATATGCTTCCAGCAAATTCTTTGATGCTGAGAGATATATGGAGTTGCATCCTGCTGCTGTGGTCCCCAGATCTTCAAAGCAAACTTATTTGGGTGCAGCAGATGACACCAGGTCCAACAAGGAAGCTCTAAATCCAAACAGAGAAATCAAACTTGTCAAAGGCAAAGAGAAGAAGTGACAGTGTAAGGTGACAATTTCTGTGAATTCTGACTGCTATCTGGATGACATATATACATATATATATATCTCTGTGATGTTTCTGCAATGTCTAGCTGCTATTTTTATGCTTCTCTGATTGTATGTTGTTATTTGAATTTTTCCAAAGTCTGTAAATAGTCATCCTAACCCAAATAGGGGGAGATTGTTGGAACACCCTATTACTAATTTGGGTCAGGATCACTATGTCTCTAGGAACCTTTATTTGACCTCATGTATAGCTTAAAAGGTCAAATTAGAATTGAGTCTAAGGGTTAGAAGTCTAGGATTGGAAGCTGCCCTGGAGACCAAGTTTTTCTGTCTGGAGACTAAGTCTGATCGTCGAGCTCAGCACGACGATTCGTCGAACTCCGATCGACGATCGTCTAGCTCAACTTCGACAGATCGTCGAACTCCATTCGACGATCGCTGAGCTCAACTTCATAATATCGTCGAACTCCATTCGACGATCGGTGAGCTCAGTTCGACGATTTTGACTCTGCTTTGGATCTTTATCTCTGAGCTCAGTTCGACGATCTTTGAGCTCAGATCGACGATTATTTTGTGTTTGAGTTTTCCAGTTCGCTGAGCTCAGCTCGACGATAACAGAGCTCAGTTCGACGATTTCAGATAACTTCCAGAATTCAAATTCAAATCAGTCAGGAGTTATTCTGCAATTAATTCAGAGATTTGCTATCCGTTTTCATTTACTTCTGGACCAAGTTTCAAGGGACTTTTCAAGGAATAATTCTGTGGACTTTCCTCCAGAAGAGTTTTTGCAATTAAGGATGCAATCAATGCAGACCAACGACTATTCTTGACAGAGAATGATATTCTATTCTGGAACAGAGAATAAAAGACAGGATGTTTTTTGAATCTAAATCAACCAGATGAAAGAAGACACACAATATACAGAATACAGAAAGATACAAAAAAAAAGTTTCTGTCAAAAAGAATTCTGAAGAACACTCATCAAAGAGATCAAGCTTTCAAAAATCTTCAGATCTTTTCAGCTCTCAAAGTGTTCAAGGCCAACATCATTTCAAGACTCCAGACACTCAACATTTCAGCTTGCTGAAATCATTTATTGCTGGAGTTCTATCTTTGAAGGCCTATCACCCTCAGCAAAGCTCTTCTTCCTGAAGATCTCAAGGACTCAGGGGGAGCTTTGACATCAATCCACTTAGTCTTCTCAGTTGGTTGAGAAAGAGAAGACTGCCATAACTCTCTCACCCCCACTCTGTAAAGGGTTTCTCAAACTCCCTTCAAAAGTTTGAATCTGGTTTTTGAGCACCTTGTCAAAAGCTCATTGGTGGCAAGACACCTGATCAAAAAATCTGCTTTGGTTTTTGAGCACCTTATCAAAAGCTCATTGGTGCCCAGGACACCTGATCAACTCATCCTGCAGTGGATTCCTACCTAGGGTGGTAGAAGAGTGGATGTACCCAAGTTTGGGGAACCACTATATTCCCTTGTGTCATCTGGTTTTGGCTTGTTTTCTTTTTGTTTCTGGCCTTGATTTTTCTGTGCTTAGTATTTGCATAGTTTAGTACTGTGATTAGATTTATTTCTGCTTCCTTGCTCACACATATTATAACAATTGTTGTAAAAGTTTGCAAAAGCTTTTAAAGCACCATATACTCTATTCACCCCCCTGTAGAGTATATCAGATCTAGTTGCTCTTTCAGAGTCATTTGTTCTTAGTCTTTTATTATTTTCTACATTACAGATCAGATGGTCCAAGTTCAAAACATAAAGACCATTAAACAATTGGGCTACAACATAACAAACATCATTCTTAAATATAGAACAATAATTGTTCTTAATTATAAAAGAAAATCCAATCATGTCCAAACATGAAATAGATATAATGTTTCTAGTTATGGCCGGAATAAAATAACAATTATCAAGTTCTATTACAAGCCCACTGGGCAAAGAAAGACGGTAAACTCCTACGGCTACAGCAGCAACTCTTGCTCCATTGCCGACGCGGAGGTCCACCTCCCCTTTACTCAGCAATCTTCTCCTTCCCAGTTCCTGCACATTTGTACAAATGTGAGAACCACATCCGGTATCCAATACCCAAGATGAAGGAGCAGAAAGGTTTATCTCTATAACGTAGACATTTGAAGCAGAAGTCATACCTCCCCTCAATTTCTGCAGACCCTCAATGTACGAAGGACAGTTCCTCCTCCAATGACCAGCCTTGCCACAGTGGTGGCATTTCCCTTCCTTCACCGTGCTTTTCTTTTTCATCAGTGCTGAAGACTTGGGCTCAAGATATGAGTTAGGTCCCACCTTTGTCTTCTTAGAGCCCTTGGCTTTGCCCTTGCCCTTATGCACCATCAGTATGGGGCTGGCAGGCTTGACCTTCTTCATGTTGATTTCGGCAGTTCTCAACATGCCTAGGAGTTCGGGCAATGTCTTGTCTATTTCATTCATGTTGTAGTTCAAGACAAACTGCTCATAACTGTCCGGTAACGATTGCAGGATCAGATCTGTGGCCAACTCTTGACTAAGAGGAAAACCCAGCCTTTCAAGGTTCTCTATATACCCAATCATCTTGAGTACGTGAGTCCCTACTGAGTCTCGAACTCCCATCTTGCACTGAAACAATGCTTTTGTGATGTCGAACCTCTCTTGACGAGCCTGCCCTTGAAACATTTTCTTGAGATGCTCGTCAATTTCCTTGCACCCCATGCTCTCATGTTGCTTCTGAAGCTCAGAGTTCATAGTGGCAAGCATAAGGCATTCAACATCTAAAGAATCGTCAGTATACTTCTTATAAGTATCTTTCTCAGCACGGGAAGAGTTCCCGGTCGGCACCTCGGGGGCTTCTTCTTCCAAGACATAGAGCTTTCGCTCTTGCCTGAGAACAATTCTCAGGTTCCTGTACCAGTCCATGTAATTTGTCCCACTGAGCTTATCCTTCTCAAGGATGGCTCTCAGAGACAAGGTGGAGTGTGAAACACTTGCCATGGAATTCTACAAGAATTTATGCAGAATAACATCAGTACCAAAATTTCAAATACAATTTATTTTAATTTGGACTTCAATTAAAATACTCCCACTATTTTATTCGAAATGATAGCCCTCACTAACAAATCGGAGAGTTCATGCGAGCTACTCTCTTAGTGGACAAGATCCGTATTTCACCAACACAATGAGTCCGCTTTGGCGTTCCTCTCACGATGCGGTTATTTAGGTAGGCAACGCTTGCCAATTGCATGCTCATGCAATTCTTGTATGGTTGGTGAATAACTCCTTATTCGCATCCATCATATGGTGCATGCCAACCCTATGCCTATAGGCACTCAACCTTTGAGGTCACCTAGTTAAGCTGGACCCGATGTCGACAGTGGGATATCACAATTATCCGCTCGCACCCTTACCAAGATAGATTAATGCACCTTGCTTTGGCAAGCCCACACTTCATCGATCGAGGCAGGAAGAGTGTCATCCATCGGAAGGCATCCGAACACTTAATATTTGATGAAGGGATTTAATTATGGGTTAACAATTAACCATGATCAACATTTGATCAATGTGCACATCCAAAGAAAAACAATTCTAAACCACATGCATCCCTTATGTGCACATCCTGACACCATCAACAATTGATAGAAGGAAGGGCTAAATCTGAACATCCGGAAACTTCCAAATCCTCAGATTTACATGCATTGGACAAAGGCAAAGACAACTCAACTTAAAGCAGTAGACAAGCTCATCTCTCTTTGTTGGATTCAAAATCCAAAACAAAATCGAGGGATGGTTACTGCTAAGGAGATCACAATTTCTAACAATTAGAAATTCCCACGCAATCCCAAACGTTCTTGGCGGGGTGCCAAGACTAAATCTAGACATTTAGAACACTTCTAAATCCCTAGGTTTACACGCACTGAAATAACAAAACTTCTAAAACAACAATCATGGCCGAAACCTCGCTCTGATACCACTGTTGGGTTTCTCTATGAGGATGGCACAATAGTTGTGCACGCAGCGGAAAAGTAAAACATCAAGAAAACCCAAAAGAAATGGGATCGGGCCATGATAGTTGAATCAAGAAGTTATTATATAACTAGGCAAAAATTACCTCGGTGGCATTGAGTCACAACTCAACGGAGATGCTCCAAACTTTGTATTCTTGCTGGTGGCGAGTTATACGTGGAATAATGTCCACGTTTCTGCAGAAGTCCACACGAGCGGGAGAACACCGAGCTTTCCATCGCACGGAAGATCGGGAAGGACGATGACCGCACCTTGCTATTCCACGGACTGCTAGGTCCGCGCCAGAAAGAGCAGCACCAGCGACGATCGCCGGAGAGAAGGAGGTCGACGGAGCGAACACGGCGGCGGCGGAACCCTTCCGTCAGCGGCGGGATTCGGGATCGGCGGAACGAAGAACGGAACTCTCTTCCGTCGGGTTCGATTTGATCAGAAGATGTCATCCCGAAAAACCCTAAGTGTTCTATTTATACCTAAAGTATAAAATAGACTTAGGAGTGTCGCTATCCGCAGACCACCCAAGAATAAGGGTTCCAGAATCGGCGAGAATCACCAGCCGATCGGTGAGAATCGATCGTCGAGAATCACTAAGGATCGGCAAGTATCGGCTAGGATCGGCGAGTATCGGCTAGCGAGAATCGGTCGGCGAGAATCACCAGCAGATTCGACGAGAATCAATCGGCGAGAATGCCCGATGATTCACATCGAATCGTAGGTTGACGATTCTCGTCGATCGTCGAGAATCACCGATGATACACGTCGAACAAGGTCTACGATTCTCGTCGATCGGCGAGAATCAGAGAACACTTCTCGACGATTCTCGTCGATCGGTGAGAATCCGAGCACCAATCCTCCAAGGTGACACCATGCCCAACCCGACTCTTCTTTAAGGCAACACTTTGCCCACAACCCCATTCAGGTCGGTGATTGGTAACCTTTACCAACACAGTCAATCATCCAACTTCTCCACATCTCTTATGTGCGACCCTGCAGGCTCATATCGCGTTGGCAGTGAGATTACATGTTTGATCACTTCCAGATCACAATGGTAACTCCAACAATACCAACATACTCGCGGCTAAGAAAAAGGCACGGGTCAGTTTCACCTTACCTGTTTGGCATAAAGACTGAGTGTTTTCCTGGGCACACCAGTACTTCCTGTTACTACCCTTCACAGGCACCGCCCATTAAGTTTCACAAGCATTAGAGGGTCTTTCCTGGGCTTCCGTACCAGTACTTCCTGCTACTACCCTTCATAGGCACAACCCAGTAAACATCACAAGTATCAAGGGTATTTTCCTGGACATTCAATCTAGTACTTCCTGCTACTATCCTTCACAGGTCCAACCCATTAAACATCACAAGCATCAAGGGTATTTTCCTGGACATCCAATCAAGTACTTCCTGCTACTATCCTTCATAGGTACAACCCATTGAATATCATAAACATCACAAGGGTATTTTCCCGGACTACCACTCAGTACTTCCTGCTACTGCCCTTCACAGGTCCAACCCATTGACTCCATAAACTACACATTTAATCACGTAGTCTTCTCCGGTGCGTATATGCAACATCACCAATCCAGATCAACCTGTCCAGATGGGCTTCACACAACATGCCTATTCCGTACTCCATTTTCGGATCTATATGCCAAATTATTGGGGATTCCAAGTGTAACACCCCCCCTTTTTTTAAAAAAACACCGGGGTCTTAGGCCCAGAACCGCCGCTTTACGGTGACACCTTCACACCCTGAAGGGTCATCACCGCAAATCGCCGATTCTGCCGGCCGATTCGATCACAGAAAAGCAACAAAAGTAGAGTAAGCACGAGAGTGGTAAAACTCTAATCAAATGTCCACAATAATATCACATCAGAGTAAATATATCTCCACGAAGGGAGAGTCCACAGAATGTAATGTACTGAAAATAAGGGCTTAAGCCCGCTACATCAAATCCTCACTACATAGTCACTCAAGCGGAATCAAAATAAAACACTACTAAGGTCAGGAGCTCATAGTCCCCGTCGTCTGAAATCCGGTGCTAGACTGCCCCATCTCCAAGCGTGCTGACCTGCGAGGCTGCTCCTCTATGCTGGGCTCCACGATCCCCTAAATGATGTGGTTCAAAAACTATTAGTCTATAATACTAAGTCCTATCACCCCCACCCCTTCCCCCATAGCCCCTAGGCACCGAGAGGAGAGGAAGAGAGGGGAGGACTCGAAGGTGGAGAGTAAATAAGAATCAGATGGAAGCGGACCTATACTAGCAATTTTATAGTACATGTGGCAGTAGAGTAAAGTATGAAAATTAACCTTAACTTATACAGGAACATATAAGCAAGGGATCTTTTACAGGGCTCCCATCATATAAAGAGTCTCATACCAATTTATACGTTGGGGTGTCGGTTATTAACATCAATATATATTATAAGAACTTAACCTTAATTTATAAACTTGCCCACACAAGTTTATAGACCAAAGGGTCATTTGCAGGGCCTATTGTATAAGCATCCCATACCACTTATACAGTAGGCGACATGGGTTTTATGCTATGATTAAGCTATGACATGCAAGTGGGTTATGATGCGATCATGCAAGTGCAACTCACCCACCCGACTCTGTGCACACAGACCTTTAGTTCCCCCTTTCTGGAGCCGAACCTCCCAGGATACCTCCATAGTGGCAGACAGAAGCAGTGGGTTGGGACTCACCCACCTCTAAACCAGTAAAGCACTGCCGGTCAGACCTATCGTATGCCTCAATGCTGGTGCACTAAGCGGAGCTCCGCATACTCTTGCCGGCTGGCGCACCGGACTTCTGTTGGCGAAGTGCTAGCCACACTTGCCGAGTCAATGTATTGGCGTCGGTGCATCGACACTCCAATACCGAAGACCCACCACCTTTACTTTATGCACATGCAACCTTATGTATCTGCACCGAGCCAAAGCTCCCCGGACCATCCCGTCCGTCACAAACATCAACCGAGCTAAAGCTCGCAGGGCCATCCTGCCCCTCACAAATATCTACCGAGTCAAACCAACTTCCCGAGACACCAGGGTGTTTGAAAGTGAACCCCTAATTATTCTAGTTGCTCTTTAAGATTTATCACTCCTACAGTTTACGTTAGCACAGGACTGCCCAAGGTATACCCCGTGAAGGGCTCTCGAGGGCACTAGGAACTAGGATGGGATTACGCCCAAAGCTCCCTTTCGCAAGGCACTTACTATTTTTGGTTTCTACCCGATTTCCCAGCCCTTAATTAATTTTACTAAATCTAGCCCTAGTGCATTAAACACTTCCTCCCTACGGGAAGGACGATCTTTCGCCGATCCCGAGCACCACCTAACACTAGTCAACCTCTCACTCTAAAAATCCTGTCTTCCAACGATGAACTCCTTTATTACCCAAACCAGCAACCTACTGAGAATTCAACCCTTCAAAATTCATTACCCACTCTAGTTCAGTTTCTGCAGTTACTATATGCAGACCACTCTATACTATATGAGATGTATTAAGGAGGTACAACAGATTGTCTTCCAAATCTCCTATAAAATTTACCAGAGGTCTATCATAACAAATTTAGTCTAAAATCAGAGATTCATAATTTTTCTAATTAATTTGATATTTATTGAATTTTCCCAAATGTTTGGCCATGGACAATTTTGAACATGAACTATATGATCTACTCAAGTAATGACCACCCAAAAATTTTGAACACTAAATAACAGAGATATATTACTAGATATAAATTTTCATAATTGTTCAGAAAATATTTGACCTCTAATTAATTTACCCAAAATAATTCCCTTAATCATATATAAAGAGGGAAGTACCAAAATTATTCATTAGAAAATTATATAAAAATTACTTAATATTAATATGGTACAAAAAGGGTCATTGTGAAAAAATCATAATTTTACAGGCTTGCTAGACATCAAAATAAATTTAATTAGGTTTTCATGGGAAAACATTCTTAATGAAGCAACCCTTAGAAATAAACTTCCAAAAATCTCATAAAAATTTACAAATCTTTAAAACATAATAAAAAGTCCTCTGGCTAAATTTCATCAATTTCTAGTAAGTAGTTGCTTCATAATAAATTTCTAAGTAAATAATACAATTTACTAAATTGTTAATGAAGTATCCAAAATAATAATCCTAAATTCATAATAAAATCTCCAGAGCTTGTTCTAACCTTAAAAACTTCTCAACCCAAATCTCATCACTTTTCAAAGAGTTTTAGTGACATTTTCCTTAACCACAAAGTTTGTACCCTAAGCTAGGGTTAGAGTTTTGAGGGGGTTTAAGATTCCAAGTTCCCTAAAACTTTAACCAGAGGACCATATTAAGCCTATGGTCCTCTTCACAAATTTTCAAGTTATTCCAAGGTCATTTGACCCTATGACCTTCAATCCCTAAAAATCTCCATTAAGGGACCTACCCTAGGGTTCTAGTGCTACCCTACACTTAACCACCCCAAATTTCATTGGAGGGTGAGTCATACTATAAAAATTCAGTGGCCAAAATATCAACCTCTGTTGAGGTGATTTGACCACTCAAAACCCAAAGGGGATGCTTGACCTATTTAACCCTAAAACGGGTCAACGTAGGGTTGGATTAATACCTAACCAAAACATCTCCAAATGAGATGACAATTTTACCAGAGCCCTAACATGCCCTCTAAGACCTCTCACCCAAATTTGGGGGGATTTTGAGGAGTTAAGGACACCTAATTAATTTATTCATGTATTATTAAATTTTCCTAAAAACTATAGAAACATATTCTCTAAAAATTCTGAATTTTGGACAGGCCCTAGGAATAGCTAGGCTAGGCTCCCTGCCAAAATTTCAGTTAATCTGGACCAAGGATGAAGTGTGGGCACTCAGTTTAATGTCTGCCTAGCCCTAGGTATAGGGCCCACCAAAATGGGTGCCCTGGACAAACCAGACAGCTAAATTGGTCCAAATCAATTTTAAAATAAAATAGACACCTAGGGATACAAGTTTCATGTTGGTGACTTTTCAGTAGAGGTGTATAGGTATTTTTAAATATTAAAACCATTAATAACAAATATGTGTGACATAATTAAAATATCTTGAAATATATCCTATAGTGTAATATTTAGATGAAGCGCGAATCTTGGAGCGCGACAGACGGCATCCCGTCATCTTCTTCCTTGAGCCGACGGCCAGGATTCATTTTTCCTGGGCCGACTTCAAACTCTTTCCGCCGGCCATCCAGCCGCTGCCCCGACCGGCCACCGCCAGCATCACCTCCGTTGAGGTGGTGGCTATCGCCAGGCGGCGGCTTGGCCGCCGGAGGGCCACTTTCTGGCAAACCCGAGAGGTGAAATTTGCGGAAAAACTAGGGGAAATTTCGAATTGGAACGGGCTCAATTGAGCCCGAACCTTGGCCCTAACGATTCCTAAGGTCTACCCATGAAAGAAGGAGTAGAGGAGGACCTTGCCGACGGCCTGAAGTCGCGAAGATCGCCGGGAAGCCATTTTTGAAGGCGACGCCGCTCGGTTTCTACAACAACACAGTAGGGTGGCTCGCTGTCTTCAGATAAGGCGTGGGAAATCCTCCTCTCGGCCCACTGAAGGTGTTTAAAGACTCAATTGGGGAGAGGAGAGGCTGGATCATCAATGGCCATTAATGGCCTTGAAAGCCACCTCTCGGCCTTGGTGGTTCAATGCATCCAGCCAGTGTAAGGGCCTGGAAAGTCTCCTGATCTTCTCAGTGCTGATAGGGGAGATGAATCAAGCAAAGAAGGATGGCCCTTGGCTTCCCCATGGCATGAATGGCCTTAACTCCACTTTCTCTCTCCTCCATTAAAAGGGATTTGGAGTTTTCTCTCTCCCGCCCTCTCATGGCCGAATTTGTCCATCACTCTAGCCTATTTGTAGCCCTTAAAATCATTATGATTAATTAAAATAAAGCTAGCCCAAGTGGGGGGAAATGGGCTTGAGCTTGGGTTAGCCTATTTGGCTAATTTGACTTAACCTTAAGATGGAGTTGACCTTGGTCAACATAGTCTCTTTGATTGACCCCAAGGGGTCCTTGGTGACCCCATGGCTTCCCCTGAGGTCTAGGAAGGGTAATGTAGGGTTAGCTTGCACTTTGGAGGTCACCTACCCTTAGTAAGGGTTCTTTGACCAGATTAGGGGCTTGAGTTGACTTGGGTTAACTTGGCCTCTAGTAATGAACCCAATGTATCCTTAGTGACCCATTGACCTCACGTTAGGTCTTGGAAGGCATGGGTGGGGTCCACTTGGCTAGGGGAAGGTCAATTGACCCTAAGTAGGCTAGTTTGACCCATTTAGGGTTATGGTTGACTTAGGTCAACTTAGTCTCTTTGATTGACCCCAATGGGTCCTTGTGGCTCTAATGGGCCTCCCAAAAAGTTTGGGGGTGTTGTGGTAGGGTCCTGCGGTCAAGGTGTAGCCCCATGGTCATCCTAAACTATTATTTAGGATTCTACTATTTGCAGACCATGATGATTTCCAACTTCATGCCTCAGCTCACTTGGTCTTCTTGAGCTTCCTAGGGTTTTGTCATGACCTAGTCATGACAACAACACTCTTAGGGGTCTAGTTGGAAATGGGATGTAACATCAAGAATCAACCCAAGGGAAATCCCTTTACAATCCACACTCTGGTGGGGGAATCCCATGCATATGCCAAAAATGAAGCCTTCACATGGATAAAAAGTAAGATCGTTACCCTTGAAGATCACTTCGGATCCATGGACTTCTAGCCGACTGGAAAGCACCGCAGCAGTTTTGCCTCCACAATGCTAGCCTCAGATCTTGAATTGGAACTCCGCAGCTCCACCAGTGGCCTGCTCCCCTCCTCCTCCTCATTTCTCTCTCTAGGTTGTAGAAAGAGAATGGCCAAGATGAGAATGAGATGTTCCTTCTCATTCTCGGCCTTAAAGTAGGGGGGGGGGAATCTGGGCCATCAGATCCCAGCTGAAGAAAACGGACGACCACAATTTTGCCACAAAAGGCTAAATTTTGCCTGACATGGCCTGTGACACGCCCGTGTACCTAAAAAGGCACATAACCGACTCATCCAGACCAGTACACGGCCATGTGACACGCCCGTGTCATGGGCCGTGTGACCTGACAAGCCTTCAGACACGCCCGTGTCTGTGGCCGTATACCTCAGGTGGTACACAACCATCTCAACCCGAGGAAGACACGACCATGTGACACGCTTGTGCAACAGGCCATATGCCCAGAGACACACCCGTGTCCTGGCCGTGTTCACTAGGCCTCACTGCCCAGGCCAAATCCAGAAAAGGACACGGCCTGTGACACGCCCGTGTCATAGGCAGTGTGCCCTTATACGGTAGCAGACACACCCCCAGCGTGCTCTTTGTCGAGCGAAGTTCGTCGACCAGAGGAGGACACACCCCCTGATATGCCCGTGTAGATGGGCGTGTTCCCTCTCGAGAACTCATCGAATGCAGTTCGTCGATCACTCGAGTAGCTGCCCAACCATACAGAGTAGGACACGCCCTGGGACACGCCCCTGTCCCAAGCTGTGTCACCCAACTTGAACTAAATATGTGATTTTGGGGTGTTACAACCCTCCCATCCTTACAATAAATTTCGTCCTGAAATTTGCACAGAGTAAGCAAACCGGAAATAAGATGTTATAACTTCATTCAAGTTTAATACACCTTAACACGCATTGCATAACAGTTTGTACAAACAACTCGGGAAACTCTGCTTGCATGGTCTGCTCTTGCTCCCATGTTAGCTCCTCACGGCCACAGTTGTCCCACCGGACTTTGACCATCCCGATTGTCTTGTTCTGCAACTGTTTATTGGCATTATCCTCGATCCAAATGGGCCTAACTTTTGTCGTTAGCCCATACTCCACCGGCACCCGATCATTCTCGATTAGTTGAGCTGGATATTTGACGACTTTCTGAAGCACCGAGATGTGAAACACATCATGTAATCCACCCAAGTCTGACGAAAGAGCTAGCCGATATGCAGCTTATCCAATTCGCTCCACCACTTCAAATGGACCAAGATACCTCGGACTCAAGTTTTTCAGTCGTCGAATCCCGGACACGCCTTTGAAGGGTTTGATCTTTAAATATACCCAATCGCCCACCGCGAACTCCACGTTCCGGTGCTTGTCGTTGTAGTATTTCGCTTGTCGATCTTGGGCTATCAGTAGCCGCTCCCGAATAGTGCATATCGTCGAGTTAGCTTCATCGACTTCTTTACGTTTATAAACCTTGGATTCGCCTGCTTCTACCCAAGCTAACGGTGTACGACACTTCCGACCATACAGAGCTTCAAATGGTGCCATACCGATGCTCGCTTGGTAGCTATTGTTGTAGGCAAACTCCACCAGATAGAGATGATCGTCCCATCTCTTTCGAAAGTCCAGGGCGCACATTCGGATCATATCCTCCATAGTTCTGTTGGTCCTCTCAATTTGGCCATCCGTTCGGGGGTGAATGGCCGCACTGAATGTCAATTTCGTGCCCAACATCTGATGGATTAGCCGCCAATCATTTGATGTAAATCGCCCATTGCGATTGCTCATGATGCTGCACGGAACACCGTGTAACCGTATGATCTGCGCCACATAGAGCTTTGCTAAACTTTCCACTGAATCGTCCCATTTGTTCGGAAGGAAGTATGCCACTTTCGTGAATCGGTCAACAATCACCCAGATTGAATCATTCCCGTATTGAGATCTCGACAACCCGTGCACGAAATCCATTGAAATATCATCGAACTTCCATTCCGGAATCGGCAATGACTTCAAGAAACCGCCAGGTTTCTGGCATTCCGCCTTCACCAAAGCACAAGTTTGGCATTTGGCCACATAATGAGCGATATCGTTCTTGAGTCCTGGCCACCAGAACAACTTCTTCATGTCCCTGAACATATTTGTGCTCCCAGGGTGAATTGAGTACTTCGTAAAGTGGGCTTCGTACATCAACTCTTCCCGCAATTTACCCATGCTCGGGACGCACAATCGACCGTCTTTTCACAAAAGGCTGTCATCCTAGGAGAATTTGCCCTTTGGCCCATCCTTTGCATAGCGTCGGAGACTTTCATCAAGCTCCATTGCTCGCCGAATCCTGTCCATAAGGTCACACTGCACCACCGTCCAGTTCAAGCATGCATCGGCTGTGGAATTCTTGTCAACACAAGAAATCTCTAACGCTTCCAACTCATGGATTAGACGTTCATCGTGCCTTTGCAACTAATTTGCCCTTGCGGGAGCCCTCCGACTCAAGGCATCAGTGACCACGTTTCCTTTCCCGGGAGTATAATGAATCTCAAAAGTATAGCCTCTAAGGAATTCCAGCCATCTTCGTTGTTGCATATTCAGGTCCTTCTGCTCCAACAAGTACTTCAGGCTCTTATTGTCCGTAAAGATTCCACTTTGATGCCATAAAGATAATGCCGCCATAACTTCAGTGCAAAGATCACCGCCGCCAACTCCAGGTCATGGACGAGATAATTTCATTCATGCACTTTCAACTAGCGTGAGCCATAAGCAATCACTTTTCCAAACTACAGAAGAACGCAGCCTAAGACGCTCCCTAAAGCATCACTATAAATCTCATATCTGTCGGTACCACATGACGATGTCAACATAGGTGCCGTGGTCAACCGACTCTTTAGCTCTTCAAAAGCTCGCGCGCACTCCGGCATCCAAACGAACTTCTGATCTTTTCTCGTCAGTGTGGTTAGAGGCAAAGCGATCCGCGAGAAGTTTTCCACAAACTGTCTATAGTAGCCTGCCAGTCCAAGGAAGATCCTGACATCCGCCACCGAAGACAACACCGACCATTCCTATATGGCTTTGATCTTTGTCGGATCCACTACTATGCCCTCTCCACTTACCACATGGCCAAGAAAAGCCACATACAATAGCCAAAACTCGCACTTCGAGAACTTGACATAGAGCTTATTCATTCGTAAGGTGTGCAACACCAACCACAAGTGGTTTGCGTGATCAGCTTCAGATCGAGAGTACACCAAGATATCATCAATAAAGTCAATCACAAACAAGTCCAAGTACTCTCGAACGTTCGGTGCATTAGGTCCATGAACACCGATGGCGCATTGCATATCCGAATTGGCATTACCGCGAACTCATAATGACCGTAGCGTGTTCCAAATGCGGTCTTGGAAATATCACTTTCCCGTATCCTCAACTGGTAATACCCAGACTTCAAATCCAATTTCGAGTAGACGGTTGATCCCACCAGCTGATCGAACAATTCATCTATCCGTGGAATTAGATACTTGTTCTTCTTGATCAGCTTATTCAGTTCGCGGTAGTCAATACATAACCGCAAACCACCGTCCTTCTCTTTGACAAACAGAACATGTACGCTCCAAGGTGACATACTTGGGCATATATATCCCTGCTCTAACAACTCTTGCAATTGGATTTTCAACTCATCCATTTCCTTTGGCGCGACGCGATATGCTGAGCGGGCTACAGGTTCCGCACCTAGCACCAACTAGATCATGAAGTCGATCTTCCGCTGGGGTGGTAGCCCAGGAAGATCCGTAAGGAACACATCTGCAAACTCCGATACAACCGGAACATCACACATACTGGCCTTGGGCTCAATAGCCTGAATCAGCGTGATGTATAACTCCGCGCCCTTCCGAACATCCTTGAAGACTTGGAGTGCAGACATCAAGGTCCTGCCCACTCCTCGTATACCAGTGAATTTAGTCTCATGCTCGGTATTCTGGCCCAGTGTGACCTCTTTGACATTACAATCAATCAAGGCATGCTGCTCTGCGAGCCAGTCCATACCAAAGATCACATCGAGCTCCAATATCGGCAGTACATATGTAGTCAAACAAAAATCCTGACTTCCAATTTGAATCGCCACATCGCAAGCCCTATCCGCAAGCATCAAATAACCATTCGATAACACCACCCTGACGCTATCTGTCCTCACATGACTAGGTACTCCAATCTGAGTTACGAAGTCCTTAGACAAAAAAAGAATGCGAAGCACCCATATCAAACAGTTCTCGTGCCATCGTGTTACGAATCATCATAAAGCCTGTGGTGCACACATCACAAACAAGCCACATACAAAGCATGCAATAAGCATGAAAGAATTGGTTCCTAAACACCTAGAGGGGGGGGGGGTGAATAGGTTCAATTCTTTTTCCTTCTAAGGCAGAATATTAATTCAGTTAATTAATAGAAACATATAGCTCTACAACTATCACAACACAGAAATAACAATACCACACACAATCACTGATGGCACACTGATTTAAAGTGATTCCCCAAGGTCTGGGTACATCCACTTTCCCCCTTCGCCTATCTAGTAGTGTGCTAGATTCGGCCTAACTTCTTTCCTTCTCCTTAGATCCGCAGATCTTACAGCTCAGAACCCAAACAAGGCTCCTACAACTCAGAGTGAGTCCACACTCTTACAGCTTAGGCAATCTGCCCTACCTCAGCCTTCAACAAGGCCTACAACTCAGAGATGAAAATCTCCTACAACTCAGGCTCTCAGCCCTACCTCAGCCTTCAACAAGGCCTACCACTCAAAGAACTTAATCTCCTACAACTTAGCCTTTATAAATCAGGCTTATAACTCAGATCTTAAAAAGATCCTACTGAAAATAGATGTAAATTTGAAATTTACCACCACCCTGGTTGAGAGAGAAAGGATGTAAGGTTTCTTGATCAATTCTTGAAAGAATCTGATGTTAGAGATCAACCTGTCTTAGCTTTCTTCAAAGCTTCTTAAATCTGAACACAGTAGGGTTGATCTCCTTTAAAGTTGATCTTCAATCAGCTTCTTTCTTGAAATTCAGAAATCAATCTGAATTCTTCTTGGTAGACTGGTTCAGAATCGGCACTTAAGAGACTTGTTGATGTAAGTCCCTTTCTTCACTTGAATAGATGGAGCTCTTGCTCTCCAAATTCTTCTGAAGATTCTTCTGAATTCTTCTTTGAATTCTTTTGACAAACTCTGAGTAGATCACCACTTAAGAATGTCTTCTTAGATCTTCTGTTGAAAATCTTCTTCTGTTTTTCATGTTTTCTTTTTTTTATCTCATCTCTATATGTATATATATTATGTTAATAGAGAATGTCTTTATATAGACTTCCTGCATGGTAACCGGCTGATCCGGTTTCTAACGAACTTCTGACAGCTCTGACAGCTTCAGTAGACTGATTGGTTATGGCAGCTGTCAAGTCTCTAGTCACTTCTCGAAACTTTGTCTCTATTAGCAAAATGTTGAGACTGAACTTCGTCATGTGTCAACACAAGTAGACTAAGTGTCGACACAAGCCTTGGTGGTGTCGACACAGCTCCCTTGGTGTTGACACTACTTCTCGACACAGCTTCTGTTGAATATGTCGACACTAGTTCTGTGTGTCGACACAGTCACTTCTTCTCTTCACAAAAAAATCAACTTTGTTGAAACTCTGTTATGTGTCGACACAAGTCCTGTGTGTCGACACAGTTGATGTCGACAAAGTCTTCTGTGTGTCGACACTGCCTTTGTGTGTCGACATAGTTGATGTCGACTACGCTTTTCTGTGTGTCGACACTGCCTCTGTGTGTCGACACAGTTTCTTCTGGTGTCGACACAGCCTTTCCAAGTGTCGACACAATTGACTCCAGGTGTCGACATAGTTTTTCTCCAGTGTCGACACAAGCCTTCATAAGTGTTGACACAGCTTCTTCTGGTGTCGACTCATGGACTTAGAAACTTTTCCTGCATTCCTGCATTTTCTTAACCTGCACATATAAACTCAAAACAACATCAAATACACCTTGATGCATATCATTGAGTAAGGTGAGGCTTCTTCAAATATGGTACACATTTTCCAATGTACCCAACAATCTCGCCCTATTTGGAGAAGTCATAACCCTTAGTCAATGATATACACCATTCATAATAAACACACATTATGATGTATAAAAACATTACATGACAGGGTAACTTATAAACAAAACATGTATAGAATGTCATCACAGAATAATGATGCAAACATAATGAGCATTAATCATTATTTTGTTTAAACTTTCAAAAGTTTCTTAATAATAGTTTACATAGATTTTTAAAAATTAAAGATTACAATGTTGTAAAATCTAGTTAATCTATTCTAAGGCTGATCAGGCTCCTTGATGACTATGCCTTTGCCCGACTGGATCTTGGCTTGTTGATGCTATAGATCACGGCAGTGAACCAGTCGTACAAGTAATATAAAATGGGGGTTTTCCCAAGTATCGATCTCTCAAGGAACACAGTAAGATGGAGTTAATTTCGAGGAGGACTTGAGATTGAAGTCCTTAGGGTCGGCGGTAACGATGGGGGCTTTGATATTGTGAACAAAGAAAATAAAACACTATCAACTACTCCTATGCAACGCCGCTATGCGATGCTTCGCCGGGCAGGATGGAAGACTAGTCGGGCCGCTATGCACCGAATCACTAGGCGGATGGGCGAGTAGGCTTGCGGATGAGGTGATGAGAATGGCGGAATGAGGGTCGAAAGTACCTCTTCGCTACACACGCTTCTAGCTATTGCTAGAGCGGCAAGGGCGGATGGATGGTGGATGGACAAATAGGCGCACCTCAGGTAAATATAATGAAAATATACAATCACATAAACATGATTACACATAAACGTAAATTACACTAAGCATAACTTCATCAAATACAAGAGTTCAACTACACATTCAACAACCAATCAAGAAAAGAGTGTGCGAAATCGACCGAATACGAAGCCTTGCTGAGGATTCATGGTTGGAGTCGTCGGGTTGTCAATCCGCGTCCAAGCTCGGTCCGCAACTGCGTCCGGGATAGAGAAGGGCTGTCACCACCTTCCAATGGCCCGTCTTCTTCGTGTCACGATCCGGTGGAGGATGGCACAACTTCTCCTAGCTTGGTGAAGAAAGCTAGGTCAAGCTCTTCTTGAAGCTCAAAGATGAAGGAGGAGGCCGAGAGGAAGCTCCGGCTTGGATTTGGCGGTGAAAGCTTGCCCGGAGCACCTCCCTAGGGTGGAAGATGAAGGAGGACGGCAAAAACGGCGGAGGAAATGGCCGATCTGCGGATCTTCGCGTGGATTCCGGATTAGGGCGAGACCTGCACTATTTATACAAAAGCAGAATTGAACAATGCACACAATCATAGGCGCACGACCAGTGGTCGTGCGCGCTATGTCCTGTGCTCGTGCGCACTGGCATGGAATATCAGGAAGACGAACTGGGATAACGCGCACGAGTAGTGGCGCACGTCCAGTGGTCGTGCGCACTAAGTCCAATGATCGTGCGATTACCCAGACAGGACTCCAGAAAAGAGGAATCAATGCACACGATCAGTGGCGCACGACCAGTGGTCGTGCACAATATGTCCAGTGGTCGTGCGCTTACCCCAGGCTGATTCTAGAAAACATAGAGTAGTGCGCACGATCGGGGGCGCACGACCAGTGGTCGTGCGAATTATATCCCATGATCGTGCGCAGTATTCCTGTTTCACAACCATCCCGGAACACGCACACTACCCCTGTACCGAATAGAAAAAGAAATCATTGATATGTTCAGACATTCCAGGCAATAACAAAAAGGAGTACAAACTATAAAAACAACAAAATACACAACCACGGGCTAAAATGTGCACTTCCTATGAAAATAAAGACAGGATGAAATATATATGATAATGAACTAAAAGTGAAGTGCAACCGTGTGAAAACTAGCCCAGATGAGTGCGAAAATAGGTATATAAAGTGGACTCATCACACCCCCAGACTTAACTATTTGCGCGTCCCGAGCAAACAAAATCTAAGCAGATAGGGAAAAATACTAGTTAACAAAGAAATTGCGAAACAGAGTACCATGCGAAGTCGCATGCTCGTGCACGTAAAAATATAATAGAAGAAATTTCTAAGTATACAAAATAGTTTATACTTTTCGCAATGCGTATCAAAATTCTATAATTACTCAAAAATGGAATCACGGTGAATCATTCGGTCACGCGTAGGGAGAAAGTAGACTAATCGCTAGGCGAGCATTGCCGAAGATCGGGGCTCCGGATAACCTCCAAAGGAATCCACCAATGTCGGTGACCATATGCTTGCCCTTTCACATTCTCTCCACGACACTGGTTTGGTTCACACACGAATCAGTAGGACTTTAGGTGAAGAGATGGGGCTTGGGTTTTGGTGAGGTAAACAAGGATAAACATGAAGGCTATGCACCTAACCCAAAGGAGCTAGTATGAAGGGAATCCATCAGCTAACCAAAAGATATGCGGGTACACCACACCCCCAAACTAAACTTTTAACATATGGGTGTGTGCACCGCCTACTTCAAATATAATCACATTTCCAAAAAGATTTTCAATTTAAACTTTTTCTTTTCACTTTTTTTTTCTTTTCTTTTTCTTTACAAAAAATTTTTCTTTTCCTTATTTTTTATTTTCATAATTCAACAAATATAATATTGGAGCACATCCACATAATCATAAGTAAAATCACCACATCACATCCCAACATTAAAATGTCAACACTAAAGCTCAACTTGGGTGTGCGACTAGGATTGACTATGAGGCTTTGGTGAATGAAGGTGGAGATGAATCAAAAGAAGGGTAGGCACAACGGGGTTAGCGAGGACAAGACGTTAGGAACGGTACAAAGCTCAACCGGGCCAAAATGATGGCCTACATCACACTCATGCATGACTAACCTATACCCATGCTTCAAGAATAGCTTGGGGCAAGTTCTTAGCCAACGAGAAAGACTATCCATCCTCCCGACTCGAGCAATACGAACCTAACGGCCGTCTACACACATCCCTAAGCTACCGTCGGATTCACACCGGATTCACCAACTTTTGAGTAGAATAAAAAGTATTTACGCAATTAGAAAATTATAAAACTAAAAGCATACAAAAAAATTAAATCTACTCGAATTTCTACACGAGACGAGAGCAGTTGACTAGGAACACAACAAGGCCAACATTTTACTCCGTCTCACAATCCTAAGCCAGCACCATAATTTTCCCAAATCTAACGAAGAAATGAGTTTAACTCGCGGCACACAAACAGCTAAGCATGCGCTCATGTGGGTGCAGTGGTGTGTGATGCAATGTACTAAGCAAAATAAAATAATAAAAGCTTCTAGTATGCACATGAGATGTGCACGTGCAAAAGGTAACAAAACTAGCTCTCCCCCAGACTTAAACTAAGCAATACAGCAGATGATAGAGAAATTAAAATCATAAAGAGCTAAGGGAAGAGGTTACCCAATGCTCAGCTAGTGAGCATACCAGAAGAGGCGTGGAAACTGAAGCAGGCCCGCCATACGAAGAATCACAACCCCGCCAATGTGAATTGCCGTGAATACCTGCAGGGGTGAGCTCCGCAAAAACAAAAGAAAAACATATACAAAATACAAAGAAATAATAAAACTAAGGTAGACATGAAAAATAAAATGCAGAAAAGGAAAGATAAGTACTGGGGTTACTGTCATCCCAGCACGACTTATTTAGCTACAAAAAGGTTCTAGCTAATGGGCCTATGAAAAGAAAAATGCACAGGTAACTGGCCTAATATCCGTTTCGGTAACGGGTACCGATATGGTGATAGAGCAGTTAACCCTCTGCCTAAATAATCATACCTGCTCCTCGCAGGCAGAGGAAATAGGAAGTAGGATGAGGAGGAGGCCTGGTCCTCACTCATCTCACCACAAAACAAATCCTTGCATAGCAAGGTTTCGTCCACCACAAGTTCGCTGGGGGCGAAGGTGACGGCAGGGGTTTCCACTGTGAAGGAGGTAGGAACCTCCTCACACAAGAGGATGCACTCGTCGACAGCCTGAGCGCAAGGCTCAACGTCAACCCAACTTACCTGTGGAGATTCAACCTGCACAGACTCAGATAAAGAAGAGGGATGAAGAAATAAAGTAGAAGAAGAACTAAAATAATCAGAAATAGGGGGAGTGGTCCCGGTCTCACTCCCAGCAGGATCCAAGCAGAGATCATCGTCGGTATCATACGAGTCGTACCGAGGAGAATCCGAGAACTCGAGGTCCGTGGTGGTAAGAAGAACGACCTCATCCAATAAGGAGGTGCAAACCTCCGCATCGGAAATAGGGTATTCCTCATCCCACCGGGGTGCGTAAAAGGGTTCCGAAAATCCACCGTCTCCGTCGGAGATAGAGGAATCCTCATCCCACTTCAGCGCAACCTCGGGCACCGAATCATCAACAAATACAACATCATCAACCGACTCACAAGAAAGAGGAATAGCACAATCCAGCAAAAATTGTGGAGGGGCAAGGATGCTCTCAAAATCAAGCACTGAATGAGCAGGTCCCATCACAAAATCATTCATAGACGCCACCCCGTCGATGACCGGAACAATCTCATCGTCCCATACAGGAGCGCCCATGAGTTCCTGCTCCTCTATTTGTTGGCTAACACCAGAGTGATCATCACTCAAGGAAAGCCCGTAAAAAGGGATCGAGGGACCCATGAAAGAGCCGTATGCGGCTAGAGATTCTTCAGTAATCTCAACGGGTAAAGAATGAGCAAGGTGTGTTATGTCAGTGTATGGGCCAGACAACACCCTGGTAGGCCTGTCCACAACAGTCTTCCGCGAACGGGAGGTTGTTGTGCACACGCCCTCAGAGGGAGAAGGCTTGCACAAACGAGGGCAATCCTTCAACATGTGGCCCTCACCTTGACATAACAAACACTTAATGCAATGCTCGACATTCATAGCAGCAATGACATCGATGGATTGGCGCAAAGTGTCAAGGATACGACACTCAGCATCAGGATCCATCACGAATAAAAATAATTGCTGAAAAAGTGCTAAACAGCTAAAATGAAAATAACACGGATCTGCTATCTAAATCAAAAATCAGAAAAGGGTAAAACGAAATAAGCAAAATAAAAATTCTAATAACAAAAGCAACTAAAAAAAATGATATGCACAAATGGAAAAGGGCTTCAATATATAATCTCCCTCTCCAAAAACTCACACGACTGTGTTCCCCGGCAACGACGCCAAAAACTTGATGCTATAGATCACGGCAGTGAACCGGTCGCACAAGTAATATAAAATAGGGGTTTTCCCAAGTATCGATCTCTCAAAGAACACAGTAAGGTGGAGTTAATTTCGAGGAGGACTTGATATTGAAGTCCTTAGGGTCGGCGGTAACGATGGGGGCTTTGATATTGCGAACAAAGAAAATAAAAGACTATCAACTACTCCTATGCAACGCCGCTATGCGATGCTTCGCCGGGCGGGATGGAAGACTAGTCGGGCCGCTATGCACCGAATCACTAGGCGGATGGGCGAGTAGGCTTGCGGATGAGGTGATGAGAATGGAGGAATGAGGATCGAAAGCACCTCTTCGCTACGCACGCTTCTAGCAATTGCTAGAGCGGCAAGGGCAGATGGATGGTGGATGGACAAATAGGCGCACCTCAGGTAAATATAACGAAAATATACAATCACATAGACATGATTACACATAAACGTAAATTACACTAAGCATAACTTCATCAAATACAAGAGTTCAACTACACATTCAACAACCAATCAAGAAAAGAGTGTGCGAAATCGACCGAATACGAAGCCTTGCTGAGGATTCACGGTTAGAGTCGTCGGGTTGTCAATCCGCGTCCAAGCTCGGTCCGCAACTGCGTCCGGGATAGAGAAGGGCTGTCACCACCTTCCAATGGCCCGTCTTCTTCGTGTCACGATCCGGTGGAGGATGGCACAACTTCTCCTAGCTTGGTGAAGAAAGCTAGGTCAAGCTCTTCTTGAAGCTCAAAGATGAAGGAGGAGGCCGAGAGGAAGCTCCGACTTGGATTTGGCGGTGAAAGCTTGCCCGGAGCACCTCCCTAGGGTGGAAGATGAAGGAGGACGGTGAAAACGGCAGAGGAAATGGCCGATCTGCGGATCTTCGTGTGGATTCCGGATTAGGGCGAGACCTGCACTATTTATACAAAAGCAGAATTGAACAATGCGCACGATCACAGGCGTACGACCAGTGGTCGTGCGCGCTATATGTCCTGTGCTCGTGCGCACTGGCATGGAATATCAGGAAGACGAACTGGGATAACGCGCACGAGTAGTGGCGCACGACCAGTGGTCGTGCGCACTAAGTCCAATGATCGTGCGATTACCCAGACAGAACTCCAGAAAAGAGGAATCAATGCACACGATCAGTGGCGCACGACCAGTGGTCGTGCGCAATATGTCCAGTGGTCGTGCACTTACCCCAGGCTGATTCTAGAAAACATAGAGTAGTGCGCACGATCGGGGGCGCACGACCAGTGGTCGTGCGCATTATATCCCATGATCGTGCGCAGTATTCCTGTTTCACAACCATCCCGGAACACGCACACAACCCCTGTACCAAATAGGAAAAGCAATCACTGATATGTGCAGACATTCCAGACAATAACAAAAAGGAGTACAAACTATAAAAAAAACAAAATACACAACCACGGGCTAAAATGTGCACTTCCTATGGAAATAAAGACAGGATGAAATATATATAATAATGAACTAAAAGTGAAGTGCAACCGTGTGAAAACTAGCCCAGATGAGTCCGAAAATAGGTATGTAAAGTGGACTCATCACTTGTACTGGGGCTTCAGTATCTTCAGCTAGCTTCTTGCCCTTCAGATCTTTCTTCTTTTGTTCTTCAGCCCTTATCCTTTGCCTTTCAAAATAATGAAAAGGTTTTGGGAAGTACTTGCTAGGCTCCTGAGCATTAGGAGGTAGCTTCCCAGCGTTTGCCTTTCTCCTATATTGTAGAATGGCTTCCTGCCTAGCTTCATGCTTGTTCCATTCTTGCTCAGCATACCCTTTACCCCTTTCATGGGTCTGGTCCGTTATAGCTTTCCAGGCAGTCAATATAATATTCCTGGAAGTTGGGCTCCATTGCTCAAAATCAGGCTTCAACTTAGCCTATTCTCTGAACTTTTTCTTAGACAATAGAGCTTCATTTTGAGCTTCCTTGGCAGCCTCTGACATTTCCACTTTCTCAATAATAATATTGTCAACCCTTAGATATCTAATAGATCCAGAGCCACCCTTGGATATCCACTTTCTTAATAATAATAATAAGCAGGTTGCACACCTGACTCAGCTACATTATCATCATCACATAGGGGTGGATATCCAAGGGTGGCTCTGATGCTATTAGATATCCATTTAGCATGATCTGAGCCTACTTTGACTAACACTCTCTCCCCCTTTATGACTTCTCTCTCAATATGAGCTCGGATGTCATCTTTCTGAAATCTTACTTGGTCATCTAGATAATTAACACCATCTTTATAAAAGGACCTTAGTTTCAGTAGTTGATCAGAAATGAGCTTTTGAGAATTCTTAATAGCTATTTGTACAACAGCTAGTTCTTCCTGTAATTGTTTATCAAAATCTGACTTCAATTGAACAAAATGTTCAGTCCCAATGGGAGCTTGTTTGTGAACTTCTATGACAATTATATTGTGAGATTCTATCAGATTGTCATTCATCCTGAGTTGATTTTCTAGGACATAGCCTTGCTTGACCACTATATCATCAACTTGAGTCTTTATTCCTTCTTGTTGTTTTGCCAGAAAAACTACAGCATTACCTCCTTTATGAAAACAATCTGTCATCTCCCTCTTATTCTGATTTACCTCAAATCTAATTGATTTGATATCTTGAGCCAAGGAGAATTGCAGGTCTTTATGAGTTTCATCCATATATTTCTCCATGGCTATCCTTTGTTCATCTAACTTTACTTGCAAAGATACCAACAAAGAGCTATAATCTTGTGCAGGAACTGGTTGTGGAGCAGTTTACAATGCGCTTTTATAGCTTTGGCTTCTTGTTTTGAAAACCATCAGCTTTCTCTTCTTTGCTTGAATTTCTGCTTCATCTTCAGAAGCTGAGGTACTTACTATATCAACTCTTTTCTGAGGACTAGGAGGCAGTTCCTTTTCATTCCTAGGTTACTCCCCCTCAATTCCAGCTTGCTCCCCCTCAGTTCTTGCTTGCTTCCCCTCAGTTCTGACTTACTCCCCCTCAGTTCTTACTTGTTCTATATCAGGGAACAACTCTTCAAGGGTAAACTCTTATTGAGGTTGGACTAGAGGCACTCTTAACTCTGGAGCATCAACAGCTGTAGATGTATCCTCCATGATAACATCCTGTGCTTGATTGCTGAGTTGAGTGGTCTGGTCAACATCAAGCAAGGGCACAGTTAGTGTTTCATCTTCATTATTGAAAATTGACTGATTAACTTTTTGGATTACCTCAAGAATAGTTTGAGTAGCCATTTCACTTTCTAAGTGTGTTGGATCTTCCTTAAGATGAGGTTCCCCCTGCACCTGAGCACCATCTGTAATGTCTTGTGCAGGAGATTTTTCAGCAATCTCTGGCCTCTGTTCATCAGGCATGTCCTTTGATAGGACTCTATCCCATCTGGAGATTATCCTTATATCCATTCTTCTCATATGGTTGATCTTAGAACCAGTAGTCTGTTCCATTACTTCTGGAATTGTTCCAGCCAAGTATAGACTCATGATTCTTCCCAGATTTGGCTTCTTAATACCTTCCTTAATCTTTTCAAAGATTACTGCAGACCAATCTGTGTTCAGTCTGAAGATAATCCTGGTCATCAGGCTGAATATATAGGCTGAAACCCTATCATGTCCCCCAGGCTTGCAGAGAATGACCTTTCCAACCACTTCAAAAAGGAATTTTCCTTGCAGATTCATCCCTTTCCTGTTCATTGCAGATCCAATCTTCATGGTGGGATCCAATCCACACCAATGGAGTGCTTCCCTGGTCTTAGTAGAGGTAACTTCTTCATCTTCTTGAGTTTTGGGTAGATGAAGAGTTTTCGTATGCTCTTCATGGTGAGTTTGATTTTATTACGCTGGATTGAAGACCTAATCTTTAATCCAGTAGAATCCTGAGTTGCAGCTCCATAGAACTCAAGGATTTCCTTCTTCCATATCTTAGTAGGTTCGGATACCAGAAATTCCAAACCATTCACAGTAATTCGGGTAATTACTGTTTTAATCTCGGGTTCCACATTATCAAAAGCATTGCGAACCAGCTCATAGCCTTCGTTGACGTTATCTTCAAGCTTTGGCACCATTGGGGTTGAGAGAAATCTTGGATTGAGAAGAGAGAATTTGTCGACACAAGGTTTTGTTCTCGAAAATATGGAGAGTGTGTCGACAGAGTATGTTGTTGACCTATTTATACCCTTCTAAATAATGAAGGTCAAAAGGCACGTCAAAATTCTCTTAATGTGTCGACATAGTTGAAATGTGTCGACACAGACTTCTAATGTCTCGACAGAAGTATTGACTTCTATGTATCGACACCAATTGATGATGTGTCAACACAGACATTCTTATCAGTTTGACAGAAATTCTGTGTCGACTCTAATTCTAAGTATCGACACAACTTCTGGATGTGTCGACACAACTTCTGGATGTGTCTATACAACTGCTCTGAAGTGTTGACACCAATTTTTCTAAATGTGTCGACACCACTTTCCTGGAGTGTCGACACAGACAACTTTTTGTGTCGACACAATTTTACTTAGCCAAATTTATTAAACTAATTTATGTTCAACATTCCTAATTCAATTTTGAAATTATTGAATTTAGTTTCATCTATTGGCTTAGTGAACATGTCAGCAATTTATAAATCTGTATTAACAAATTCTAAAGAAATATCTTCTTTTTCTACATGATTTCTAAGAAAATGGTATCTTATTTCTATATGATTTGTTCTACTATGAGAAACATGATTATGAGCAATATAAATAGCTCTAGTAGAATCACATAATAATGGAGTTCTACTTACCTGAATACCATAATCTTCTAACTGATGCTGTATCCACAACAGCTGTGCACAGCAACTTCCTGCAGCAACATACTCAGACTCAGCTGTGGAAATTGCCACACTAGTCTGCTTCTTATAGCTCTATGACACCAATCTTCCTCTTATAAATTGACAGGTGCCTGTTGTGCTTTTCCTATCTACTTTGCATCCTGCAAAGTCTGCATCTGAATAGCCTATTAGTAGAAAATCTCAATTCCTAGGATACCAAAGGCCTAGATTAGGTGTGCCCTTAAGATATCTCAAAATCTTTTTGACAGCAGTATAATGAGATTTTTTAGGGCAGGATTGGTACCTAGCACAAACACATACAACATACATGATGTTAGGTCTACTAGCAGTCAGATAAAGGAGGGAGCCAACTATCCCTCTATACAAAGATTCATCTACAGGTTTTCCTGCATCATCTTTGCTTAACGGCATACTTGTCCCCATTGGAGTTCTCATGGTAGTGGATGACTCCATACCATACTTCTTAATTAACTCCTGGGTGAACTTAGACTGGGATATGGACAAGCCATCATCAGTCTGTCTTACTTGGAGTCCCAAGAAGAACTTAAGTTCTCCCATGCTGCTCATCTCAAACTTCCCTTGCATAAGTTTTGCAAACTTTCTACAAAGGTTGTTTTCAGTAGAACCAAATATTATGTCATCAACATATATTTGGACTAGGATGATCTTTCCTTTGGATTCTCTAAGGAATAGAGTCTTGTCTATTTTCCTCCTTGAGAATTTGTTCTCAATGAGGAAAGTAGACATGGTTTCATACTAAGCCATTGGGGCTTGTTTCAACCCATATAAAGCTTTCCTAAGTTTATAAACATAATTAGGATTGAGTGGATCAACAAAACCTGAGGGTTGTTCTACATAGACCTCCGCTTTTAAGTCTCCATTTAAGAATGCTGACTTAACATCCATTTGGAACACTTTAAAGCCTTGATATGCTGTATAGACAAGGAATAGCCTTATTTCTTCCAACCTTGCCACTGGAGCAAAAGTCTGATCAAAGTCTATGCCCTCTTCCTGCCTGTATCCTTTGACAACTATTCTTGCCTTGTTCTTCACTATGATCCCACTCTCATCAAGCTTGTTTCTATAAATCCACTTTGTCCCTATGACATTGTGGCCCTTTGGTTTTGGAACCAACTCCCAGACCTGGCACCTTCTGAATTAATTTAACTCCTCCTGCATAGCACCAATCTAGTGTGGGTCTTGAATAACTTCTTAAAATCTCTTGGGTTCCAGTTGAGATAAGAAGCTTGAGCAAAGAACTGTATTTAAGTTCCTGCTTCTTGTTTGTACTCCATGTCTTGGATCACCAATGATCTGGTGTGCAGGATGATCCTTTAAATGTCTAACTACTGTAGGTAATCTATCAACAGTTTGACCTTCTTCAATCTCTTCATTATGCTGCACCTCATGGTCTGGATTAGCCTCTTGAGTATCTTGTACTCCCCCTGGACATCAACTACCATTTTCCTCATCTTGCTTTGCAGTTGGATCTTCTCTGATAGTAAGCTGGTCCATCTTCTTCTGTATACCTGTAGAGCTACAAGAACTACTAGGCAACTCACTGTTAATAAGTCTAGATTCATCAAATATGACATGAACAGACTCTTCTACAACTTGAGTAGCCAAATTGTAGACCCTATAAGCCTTACTATTGTTACTGTACCCAACAAATATCCCATCTTGGGATTTGGCAACAAACTTAGTTAGGTGAGACTTGCCATTATTAAGCATATAGCACTTGCAACCAAAGATCCTAAAATAGGATACGTTTGGTTTTCTGCCTTTCATAACCTCATATGGTGTCTTTTTGTGGCTTATGGTGATGGAACCCTATTGAGCACATGACATACAGTGTTTACTGCCTCAGCCCAAAAATATTCTGGGAGAGTAGTGTCACTCAATAGTGTTCTTCCAGCCTCAATCAATGTCCTATTCTTTCTTTCAGCAATGCCATTTTGCTGAGGTGTTCTAGGTGAGGAGAATTCCTGATGAATCTCAAATTCTTCACACAACATTGTCATACTTTTAGATTGGAATTTAGTTCCATGGTCACTTCTAATTTTGACCACTGAACTATCTAATTCATTCTGAATTTGTTTGACAAAATTGCAAAAGACATTTGGGGTTTTAGATTTCTGCCTCAGAAAGAATACCCATGAAAATCTAGAATAGTCATTTACAACCACAAAAGTGTAGACCTTCCTACCTAGACTATGAACTGGCATAGGACCAAATAAATCCATATGCAAGAGATATAAGCACCTCACTGAGTCTTTGGTTTCTAGGCTATGAAAGGAGGATCTGGTCTGCTTGCCTTTTTGACAAGCTGAACATATTCCATCCTTAAAGCACTTAACTTGAGGACCATTCCTCACTAACTCTTTACTAAAGAGTTGGCCAATAGTCTTGTAGTTAAGATGAGCTAGCCTCTTGTGCCATTTGACACGATGAGAGGCTTTCTCATCAGCCACAAGGCAGATAGGAGAATTTTTATTCTCACTCTCAAAGTTTAGGCAATACACATTTCTTTTTCTATAGCCAGTCAATATGACTTTTTGATCACTTGACCTCTTGATATGACACCCATTCTTGATAAATGAAATGTCATATCCAAGATCACTCAGCTGGCTTATGCTTATTAGGTTGTGTTTCAAACCCTTCATATAAGCCACTTGAGTGATAGTGATTAAGTTGTTAGAAATGTTACCAAACCCTTTGATGACTCCTTTTTCAGAACCACCAAAGATTACTTTAGGCCCATTCAATATTGGTGAGTAGTCCTTCAGCAATACTCTTGTTCCAGTCATGTGCCTGAAACATCCACTGTCCAAGTATCATATAGGGGCATGACAACTTGGACTCACCTGCAACAAAGATTACTTAACCTTAGAACCCAAATAACTTTTGGGTCCTTGGTTCAAGTTAGCCTGAAACTTGACAAATCTGCCTGCAGCTCTTCTAATAGGTAGACTGCTATTCTTCCTGACACTGGTGTTGTGCCAACAGTCTAAGGCATAATGGCCTATCTTGCCACAACACCAACACTCATACTTATTATACCTCTTTTTAGGTACAATCTTAGCTGTATTGTTGGCAGCAGATCTTTTATTTTGTGCTGGGGCTTTGCCTTTATTATTGGACTGGACAGCCCATGCAGTTCCCTTAAAGCCTAATCCTGCCTTACCCTTTTGAGACACAAAGTCATCAATTAAGGGTAGGACAGATTTTGGCTTAGAGAAACTAGCCACTATTTCCTTCTCTTTCTGAAGTCTGTCTTCTAGACTTTTGATCTGATCATTTTTGAATGTGATTGTACCCAACTGAATAGCAGTTATGTTTTTCAGCTTGGCAATCTCATTCATCTTCTGATCCAGCAACTTTTCTGAATCAAATGCAGCCAACTTAAGAGCTGCAATTTCCTTAGCCTGATTTTTGGCCAGGTTTTTGCTTCTCTTGAGTGCCTACAACAAATGATGACGCCATGGATCCCCGTCTGAAAGCGTTCGTGGATTGGGACGGTCGTTGCCGCAAGCTCACGGATGGTATTTCTACCTCGACGCCAACGCCGCCGCCAAAGCATTCGTGTATTGGGACGATTGTGGCCGCAAGCTCACGGATGGGATTTCTACCTCGACGCCAACGCCGCCGCCACTATTAAATAAAATATATAATTATGAATAAAATAATTATAATTATATATTTTATTAAATTGTTATTTTATCGATTGTTATTTTAAACAATCTTATTTCAAGCATTTTAATTTTGTATTGCATGATGGGTGCTTATAACCATCTTGCATTTTTTATTCTTCATGCAAACTCTATGCTTTATTTAATTCATGATGGGTGCATATAACCATCATGAGGGTGTTAATTTTCTAAGGTGGAGATTGAGTGGTGTAGCCTATATATAGGCATGGATTGTTTTCATATGGTTAAGTTGAATGAGAATTTGAAATCCTACCTCCAAAAGGAATCTCCCCCTCTCCCTCCTATTCTAATTTCGGCTCCCTCTCAATCCTAGCCTTCTTTCCCCTCTTGGCCGCCAACCTCCTCTCCCTCCCAAGCCGCCCAACTTCTCCCCCTTCCCCCTTCAAGGAAGAATCCGGCCACCCCTCTCTCTTGGTGGTTAGAGCAAGGTGCTTGTGGTAATCTCTCGTGGATCTCGGCCAAGGCGTGACGCGCCGAAGGAGGAAGGGTTTCCTCTCCATCCGGCGTAACTCCGGCGGAACCGTGGAAGAGAGATTCAAGCAAGATAATTGGAATCATCTATTCCGATTTGGGTAACGAAAATCTCTACCATTGTGTGTTTTCTCCTCTTGATAGATCTTGTGGCATATGCGTGTTGCGTGGCTTGTGAAGCGTTTGAAATTTCATGGTTAAATTTTCATTGATATTGTTGGTGTTTTCCTTTTTTTTCCGTTTAAGTTTGTGAGGCGTGGCGGCCCTCGTTTTATTTTGTTGGGAGAGAACCATCCTTATCTGAATCTTTTGTTTTCGGTGGATTCTCTTTTGGTACAACAACGCTCGACCAAACCGTGTGGGTTCCTTTCGCTTGAGAGGACCTTGGCCTATCGCCTTGGTACTATCTTGAAGGGCTTTGCGAACCCTCCGTCGTCTATGTTTAATGAATATACGAGTTGGGTAGTTGCTGCGTTTTTGTTGCTTGAGCGTGACGTGAGAGTTAGTGGAGAGCATTGCGTTTAGTTATGTCCGTCTCCATAACGTCAAAAAAGGGGCCAGCCTCCATCAATTTGGTATCAGAGGGAGGTTCACGTCAATTTCCTAATTGGCACCCTCCCCCTCTTATTTTTTGGAAATTCTCTATCTTATTTTTAATAAGAAATCCAAAAAAAAAATTTATTTTTTATTAAGTCATTATTTTTACTAAGTTATTTTAAAATTTAATAGTTGGTCTGCAAATAGCGGCCTATATTTTTATATTTTCAGCAAAATTCAAAAATAAAATTTTTTTAATAATCCTCATATTTTTTCCAGCAAGAAAATCAATTTTATATAATTATAACCTTAGTGGCTAAGCGAGAACAATTCCATCTTTGAAATTTAAATAGGGTCAGGTTAGTTAGTCATTGCATGTGCACTAGTTCTGGGTGAGTTTTCTCTCCGGTTCTCACTAAATGGCATATGACATATATGCTACCCAGTTAGACTATTCCTATGCTAAGGATATGACTAAACACACCCATAGGGCACAGTATATTTATCATACTTATGACGGTTTAGAGTATCCCCAAAATTTTAGACACTGGCTTAAGGGATTAGAACAATATTTTAATTGTCACTTATGGATGACTACGAAAAGGTTAGCTTTGCCCGAGAGCTATTAGTAGGTCGAGCCCGATTATTTTGGTTAAACGAAGAGCGTCATGTTGGTAGCTATCATTATGCTTGGTCGCACATGCGTAGCCTCCTCTCGGATCAATTTGATCCCGCCTACCTGCGCATTAATAGCACCACACCCGTTAGTAAGAATAGTTATGACACCAGACCCGTATCTGCTTATAGGAGTGACCCTATGCCTCTGGATAGATCCTATCCCCAGAGAGGTAGTAATACCCAAAGTGTGCCTAGTCCCACCTATAGGGAACATAAGCCATTTAGACTCCAAAATTTGAACTCGAAAGAGGTTACTATTAGGGTGCTTGCTTCTTTAGCCTCGACATCTAAGCCCTCTGGTATAGTGACTGATACCTCTCAGGATTCTTATGTGGATATAGAATTTTTGGATGATGAACTTAATCAGCCAGGTGAGAGTCTTCCTTCACTTACGATAGTGCCTGACTCTCCTGTTGAACCTGAGGATGTGAATAGGACTGAGCCCGTCACTGAGGACGAGGCAATTTTCGCTGACGCTTTTAGTGACATTGAGGAGATTGGTTACCCTAGTGACCTGGACGAGGATTTCTCCCCCGAGGAATCATCTTCACCCCCCTTCGACGATATTTTAGTCAGGGAGTCGCCTGATGACCCTGAGTCAGAAGACGTTCTGACTGAGTCGGTAGAGTCATCCAATGTTGAAAGTTTACCTGTTACTAAATTAGGTAATGACTTGCTAGGACCCGATATTATTATGGTTGACCCAGAATTTATAGATCTTTCAACGGTATTGGAAGAGTCACCTTGGGATGATTGTTCAATTTGGGATAATCTTAGTGTGATACATCCGAGAGTTAGTTCATTTACGGTATCAATGCCGCTTAAAAGTCAAGTTAATTTTGATACTCACCGGGATTCAATTTGCCCATCCCTTTATTTTGATTGTGACGATGCACCCACTTCATGGGAAGAGTTGGTTAACGAAGGATCTGTCGTTTTGGAAAATTTACACTATGGGGAAAAATTATCTTTGGATGACGGTAGCCCGGAGGGCCAGAAAGACATTTCGTTGATGATAGCTCCTTTACCTGGGGCCCAAAACTATTTAGAAATTTTGTCGGATACGATTTTGCCTACTTATGATACACTCACTAATTCTGAATTAAATGAAGTATCGAATGAGTTGGAAGACTTGTCGGCTGAGTTTTCAGTGAGGATGAATCCACTGTTTAATTTTTCCTATGATTTTAATGGCCTGCAACCGGAGGCTTGTTCTTGGACGAGTAATCCGTGTTTTGACGTTGAGTGTGACTTAACTTCCCCTACGGAATCACCCATGACGACTCTCCCTCCGGTTCATTTAACTCGAGTAGATGATTTGTTAGGACACGAGCTAGTCATTCCTAGCCCTTTATATTTGGAGAAGTTTATTATTACCGCCTCCCCATTATGCTTACTTAGATGGATGTGGGTAAACGTAGTTGGTGACGAGCATTTTCTGCTGGCTATTCATTACGAAAATTTTAAATCAAAATTTAATTCCAAATTTAAAACGAAAATGTTATGTTCCACTGAAATAATATTTGAAGTTAAAGAACCTGTGCCACCTGATATAGTTCCGTTATTTTCTACTATTAATTCTAGTCATGTTGCATATGGGTTCACCCCACATGGTTTTAAGTTAATTAGGCGCATTCTTACCCTTTTAATCCATCAAAATGCGTCCTTTAATTTACTTGCGAGTTTGTGTCAGAAAGTCTCCTACTGTTATGTGGATGATTTGGGTTTGGCTTGTCTCACCCCTGAACGGATGCCCCCGGGCACCTTAAAAATATTAACGAATCGGCAAGTCCATCCTTTGCGAACCTTAAGGGAGTTTGGTAACATCACTTTTCTATTAGAATTTTCCATTGATTGGGGCATAGCTTCTATTTTTGTCATTTCATATTTTACGCTTCATGCTTCTATGCCACTTGAAATGTCTACCTCTCCGTATATATATTCCACTTTGAATTCTATCGGGTTGGGTGGTGCAAGTTTCCCAGGATCGTTCTCTTTCTCGGTCTCCATCGGAGGTATGTTGGTTGATGTTGTGGAAACTGTTTTTCCTTCGTTGGCTAATGCGTTTTTGAGGTCCCCCCAAGACCACTTTTTTTGCCTTGCAGGTTCTTCTTTCCCGTTGACGATCTTCCATGCGAGTACTCACATGCCTACTCATCAGTGATGAGTATTTTTGAGAGGGGGAGGATTGATGGCGCCATGGATCCCCGTCTGAAAGCGTTCGTGGATTGGGACGGTCGTTGCCGCAAGCTCACGGATGGTATTTCTACCTCGACGCCAACGCCGCCGCCAAATCGTTCGTGTATTGGGACGATTGTGGTCGCAAGCTCACGGATGGGATTTCTACCTCGACGCCAACGCCGCCGCCACTATTAAATAAAATATATAATTATGAATAAAATAATTATAATTATATATTTTATTAAATTATTATTTTATCGATTGTTATTTTAAACAATCTTATTTCAAGCATTTTAATTTTGTATTGCATGATGGGTGCTTATAACCATCTTGCATTTTTTATTCTTCATGCAAACTCTATGCTTTATTTAATTCATGATGGGTGCATATAACCATCATGAGCGTGTTAATTTTCTAAGGTGGAGATTGAGTGGTGTAGCCTATATATAGGCATGAATTGTTTTCATATGGTTAAGTTGAATGAGAATTTGAAATCCTACCTCCAAAAGGAATCTCCCCCCTCTCCCTCCTATTCTAATTTCGGCTCCCTCTCAATCCTAGCCTTCTTTCCCCTCTTGGCCGCCAACCTCCTCTCCCTCCCAAGCCGCCCAACTTCTCCCCCTTCCCCCTTCAAGGAAGAATCCGGCCACCCCTCTCTCTTGGTGGTTAGAGCAAGGTGCTTGTGGTAATCTCTCGTGGATCTCGGCCAAGGCATGACGCGACGAAGGAGGAAGAGTTTACTCTCCATCCGACGTAACTCCGGCGGAACCGTGGAAGAGAGATTCAAGCAAGATAACCGGAATCATCTATTCCGATTTGGGTAACGAAAATCTCTACCGTTGTGTGTTTTCTCCTCTGGATAGATCTTGTGGCATATGCGTGTTGCGTGTCTTGTGAAGCGTTTGAAATTTCATGGTTAAATTTTCATTGATATTGTTGGTGTTTTCCTTTTTTTTCCGTTTAAGTTCGTGAGGCGTGGCGGCCCTCGTTTTATTTTGTTGGGAGAGAACCATCCTTATCCGAATCTTTTGTTTTCGGTGGATTCTCTTTTGGTACAACAACGCTCGACCGAACCGTGTGGGTTCCTTTCGCTTGAGAGGACCTTGGCCTATCGCCTTGGTACTATCTTGAAGGGATTTGCGAACCCTCCGTCGTCTATGTTTAATGAATAATACGAGTTGGGTAGTTGCTGCATTTTTGTTGCTTGAGCGTGACGTGAGAGTTAGTGGAGAGCGTTGTGTTTAGTTATGTCCGTCTCCATAACGTCAAAAAGGGGCCAGCCTCCATCAACAAATCCCCATATTCATCTATAAGCTGATGAATATCTCCTTTAGATTCAGACCCATCCACATCTCTTGATGCAGATGCATCTGATTCTGACTCAGTTTAGTAATCAGAATCTACAGATAAACTTTTTTACCTTACTGGGACCAGGTTGATCCTAACACTGGTCTTCTTCAGACACAACCATCAGTCCTTTGCACTAATGGTCTTCTTGCTCATTGATAGAGTCCAGTAATTTCAAGAACTCATCCTCTTCTTCTATTGAAAACAAACCAATATAGGCCTCAGCCTCAGATTCAGACTCTGAAGTTGATTGATCTGTCCAACTTTTCTCTTTCTTAGCTACCAAGGATTTCTCCTTCTTGCTCTTGTGCTGAGACTTCTTTTTATCAGTAGACTCCTTCCTTTTGTCTAGACAGTCAACCACAACATGTCCAGGTCTCTTGCAGCAATAACAAATAATCTTTAATGTAGTTGACTTGCTAGGCTTTGTCCCACTCCTGTCCTTCCTGGATGATTTCCTCTTCTGATAATAGTCATCCTTGGATTGAGATAAGGATGGCTTAGATTTCCACTGCTTCTTCTTTAAGAATCTCTGAAACTGCCTTGTGAAAGCAGCAAAATCTTCATCAAAATTACTACTGTCTGAACTGTGATTATCAGAATTTTCTGAGATCACTTCTGCAGCTTTCTTAGGAGAAGATGGAGACATCCTCCTATTCTTCCTTGTGGATTCTACCTTGAAGGCCACTGACTTTTCTCTATAGTCAACCTTTGTATTTTTCTCTTCCTCCTTTCTGGCCAACAGCTGCATCTCATAAGACAGCAATTTGCCAAACAGTGTTGGAGGTGAAATTTCTGCCAGTCTGGCCACTTCCCTTATGGCACAGATCTTTGTATCCCAATCCTTAGTCAAAGACCTAAGGAATTTGTCATTCAGCTCATATGTACTGAAGATTCTTCCATAGGACATTAGTTCATTTACAATTCTGTAGAACTTCTTATAACATTCAGCTATGCTATCAGACTTGGCTTGTCTGAAACTCTCATATTCTTGATTAAGCATAAACTTTCTATCTTGCCTAACCTCTTCAGAACCCTCCATATAGACAACCAATGTGTCCCACAGCTCCTTGGAGGTTTTGCAGTGAATTAGATTCTAGAATGTTGAGTCATCTATGACACTCACTATAATATTCTGTGCTCTTTTATCCATTGTAGCCAAGATGATCTCATCCTTAGTCATTTCTGAAAAATCCTTAGGAATCCTTTAATTAGCATCAAGAACAGAAACCTTCATTGGAATATATGGTCATTCCTTAACTGTTATATAAATTCTAGGATCAGATTCCTCCATAAATAGTCTGATCCTTTCCTTCCATATTCCAAAGATTTCCTTCCTGTAGATAGGCAACTTCATTGAACCAAGTTCTTTATGGTTTTCTCCTGAACCCATCTTCTTTAACTTACTTCTGCCTTACAGATCTAACTCAGACTGTTAAGTATTTCTTTGAGGAACCTGGCTTTGACACCACTTGAAAGAATTGGTTCCTAAACATCTAGAGGGGGGGGGGGGTGAATAGGTTCAATTCTTTTTCCTTCTAAGGCAGAATATTAATTCAGTTAATTAATAGAAACATATAGCTCTACAGCAATCACAGCACAGAAATAACAATACCACACACAATCACAAATGACACACTGATTTATAGTGATTCCCCAAGTTCTGGGTACATCCACTTTCCCCCTTCGCCTATCTAGTAGTGTGCTAAATTCGGCCCAACTTCTTTCCTTCTCGTCAAATCCGCAGATCTTACAGCTCAGAACCCAAATAAGGCTCCTACAACTCAGAGTGAGTCCACACTCCTACAGCTCAGGCAATCTGCCCTACCTCAGCCTTCAACAAGGCCTACAACTCAGAGATGAAAATCTCCTACAACTCAGGCTCTCAGCCCTACCTCAGCCTTCAACAAGGCCTACCACTCAGAGAACTTAATCTCCTACAACTCAGCCTTTATAAATCAGGCTTACAACTCAGATCTTAAAAATATCCTACTGAAAATAAATGTAAATTTGAAATTTACCACCACCCTGGTTGAGAGAGAAAGGATGGAAGGTTTCTTGATCAGTTCTTGAAAGAATCTGATGTTAGAGATCAACCTGTCTTAGCTTTCTTCAAAGCTTCTTGAATCTGAAGACAGTAGGGTTGATCTCCTTTAAAGTTGATCTTCAATCAGCTTCTTTCTTGAAATTCAGAAATCAATCTGAATTCTTCTTGGCAGACTGGTTCAGAATCGGCACTTAAGAGACTTGTTGATGTAAGTCCTTTTCTTCACTTAAATAGATGGAGCTCTCGCTCTCCAAATTCTTCTGAAGATTCTTCTGAATTCTTCTTTGAATTCTTTTGACAAACTCTGAGTAGATCACCACTTAAGAATGTCTTCTTAGATCTTCTGTTGAAAATCTTCTTCTGTTTTTCATGTTTTCTTTTTTTATCTCATCTCTATATGTATATATATTCTGTTGATAGAGAATGTCTTTATATAGACTTCCTGCATGGTAACCGGCTGATCCGGTTTCTAACGAACTTCTAACAGCTCTGACAGCTTCAGTAGACCGATTGGTTATGGCAGCTGTCAAGTTTCTAGTCACTTCTTGAAACTTTGTCTCTGTCAGCAAAATGTCAAGACTGAATTTCATCATGTGTCAACACAAGTAGACTAAGTGTCGACACAAGCCTTGGTGGTGTCGACACAGCTCCCTTGGTGTTGACACCGCTTCTCGACACAGCTTCTGTTGAATATGTCGACACAGTCACTTCTTCTCTTCACAAAAAATCAACTTTGTTGAAACTCTGCTATGTGTCGACACAGTTGATGTCGACAAAGTCTTCTGTGTGTCGACACTGCCTTTGTGTGTCGACATAGTTGATGTCGACTAAGCTTTTCTGTATGTCGACACTGCCTCTGTGTGTCGACACAGTTTCTTCTGGTGTCGACACAACCTTTCCAAGTGTCGACACAATTGACTCCAGGTGTCGACACAGCTTTTCTCCAGTGTCGACACAAGCCTTCATAAGTGTCGACACAGCTTCTTCTGGTGTCGACTCATGGACTTTGAAACTTTTCCTGCATTCCTGCATTTTCTTAATCTGCACATATAAACTCAAAACAACATCAAATACACCTTGATGCATATCATTGAGTAAGGTGAGGCTTCTTCAAATATGGTACACATTTTCTAATGTACCCAACAATCTCGCCCTATTTGGAGAAGTCATAACCCTTAGTCAATGATATACACCATTCATAATAAACACACATTGTGATGTATAAAAACATTACATGATAGGGTAACTTATCAACAAAACATGTATAAAATGTCATCACAGAATAATGATGCAAACATAATGAGCATTAATCATTATTTTGTTTAAACTTTCAAAAGTTTTTTAACAATAGTTTACATAGATTTTTAAAAACTAAAGATTACAATGTTGTAAAATCTAGTTAATCTATTCTAAGGCTGATCAGGCTCCTTGATGACTATGCCTTTGCCCGACTAGATCTTGGCTTGTAACTGGGGCTTCAGTATCTTCAGCTGGCTTCTTGCCCTTCAGATCTTTCTTCTTTTGTTCTTCAGCCCTTATTCTTTGCCTTTCAAAATAATGAAAAGGTTTTGGGAAGTACTTGCTAGGCTCCTAAGCATTAGGAGGTAGTTTCCCAGCTTTTGCCTTTCTCCTATATTGTAGAATGGCTTCCTGCCTAGCTTCATGCTTGTTCCATTCTTGCTCAGCATACCATTTACCCCTTTCATGGGTCTGGTCCTTTACAGCTTTCCAGGCAGTCAATATAATATTCCTAGAAGTTGGGCTCCATTGCTCAAAATCAGGCTTCAACTCAGCCTGTTCTCTGAACCTTTTCTTAGACAATAGAGCTTCCTTTTGAGCTTCCTTGGCAGCCTCTGACATTTCCACTTTCTCAATAATAATATTGTCAACCCTTGGATATATAATAGCATCAGAGCTACCCTTGGATATCCACTTTCTCAATAATAATAATAAGCAGGTTGCACACCTGACTCAGCTACATTATCATCATCACATAGGGGTGGATATCCAAGGGTGGCTCTGATGCTATTAGATATCCATTTAGCATGATCTGAGCCTGCTTTGACTAACACTCTCTCCCCCTTTATGACTTCTCTCTCAATATGAGCTCGGATGTCATCTTTCTGAAATCTTACTTGGGCATCTAGATAATTAACACCATCTTTATAAAAGGACCTTAGTTTCAGTAGTTGATCAAAAATGAGCTTTTGAGAATTCTTAATAGCTGTTTGTACAACAGCTATTTCTTCCTGTAATTGTTTATCAAAATCTGACTTCAATTGAACAAAATGTTCAGTCCCAATGGGAGCTTGTTTGTGAACTTCTGTGACAATTATATTGTGAGATTCTATCAGATTGTCATTCATCCTGAGTTGATTTTCTAGGACATAGCCTTGCTTGACCACTATATCATCAACTTGAGTCTTTATTCCTTCTTGTTGTTTTGCTAGAAAAACTACATCATTACCTCCTTTATGAAAGCAATCTGTCATCTCCCTCTTATTCTGATTTACCTCAAATCTAATTGATTTGATATCTTGAGCCAAGGAGAATTGCAGATCTTTATGAGTTTCATCTATATATTTCTCCATGGCTATCCTTTGTTCATCTAAATTTACTTGCAAAGATACCAACAAAGAGCTATAATCTTGTGCAGGAACTGGTTGTGGAGCAGTTTACAATGCGCTTTTATAGCTTTGGCTTCTTCTTTTGAAAACCATCAGCTTTCTCTTCTTTGCTTGAATTTCTGCTTCATATTCAGAAGCTGAGGTACTTGCTATATCAACTCTTTTCTGAGGACTAAGAGGCAGTTCCTTTTCATTCCTAGGTTACTCCCCCTCAGTTCTTTCTTGCTCCCCCTCAATTCTGACTTGCTCCCCCTTAGTTCTTACTTGTTCTATATCATGGAACAACTCTTCAAGGGTAAACTCTTATTGAGGTTGGACTAGAGGCACTCTTAACTCTGGAGCATCAGCAGCTGTAGATGTATCCTCCATGATAACATCCTGTGCTTGATTGTTGAGTTGAGTGGTCTGGTAAACATCAACCAAGGGCACAGTTAGTGTTTCATCTTCATTATTGAAAATTGATTGATTAACTTTTTGGATTACCTCAAGAATAGTTTGAGTAGCCATTTCACTTTCTAAGTGTGTTGGCTCTTCCTCAAGATGAGGCTCCCCCTGCACCTGAGCACCATCTGTAATGTCTTGTGCAGGAGATTTTTCAGCAATCTCTGGCCTCTCTTCATCAGGCATGTCCTTTGTTAGGACTCTATCCTAGCTGGAGATTATCCTTATATCCATTCTTCTCATGTGGTTGATCTTAGAACCAGTAGTCTGTTCCATTACTTCTGGAATTGTTCCAGCCAAGTATAGACTCATGATTCTTCCCAGATTTGGCTTCTTAATACCTTCCTTAATCTTTTCAAAGATTACTGCAGACCAATCTGTGTTCAGTCTGAAGATAATCCTGGTCATCAGGCTGAATATATAGGCTGAAACCCTATCATGTCCCCCTGGCTTGCAGAGAATGACCTTTCCAACCACTTCAGAAAGGAATTTTCCTTGCAGATTCATCCCTTTCCTGTTCATTGCAGATTCAATCTTCATGGTGGGATCCAATCCACACCACTGGAGTGCTTCCCTGGTCTTGGTAGAGGTAACTTCTTCATCTTCTTGAGTTTTGGTCAGATGAAGAGTTTTTCGTATGCTCTTCATGGTGAGTTTGATTTTATTACCCTGGATTGAAGACCTAATCTTTAATCCAGTAGAATCCTGAGTTACAAGCTCCATAGAACTCAAGGATTTCCTTCTTCCATATCTTAGTAGGTTCGGATACCAGAAATTCCAAACCATTCGCAGTAATTAGGGTAATTACTGTTTTAATCTCGAGTTCCGCATTATCAAAAGCATTGCGAACCAGCTCATAGCCTTCGTTGATGTTATCTTCAAGCATTGGCGCCATTGGGGTTGAGAGAAATCTTGTATTGAGAAGAGAGAATTTGTCGACACAAGGTTTTGTTCTCGAAAATATGGAGAGTGTGTCGACAGAGTATGTTGTTGACCTATTTATACCCTTCTAAATAATGAAGGTCAAAAGGCACAACAAAATTCTCTTAATGTGTCGACACAGTTGAAATGTGTCGACACAGACTTCTAATGTCTCGACAGAGGTATTGACTTCGATGTGTCGACACCAATTGATGATGTGTCAACACAGACATTCTTATCAGTTCGACAAGAAATTCCGTGTCGACTCTAATTCTAAGTGTCGACACAACTTCTGGATGTGTCGACACAACTTCTGGATGTGTCGACACAACTTCTGGATGTGTCTACACAACTGCTCTAAAGTGTCGACACCAATTTTTCTAAATGTGTCGACACCACTTTCCTGGTGTCTCGACACCAACTACTATGTGTTGACACAGACAACTTTTTGTGTCGACACAATTTTACTTAGCCAAATTTATTAAACTAATTTATGTTCAACATTCCTAATTCAATTTTGAAATTATTTAATTTAGTTTCATCTAATGGCTTAGTGAACATGTCAGCAATTTGTAAATCTGTATTAACAAATTCTAAAGAAATATCTTCTTTTTTTACATGATCTCTAAGAAAATGGTATCTTATTTATATATGCTTTGTTCTACTATGAGAAACATGATTATGAGCAATATAAATAGCACTAGTAGAATCACATAATAATGGAGTTCTACTTACTTGAATACCATAATCTTCTAAATGATGCTGTATCCACAACAGCTGTTCACAACAACTTCCTGCAGCAACATACTCAGACTCAGCTGTGGAAATTGCCACACTAGTCTGCTTCTTATAGCTCCATGACACAAATCTTCCTCCTAGAAATTGACAGGTGCCTGTTGTGCTTTTCCTATCTACTTTGCATCCTGCAAAGTCTGCATCTGAATAGCCTATTAGTAGAAAATCTCTATTCCTAGGATACCAAAGGCCTAGATTAGGTGTGCCCTTAAGATATCTCAAAATCCTTTTGACAGCAGTATAATGAGATTTTTTAGGGCAGGATTGGTACCTAGCACAAACACATGTAGCATACATGATGTCAGGTCTACTAGCAGTCAGATAAAGGAGGGAGCCAACTATCCCTCTATACAAAGATTCATCTACAGGTTTTCCTGCATCATCTTTGCTTAAAGGCATACTTGTCCCCATTGGAGTTCTCATGGTAGTGGATGACTCCATACCATACTTCTTAATTAACTCCTGGGTGAACTTAGACTGGGATATAGACAGGCCATCATCAGTCTGTCTTACTTGGAGTCCCAAGAAGAACTTAAGTTCTCCCATGCTGCTCATCTCAAACTTCCCTTGCATAAGTTTTGCAAACTTTCTACAAAGGTTGTTTTCAGTAGAACCAAATATTATGTCATCAACATATATTTGGACTAGGATGATCTTTCCTTTGGATTCTCTAAGGAATAGAGTCTTGTCTATTTTCCCCCTTGAGAATTTCTTCTCAATGAGGAAAGTAGACAGGGTTTCATACCAAGCCCTTGGGGCTTGTTTCAACCCATATAAAGCTTTCCTAAGTTTATAAACATAATTAGGATTGAGTGGATCAACAAAACCTGAGGGCTGTTCTACATAGACCTCCGCTTTTAAGTCTCCATTTAAGAATGCTGACTTAACATCCATTTGGAACACTTTAAAGCCTTGATATGCTGCATAGACAAGGAATAGCCTTATTTCTTCCAACCTTGCCACTAGAGCAAAAGTCTGATCAAAGTCTATGCCATCTTCCTGCCTGTATCCTTTGGCAACTAGTCTTGCCTTGTTCTTCACTATGATCCCACTCTTATCAAGCTTGTTTCTATAAATCCACTTTGTCCCTATGACATTGTGGCCCTTTAGTTTTGGAACCAACTCCCAGACCTTGCACCTTCTGAATTGATTTAACTCCTCCTGCATAGCACCAATCCATTGTGGGTCTTGAATAGCTTCTTAAAATCTCTTGGGTTCCAGTTGAGATAAGAAGCTTGAGCAAAGAACTGTATTTAAGTTCCTGCTTCTTGTTTGTACTCCATGTCTTGGATCACCAATGATCTGGTGTGCAGGATGATCCTTTAAATGTCTAACTACTGGAGGTAATCTATCAACAGTTTGACCTTCTTCAATCTCTTCATTATGCTGCACCTCATGGTCTTCATTAGCCTCTTGAGTGTCTTGTACTCCCCCTGGACAGCAACTACCATTTTCCTCATCTTGCTTTGCAGTTGGATCTTCTCTGATAGTAAGCTGGTCCATCTTCTTCTGTATACCTGTAGAGCTACAAGAACTACTAGGCAACTCACTGTTAATAAGTCTAGATTCATCAAATATGACATGAACAGACTCTTCTACAACTTGAGTAGCCAAATTGTAGACCCTATAAGCCTTACTATTGTTACTGTACCCAACAAATATCCCATCTTGGGATTTGGCAGTAAACTTAGTTAGGTGAGACTTGCCATTATTAAGCACATAACACTTGCAACCAAAGATCCTAAAATAGGATAAGTTTTGTTTTCTGCCTTTCATAACCTCATAGGGTGTCTTTTTGTGGCTTATGGTGATGGAACCCTATTGAGCACATGGCATGCAGTGTTTACTGCCTCAGAGCAAAAATATTCTGGGAGAGTAGTGTCACTCAATAGTGTTCTTCCAGCCTCAATCAATGTCCTATTCTTTCTTTCAGCAATGCCATTTTGCTGAGGTGTTCTAAGTGAGGAGAATTCCTGATGAATCCCAAATTCTTCACACAACCTTGTCATACTTTTAGATTGGAATTCAGTTCCATGGTCACTTCTGATTTTGACCACTGAACTATCTAATTCATTCTGAATTTGTTTGACAAAATTGCAGAAGACATTTGGGGTTTCAGATTTCTGCCTCAGAAAGAATACCCATGAAAATCTAGAATAGTCATCTACAACCACAAAAGTATAAACCTTCCTACCTAGACTATGAACTGGCATAGGACCAAATAAATCCATATACAAGAGATATAAGCACCTCACTGAGTCTTTGGTTTCTAGGCTATGAAATTGTTATCCTTGGAGATAACAATAAGAATCTTATTGTTATCATTGGAAACCTTGCCATCAATAAATGTCTGGAAAAGTCGGCTCAAACCCTAATAGCTTGGCTTTAAGGAGTATCTATATAGTTAGAAGACTTTCAAATTAACTTAGACAAACGGAAACCTTGAGAATCCCATTTAACCCGTCGAGCTTGGCTTTAAGGAGAATCACATTTAAGGAGAATCCCATTCCCGCCGACTCTTCACATTCCTTACGAATCCCGCACGGTCTTCGCCGAATCGTCTTCCCGCAAGGTTCTCGCCAAATCCCGCCGAACTCCGCAGGATTTTCGTCGAGCGAAGAAGAACTCCGCAGGACTCCGCAGGAAACTCACCATGAATCGTGCAGGCTTCCGTCGAATCCCGCCAAATCACGCCGAACTCCACAGGAAACTCACCGAATCCGCTAGTTTCTCACCGAAGGTTTCTCGCAAGAATCCCGCCGAAGTTTCTCACCAGGGAAGTTTCTCACCGACGATCTCTCCCGGTTTCGATTCCTTCTTCCAGGAATTTCTCCGCGTGCACTCATCGGGTGTCCCTCGTCTTCATCGAACTAACTCACCGTCTACGCCTTTAGGTAACCACCCCCCTCACCCTTACTTGGACTTGTTCACTAGTGTCGCTTCCTTTTTGATTTTTGATTAAGCGTATAGTAGGGCTTCTCTCCCTAGCTCTGCAATGGCTCCAAGGACAACCGCTGGGCTGGTCACTGGTTGCGAGCTAGTTCGAACAGGGTTCTCTCATGCCTCTGACGAATTCAGAAACATCATTCTGATGCTGGAAGAGGCTGGGCTCTCATTCGTCCTGGAGCACCCGTGCAAAATCTTGGACAAAGAGGTGCTGGAGTTCTTCGCTACCGCAAAACTCCGGAATGGTGACTCTCTTATCAAAAGCAAGGTGGCTGGGGCAAAGATCAAGATGTCTGCCAGCAAGCTGACCCGCTTCCTACAGCTCTCTAGCTCGGAGCATGAGGACTATCTTGAGGAAGAAGACAAAACCAGGACTCTCTTATTCTGTGGTCTCCCATGAGGAACTCGGTCAATAAAGCGCAAGAATATGAATGAAGAAGGGAAGCTTCTGTCAGACATAATCGGAAAAGTCCTCATCTGCAAGCCAGGCTCTCATGACCATATCTCTGCTGACATGTTCAAGGTCCTGGTGGCAATTGTCTGCCATAAAAGGTTCAACTGGGGGGCATTGCTGTTCGAGAAGATAAAGGACACCCTGAGATCTCCGAGCTTTGGACGAATCATTAGTCTGTATCTCAATCAGCTGAATGGAGATAAATATGACATGAGTAAAGGTATTCCTATACATTACCTCAAGAAAATGGACTCGAGTGTTTTTGACAGATGGGAGAGGCGAATTGGGCAGGCTCCCGTGGAAGAACAACAGGATGTATCTCCAGCAGTAACCCCCAGTGAAATTCCTGATACTTTGACTGCAGGAACTGAGGGGGAGCCTCGACCCACTCATGCTGATATCGTAGCTGACATCTCCCAAATGGCCAGAGATGCTGTGGCAGATATACAAGAAGACAGTGAAGCTGTGCCGGAGAATGAGGAGGCCCTGAACGGGAAAGAGAACTATGGAATATTACAGGTGCGGGAAATGGTTATTGTATATGGAGCCGGAAATTATAACAATTTCATAGCTTATAAATTTATAATTCTCCATAGTTATGGTTATTGTTATTATAGGTGAGCATTCTAACAATAACCAGAACTAGTGAGATTCTTAGAACTAGTGAGATTCTCAGAGCTAATTCTCCTCAGAACAAGCATACTAACCATTTGACGTTAGCGAAGCCTTTTATAATTCTCCATAGTTTCTAGTGATAATTCTCCATAGGTCAAAATAATTCTCTCTAACACCTTCGTTTTTTTTCTTTACTTTCTCGAAAATCTTTCATCCACTATTTTCCTTTTCATTTTTGGATAATTTTTGTAATATCAACTTTTTATTGGCGTAGTAGATGTGAACAATCCAAGACACATATTATTTATATTTCCAAGATAATTTCATTAGTCTTCTTTTATTATCTAGGAGTTGCTTTTTGAAAATTTTCAAAACTAATGCTTTAAATAAATTTAGAAGCATGAAAATGATTTAGGCCGTCTTTGTTTTCGTTTGATCCTTTTGCCCAACCTAAATTTTTTTTTACCCCTAGTTATCCACTTTTGAGCCTTTTTCCTTCCTCAATTGATTAGCTCCACTTATCATTTCATTTTCACCAAAGCTTAAATATTCCAACCTATCTAATCACAATAGCCATTTTAAGTTTCATCAAAACTAAATTTTCATAATTATGATAGCGTTATCTTTGTGATTTGTTTTTGGAGAACTTTTTGAAAAATATGCTCAAAAGATATTCTCCACTTGAGCATGTGAAGATCTTCCTTTTTGCATAGGGAAAACCCGCTCCTGCGAGTGTGTGGCGAGTATGCGGTGTTCCTTGGGGTTGACGGGAATAATCCCCCTTGTGTTACATATAGAGTCTGGAATCGAAGTACGGGCATAGGCATTGTGTGTGAAGCCTACCCGGACATGTTGGTATGGATCGGTGATGTTGCATTTGTTATGATTTGCCAGAGAAGACTCCGTGCTTTGGGTTTTTGGGTTTCTACGCGGTAGATTGCAGCAGGGATCCTTGGAGGTTAGCTCCAAGGCGCACCCGGAAAACTGAGTGGAATCGTTGTTCTGCTAACTTGGCGGTCTGGGAACCAGCCTTGAACATAACTAGGTTATGTGATTGATTGGAATGTCAGGATCCGAGAGAAGCTTAGCCCGTGCGTACGTCTTAAGGTGAACTACGCGGTTGAGCAACGGGAAAGTGGAATTGGACCTGGGCTATGTGGTTCGGTGCGAGAGACCCGAAAAGGGGACTTGCTGTTAGCATAGTCGGTAGCCTTAGACAGTGGTCAAGAAGGCTGAAATGCTCATGTTGTTGCCATCCTGTGGGTGGTGGTGAAGACGCTGAAGTGTCAGGATTCACCGTTAATGTGTCCTGAGTGTACGGGGTGTTTGGCTGTGCGAGCCTACACCTGTGGCGAAGTATGTTTTTACATAATTGTTTAGCTGGGCTAATGATATGCAGGGAAGGAGTACCTCCATCACGAGAAAGGGACGGGGTCATTATAATTTGGTCGGCTTTTGCTGACCATTGCATTGTTTGCCACCGTGCGGTGGAATGTTGCTTGCAGGTGCTGCGGAGCCGAGTGCAAGTTAGCGTGCTGGAGCCCATGTTGCTGTGCTGGCCCTTGAAGGTCGTAAAGAATACTTGTTTTTATTTTGTCATGTGTGGCCGGCCTGCGAGACGATGTATGTAAGACACTATCTTATTAAGTGAATATTTGTAAGGCCATAAGGCCGTGTACCCTTTCAGTGTATTTGGTTTTCATTCATGTTATGTGGATGTGGACATTCATGATTATGGATTTAAGTTTTGGGTTCTTTCAACTATTTAAAAGCTTCCGCTAGAATGCTCTGTGTAGGACAAGTAGTCTTAATTAGATAGTTGGATATTCTTATGTAACCCTTCCGACTGTCCGTGGTATATGGCGTCGTGTTCCAGCTGGACCTTTTGTTAAATGCCATGTGACAGATGGGGGTGTTACACAACCCTTGAGAGAGGTGGACGTTAAATCTCCTGGATTGGAGTGGAATCCAATAACGGGGTTCACAGCATAAAGCGGGTTTTAGGCCTCCGATTTGGACTAGAGTTCGGTCAGACCTTCCTAAACTCAGATGAGCATGCCTTCGAGAGAAGCGTGTTCTTGCTTTAAGAACCTCCGCGGTCAAGGTCTCTTGCCTTATTAATTTAAAAAGTTTATTATTGCATGTTTTGATCAACTTAAGCCGAGATGATTCTCGATCGAGTACTATCGCTTAATTATCATTTAGCTGTTCTCTAATTTGCAAGTAAAACGTTCTCACTTCTTTAATTTAGTAAGCAACCCCAAAATAACTTTTATTTGATAAGATAATAGTAACTCCTTGAAGTAGAAGTACTCAAATTTCCCCGGGTAATACGACCTTTGAAAGTGCAAGCTAGATCTGATATACTCTAGAGGGGGGGGGGGTGAATAGAGTATGGTGCTTAAAAATGTTTTACAACAGTTGTTGTAATCTGAGTGAACAGGGAAGCAAATAGCAAATCTAAACACAGCAGCTATCTAATTACAATCTACAAAAGAAACTAATCACAGATCACAGCCAGAAACAAAAATAAAGACAAGCAAGCCAGAAGACATAAGGAGCTATAGTGGTTCCCCTAAACTTGGGTACATCCACTCTTCTACCACCCTAGGTAGGAATCCACTGCAGGATGAGTTGATCAGGTGTCCTGGGCACCAATGAGCTTTTGATAAGGTGCTCAAAAACCAAATCAGATTTTTTGATCAGGTGTCTTGCCAACAATGAGCTTTTGATAAGGTGCTCAAAAACCAAGCACAAACTTTTGAAGGGAGTTTGAAAAAAACTTTATAGAGATGGGGATGAGAGAGTGATGGAAGTATTCTCTTTCTCAGAGTAGCTGAGAAGACTATGTGGATATTGATGTTGTCAAAGCTCCCCCTGAGTTCTTGAGATGTTCAGGAAATGAAGCTTTCTTGTAGGGTGATAGGCCTTCAGAAAGTTGATCTCCAGCAATTGATGATTTCAGCAACAGCTGAAATGTTAGGTGTCTGGAGTCTTGAATGATGATGGCCTTGAACACTTGAATCAAAAGAGATCTGAATATTTCAGTTGGTTGATCTCCTTGGTTGTGTGTTCTTGTATGAATTCTTTGAGACAGAGAATGTCTACAACTCTTTTTCTTTTTCTCTTTGAGTGATTGTTGTTGTGAGAAAGATGTTGTTCCAGAGAAAAGTTGTAGCAGAGAATATTTTTCTCTTCTTCTTCTTGTGCACTCTCTACAGATGCTATCAGAATTCAAAAATCTTATCTTTTATTCCCTTTGTTCTGAATAGAAATGATCCTCTGTCTAGAATAGCCGTTAGCCTATCATTAATTGACTTCCTTAATTGCAATTGTCTTCTGGGGGAAAGTCCAAAGAAACATTCCTTGATAATCCCTTGAAACTTGGTCAAGAATAAATGAAAATGGCTACAAGATCTTCTGAATTAATTGCTGACAATAACTCCTTAACTGTTCTGAATTTTGAATCTTGAAAATCATTTAACTCTTCAGAAAAACGTCGAACTGAGCTCTACTATCGTCGAACTGAGCTCTGCGATTTAGACTTAGACAGCAATAGAGATCGTCGATCTGAGCTTAACTATCGTCGAACTGAGCTCAGAGATAGAGAATCAACACTGGAGTCAAGATCGTCGAACTGAGCTCGAAGATCGTCGAATGGAGTTCGACGATTTGTTGAAGTTGAGCACAGCAATCGTCGAATGCAGTTCGACGATCCGTCGAAGTGAGCTCAACGATCGTCGATTGGAGTTCGACGATTCGTCGTACTGAGCTCGACGAAATGACATAGTCTCCAAATGATGCTTAAGATCACGGCAGTGAACCGGTCGCACAAGTAATATAAAATGGGGGCTTTCCCAAGTATCGATCTCACAAGGAACACAGTAAGGTGGAGTTAATTTCGAGGAGGACTTGAGATTGAAGTCCTTAGGGTCGGCGGTAACGATGGGGGCTTTGATATTACGGACAAAGAAAATAAAACACTATCAACTACTCCTATGAAACGCCGATATGCGATGCTTCGCCAGGCGGGAAGGAAGACTAGTCGGGCCGCTATGCACCGAATCACTAGGTGGATGTGCGAGTAGGCTTGCGGATGAGGTGGTTAGAACGGTGGAATGAGAGTCATGAGCACCTCTTCGCTACGCACGCCACTAGCAATAGCTAGTGCGGTAAGGGCGGATGGATGGTGGATGGATAAATAGGCGCACCTCAAGTAAATATAACGAAAATATATAATCACATAGATATGATTACAGATAAACGTATATTACACTAAGCATAGCTTCATCAAATACAAAGAGTTCAACTAAAATATCAACAACAAGAGAAGAAAAGTGTGCGAAATCGACCGGATCCGAAGCCTTGCTGAGGATTCACGGTTGTAATCGTCGGGTTGTCAATCCGCGTCCAAGCTCGGTCCGCAACTGCGTCCAGGGTAGAGAAGGGCTGTCAACACCTTCCAATGGCCCATCTTCTTCGTGTCACAATCTGGTGGAGGATGGCACAACTTCCCCTTGCTTGATGGAGAAAGCTAGGTCAAGCCCTTCTTGAAGCTCAAGGATGAAGGAGGAGGCCGAGAGGAAGCTCCGGCTTTGATTTGGCGGTGAAAGCTTGCCCGGAGCACCTCCCTAGTGTGGAGATTGAAGGAGGATGGCAGAATCCCTCCTAGGAGACGAAAACGGCGGAGGAAAAATGAGCGATCACGAATTAGGGCGAAACCTGCAAATTTATAGATTGCAGAAATTATAATGCACACGACCAGTGGCGCACGACCAGTGGTATTGCGCACTATCTCCAGTGGTAGTGCGTTTGCCCCAGGAAGATTTTGGAAAAATATGGAATCAATGCACACGATCAGTGGCGCACGACCAGTGGTCGTGCTCACTGTGTCCAGTGATAGTGCGCATACCCCATGCAGATTCTGGAAATCAAGGAATATTGCGCACGAGCAGTGGCGCACGACCAGTGGTCGTGCGCACTATATCCAGTGAGCGTGCGCAGTATTCCTGCTTCCAAACATCCCCAGAACACGCACACGAACCATGTACAAAGCACTGATATGTGCAGACATTCCAGACGAGCACAATAAGGAGTACAAATAATAAAAGTACAAAAATACACAACACTGGGCCTAAGTGCGCACTTCCTATGAAAATAGAGACAAGATGAAATATGAACGACATATAACTAAAAGTGAAGTGCAAACGCGTGAAAACTAGCCCAGATGAGTCTGAAAAACCTTATATAAATCGGACTCATCACACCCCCAGACTTAACTGTTTGCGCGTCCCGAGCAAACAAAATCTAAGCAGATAGGGAAAATTACTAGCTAACAAAGAAATTGAAAAACAAATTACCATGCGAAGTCGCATGCTTGCGTGCGTAAAAATACAATAGAGAAAATTTCTGAGTATGCAGAATAGTTTATATTTTTCACAATGCCTATCAAAATTTTATTACTACTCAAAAATAGAATCACGGTGAATCAACTGGTCACGCATAGGAAGAAAGTAGGCAGGCCACTAAGGTGAGCTTTGCCAAAGATCGGGGCTCAGGATCACCTGCAAAGGAATCCACCAATGTCGGGGACCATACGCTTTCCCGTTCACACTCTCTCCACGACACTAGTTAGACTCAAGCGCAAATCCGTAGGACTTTAGGATAATCACGGGGCTTGGGTTATGGTGAGGTAAACAATGATAAAAAGAAAGACTATGCACCTAACCCAAATGAGCTAGCCTAAAAAGAATCCAACCGCTAACCACAATATATACAGGTACACAACACCTCCAGACTTTAACTTTTAACAAATGGGTGTGTGCACCGCCTACTCCAAATATAATCACATTTCCATAAAGATTTTCAATTTAAACTTTTTCTTTTCACTTCTATTTTTTTCTTTACAAATATTTTTCTCTCTTTTTTTTCTTTTTCTTCATTTTATTTGCACAATTCAGCAGATATAAACTTGGGAGCACTTCCACATTTTCATAAATAATAACACCACATCACATCCCAACATGAAAATATAAAACACTAAACTCAACTTGGGTGTGCGACTAGGATAGTCTATGGGGCTTTGGTGAATGAAGGTGGAGCTAAATCAAAAGAATGGTAGGCACAACGGGGCTAGTGATGACAAGACGTTAGGAACGGTACAAAGCTCAACCGGGCCAAAATGATGGCCTACATCACGCTTACGCTTGACTAACCATGCACATATGCTTCGAGAGTAGCTTGGGGCAAGTTCTTAGCCACCGAGAAAGATAATCCTTCCTCCCGACTCGAGCAAAACGAGGCTAGTGGCGGCTACACACATTCTTACACTACCGTTTGATTCATACCGGATTCACCAATTTTTGAGTAAAATTAAAAGTCTTTACGTAAATAGAAAAATATAAAACTATAAGCATACAGAAAAATTTAATCTACTCGAATTTCTACACGAGACGAGAGCAGTTGACTAGAAACACAACAAGGTCAACATTTTACTCTGTCTCACAATCCTAAGCCAGCACCATAATTTTCCCAAATCTAACAAAAGAAACGAGTTTAACTCGCAGCACGCAAAAAGCTAAGCACGCGCTCATGTGGGTGCAGTGGTGTGTAGTGCAATGAACTAATCAAAATAAAACTATAAAGGCTTCTAGTATGCACATGAGATGTGCACGTGCAAAAGGTAACAAAACTGGCTCTCCCCGAGACTTAAACTAAACGACACATCATATGATGGAGAAATTAAAAATCATAAAAAGCTAAGGGAAGAGGTTACCCAATGCTCAGCTAATGAGCATACCAGAAGACGCGTGGAAACCTGATGCAGGCCCGACATATGAAGAATCACAACCCTGCCAATGCAATTTGCCAAGAATACCTGCAGGGGTGAGCTCCGCAAAAACAAAAGAAAACTATACAAAATACAAATAAATACTAAAACTAAAATAGACATGAAAAATAAAAATTGCAGAAAATAAAAGATAAGTACTGGTGGTTATTGTCATCCCAGCACGACTTATTCGGCTATGAAAAGGTTCTAGCTAATGGGTCTATGAAAAGAAAAATGCACAGGTAACTGTTTCAATATCTGTTTCGGTAATGGGTACCGATACGACGATAGAATAGTTACCCCTCTACCTAAATAGTAATACCTGCCCAACACAGGTAGAGGAAATAAGAAATAAGAAGAGGAGGAGCACTGGTCCTCGCTCATCTTATCACAAAAGAAATCCTTGCCTAGCAAGGTATCGTCTACAGGGAGTCTGCAGGAGGAGAAAGCGATGAATGGAGCTTCCTCAACAGAGGAGGAATCAACCTCCTCGCAAAAGAGGATGTTATCATCCATGACTCGGGGGGAAAGCTCCAAGTCCTCTTGAAGGTCCTGCAGAGACTCAACCTGCACAGGCTCAGATACAAAAATGGGATCAAGAAATAAAGGAGATGAATAACTAAAATAATCAGAAATAGGGGGAGTGGTCCCGGTCTCACTCCCAGCAGGATCCCAACATAGATCATCGACAGTGTCATATGATTCATGACGAGGGGAATCCACGAGCTCGAGGTCCTCGGTGGTGGTTTGGACCTCCTCATCCATCAAGGAAGTGGAAACTTCCTCAATAAAGAGGATCTCCTCATCAACACACCTCGGTGCATCCACATGTTCCAAGACGTAATACTGTCCATTAATGAAAATAATATCCTCGTCAAACATGGGAACATCCTCAGGCTCAGAATTACAATCCGACCGAACATCATCAACCGACTCACTAAAAATAGGGATAGACAATTCTTGCAAAGAATGCGGAGGAACAACAGCATCAGAGAAAATATGTGCAGGTTCCTCCGGGGGTGAATCAACAAGAGGGGAAGAGTGCATGGGGAGAGACGGTGCCACAATGTCGTCACACCGATCAGTAGAAAGTCTGATGGGTATATCCGCAGCAGTCCCCCATAGACAAGGTGGTGCTGCGAACATATCATCAGAATCAGAAGGGGCCGCCGATTGAGAGGTAGATGGAATGAATCAGATACCCGGTTCATCATCCTCCTCCAACTGACGCTGAAATTCTGCGCAATCTTTCAACACGTGGTCGGTGCTACGACAACACAAACATCATTTTCCATTACTCCTCGGTATAGGTGGGACCGGAGAGGAATAAGAAAAATATGAAGGCGTAGAAGAGGAGTGACCATAAGAACTGGGTTGGGTGTATGAAGTACCATAAGAAGACGGTGCTCCATATACAGAACCACGAGAATTATGCTCCCATTCTTCAGTGGGGCACTCATCACTACCACGCCTATAATCCCTGCACCATCGGCAATGGATATTCATATAAGAATACATGGTGCAACAAGAATAATTCATCAACAGAAAGTTTCTAAGCAACAATTAACTACACAGCACAAATAAAAGAATAGGAAAACCTGCTACAACAAAATTAAAACTAGAAGAGGAACAAATAAAAACAAAAAAACAGATTCTAAAAACTTAAATAAAGAAGAAACATGAAATATACAAATGGAAAAGGGCTTCTATCTCCTATCTTCCTCTCCAAAAACTCACACGACTGTGTTCCCTGGCAACGGCGCCAAAAACTTGATGCTTAAGATCATGGCAGTGAACCAGTCGCACAAGTAATATAAAATGGGGGCTTTCCCAAGTATCGATCTCACAAGGAACACAGTAAGGTGAAGTTAATTTCGAGGAGGACTTGAGATTGAAGTCCTTAGGGTCGGCGGTAATGATGGGGGCTTTGATATTGCGGACAAAGAAAATAAAACACTATCAACTACTCCTATGCAACGCTGCTATGAGATGCTTCGCCAGGCGGGATGGAAGATTAGTCGGGCCGCTATGCACCGAATCACTAGGTGGATGGGCGAGTACGCTTGCGGATGAGGTGGTTAGAACGGCGGAATGAGGGTCATGAGCACCTCTTGGCTACGCACGCCACAAGCAATTGCCAGTGCGGCAAGGGCGGATGGATGGTGGATGGACAAATAGGCGCACCTCAAGTAAATATAACGAAAATATACAATCACATAGATATGATTACAGATAAACGTATATTACACTAAGCATAGCTTCATCAAATACAAAGAGTTCAACTAAACTATCAACAACAAGAGAAGAAAAGTGTGCGAAATCGACCGGATCCGAAGCCTTGCTGAGGATTCACGGTTGTAATCGTCAGGTTGTCAATCCGCATCCAAGCTCGGTCCGCAACTGCGTCCGAGGTAGAGAAGGGTTGTCACCACCTTCCAATGTCCCGTCTTCTTCGTGTCACAATCTGGTGGAGGATGGCACAACTTCCCCTTGCTTGATGGAGAAAGCTAGGTCAAACCCTTCTTGAAGCTCAAGGATGAAGGAGGAGGCCGAGAGGAAGCTCCGGCTTTGATTTGGCGGTGAAAGCTTGCCCGGAGCACCTCCCTAGTGTGGAGATTGAAGAAGGATGGCGGAATCCCTCCTCGGAGACGAAAACGGCAGAGGAAAAATGAGTGATCACGAATTAGGGCGGAACCTGCAAATTTATAGATTGCAGAAATTATAATGCACACGACCAGTGGCACACGACCAGTGGTAGTGCGCACTATGTCCAGTGGTAGTGCGTTTGGCCCAGGCAGATTTTGGAAAAATATGGAATCAATGCACACGATCAGTGGAGCACGACCAGTGGTCGTGCGCACTGTGTCCAGTGATAGTGCGCATACCCCAGGCAGATTCTTGAAATCAAGGAACATTACGCACGAGCAGTGGCGCACGAACAGTGGTCGTGCGCACTATATCCAGTGAGCGTGCACAGTATTCCTGCTTCCAAACATCCCCGGAACACGCACACGAACCCTGTACAAAGCACTGATATGTGCAGACATTCCAGACGAGCACAATAAGGAGTACAAATAATAAAAGTACAAAAATACACAACCCTGGGCCTATGTGTGCACTTCCTATGAAAATAGAGACAAGATGAAATATGAACCATATATAACTAAAAGTGAAGTGCAAATGCGTGAAAACTAGCCCAGATGAGTCTAAAAAACCTTAAATAAATCGGACTCATCACCAAACTGAAAAACCTTGGTCTTGAGGGCAGCTTCCAAACCTAACTACTAACCCTTAGACTCAATTATAATTGACCTTTAGATCTATACAATGAGGTCAAAAACAGTTTTCCTAAAGACATAGTGATCCTGACCCAAATTAGTAATAGGGTGTTCCAACAATCTCCCCCTATTTGGGTTAGGATTACTATTTACAGAATTTGGAGAAATTAAAGAACGACATTCAAAGCAACAATAAACAACAACATAGCAGAAACACAGATATAATATCTCAGACAGAAATCAGAAATCAGAATAATTGTCACCTTATAGAATTATTCTTTCTCCTTACTCTTTATAAGTTTAATTTCTCTATTAGGATTAAGAGCTTCTTTCTTTGACCTTCTGTCATCAGTTGCACCTAAAGAAGTTTGTTGTTTAGGCCTTGGTACCACAGCTTCAGGGTGCAGCTCCATGTATCTTTCTGAATCAAAAAATTTGTTGGAGGCATATCTTTCAAGTTCCTTCTTTATTTGTTCAGACAGTGTAGTAATGCTGGAGGTGTCTCTGCCTTGCTCTCTGGCATTCTTGATCTGATCCAGGGCAGCTAATTCTTTCATCCTGGCAGTCCATGAAGTATGACTATTTTCTGGATCCTCAAAGGGCACTGGAGGCTCATATCTGTTGGAAGGATTATCTGGAGGAGCTCTGGATGAGACTACTTCTTTCAACTTGTAGGGAAAAGGACCTGAAGTTGTATTTGATGAAGCTTGTCCTTCCCTAGAGTATGGATGTTGCCTTGAATAGCCTTTGGAGTAGACTTGGAATTCCCTCTGGCTTCCTCTATAATTTTATCTCCTAGATTGAGAACCTCTGGATTGGCCTCCCCTATATTGAGATCTTGCATGAGGCTGATAGGGGGTTTGACTTCTAGCAGAGGGTTAAGCAGCTGAGCTTCCACCTGCACCTGCATCAGGAGGAGGAGGTGGAGGAGGATGAGGATGATGAAACTGAGAAGATCCTTTTTCATATTTCCTCTTCTTCTTCATAGCCTTAAGTTGGTTCTTGGAATATTGCATCCAATGTTCAGTAATGGGGCAGTCATGAAGATTGTAATAAGGTATGTCATTTGTATCTTTGACTTTGGCTGGGGGAACTCTTTTCATAGCCTTGCTCCTTGCCTTTCTTTTCCTGGCTATAGTGGCAGAAGAATCATCAGAATCAGTCTTATATTCATCACTTTCAGAGCTTTGCTCATCATATAAAGCATCAATCTTTTTCAGATAATCTTTCTGAAGTTGGGTTGGAGCAGATGAGATAGCAGTTGTAGCAGTAGCAGTAGTAACAACAGATACAGAACTTTCTGGAGCAATTCTTGCAGAAGATATAGTAGCAGTTGTAACACTCCCTATCCGTCGCATAGCATATAGCAGTAGGTCCGGCCGGGGCCCGACGCCATATACCACGGACAGACCGGGTGGTTACGTATGGAAACCATCCAACCAATCTCAACGTCCTACACAGAGCATTCTAGCGGAAGCAGTTTAAAAGAGTTGTAAAACAAGAACCCAGCATAAGAGCATGAATGTCCACTAATACGAAAATAGGAATGTTGTTACAAAAATACTCAAAACAAGCCTTAAGGCCTTACAAAAAGTTTCACTTGTCTGTTACATGATTTACAAACCACGGCATGCAGGCCGGTCATACATGAATAAAGCAATAAACATTTCCATTCGGGCCTTCGAGGGCCGGCTTCGCAAAAAGGGCTTTAGCCCGCTATTGACTGCTTGGTCCAGCTGCACCTGCAAACAACAAACCACCGCACGGTGGAAAAACAAGATAACGGTCAGCAATGCTGACCAAATTATAATGATCCCGCCCCCAACTCGGGGCGGTGATGCTCCTTCCCTGCATTTCATTAGCATAAGCGAGCAAAGTATATAACCATAGCCATTTCATCACAGGCGTTGGCTCGCACGGCCACACGCCCCGTGCACTCAGGGCACATTCTCGGTGAAACAGTCTATGTCGTGTCAATTTAAGCCACCAACATTCTGGACTCACCACCGCCAACTGACGGCCATTCCTATGAGCAATTTGTCTTCCTGGCATGGGTCACGTCAATTTAAGCCATTGACCGCCGAAGACTCACATCTATGCCAACGGCGAGTGCCATGCAACTTTAGGTCTCTCTAACCCGAACGACATAGAGCGGGTACGGCTCCATCTAACCCGTGCTCACATCGCAACGACAATTTAAGCCATATGCGCGGGTCAAACTTTCACCGAGTCCCATTCTAACACAAGTCACATAACCCCGTTATGTTCAAGATGGCTCTCAGGCCACCAAGTTGGCAAGACCTCGTGTCTGCCCAGTTTTCCGAGTGCACCTTTGGGTTAGTCCCCAAGGCTCCCTGCTGCAATCTACCGCGTAGAAAACCCTAAAACAACCAATAGCACGGAGTCTTCTCCGGCTATTATGCAATGCAACATCACCGATCCAGACCAACTTGTCCGGGTAGGCTTCACACATCATGCCTATGTCCGTTCTCGAATACGAACTCTAAACAACAGAGACTTTACATATCTACCCGAAGGAACGCCTCAAACTCACCGCAAACTCGCGAGAGTGGGCTTCCTATGCAAAATAAGTAGAGCTTCACATGCTCAAGTTGAGAATCGTTACTATAGCATTCTTCTTTGGCGCCATGGAAATGTACACGGATGAAAAGCACCGCAATCTCCTTCCCTTCGTAGATCCGAAGTCGGCTCGCGATTTGGAGCTCTGAAACTCCTCCAATGACTGGATCTAGACTTCTTCTTCCTCCTTTGCTCTCCCCTCTCTCTAAGGTTTAGACAGAGAACTACTGCAGGAAAATAAGGGTTTTTAAACCCTTCTCTCGGGTATAACCCCTTCGGGATAACCACAGCCGTTAGATCCCATAAAAGGGATGCACAGATACGATCCAGGTCTGACCTGGACAAATGGGGCTAAACACCGTACGAATCACCAACAGGAGCAGGATACGTCCACATCAAAACAATGTCAGAACAATTAGTCAACTCCCGCCAAAACCCGTGTGTCGACACTTCGTGTCAACAAAGTCAAACACGCCACAATCCGCCCATAGCTCGACGATCGTCGTCGACCGCTGCCAGATCGTCGAACGGAGATCTCTGGCCAAATCGTCGAACACAGCTAGATCGTCGAACGGAAATCTCTGGCAAAATCGTCGAATGGAGCCAGTTCGTCGAACGGAGATCGCTGGACCTATCGTCGAACACACGACCCGATCGTCGAACCAAACTCGACACGCCCTGGGACACGCCCGTGTTTGCTGCTCGACGATCGTCGAACCCAATTTCATCGACCTCTCGGCCAAATCATCGAACCCAACATGACACGCCCTGGGACACGCCCGTGTCCCATGCCGTGCGCCTCCTGCCAAATTCCAAATTTGGCCCAGAACGCCTCCCATCGCTCTTTTGAGTTTCGGGGCGTAACGATTCTCTTTTTATGTAACGACCCTCAGCCCGAGCTCAGAGGCCCACAGGCTTGTCTCGTTCAAGTCATCGTTACCGGGCTGCAGCCCAAGCACCCCAAAACCTCTCCGCCCCTGTTTCTCGACCGCGGTGCATTGTTGAGGCCAGGTCTCGAACCTGCAACCCCCTTGATAAGGAGTCTTCCAACAACTCCTCATCACCAACTAAGCTGCAGCTCAGTTGGTGATGAGGAGTTATTGGAAGACTCCTTATGAGGGGGTTGCAGGGTTCGATACCTGGCCTAAACAATGCACCGCGGCCGAGAAACAGACGCGTAGAGGCTTTGGGGTGCTTGGGCTACAGCTCGGTAACGATGTCTTGAACGAGACAAGCCTGTGGGCCTTGAGCTTAGGCCGAGGGTCGTTACATAAAAAGTGCACGTTACATAAAAAGTGCACTTTTTATGTAAGACCCTCAGCCCGAGCTCAGAGTCCCACAGGCTTGTCTCGTTCAATACATCGTTACTAGGCTGCAGCCCAAGCACCCCAAAGCCTCTCCACACCCGCTTCTCGGCCGCGGTGCATTGTTGAGGCCAGGTCTCGAACCTGCAACCCCCTTGATAAGGAGTCTTCCAACAACTCCTCATCACCAACTGAGCTGCAAATAGCAGTAGGTCCGGCCGGGGCCCGACGCCATATACCACAGACATACCAAGTGGTTACTCAATGGAAACCATCCAACCAATCCAACGTCCTACACAGAGCATTCTAGCAGAAGCAGTTTAAATAGTTGCAATTAAAAGAACCCAGTAACAAGCATGAATGTCCACTAATAAGCCAAAAAGGAATGAAGTACATACACAAGTACTGACCTTAAGGCCTTACAAATAGTTTACTCATATTACATGTTTTCCATACCACGGAACGCAGGCCGGTAATACATGAACAAAAGCAAGTAAAACACTCAAATTAGGCCTTTGAGGACCGGATTCGCAATTTGGGCTTTAGCCCGCTATTGACCGCTCGGTCCAGCAGCACCTGCAAGCAACAATCCACCACACGGTGACAAACAAAGGCAACGGTCAACAATGCTGACCAAATTATAACAATCCCGCCCCCAAAATCGGGGCAGCGATGCTCCTTCCCTGCACTTTACTAGTATAACCAAGCAGTATAGTAATGTCACTACATCACAGGCGTAGGCTCACACAGCCACACATCCCGTGCACTCAGGGCACATTCTTGGTGAACCGGTCGATGTCACGTCAATTTAAGCCATAGACATTCCGATCTCACCGCCGCCACTTTGACGGCCAAACTATGAGCAATTTGTCTTCTCGGCATGGGTCACGTCATTTTAAGCCATAGACCGCCGAAGACCCTCATCTATGACAAAGGCAAGTACCACGTACCTTTAGGTCGCTTTAACCGAACGACATAGAACAGGTACGGTTTCATCTAACCCGTGCTCACGTCGCAACGACAATTTAAGCCATATGCGCGGGTCAAACTTCTCCCGAGTCCCGTTTCCGTTACACACTTCACATAACCCGGTTATGTTCAAGTTGGCTCCCAGGCCTCCAAGTTGGCAGAACCACGGATCTGCCCAGTTTTCCGGGTGCACCTTGGAGTTAATCCCCAAGGCTCCCTGTTGCAATCTACCTCATAGAAAACCCGAAAAATAAATATTCGCACGGAGGCTTCTCCGGCCATTATGCAATGCAACATCACCGATCCAGACCAACTTGTCCGGGTAGGCTTCACACATCATGCCTATGTCCGTTCTCGAATACGGACTCTAAACAACAGGGACTTTACATATCTACCCGAAGGAACGCCTAAAACTCACCGCAAACTCGCGAGAGAGGGCTTCCTATGCAAAAGAAGTAGAGCTTCACATGCTCAAGTAGAGAATCGTTACCCTAGCGTTCTTCCTTGGCGCCATGGAAATGTACGCGGATGAAATGCACCGCAATCTCCTTGCCTTCGTAGATCCGAAGTCGGCTGGCGATTTGGAGCTCTGAAACTCCTCCAATGACTGGATCTAGACTTCTTCTTCCTTCTTTGCTCTCCCCTCTCTCTAAGGTTTAGATAGAGAACTACGACAGAAAAATAAGGGTTTTGAAACCCTTCTCTCGGGTATAACCCCTTCGGGATAACCACAGCCGTCGGATCCCACAAAAGGGATGCACGGATACGATCCAGGTCCGACCTGGACAAATGGGGCTAAACACCGCACGAATCACCAACAGGAGCAGGACACGACCGCGTCAAAACAGTGTCAGAACAATTAGTCAACTCCCGCCAAAACCCGTGTGTCGACACTTCACGTCGACAGAGTCAAACACGCCAAAATCCGCCCCACGTTCGACGATCGTCGAACCAAGATCGTCGACCGCTGCCAGATCGTCGAACGGAGATCTCTGGCCAAATCGTCGAACGCAGCCAGATCGTCGAACGGAAATCTCTGGCCAAATCGTCGAACACAGCCAGACCGTCGAACGTAGATCGCTGGCCCAATCGTCAAACCCACGGCCCGATCGTCGAACCCACGGCCCGATCGTCGAACCAAACTCAACACGCCCTGGGACACGCCCGTGTCCAGGGCCGTGTTTGCTGCTCGACGATCGTCGAACCCAATTTCGTCGACCTCTCGGCCAAATCGTCGAATCCAACATGACACACCTTGGGATACGCCCGTGTCCCAGGCCGTGTGCCTCCCGCCAAATTCCAAATTTGGCCCGGAACGCCTCCCGTCGCTCTTTTGAGTTTCGGGGCATTACAACTCTCTCCCTCTTAAAAGAATTTCATCCATGAAATTTCATAAAGGAAAGATAAGCACAAAACTAAAATTGTACATGAGTGGAACAACTGTGGGTAATCGTCAAGCATAGTCTGCTCCCGTTCCCAAGAGAGCTCTTCGCGACCGCAATTGTCCCAACGGACCTTGACCATCCTGATCTCTTTATTACGTAGCCGCTTGAACTCCGAGTCTTCAATCCGCACGGGCTTGACCTTTGTCGTCAACCCACTATCCACCGGCACGTAATCGACCACGATCACTTGTGAAGGCTCTAACACCGCCTTCCGAAGCACTGATATGTGGAATACATCATGTAAACCACTAAGCTCCACCGATAGCTTCAACTGATAAGCCGCTTCACCAATCCGCTCCAAAACCTCAAACAGCCGAAGGTACCTCGGGCTTAGCTTTTTCAAGCACCGCACCCGCGAGACACCCTTGAACGGCTTGATCTTTAAGTATACCCAGTCGCCCACAACGAACTCCACGTTCCTGTGCTTGGCATTATAGTACTTCGCTTGCCGGTCCTGAGCGATAAGCAATCTCTCCCGAATGGTTCGCACCAATGAAGTAGCATCTTCCACCTCTTGACGTTTGTACAACTTTGACTCACCCATTTCCAACCAGGATAACGACGTGCGACATCTTCTACCATAAAGGTCCTCGAAGGGCGCCATTTGAATACTTGCTTGGTAGCTATTGTTGTACGCAAATTCCACCAAATAAAGATGGTCTTCCCATTGCTTTCCAAAGTCCAAGACACACATGCGGAGAATGTCTTCCATAGTTCTATTAACCATCTCGGTCTGCCCATCCGTCTGCGGATGGAAGGCTGTGCTAAAACTCAGCTTTGTTCCAAACATTTACTGCACAAGCCTCCAATCATTGGACGTGAACCGCCCATCTCGGTCACACATGATGCTACGGGGCACACAGTGGAGCCGCACTATGTTATCCACATATAACTTTGCCAACTTCTCCACCGGATCATCCTTCCTATACGGAATGAAATGCGACACCTTCGTTAGTCGATCTACGACCACCCAGATGGCGTCGTTCCCCTTTTGCGACCTTGGCAACCTGTGCACAAAGTCTATAGTGATGTCGTCGAATTTCCACTCCGGAATAGGCAAGGACTTCAGAAATCCTCCCGGCTTTTGGCACTCTGCCTTCACCAAGGAGCAAGTTTGGCACTTCGCCACGTAGAGCGCCACATCCTTCTTCAAACCCGGCCACCAAAATTGTTTCTTAACATCGCGGTACATCTTTGTGCTCCCTGGGTGAATCGAGTACTTGGTATGGTGAGCCTCGTACAACAAATTAACCCGCAAACTGCCCATGCTTGGGACGCAAAGACGACCGTCTTTCCAAATCAATCCATCCACAACTTCATATTGGGAATTTGACCCATCCAGAGCCTCTATCATGAGTTGCTTCATGTGGCCATCCAAATTCAAAGCCTGCCAAATCCGATCAGCCAGGTCATATTGAACTTCAGTCCAATTCAATAGTGCTTCAACACTTGACTGCTTATCCACTCAAGAAATCTCCAACGCCTCCAACTCCCGAACCAACCGCTCATCATGCACCGATAGCCAATTGGCTTGAGCTGGGGCTCGACGACTCAACGCGTCCACAACCGCATTGCCCTTACCAGGCACGTAGTGGATCTTGAATATATAGTCCCCCAGGAACTCCATCCATCTACGCTTCCGCATGTTCAGGTCTTTCTGAACAATCAAATACTTCAGGCTCTTGTGATCGGTGTAGATATCAATCTTCACACCGTACAAATAATGCCTCCACAACTTAAAGGCAAAAATCACGCCCCCTAACTCCAAGTCATGGATCAGATAGTTCCTCTCGTGCACCTTCAGCTGTCTCGAGCCATATGCTATAACACTTCCATACTGTAATAGCACACAACCCAAACTACTGCCCGAAGCATCGCTATAAATCTCATAACCTTCGGTCCCACTCGACGAACTCAGCATAGGCGCCGTGGTCAACCGACATTTCAACTCCTCAAAAGCTCGTGCGCACTCCGGCGTCCAAACGAACTTCTACTCCTTCCTCGTCAAAGTAATGAGAGGTAACGCTATCCACGAGAAGTTCTCTACGAAGCGCCTATAATAGCCAGCAAGCCCCAAAAAGCTCCGAACTTCCGCTACCGTAGAAAGCTCAAGCCACTCCCGTATCACAACAATCTTCGCCGGATCCACTGCAATACCTTCCCCACTCACTATATGACCGAGGAACACCACTGAGGACAACCAAAACTCGCACTTCGAGAACTTGGCGTACAATTGATTCCTCCTTAGCATCTCCAAAACCAAATAAAGATGCCTGAAGTGATCTTCCTCACTCTGCGAGTACACCAAAATATGCCGATGAAGACGATCACAAAATGGTCCAAGTACTCCCTGAAGGTCCTATTCATCAAATCCATGAACACTGACGGCGCATTAGTCAGCCCAAATGGCATGACCGTAAACTCGTAATGCCCGTATCTCGTACTGAACGCTGTCTTCGGGATATCACTCTCCCTTATTCACAGCTGATAGTACCCAGACTTGAGGTCCAACTTTGAGTACACCGTCAACCCGACTAACTGATCGAAAAGATCATCAATCCGGGGGATCAGGTACTTGTTCTTTTCCGTCAACTTGTTGAGCTCCCGATAATCAATACATAACCTCAAGCTTCCATCCTTCTTCTTAACAAAGAGGACCGACGCGCTCCAAGGCGAAGAACTTGGATGCACATACCCTTGCTCCAACAACTCTTGCAGTTGAACCTTTAGCTCCGCCATTTCCTTAGGCGCTATCCGATAAGGAGAGCGTGGCACAGGATTTGCACATGGTACGAGCTCTATCATAAAATCTATCTCCCGCTGCGGCGGGGCTCCAGGAAGATCGCTAGGGAACACATCAGTGTACTCCGATACCACAGAAATACTGTCCAACGCGGGCTTAGGATTTGCAACCTCCACTAGTGTAAAGAACAGTTCTGCACCGGCACGAACCGCCTTCACCACCTGAAGAGCAGACATCAACGTCTTGCTCGACCCCTTCAAGCCCGTGAAGGTCATCTCACAACCTGCTCCCAGCTTGACTTCCTTGTTACCGCAATCAATATAGGATCGCTGCTCTGAGAGCCAGTCCATGCCAAATATAACGTCAAATTCCACTAGCGGCAATAACAACGCTTACAAATGGAACTCCCGGCTCCCAATTCGAATCTTCACGCCACAGATTCTATCCGCGCGCATCGAGCACCCATTGGGCAACAACACATCCAACTTGTCCTTCGCCATCGAAGAAGGTACTTCGATGCACGATATGAATTCTTCGGACAAAAAGGAGTGCGAAGCTCCTGTATCGAAGAGTGCTCTTGCCGGATTTTCACAAATCAAAACAAATCCTAAACAAGCAGTGGTAAGGTAACATACGCATACCAAGTATTTAAAGAAGCTTAACTTGCTACAAATTAAACCGTATCTGTCACCACATCCGCTTGTTTGATGGCCTCCTGTTGGCCAAGATTATAAACCCTTAGTTAAGCCGGAGCGTAATGAGACGCGGTTGACTCCATCGCCTTGCCCTTCTCTTCATAAGTTGCTCCCGACATTCTCTCGGACTTGGGACGTCTGCTCCAACAATCACGGGCAAAGTGCCACGGCTTCCCACAAGTAAAACATGCACCCGGGGTCCGACCCGTAGTCTCCCCAGAAGCATCGGAAGAAGGAGATGGACCCGAAGTCCTAGCCTTCTTATAGAACCTTCGATAGCCGGACTTAGAAGTAGTCGGCACCTTGAACTTAGACTTCTTGTCACCAACGCTTTTTTGCTTGAACCTTCTTCATATCCTTCTCGAAGGACCGGGCCGTGTTGACCAAGGTCAAGAAACCCTACGTCATCGGCCCCGAGAGTAGTAGCATCAAATCATCTCTCAACCCTTTGTAGAATCAATGCGTCTTCCCGGCATGGGTCACGTCATTTTAAGACATAGACCGCCGAAGACCCTCATCTATGCCAACGACAAGTAACACGTACCTTTAGGTCACTTTAACCGAATGACATAGAACGGGTACGGTTCCATCTAACCCGTGCTCACATCGCAACGACAATTTAAGCCATATGCGCGGGTCAAACTTCTCCTGAGTCCCGTTTCTGTTACACACTTCACATAACCTGGTTATGTTCAAGTTGGCTCCCAGGCCTCCAAGTGCAGCTCAGTTGGTGATGAGGAGTTGTTGGAAGACTCCTTATTAAAGGGGTTGCAGGTTCGAGACCTGGCCTCAACAATGCACCGCGGCCAAGAAACAGGCGCGGAGAGGTTTTGGGGTGCTTGAGCTGCAGCCCGGTAACGATGTCTTGAACGAGACAAGCCTGTGGGCCTCTGAGCTCGGGCCGAGGGTCGTTACATAAAAAGTGCACTTTTTATGTAATGACCCTCGGCCCGAGCTCAGAGTCCCACAGGCTTGTCTCGTTCAAGACATCGTTACCGGGCTGCAACTCAGTTGGTGATGAGGAGTTGTTGGAAGACTCCTTATCAAGGGGGTTGCAGGTTCGAGACCTGGCCTCAACAATGCACCGCGGCCGAGAAACAGGCGCGGAGAGGCTTTTGGGTGCTTAGGCTACAGCCCGGTAACGATGTCTTGAAGGAGACAAGCCTGTGGGCCTATGAGCTCAGGCCGAGGGTCGTTACAGCTTCTTCTGGTGTCGACTTATGGACTTAGAAACTTTTCCTGCGTTCCTGCATTTTCTTAACCTGCACATATAAACTCAAAACAACATCAAATACACTTTGATGCATATCATTGAGTAAGGTGAGACTTCTTCAAATCTGGTACACATTTTCCAATGTACCCAACAAAGCAAAACAATGCAATAACTTAAATCGTACTTGTGACGACGTCACTCTACTTGATGGCCTCCTGCAGGCCAAGATTGTAGACTCAGGGCTGCACCTGGGATGCAGAGGACTCCACCACTGCCTTTCCCTTCTCAGCATACGATGATCTCGCCTTCTTTTCACTCTTTGGCGGACCAACCCGGCAATCACGGGCTATGTGCCCCACTCGTCCACAAGTAAAGCAGGTACGAGTTTCCAACCTTGAAGTGGCCCCCGACATTACTCCCGATGCAACCGTAGAAGGAGCTTATCCAGACGACTTGGACCTCTTGCCCCATCTCTTTTTGTAATACGACTTCCTAGGTCGGGGCGCTTTGAATTCCGGCTTCGTCACCGCCAAGGCCCTCTTCCCTTGCACCCTTTTCATGTCCTTCTCCAGCATGCACGCAGTGTCAACCAACACCTGGAACCCTTGGTTCACTGAACTCGAAAGCAGGACTCGCAACTCGTCCCACAATCCTTCATAGAACCTGTTGGTTTTCCGCTGCTCGTCGGTAAAGATTGAGCCTGCATATCATCCCAACCGTGTGAACTCATGCAGGTACGTCTCCACACTACCATCTCCCCACGTTAGCCTTTGTAACTCATTTTCCATGACAATTCATTGTGCCGCTGGTAGATGCTTTGCCAGGAATAGGCGCGATAAATCCTCAATCGACACTTGTGTTAACTGCCTGCCCACTAAGTGGTGTAGTTCCATCTCATCCCACCATAAACGAGCCTCTCCTTCTAGTAATAAGGTGGCCAAGGTGACTTTCTGATCTTCCTCCATCCTGATTGCCGTCATGATCCGCTTGACGCGCGAAAAACAGTCCTTCGCCTGCGTAGGGAATCCCATACCCGTAAACGTAAGCAGATTGAAGCTCATAAATTGCTTCAACTGTCTCTCGGCTGCTCGAGGATCCATAGACGCAACAGGTTCTGGCCTCGCCACAACCTGTTCTGGCCTCAATGCCGGCTGTGCCTACCAAGTAGGCTGTGCTTTGATCATCGCAAACAATGCCTCAGCATCTAATCGAACAGTTTTCGCAGAAGGGGGAGGTTTAGGCACCTCAGCTGGTGTCATACTCTCATCAGAACGCTGTGGCTCCGACTGCCCAACACCACTTTGAGTCACCTATAGGTGAACAAGACACACACATTAGCGACCATGCACAAGCACTAACAACAAGATAGGAACGTGTAGGTTCCTCAAACACATGTATTTGCATTCCTAAAGTGGACATTCAAGAGTTTATTAGTGTTAACGTGGTTCGCACAGACACGTGCTCGCCACCCCACAAAAGAATTCGACCACAAATTCGAAAGGGAAAGACCGAGACAACCGATACCAAAAATGTCACGACTCCATCCGTTCGTATAGCATATAATAGAAGGTCCGGCTGGGGCCCCACACCATATGCTACAAAACAGGCGGGGAAGTCACAGGTTGATATCAGAGTTGCGCATCCTAACTCATAGCATTCTAGCGGAAGCTGTTAACATATAACTGAACTCCAACAATGAATGTCCACTAACATAAACATCCACATTTATATAGGAATGTATCAAATACAATATAGTTTGGCCTTATGTCCTTACAGTTGCTCTTTACAAAAGTGGCTTCCAAACATCGGCACACAGGCCGGCCACACATGAACAAAACATCATATTTTCATTTTAGCATTCAAGGGCTAGCAACAGCAGCAGCGACTGCAGCAGGGACTTCAACCTTTACATGTCCCGCTCGGCTCTCCAGCACCTATACAAGGACAGTCCACCCAACGATGGCAAACAAGGCAACAGTTAGCATTCAGCTCACCAATATTATAACGACCCTTCCCCTTTCCCCGGGCAGTGATATTCCTTCCCTACAGGCATAGCAATTCACAGGTACATATACATATCACATATTGTGCTTTCACACACAAACAGACCATCACAATTGTCAGCCATGCGACCCAACGATCAGTGCACTCAGGGCACATTCTTGGTGTACCGGATATACCAGTTGCCCACCACCATATCAGGGCTAGAACCCAACAGGAATATTGAGCATTTTGCTCCATGGCGTGTAGCCGAAGACTTTAGTTTTAGTGGCGCGCAGGCCTAAGACTCTCACTATGCGCTCCAACAGACCGTACTTTCAGGTCTTCAAGTCGGATGGACATAACGCATGTTGGATCAACCACCCCCCGTTTCTCAAGTCGCCTTGCCATCACAGAATACCAACGTACTCGCGGCTAAGAAAAAGGCGCGGGTCGGTTTCACCTTACCTGTTTGGCATAAAGCCTAGGTGTTTTCCTGGGCACACCAGTACTTCCTGTTACTACCCTTCATAGACACCACCCATTAAGTTTCACAAGCATCAGAGGGTCTTTCTTGGGCTTCCGTACCAGTACTTCATACTACTACCCTTCACAGGCACAACCCAGTAAACATCACAAGTATCAAGGGTATTTTCCTGGACATTCAATCCAGTACTTCCTGCTACTATCCTTCACAGGTCCAACCCATTAAAGATCACAAACATCAAGGGTATTTTCCTGGACATCCAATCCAGTACTTCCTGCCACTATCCTTCACAGGTACAACCCATTGAATATCACGAACATCACAAGGGTATTTTCCTGGACTACCACTCCAGTACTTCCTACTACTTCCCTTCACAGGTCCAACCCATTGACTCCATAAACTACACATTTAACTACAGAGTCTTCTCTGGTGTGCAAATGCAACATCACAAATCCAGACCAACCTGTCCAGATGGGCTTCACACAGTATGCCTATTCCGTACTCCATTTCTGGATCTATATGCCAAATTATTGGGGATTCCAAGAATCAACCCAAGGGAAATCCCTTCACAATCCACCCTCTGGTGGGGGAATCCATGTACATGCCAAAATGGAAGTCTTCACATGGCTAAGAAGGAAGATCATTACCCTTGAAGATCGCTTCGGAGCCATGGACTTATAGCCAGCTGGAAAGCACCGCAACTGCTTTGCCTCCACAACGCTAGCCTCGAATCTTGAATTGGAACTCCGCAGCTCCACCGGTGGCTGGCTCCCCTCCTCCTCCTCCTCCTCCTCCTCCTTTCTCTCTAGGTTATAGAAAGAGAATGGCCAAGATGAGAATGAGATGTTCCTTCTCATTCTCGGCCTTAAAGTAGGGGGGATCTGGGCTATCAGATCCCAGCTGAAGAAAACGGACGACCACAATTTTTCCACAAAAGGATAATTTTTGCCTGACACGGCCTGTGACACGCCCATATCACCGGCCGTATACCTTAAGCGGCACACAACTGACTCATCCAGACTAGTACACGGCCATGTAACACGCCCGTGTCACGGGCCGTGTGACCTGACATGCCTTCAGACACGCCCGTGTCTGTGGCCGTGTACCTCAGGTGGTATACAACCATCTCCACCCGAGGAATACACGACCAAGTGACACTCCCGTACAATAGGCCGTGTGCCTAGAGACACACCCGTGTCCTCACCGTATTCACTAGGCCTCACTGCCCAGGCCAAATCCAGAAAAGGACACGGCCTGTGACACGCCCGTGTCACAGGCCGTGTGCCCTTACATGACAGCAGACACGCCCCCAACGTGCTCTTCGTCGAGCGAAGTTCGTCGACCAGAGGAGGACACGCCCCCTGACACGCCCGTGTCGATGGACGCATTCCCTCTCGAGAACTCGTCGAGTGCAGTTCGTCAATCACTCGAGTAGCTGTCCAACCATACAGAGCAAGACACGCCCTGGGACACGCCCGTGTCCCAGGCCGTGTCACCCAACTTGAACTAAATCTGGGATTTTGGTGTGTTACAGAGCTCCAGGGAGATCTTCAGGGAAAAAGTCGGCAAACTCTGACACCACCATAATACTGACCAAATCAAGATTGAGCTTCTTAGCCTCTAAAAGAGTGAAGAACTACTCTGCCCCCTCATGAACTGCTTTGACAACTTGGAGAGCAGACATCAATGTCTTGCTTGATCCCTTTATACAGGATAAAGTAGTTTTATGACTTGTGTTCAACCCCAGTTTGACCATCTTCAGACTACAATCAATGAAAGCGCGTTGCTCTGAGAGCCAATCCATGCCAAAGATCACATCAAACTCCACTATCAGTAGTAGTGATACTTCCAAGTCAAAAGTTTGATGTCATATCAGCACTTTAACACAACAGAGCCTATTCACGCGCATCGAACACCCGCTAGGCAACAACACATCCAGTCTATCTTTCACCATAGAAGAAGGCACTCCGATACGGGACACAAAGTTCTCGGATAGGAAAGAGTTTGAAGCTCTTGTATCAAACAATGCTCGAGCCGGACAGTCCATAATTACGACAAAGCCTAAAACACGACAGACATACGACCAAAGCATAAGACGTAAGGTATAAAAAGCTTTACAGCTAAAATACAACGCATACCTGTAACCACACAACCTTGTTTGATGGCCTCCTGTTGGCCAAGGTTGTAGACTCTTGGCTGGGCCGGAGCATGATGGGATGCGGTCAACTCCACCATATTTTCTTTCTCAGCATATGATGCTCCGACCGTTTTCTCCGACTTGACACTCCAACACTTATGGGCCATGTGTCCCGGCTTGACATAGGTATAATGTTGAATTGGGCCTCCTCGCTTAGACGATGCTCCATTAGTAACTGATGAAGTAGTCGGTCCAAAAGTTTTGGGCTTCTTGTACCACTTTCGATTCCCAGACTTCAATGAACATGGAATTTTAAATTCTGACCTCTTCACCGCCGAGTCCTTATTACCTTGAACCCTCTTCCGATCCTTCTCCAGAGATCGGGCTGTATTGACCATGGTCAGAAAACCCTACGTCATCGGTCCTGTGGGCAACAATCTTATATCATCATGAAGTCCTTCATAAAACTGGTTGGTCTTGTGCTCCTCATTAGTAAATGTAGAGCCAACATATCGCCCTAACCGTATAAAGTCATGCAGGTAGTTGTCCATGCTACTCTCACCATGAGTCAGCCTCTGAAACTGGTTTTCCATAGCAATTTTCTGCGTTGACGGAATATACCATGCCAGAAACAATCTCGAGAACTCCTCCATTGAGATATCAGTGAGTTGTCTCCCAGCAAAGTGATGGAGCTCTAACTCATTCCACCACAATCTTGCTTCACTATCCAGAAGGAAAGTGGCTATCGTAAACTTCTGCCACTCCTCAGTCTCTATTGCAAACATGACTCTCTTAACCCTAGCAAGCAAGTCCTCAGCTTGCATTGGGGTTTCAGTTCCCACAAACACTTATAGATTAAAGCTCATCATGTGCTTTAGTTGCTTTTCAGATGCTCTTCGTTGCAGTACAGGTTTTGCTGCTACTTGATCCACCATGATGTGTTCCGCGATGCCAAGCGATACTTGACCCAATTCAGGAGCAGGATGCTGTACTTACCTCCCTGGTTGGGCATTGACCATGGAACACTGCTTCAGCTACCATTCGTATGGTTTCAGCAGAAGGAGGGGTCGCATGTGCGTCATTAGGCGCACTACTCTCAGCAGAGTGTGGAATTTGCGACTACTCCGCACCATTCATAGTCACTTATAATCATAAAATACACAATTTGGCGACTAGCAAATTGCCAAAAAGCAATTATAGGAACACACAGGTTCCTCAAACATGGGTATTTTCGTTCCTAAGTCGACATTCATGGGTTCTTTCATGTTATAATAGTAACGCACATACATGTGCTCACCACCTCTTAAAAGAATTCGCCCAGGAATTCAAATAAGAAAGATCGACACTAGAGTATGATACCAAATTGTAACACCCCCATCCGTCCAATAGCATAAAACAGAAGGTACGATTGGGGCCCGATGCCATATACTACAGACAGTTAGTGGAGTTACTTATTGACACCATAATCCGCAAACGTTTATACTAACTCATAAAGTATTCTAGTAGAAGTTAATAAAATGTTTATAAGAACCCAACCATTTGAATGTCCCCACAACTTGATTGGAATGAAAGTACAATACACAAATGTTGCGGCCTTAAGTCCTTACAAGGTTTTCTCAAATAATAGTGTCTTACATACATCGGCACGCAGGACGGCCACATATGAACGATAAATAAAGACTGGTAATTCACTTTGGCCTTCGAGGGACAGCTTAGCAATCCTGGGCTCTAACCCGCTACTTATCGTTTGGCTCAGCTGCACCTGCAAGAAACATTCCACCATAGCGGTGGCAAACATAGCAACAGTCAGCATTAGCTGACTAAATTATAACAACCCCACCCGTTACCCGGGGTAGCCGTGCTCCTTCCCTATAAGCATTAGCATATACAAATATTGGCAATCAAAACGTGCAAATTAAGCACCATTCGCCACAAACGTTGGCACCACCGTCCAACGCCCGGTGCTCTCAGGGCACATCCTCGGTAACAAAGCATGTGCATGGGATCCTCCACCATGAGGTGGATATCATAAGCAATTCCTTGGTTGAGTCTGCATCTAGAGCCGGAAATGTGGAGTACGACATAGGCATACTGTGTGAAGCACATCTGGACGGGTAGTCTGGATTTGTGATGATTATGGGTAAACTGGAGAATACTCCATGGATTTGATGATATGAAAGGTTATGCTTTGTTGGATGAATGTATGGATGGATATATGGTTGTGCTTATGAATGTATTGAGGCTTTGAGTAAGCTCCTGGTTGTGATGAGAAATCAATTGGTAGCACATCTGGGGAGAGCGGATAAACCTGACCTGCTACACCACTAGGGTGGGTTGATCTGGATAGATGAGGGATCGATTGGTGGCACTGCCTGGGGAGCCGAGTTAAACCCGACGTGTTGCACTACAGGGGTGGGTCGATCAGAAATAGGTGAGTGGTCAATTGGTGGTAAGGCCTGAGGAGCACGATAAACCTGGCTTGCTACACCACGTGGGTGGGTCGATCTGCTCTGGTTATTGTGGATGCTGTGAGGTAGTACCTCTGAGTGGTATTGACGGAATGTCGCCAGCCTGCGGGATTGGTGGACTAGGATGGAACCGGCCAACCAACAAGTGAAGAACCTCTGATCGGCGGTGTATGACTGGGATATCCGGTACACCAATAAGGTGACCTGAGTGCACGGAATGTCTGGTGGATACCGACATTTGTGATATGGTTATGATTGGTAGATTGATAGCTTGTGAAGACAATGCATACAGGGAAGGAACCACTGCCCCAGCTAAGGGGTAGGGTCGTTATAATTGGTCAGCTCATGCTGACCGTTACTTTGTTTACCGCTCTTGGGTGGATGGCTAATTGCAGGTGTTGATGATTGAATTGATTTGAGAGGAATGGAGGCTTGCTGCTAAAGGCCCTTGAAGGCTGTGCGAAGAAAGCGTGTTTGGATTTCATGTGTGGCCGGCCTGCGTGTCGACATATGAAATGTACATTTATGTAAAGAGAAACCTGTAAGGCCTTAAGGCCATGGGTGTGTGTGTTGTCTACATTCCTGGTTTTGATATATAAATGTGGAGTTTGTATACTAATGGACATTCATTGAGCTGAGTTCATTCAACATAAAATGCTGTGCTAGAATGTTTGTGTTAGAGTACGAGTAGAATTTGATTTCCACACGTAAGTCCACCGCTTGTCTGTGAAATATGGCGTGGGTCCCCGACCAGACCCACCGTTATATTTCATATGACGAGTGGGGGCGTTACAAAGTGGTATCAGAGCCAAGTTTAGATTATTTGGGAGGAAGAACATAAGTGAACTCATGAATGTCCACTAGGAATGTGCATCAATGTATATTGCCATTATGACTGCATGATTAATGGTGTTTTATACATTGATTGATAGGTGGTGAGGAGTGGTGTTGGGCAGTCTGAGCCCCAACAGTCCAATGAGAGTGCAACACCAGTTGAAGCGTCTATGCCTCCTTCGGTGGAGACCATACAAATGGTGACGAAGATGGTGCTTACAGTGTTACAGGCACAACCTACTGGGCAGGCAGGGCCTACAGGGGTGCCAGTACGGCCTGGTGCAAGGCAAGAGTGCGCTGCATTCATGATGGACGAGCAAGCAACAGATGAGTCATTGAAGCACTTTATGGAGTTTCATCCACCTACGTTTGGTGGGGCGACTTCGCCAACAGAGGCGAAAGATTGGAAGCAGATACGAGATTGTGGTGGGACGATATGGAAGTGCATCACTTGGAAGGTCGAGGATTAGCGGAGGTCTCGATTGATGAATTCTCCAAATTGTTTTTAGCTAAGTATTTGCCAGTGTCGCAGCGGATTGTGATGGAGAATGAGTTTCAATGTCTGGTGTAGGGTGAGACTGATATTGATACGTACCTGCATGGGTTTACCAGACTAGGGCGTTATCCGGGGTCTACCTTTATAGAGGAAGCACGAAAGAGAAATCGATTTTATGAGGGATTGTGAGATGAATTGAGGTTAGTACTGCCGAGTTCCGTGAACCAAGGCTTCCAAGCGTTGGTCGATACGGGCCGGGCATTGGAGAAGGACTTGAAGCGAGTACAAGAGAAGAAGAGACTGTCAGTGGAGAATCTAGAATTCAAAGTGCCCCAGTCGGAGCAATCAGAGTTTCCTAGACGGGAGAAGAAAAAGTTCAGGCCTGCTGAATCAGCCCCTTCGATTGTTTCTTCGGGAGCAACCTATGGGCAAGGACGTGTGGATACACGTATATGTTATAATTGCGGGAAGCAAGGACACATAGCTAAATTTTGTTGGAATGCCCCTTTAGGGAGTGAAAAGAAGACAGGTGCGTCTTATGAAGAAAAGGGTAAAGCAGTGGCCGAGTCATCTGCATCACGGACGCAACCTCAATTGCATAATTTGGAAGTGCAAGAGCCGCAAAGTTCAATTGGGGAAATTCAACCTCGAGTGATTAATTTGATGCCTCGAGTGTTTAATCAAGCGGCTGAGCGAAAGGAACCATAAAAACGTTGATGATGTGCCTAGTGGAAATGCTGCTGATGATACTGGTGTATATATATATGTGGTATGTTATGTTCACCGTTGAAATGTTGGTGTACAGGTGGTGTGATGTATGCGCTCAATCAATCGTGATATAATGTTGTTTTTGAATATAGCGCACTTGATGAATTTTGTGGATGAAGGTGCACATGAGGCGAATATATATGTGTGTATGTTGTTTGGTTTGTGCGATGTCATGGGGCAAGACAAGCTGCGGCCTCTGCGCTCAAACCCAACTCGCTTTATTTGAGTGTTCGGATGCTTATGGTGTGGTGTAACGAAGAGTGTTTTGGTGCATATCTGGAGGTGAGACAAATTTCGGGGACAAAAGTTTTTTGAAGGACACGGCCCAAAGCCCATTTTTGGTTCAGGTTTGGGTGACACTGCCTGGGATACGGGTGTGTCCCAGGGCGTGTCCTTCTCGGTTTGAGCATTTGGGTGTGTAGTCGACGAAATTGTGTTCGACGATCGTCGAGTGCAGGGTACACGGCCTGTGACACGGGCGTGTCATAGGGAATGTCTAGGCGGGAATGCGTGTACTGGTGGACACGGGTCTGTCATGGTGTACACGGCCTGGGACACAGGTGTGTCCCATGGCCGTGTCCCTCTCGGGTGAAGTGGAGATTGTGCTGTGTGAAGTACACGACTGGTAGACACGGGCATGTAGGGTGTGACACGGACGTGTCACACGGCCATGTACTGGTTGGATTTGAGTCGGTTGCCTGCTGCCTAAGTGACACTGTTGGGTACATTGGAATATATGTACCTGATTTGAAGAAGCCTCACCCTACTCAATGATATACATCAAGGTGTATTTGATGTGCTTTGAGTTTCTTTGTGCAGGTTAAGTTTTGCAGGAAAAGTTTCTAAGTCCATGTGTCGACACCTAGAAGAAAAGTGTCGATACTTAAGAAGGCTTATGTCGACACCCAGAGAAGCTGCGTCGACACTTGGAGTAATTATGTCGACACTGGGAAGGCAGAGTCGACACCAGAAGGAAAGTGTCGACACATACAGGCAGTGTCGACACACAATGAAGAAATGTCTAAAGTATAAGTGTCGACACCCAGAGGAACTTTGTAGACATCAAAAGTGTCGACACTAGGAGGCTGTGTCGACACTCAGCAAACATCAACAAAGTTCAAGTACAAGTGTCGACACTAGGAGGCTGTGTCGACACTCAGCAAACTTCAACAAAGTTCAAGTACAAGTGTCGACACAAAGGCTGTGTCAACACTCAGCAAAAGTCTCAACACATGAATAATGTGTCGACACAAAGGAGATGTGTCGACACTCAGCAAAAGTTTCAACACAGAAGGCATGTGTCGACACAAAGAAGATGTGTCGACACTTTGCAAGTTTCAACACAAGAGGATGTGTCGACACAATGGAGTTGTGTCGACACTTAGCAGAAATCAACTAAGTATTGAAGAAGAAGGACTTGTGTCGACACACAGGATCAGTGTCGACACATTCTGAAGAAGTAGTGTCGAGAAGCTATTTCAACAACACAAGGAGTTGTGTCGACACCATGAAGGCTAGTGTCGACACTTAGTCTACTTGTGTCGACACTTAGTCTATTTGTGTTGACACATAAAGACTATCTGTCTCGACACTTTCAGACAGTGACAGATATTTCAAGAAGTGACTGGATGACTTGACAGCTGCCATTTCAACCGGTCAACTGCTACTGTCAGAGCTGTCAGAAGATCGTTAGAAACCGGATCTGCCGGTCACCATGAAGAAAGCCTATATAAAGGCTTATTCCTTCAACAGAAGGAGATCGAGGAAGCAATCATTGAAGTGAAAAACAACACAACAAGAAGAAGACCTTCAAGTGAAGATCTAAGAAGTTGGAGAGAGAAAGCTCCTTCTAAGAAGACCAGCTGTTGAACCAGGCTGATAAGGAAGATTCAGATTGATATCAGAATCTCAAGACAGCAGTTGATTGAAGATCATCTGCATAGAGATACAACCCTACTGTATTCTAATTCAAGAAGCTTTGAAGAACATCAAGGGAGGTTGATCTCTGCAAAGTTCTTTCAAGAACTCATCAAGTAGCCAGTCAACTCATCTTTCTCAATCAGAGTTGTGGTTATTAATCTTTATATTCTTCATTTTCTGTAGGATCCTAAGGGATCTGAGTTGTAAGCCTATATTTATAAAGGCTAAGTGGTAGGGCTTGTGTGCCTGAGTGTAGGAGATACATTTCTCTGAGTGTAGGCCTTGTTGAAGGCTGAGTGTAGGACTTGTTAAAGGCTGAGTGTAGGTCTTGGTGAAGACTGAGTGGTAGGGCTTTGTGCCTGAGTTGTAGGAGTGAGATCACTCTTAGTTGTAGGAACCTATTTGGGGTTCTGAGTTGTAAGATCTGAGGATCTGAGGAGTAGTGGAGAAGTTAGGCCGAATCTAGTACACTACTAGATAGGCGAAGGGGGAAAGTGGATGTACCGAGACCTTGGGGAACCACTATAAAAGCTGTGTGTACTCTGTGTGTGATTTATTCTATGATTGCTGTGTTATATGTGCTGAATTGCTGTAGAAGATTGCATAAACAGGTCTAATAATTCAGTATTTCTGCCTTAAAAGTTAAAAAGATTAAGTGCACCTATTCACCCCCCCTCTAGGTGTTTAGACACTAGTTCTTTCAAGTGGTATCAAAGCCAGGTTACACAAAAAGGACATAACAATCTGAGTAAATATCCTGTAGGCAGAATCAGTATAATCAAGAATCAAGAAAATGGGTTCAACTGAGAATCACAAAGAGCTAGGATCCATGAAATTGCCAATCTACAGAAAGGAGATCTTTGGCATTTGGAAAGAACGGGTTAGACTTTTTATGGAAGCCTCTGACCCAAGAATTTACATTACAGTCAAAGAAGGGCCTTATGTGGCAATGAAAGTATCTGTTCTAGATGCAAATCAGAGAACTCGCAAAGACTATTCAGAAATGACCAAGGATGAAATAATTCTGGCCACTATGGACAAGAGGGCCAAGAATATTATTGTAAGTGCAATTGATGATGCCACATTTCAGAATCTGATTCATTGTAAAACATCAAAAGAAATGTGGGACACACTGATAGTCTATATGGAAGGATTAGAAGAGGTAAGATAAGACAGGAAATCTTTATTAAATCAAGAGTATGAAAGCTTCAGACAAGGCAGGTCTGATAGCATAACTGAATGCTACAAGAAATTCTATGAATTGATGTCCTATGGAAGAGAGTTCAGCAATTATGAATTGAATGATAAGTTCTTGAGATCCCTGACAAAGGACTGGGATACCAAGATTTGTGCCATAAGGGAAATGGCAAAATTAGCAGACATTCCTCCTCCAACTTTGTTTAGAAAACTGTTATCTTATGAGATGCAGTTAATGGTAAGGAAGGAGGAAGAAAAGACTACTAGGGTGGAGCACAAAGAAAGAGCTGTGGCCTTCAAAACTGAAGCTACTAGGAAATATAAAAGCAAGTCTCCATCTCCACCTCAAAAAGTTGCTGAGGCTGAGACAGATACTTCAGATAGCAAGAAGTCAGAAAGCAGTGGAAGTGATGAAGACTTTGCTGCATTTACTAGGCATTTTCAGAAGTTTCTAAAGAAGAAGCAGTGGAGGTCCAAGTCATCCACTTCACAGCCAAAAGATGACTACTACCAGAAAAGGAAGTCATCAAGGAATGACAGAAGAAAGTCCAAGTCTAGTAACACTACATCCACAAAAATAGTTTGCTATTGTTGCAATAGACAAGGACATATAATAGCTGATTGTCTAGAAAAGAGGAAAGAGTCCACTGACAAGAAGAAGACACAGTTCAAGGGCTAAAAGGAAAGGTCCTTTGTTGCAAAGAAGGATAAAAGTCTGACTGATATGTCATCTTCAGAAACAGATTTAGAAGCTGAAGCCTATATTGGCTTGTTTGCTGAAGAAGAAGAAAATGAGTTCATGCAGCTAATGAACTCAATTTATGAGCATGAGTACATTCAGTGCAAGGGACTGATGGCCTTATCAGAAGGAGACAAAATCCAGGATCAGCCTGGACCTAGTCAGGTACAACATTGTTCTTCAAGTTCAATTTCTAGTGCTGGATCAGAATCAGATACATCTGCATCAAGTGATGTGAGTGGATCTAAATCTTAAGGAGACATTCATCAGTTGATTGATGAATATAGAGTATTGTTGCAGGCTTTGAAGAAAAGCAAACTCTTGGCCAAAACTCAGGCTAAGGAGATTGCTAATCTCAAAGTGGCTGCAATAGATTTTGACAAGTCGTTTGATCAGAAACTAAATGAAATAGCCAGGCTGAAGAACATTACTGTTATTCAGATGGGTACTATTACATTCAAGAATGATCAAATTAAAAATCTGGAGGCTAGACTTCAGAAGGAGAGAGATATTGTAGTAAGTTTTTCTAAACCAAAATCTGTTCTACCTTTGATAGATGAGTTTGTATCTCATAAGGGTAAAACTGGATTGGGGTTTATAAAACCTGCCAGGACAGTACAGTCCAAGTCTAAGGGCAAAGCCCCAGTACTCAACAAGAAGCCTGCTGAAGATAAAACAGCCAGGGTTGTACCTAAACAAAGGTACAACAGATTTGAGTGCTGGTGTTGTGGCAAGGTAGGCCACTTTGCCATAGACTGTTGGCACAATTCAAGTGTCAAGGAGAGTAGCAAACTTCCTGCTAGAAAAGCTACAGGTAGTTTTGTTAAGAATCAGACTAACTTGCACAAAGGACCCAAGAATTATTTGGGTTCTAAGGTTAAGTAATCTATTTTGCAGGTGAGTCCAAGTGGCCATGCCCCTATATGGTACTTGGACAGTGGATGTTCCAGACACATGACTGGAACTAGGGGATTGCTGAAGGACTATACACCAATCAAGGGTGGTCCTAAGGTTACCTTTGGTGGTTCAGAAAAAGGAATCATCAAAGGCTTTGGTAACATTTCTAGCAACCTAATTTCAATTACTCAAGTGGCTTATGTAAAGGGTTTGAAACATAACCTCATTAGCATAAGTCAGCTGAGTGATTTAGGATATGACATCTCATTTGTCAAAGATGGTTGTCATATCAGTAGGTCAAGTGATCAAAAGATCATTCTGACAGGATATATGAAGAGAAATGTCTATTGTCTAGACATTATGTGTGAGAACAATGCTTCTCCTATTTATCTTGTAGCTGATGAAAGAGTCTCACATTGTGTAAAATGGCACAAGAGGCTGACTCATCTTAACTATAAGACAATTGGCCAACTCTTTAGCAAAGAGTTAGTGAGGAATGGTCCTCAGGTTAAGTGCATAAAGGATGGGATATGCTCAGCTTGTTAGAAAGGCAAGCAGACCAGATTCACCTTTAATAACATTGAGAACAAAGATGCTGTGAGGTGCCTATACCTCTTGCATATGGATCTTTTTGGTCCTATGCCAGTTCACAGCCTAGGTAGGAAGGTCTACACATTTGTGATTGTGGATGATTATTCAAGGTTTTTCTGGGTATTCTTCCTAAGGCAAAAATCTGAAACTCCTAGTATCTTTTATAGTTTTGTCAAACAAATTTAGAATGAGTTAGACAGTACAGTGGTCAAAATAAGAAGTGACCATGGTACTGAATTCCAGTCTGATAGTATGACAAATCTATGTGAAGAGTTTGGGATATTTCAGGAATTTTCCTCACCAAGAACACCTCAGCAAAATGGTATTGCTGAAAGGAAAAATAGAACCTTGATAGAGGCTGGTAGAACCCTATTGAGTGACACATCTCTCCCAGAATATTTCTGGGCTGAGGCAGTTAATACTGCATGTCATGTGATCAATAAGGCTACTTTCACCAAGAGCCACAAGAAGACCCCCTATGAGATTGTGAAGGGCAGAAAACCAAATCTATCCTATTTCAGGATCTTTGGTTGTAAATGCTATATACTTAACAATGGTAAGTCTTATTTAACCAAGTTTGCTGCCAAATCCCAAGAGGGGATCTTTGTTGGGTATAACAACAATAGTAAGGCTTATAGGGTCTACAACTTGACTACTCAAGTTGTAGAAGAGTCTGTTCATGTAGTTTTTGATGAAGCTAGACTCATTAACAATGAATTGCCTAAAAGTGTTTGTAGCTCCACAGGTGTGACTGAGAAGATGGACAAGCTTACTATTGAAGAAGGTTCTACTGCAAGTCAGCAAGTGGATGATAGTGGCTACTGTCCAGGGGGAGTACAAGATACTCCTGTTGCTGAAGAATACCAAGAGGAGCAGCTGAATGAAGAAGTTGAAAGTGTACAACCAGAAGACAGGATGCCTCCATCAAATAGGCATTTAAAAGATCATCCAGCCAATCAAATTATTAGAGATCTCAGTCAAGGGGTATAAACAAGGAGCAGGAATCTAAGTTCAGTTCTCTACTCCAGCTTTCTATCCCAAGTAGAGCCAAAGAAATTTGAAGAAGCAATCCTAGACCCTCATTGGATTGAGGCAATGAAAGAGGAGCTAAACCAGTTCAAAATATGCAAAGTCTACGAGCTTGTTACTAAACCAAAGGGCCACAACATTATTGGAACTAAGTGGATCTTTAGGAACAAGTTGGATGAGAATGGAGTTATTATAAAGAATAAAGCTAGACTAGTTGCAAAAGGATATAGGCAGGAAGAAGGTATTGATTTTGATCAGACCTTTGCTCCAGTAGCAAGACTGGAAGCAATAAGGATGTTCCTTACCTATGCAACATTCCAAGGGTTCAAGGTATACCAAATGTATGTTAAGTCAGCTTTTCTGAATGGAAATCTGAAGGAAGAAGTCTATGTAGAACAGCCATCAGGTTTTGTTGATTTTACTAAACCTAATTATGTTTATAGACTTAGGAAGACTTTGAATGGGTTAAAACAAGCCCCTAGGGCTTGGTATGAAACCCTGTCTAGTTTCCTCATTGAGAATAAATTCACAAGGGGGAAAATAGACAAGACTCTATTCCTTAGCGAATCTAGAGGCAAGATTTTCTTAGTCTAAATATATGTAGATGACATCATATTTGGTTCTACAGAAAGTAGTATTTGCAGGAAGTTTGCAAAACCAATGCAAGGACAATTTGAAATGAGCAGTATGGGGGAACTTAAGTTCTTCTTGGGTCTCCAAGTTAGACAGACTGAAGATGGATTATCCTTATGCCAGTCTAAGTTCACCCTAGAATTGATAAGGAAGTATGGTATGGAATCATCCACTACCATGAAAACTCCTATGGGGTCAATAATGTCTCTAAGCAAAGATGATGCAGGGAAACCTGTAGATGAAACATTGTATAGAGGGATAGTTGGCTCCTTATTGTATTTGACTGCTAGTAGACCTGATATCATGTATGCTACATGTGTCTGTGCTAGGTACCAAGCTTGTCCTAAAGAATCTCACTTGACAGCAGTCAAAAGAATTTTTAGATATCTTAAGGGCACTCCTTATCTAGGTCTTTGGTACCCTAGGAATGGAGAGTTTGAACTGATAGGTTATTCAGATGCAGATTTTGCAGGCTGCAAGGAAGATAGAAAGAGTACCACAGGTACCTGTCAATTTCTAGGTGGAAGGCTGGTGTCTTGGAGTAGCAAGAAGCAGACCAGTGTGGCTATCTCCACAGCTGAGTCAGAGTATGTTGCTGTAGGAAGCTGCTGTGCACAACTACTATGGATACAACACCAGCTAGAAGATTATGGTATTCAAGTAAGTTGAACACCTTTATTTTGTGATTCTACAAGTGCTATTTCTATTGCAAATAATCCTGTCACCCATAGTAGGACTAAGCACATAGAAATAAAAAACCATTTTCTAAGAGAACATGTGGAAAAAGGAGATATTTCACTAGAGTATATTAATACAGATAATCAGCTAACTGATATGTATACTAAGCCCTTAGATGAAACCAAATTCAATAAGTTTAAAATTGAATTAGGGATGATAAACTTAGAAGAGTTTACAAAAAAATGGCTAAGTAAAATAGTGTCGACACACAGAGTTGTCTGTGTCGACACATAGAAGTGGTGTCGACATTTCAGAGAAATGGTGTCGAAACATCTAGGAAGTCTGTGTCGACACTTTGGAGAGTTTGTGTCGACACATGTAGTGTAGGTGTCGACATATCCAAGGTGGTGTCGACACTAAGGCGTTACACAGAATTAGTCTAGTAGAGTCTCGACTAAGTGTCTAGCTAAGTGGTGTTGACACATATACAAGTGTCGACACATATATTCTGTCGACTATACTTGTGTCGACACATAGTTGTCGAGACATTATAAATAAATGTCGACACTTTTCAACAGTGTCGACACAATTTAAGTACTTTGATGCGCCTTTTCATCTTCGATTCTAGAAAGATATTGATGAACTGTAAATATACGTATTTTTATGCACATTAATTTAGTCATTTTCATTTATTTTCGTCGTTTTTACTTATTTTTGTTCAATAAAATGCTCCTATTCTTGTAAATTTTCTCCTAACTTGTTTTATTTTATTTTGCAGAAAAATTCCTAAATCTGCCAAAATTGGGCAGTACACGCCCGTGACACTTTGGTCACGCCCGTGACCGGGCCGTGACATTGCATTTCCCGTGAAATTACAAAATTTCTGAAGTTAAAGCTTGACACGCCTGGCGACACGCCCGTGTCACCCGACACGGGGCGTGACCCAAGCCCGTGTCCTCTCCTCTCGACGAATTCCGCTCGACGATCGTCGAGTGTCGACACCAACAGTCACGCCCAGTGTCATGCCCGTGACCGAGGGCGTGACCCAATTTCAGCTCAACGATTTCGACTCGACACTTTCCGCTCGACATTCGTCGAGTGTCGACCCCAACTGTCACGCCCATAGTCACGCCCGTGACATGGGGCGTGACCTTTCCAGCTGGCCCGACAAGATGCTTCCGAGGACATTTGACGCAACCCGTGCCCGGTTCTACCTCCCCGACACGCCCAGAGTCACGCCCGTGACCTGGGGCGTGACTGCTGCGAACTCAGCCCGAAGTCAACTTTGCTGTCCAATCACCGGCCGCCTTCATGAATAGTACTGTCACGCCCCCCCTACACGCCCGTGACCGAGGGCGTGTACTTAGAAATTTTTTCCTATAAATAGCCCAGTTCTGTAAGGTCCAAGGGTTCAGATTTTTGGGCCAAGTTAGTGTCTTTTTGTGGGCTGCATCCGTGATTTTCAAAGCTATGTAAGGAGATTTCTCCCTTTTTTATTTCATTTCTTGTTTTGTCTTAGCTTTAGCCCTTGTAATAGCTTGTAATAGTTCCTAAAAATCAATAAAATGTTAGTTTTTCTCTTCATATTTAGCTTTGGAATGAACACTTGTGCCCACTTTCCTTCTCATTTTTATCCTTGGTTTTATCTTTGTTCTTCATTTAGTTCTTCCTTTATGAAAAGTGTGTGTGTGTGTATGAGTGTAACATGCTTACTTTACATGTTTTTTTTACTTGTTTTCATGCTTAGGGATGATAGGTTTTCCTCTTTACATGCCTTTAATTTTTCTCAAGTTAGGTTTTGTTAGAAATTCATGAAATGATGAATTAGGTTTTTCCTTTTTTTTCATGTCTTCTTTTAATTTCTTCAACATCTTCACTCTTATGAGTGTGTAAAAGAGTTACTAAAGTTTCTTTTGTTTTTTTTACTTAGCTTTATTTTAGGATGAAAACTTTTTTTCTTCTTTCTCTTTTATTTCAACTTTTTTAGCTCTTTTATGAAATCCTAGGAATGGAAATGTTGAAATTTTTATTTTCCAAAAACTTTGGTTTTTAATTTGTTTTGAAAAACTTTTGTCTTCTAAAATTGTAATTTCTTCTTTTTATTTGTTTTTGGCAAAACCTATGCTTGAAAAAGTAAAAGTTTTAATTTTTAGGTAACTTTGATTTTTCATGTTGTGTGTATGAGTGTAGGTGTATAATTTTTAATGCTTTCTTCAAATCATGTAGAGTGTGTGAGTGTAGGTGTTAGCTTTTAATGCTTTCTTTTAATGCTTTCCTTTTATGCTTTGATTCAAATTATGTAGAGTGTGTGAGTGTAGGTGTTAGCTTTATTGCTTTCTTGAATTTCTTATGGAGTGTGTGTGTCTGTGTGTATTTATTTCTGCCTACTCGTTAAGAGTTAAATGGCGCACCGTTTTCATTTTCAGTCCTACTCGTTCGAGTAGGACTTGTAATTTTTCTTTCTTTATTTTTCCGCCTACTCACTTGAGTTTAAATGACCGGACTTTATTTCCCGCCTACTCGTTCGAGTAGGACTTGTTTTTTTTTCTTTCTTTATTTTTCCGCCTACTCACTTGAGTTAAATGGCCGGACTTTATAGCCCTGTAATCGCATTTATTTTCTCCTACTCATTTGAGTAGGACTCGCTTTCATTTCAGTCCTACTCGTTTGAGTAGGACTTGCAATTTTCAGCCTTTATTTACCGCCCCCACTCGTTTGAGTGGGACTCGCAAATTTGAATTATGCAAATTTCTTTCATGTGTAACTTAGTTCCTTTTTAATTTATAATTTGGAGTGTGCGTGAGTTCTCGTTTTAGTTAACTTTTTAGCTTTCTAAATGTTGTTATTTTTCTTGTGTCCCTTTCTTATAAACGTTTAGTGTTAATTTCGAACTCGCGCCTCACTAAATTATAAGCCGTCCCCATACCGATGTGTGGCTAATCGCTATTAGCCTCGGCATCGAAGAGCATTGGGACATTTGAAATGATTTATAATAATTAAAGTTCTTTATTTTCATTTTAATTTAACCACTTAAGGTTTACCCCGGGTTTACGATGCGTAGGACCACATAATCGATGTGTGGGCCCTATTTCCGTAGTCCATATGCTAGCTAGCCGAGAGGCCGTGCATATGGACCGATCACCCCTGGGTAAATAGAGTTGCGTGCATACCCTCGAGAGAGGACTAGCGTAATTCTACCGGATTGGGTTCCCCACCCAATAGCGGGGTTCTTAGCGTAAAGCGGGCGTTAAGAGGAATCCTTCGTCGGACTAACGTTCGGTCGAATAGTCTTAACGTTCAGGTGAGCAATATTCCTAGAGATAAGTGCGCTCACATTTGTGGAACCTCCACGGCCAAGTTGCCTTATTATTAATTTGAAAACTAAGTCTTTTTATTATTAAAAATTGTTTTAGTCTTAATCCGATTCGATGCCGAGCGTTAACCCTTCATCGAATATTTTCTAAATCGTTTTTTCGCTCCTTTGCTTTTCCGCCTTTTATTAAGTAAAAAAATCCACCTTACTTTCAGTAAAATAATAGTCCTCCCGGAGGAGTAAGAATAGTCAACGCGACCCCGAGAACAATACGACCTCGGTATTCCCCCGAATATCGAGTACTACTTGCGATAGGTGCACTTGCCTACCCGAGCAAGCCCGCGGCGATCGACTCACCGAACCAACCACAGTAAGAGTCTGTTCACGGGCTTGCTCGGGTAGCCAAGTCGAGGTAGTAAATCGAGAGATTAAGCGAATTTTAGAAAAAACCGTTTCGCTAAATAGGAAAGATTGGTCCGTTAAACTCGACGATGCGTTGTGGGCGTATCAGACGACTTACAAAACCGCTATTGGATGTACGCCGTTCCGGTTAGTCTACGGCAAAGCGTGCCATTTACCCGTAGAATTAGAACATCGCACACTTTGGGCTTTAAAACTCTTAAACCTCGACTCCAACTTAGCCGCTCAGAATAGAAAACTGCAACTAAACGAGCTCGATGAATGGCGTGCGAATGCTTACGAGAGCAATAAATTCTATAAGGAGCGCTCTAAGTTATATCACGATCGACATTTAAAGTCCCTAAAAATATTTTCTACGGGCGATCTTGTCCTTCTTTATAATTCACGCCTTAAGCTTTTTCCGGGTAAACTAAAATCTAGATGGTCCGGTCCCTTCTTAGTTGAAGAAGTCTTTCCATATGGGACCGTACTCGTCTCCTACCCGGAAAGAGGTTCGTTTAAAGTAAACGGTCATCGGCTTAAGTTATACATCGCGGGCGACCCAGTGATCGAGCATTATGAAACCATAAGCCTCCTAGATTTATAAATCCGCCAAAATAAGTCAAGCTACACGACTATAAACAAAGCGCTCCTGGGAGGCACCCCTCGCTTATCTTTTTCGCCCTTTCCTCATTACCTTTGCTGCTTTTTTCTAATAAACGCAGGGTTTCTGATCGGCCTCCCCCTACGCGTTTCAGGGAAGCTTCTACCCCCTTCCCTTTCTTTTCTTTGTACATATTGTCTTTCCTTTTTGTTCCGCATACTTACGATACAACATTGGGGACAATGTTGGACTTAAGTATGGGGGTATTTTCGTGCTTTACTTTCTGCACTTCAATTTTTCTGCATTTCAAAAAAGAAAAATACAAAAAAATACATATACATATAACAATGAAACAAAAAAAAAAATTTAAAAACTTCTTAAAATGAAACAAAAAAAAAAATTTTTAATGAAAAAAAAACACAAAAAAATTTTTTAAATGAAAAAAACAAAAATCCAAATTTTTTTTTTGTTTTATTCTCTTTCTCTTTTCCAAAAACTCAAAAAACAAAACAAAAAATTATTTTGTTTAGTTTCACTTTGTATATATTTTTTTCTTTTTTTTCTCTCTCCCCCTTCCTCATTCTTGTACAAACCTTTTTCTTTTTCTCCCTTATTTTTGTACATATTATGAAAATTCTCTTAAAAAAATACAAAAAAAAAAGATAATAGTTCAAAAAATTTTTCAAAAAAAAAAATTGAGAAAAACAAAAATACAAAAAAAAGATAATAAATGAAAAACAAACAAAAAATGATGATAATAAAAACTATAAAAATCAAACAAAAAAATGTTTTGCAACAAATAAATTAAATATTCCATACTTAACTTTTTTGCTATCCAAAAATTCTGTTCTGAGTTTATTTATATGTGAATACTATTAATTCTCTGTTTGCTACCCGTTTGTTAATTATTGATTGAAACATTTAAATAGCCGGGGTTAAGTTTTAAAGAATTCTTTATGCTTTGTTAAAACTAGCGAACTCGTTTTAGGCACTACTTCTAATTTTTCATTAATAGGAGCACGTATATTATGTTAGGAAATAACGACTATAGAATTCAATTATTCTTACTTTTAGCTTTCTGAAAAAAATTGGGACGTACAAATTATTAAGGTTGCTCTCAAAAATTTTTAGGATTACAATCTAGTTTTCCTTTCTCCCCTTACTTTTCATGACCTACTTGGCATGAAAAATTTTATCCTTAAAAGATCTTATGTAAATGGGAACAAGATTTCGTTCCGTAAACATAGGCACCCAATAATTTTAAAAGATTATATAGGGAGTAAGAGGATAAAATTCATTACTCCTACAAATATACATTGGGTTAATTTTTCTTATGAAGTTGAAAAACAAAAATCATATTAGGAAAATAAGATTTCATTTTCCTAATAATCCAAAAGAAAAAAAAAACATGGAGGTTCGAGAAAAAATTACCTCACCTCAAATATCAAAACCCTATTCATAAACCCACTACCCCCTTAGCCAATTACACGATTCTAGAATTAATTCAAAAATCTTTTTGAGAGCATAATTAGTAAATTGTATTATTTCCGGTAGCACTCGTATAAGCTAGAGTTCTTATAATTCCAAACTATTTTCGTTAATCTAACCATTACAAATGTTGCCTTCTATTTGATTACATCAAGAAGTCTTTTGGCCAAAACTGTTGCGCTATTTAAATCATCTACATAATTTTAGGACTTAACTCTTACACCCCGTATATTTATTTCGATCTCTCTTATAATTGATTAAGCGGTAACTAAAACTTAGAGTTCTTTCTATTCCTTATAGATTCACTTCAAACTTTTGCTCTGGAATAGCAAAAGCCTAAGTATGGGGGTATTTGATGAACTGTAAATATACGTATTTTTATGCACATTAATTTAGTCATTTTCATTTATTTTCGTCGTTTTTACTTATTTTTGTTCAATAAAATGCTCCTATTCTTGTAAATTTTCTCCTAACTTGTTTTATTTTATTTTGCAGAAAAATTCCTAAATCTGCCAAAATTGGGCAGTACACGCCCGTGACACTTTGGTCATGCCCGTGACCGGGCCGTGACATTGCATTTCCCGTGAAATTACAAAATTTCTGAAGTTAAAGCTTGACACGCCTGGCGACACGCCCGTGTCACCCGACACGGGGCGTGACCCAAGCCCATGTCCTCTCCTCTCGACGAATTCCGCTCGACGATCGTCGAGTGTCGACACCAACAGTCACGCCCAGTGTCACGCCCGTGACCGAGGGCGTGACCCAATTTCAGCTCAATGATTTCGACTCGACACTTTCCGCTCGACATTCGTCGAGTGTCGACCCCAACTGTCACGCCCATAGTCACGCCCGTGACATGGGGCGTGACCTTTCCAGCTGGCCCGACAAGATGCTGCTGAGGACATTTGACGCAACCCGCGCCCGGTTCTACCTCCCCGACACGCCCAGAGTCACGCCCGTGACCTGGGGCGTGACTGCTGCGAACTCAGCCCGAAGTCAACTTTGCTGTCCAATCGCCGGCCGCCTTCATGAATAGTACTGTCACGCCCCCCCTACACGCCCGTGACCGAGGGCGTGTACTTAGAAATTTTTTCCTATAAATAGCCCAGTTCTGTAAGGTCCAAGGGTTCAGATTTTTGGGCCAAGTTAGTGTCTTTTTGTGGGCTGCATCCGTGATTTTCAAAGCTATGTAAGGAGATTTCTCCCTTTTTTATTTCATTTCTTGTTTTGTCTTAGCTTTAGCCCTTGCAATAGCTTGTAATAGTTCCTAAAAATCAATAAAATGTTAGTTTTTCTCTTCATATTTAGCTTTGGAATGAACACTTGTGCCCACTTTCCTTCTCATTTTTATCCTTGGTTTTATCTTTGTTCTTCATTTAGTTCTTCCTTTATGAAAAGTGTGTGTGTGTGTATGAGTGTAACATGCTTACTTTACATGTTTTTTTTACTTGTTTTCATGCTTAGGGATGATAGGTTTTCCTCTTTACATGCCTTTAATTTTTCTCAAGTTAGGTTTTGTTAGAAATTCATGAAATGATGAATTAGGTTTTTCCTTTTTTTCATGTCTTCTTTTAATTTCTTCAACATCTTCACTCTTATGAGTGTGTAAAAGAGTTACTAAAGTTTCTTTTGTTTTTTTTTACTTAGCTTTATTTTAGGATGAAAACTTTTTTTCTTCTTTCTCTTTTATTTCAATTTTTTTAGCTCTTTTATGAAATCCTAGGAATGGAAATGTTGAAATTTTTATTTTCCAAAAACTTTAGTTTTTAATTTGTTTTGAAAAACTTTTGTCTTCTAAAATTGTAATTTCTTCTTTTTATTTGTTTTTGGATAAACCTATGCTTGAAAAAGTAAAAGTTTTAATTTTTAGGTAACTTTGATTTTTCATGTTGTGTGTGTGAGTGTAGGTGTATAATTTTTAATGCTTTCTTCAAATCATGTAGAGTGTGTGAGTGTAGGTGTTAGCTTTTAATGCTTTCTTTTAATGCTTTCCTTTTATGCTTTGATTCAAATTATGTAGAGTGTGTGAGTGTAGGTGTTAGCTTTATTGCTTTCTTGAATTTCTTATGGAGTGTGTGTGTCTGTGTGTATTTATTTCCGCCTACTCATTAAGAGTTAAATGACGCACCGTTTTCATTTTCAGTCCTACTCGTTCGAGTAGGACTTGTAATTTTTCTTTCTTTATTTTTCCGCCTACTCACTTGAGTTTAAATGGCCGGACTTTATTTCCCGCCTACTCATTCGAGTAGGACTTGTTTTTTTTTCTTTCTTTATTTTTCCGCCTACTCACTTAAGTTAAATGGCCGGACTTTATAGCCCTGTAATCGCATTTATTTTCTCCTACTCATTTGAGTAGGACTCGCTTTCATTTCAGTCCTACTCGTTTGAGTAGGACTTGCAATTTTCAGCCTTTATTTACCGCCCCCACTCGTTTGAGTGGGACTCGCAAATTTGAATTATGCAAATTTCTTTCATGTGTAACTTAGTTCCTTTTTAATTTATAATTTGGAGTGTGCGTGAGTTCTCGTTTTAGTTAACTTTTTAGCTTTCTAAATGTTGTTATTTTTCTTGTGTCCCTTTCTTATAAACGTTTAGTGTTAATTTCGAACTCGCGCCTCACTAAATTATAAGCCGTCCCCATACCGATGTGTGGCTAATCGCTATTAGCCTCGGCATCGAAGAGCATTGGGACATTTGAAATGATTTATAATAATTAAAGTTCTTTATTTTCATTTTAATTTAAGCACTTAAGGTTTACCCCGGGTTTACGACGCGTAGGACCACATAATCGATGTGTGGGCCCTATTTCCGTAGTCCATATGCTAGCTAGCCGAGAGGCCGTGCATATGGACCGATCACCCCTGGGTAAATAGAGTTGCGTGCATACCCTCGAGAGAGGACTAGCGTAATTCTACCGGATTGGGTTCCCCACCCAATAGCGGGGTTCTTAGCGTAAAGCGGGCGTTAAGAGGAATCCTTCGTCGGACTAACGTTCGGTCGAATAGTCTTAATGTTCAGTTGAGCAATATTCCTAGAGATAAGTGCGCTCACATTTGTGGAACCTCCACGGCCAAGTTGCCTTATTATTAATTTGAAAACTAAGTCTTTTTATTATTAAAAATTGTTTTAGTCTTAATCCGATTCGATGCCGAGCGTTAACCCTTCATCGAATATTTTCTAAATCGTTTTTTTCGCTCCTTTGCTTTTCCGCCTTTTATTAAGTAAAAAAATCCACCTTACTTTCAGTAAAATAATAGTCCTCCCGGAGGAGTAAGAATAGTCAACGCGACCCCGAGAAAAATACGACCTCGGTATTCCCCCGAATATCGAGTACTACTTGCGATAGGTGCACTTGCCTACCCGAGCAAGCCCGCGGCGATCGACTCACCGAACCAACCACAGTAAGAGTCTATTCGCGGGCACATCAGATATAAATAGGTTTTCGCCATTGTTTGTTGACACGCTCACCAAAGTTTCGAGTCCAAACTTGTGTGTCGACATCTCTCTTCTCTAAATTCAAAATTTCTTCAAACCTTAATGGCGCCCAAGCTGGAAGAGAATATTAACGAAGGATATGAGCTCGTGCAACATGCCTTTGATGACGCGGAACCCGAAATCAAAGGTGTGGTAACTCTAATTGTCGAGACTGGATTGGAATATCTTGTATCAGAACCAATCAAGATCTGGAAGAAGGAGATCCTAGAATTTTTGAGTGCAGCTTCACTTGATGATACTGGAATCAAGATTAAGTCCAGAGTTCATGAGACCAAAGTCAAGGTCACCCAGAAAAGTCTAAGGAAGGTACTTCATCTACCAAGAACAAAAGAGGAAGAAGATGTATCTGCTTCTAAGACTAGAGAGGCATTGAGATGGTGTGGACTAGATTCAAACCTGAAAATTGGATCTGTTTTCAACAGAAAAGGGATGAATATACAAGGGAAATTCTTATCTGAAATAGTTGGCAAGGTCATCCTGAGCAAGCCTGGAGGTCATGACAGAATTTCAGCACAGATGTTCAATTTGATGACAAGGATTATCTTCAAACTTGATACTGATTGGTCTGCAGTTATGTTTGATAAGATAAAAGACAGTATGAAGAAACCCAATCTGGGTAGAATTCTGAGTCTATACTTAGCTGGTAGTATACCTGAAGTGATGAACCAGGCTGCAGGTTCCAAGATAAACCACATGAGGAGAATGGATTTGAGAATCTTCTCTAGGTGGGATAGAGTCTTGACAAAAGTAATGCCAACTCCAGTAAAGGACACACCACAGAAGAAGAAGAAGACAACCTTTGTGGCTCAAGAATCCTCCAGCAGCTCTGAAGAGCAAGTGGTTTTTACTCCTGATGATGAAGAGACTGGAAATGCTGGACAGTCTCCAACAAGACAAGAAGATGCACAGAGGCAGGGGGAGCTACCCTCAACTAGCCCAATTCACCTGGATCCACTCTAGGGGGAGCCTCTACTTATGGAAGAGCCAACTCCACTAGAGAGTGAAAGGGCAACTCAAACCATCCTAGAGGTAATCACTGAAATTAGTTAATTAGATTTCACTATTGAGGAAGAAGTTTTGACTGATTCATTACCTAATGTTCATCAGCAAACACAGATACAACCTCAACCACAAGATGTTGTCATGGAGGACACATCTATTGCTGATAAAGTGGTTGATGAGATCAGAGATTCTCCAGCCCTTCCTTAACAGGAATTTACTTTAGAAGAGATATTCCCTGATCTTGTACAGACAGATCTTGAGAAAGAAATAGCTGTTGTTGAGGGGGAGAAGGACCATATTGAGGGGGAGCATATAGAGAATGTAGAGGAAACTGCTACACAAGAGACTGAGAAGCCAAAGGATGCTGAGGAACCACAAAGGACTGAGAAGGAGTTACCTCCTAGTCCTAAGGAAAGAGTAGACATAGTCAGCACATCTGCTTCAGAGGATGAAGAGGCTGTTAGAGCCAAGAAAAGGAAGTTCCAAGTTTTCAAAAGAAGGAGACAGAACTATAAGAAAGCCCTACAGACAATTTCTCCACAGCCTGCCACCACTACTGATTATAGTTCTCTGATGGTAGCATTGCAAATCAAGCTGGATGAGCAAAGACAAGTTCTAGAAAAATATGTGGATGAAGGGCATAAATCCCTGCAATTTGATCTGGCACAAGACATCAAGTCAATCAGATTTTAAGTAAATCTTAACAAGAAGGAAATGACTGATTGTTTCCATAAGGGAGGAAAAGCAGTAGTCTATCTGGCCACAAATCAAGAGAAAATAAAGACAAAACTTGATGACCTAGAAGTGAAGCAAGGTTTTGTACTGGAAAACCAGATAAGGATGAATGATAATCTCACTGCTTCTCATAATGCCATAGTAACTGAAATGAAGAATATAGCTACTACTCAGACTGTAGCAAGTGTTACTGCCAAGGCTGACTTTGACAAGCAATTGCAAGAGAGCCTAACTACTGTTAAAACTGCCATTGAAGACTCTCAAAAGGCTATTACTGAAAAGCTCCAAAGGTTAAAACCTTTCTATAAAGATGGAGTTAACTATCTGAATGCACAGATAAGATTTCAGAAAGATGATCTGAGGGATCATATAAAGAGAGAAGTCATAAAGGGGGAGAGGGTATTAGTCAAGGCAGACTCTGATCATGCCAAATGGATTTCAAATTCCATCAGAGCCACCCTTGGATATCCACCCTTATGTGATGATGACAATGTTGAAGAGTCTGGAATCAATCCTACATACCTTGGAGGAGAGAAAGATGAAGTGGCTCAAGTGATATACCCTCTGTACAACCCCGTGTCCGGCGAGCAAGGTCACTAGGGAATAGGCAAATCAGGCTGAGGACCATAGGCGAGCTCGGCAGCAAAGGCGGCGAGCCAGAGCTCGGCATCCGTCGACCAGAGATCGACGATCGGCGACCCCGAGCTCGGCATTCGCCGAGCGACACACAACTCGCATCCTCGCAGTGGAGCTCGGCAACGGTAGGCGAGCAGTACACGCCGAGGTGGCCAGAACTCCCCAGCTCGCCCGGATGTGTGAGGTACTTTTTACTGTTTTGCCCCTGCTGGTCTGCCCATAGCCCTTCAAAACAGCGGAGTTTGGCTGTTGGCAGACCCAGCCAAGGGTTTTCTGGTAATTTCATGTCAGTTCTTTTGGTTATTGGCAGTCCGGATTTCAAAAGCTATAAATAGGACCCAAGGGGTACCCCAGAAAGCAGGTTCTTCCCTGTGCTCTCCTGCCCCAATTTTCGAGTGCTTTCTGAGGGTACCTTAGCTCGGCTTCTGGCTAAGGAGGGGAAGTGCTCTGAGATCTTCCGGGTTTGTGGTGGGACCTCCCTGCCGAGCCCTTGGGTCTGTTTCTCCTTGTCCCCTTTGTTGTTTTTCTTGCAGGAGCAAAGTAGGCGCGAGACCACCCCTTCCCCAAGCGTCGAACTCCACAGGAGGCCGGATTCCGGTTTCAACATTTTGGTGCGGTGAGTGTGGACAGTGGTCAGCGCAGAAAGGCTTCGGCGAGCTCAATGACGGGAGGACAAGGATCCGACAGGCCGGACTCGCCGCCCCCTCCCCCCCGCCACTCGCAATGGTGGGGATGTTTGAAGATTTAAGAAACGAGGTGCTGACTCTTGTCAAGTTCGCACTCGGCATGCGGGCCGAGTGCTCGACTCCGACAGTTCAGATCGCGGCTGCCCCGTCCTTGGGCGAGGACGCTCCCGACAGGCGAGATGGGAAGGAAGTGGCCGAGGAGGGTCGAGGGTGCGAGCTCCCCGGGCGCGAGATTTTCCCTAGCTCGGCTGGCCGAGGTCGGTTTGGCGAGCTGGGCTCGCGAGACTCGCCATCTAGCCCAGTGGGGGGAGGAAGTCCTTTCAGCGAGCTGGTCTCTTCAGCTCCAGTTCCAGATGGGTTCAGGGAACTCGAGATGTCCTATTACACCGGAAAGGGGGATCCGGTCCAGCATGTCCAATGGTTTGAGGACGTGGTCTCCATCCGTCAGATGTCGGACGGATTCAAGTGCCGAATCTTTGCCATCACCCTCCGGGAGAAGGCAAGGGAGTGGTTCCACCAGCTACCGGCCAGCTCCATCTACTGCTTCGAGGACCTGCGCCGAGGGTTCATGCTGAGGTTCACTACCTCCAAGAAGAGGAAGAAGGAGTCCGAGTCTTTGTTCCACATAAAGCAGGGGGTGAACGAGTGCGAATGCCGAGCGACGAGTCGGCACTTGAATATCGTCTGGTGGCGAGCACTGGTTGGCGAGTTGGAGGGAATCTTCTGGAGGAGCCGGGAGTTCCGTCAACGTGGACATCTTCGCCTGGAACGCCACGGAGATGCCGGGGGTTGACGCGGATGTGGCTTGCCACCGCCTCAACCTTGACCTGGGAACACGCCCCGTTTAGTAGAAGAAGAGGTCCACTGCGGACAAGCTGGCGGAGCCCATCAGGGAGGAGGTGGCAAAACTCCTCAAGGTCGGCTTCGTGTCTGAGATTCAGTACCCCGGCTGGGTCTCCAACGTGGTTATGGTTAAAAAAGGAGACGACTGATGGAGGATGTGTATCGACTTTTCCTTACTTAATAAAGCTTGTCCTAAGGACTGTTATCCTTTGCCTCGAATCGACGCGCTGGTTGACTCAGCCGTCAGTTTTTCTGTAATGAGTTTTTTAGATGCTTTTTTAGGTTATCATCAGATCAGGATGCACCCCCCAGACATTAAGGACGTCTCGTTCATCACAGGGGATGGATGCTACTGCTACAGGATGATGCCCTTCGGCCTGAAGAATGCCGGGGCAACCTACCAGAAAATGATGGATAGGGTCTTTAAGGAGCAAAGGGGGAGGAATTTGGAGGTGTATGTAGATGAACTCATGATCAAAAGCCGGTATGTGGACTCCCACCTCCGGGACCTGGAGGAGACCTTCGCCACCCTGCGCAAATACAAGATGCGATTGAATCCCCTAAAATGTGTCTTTGGGGCCAGTAGGGGAAAGTTCCTGGGGCACCTCCTCACCCCCGCGGGGGTCGAGCCGAATCCAGATAAGGTCAAGGCTATCTTGGAGCTGGGGTCCCCGCAGAATGCAAAGGAGGTCTAACGGCTGACGGGGAAGCTAGCAGGGCTGAGTCGCTTCCTTTCACGGGCGGGGGAGAAGTGCTCCCCCTTCTTCAAAATGCTAAGGGGTGGTCAGAGGTTTGAATGGACCAAGGAGTGTGAGGAGGCGTTCGAGGCCCTCAAAGTGTAGTTGATACAGGCCCCGCTGCTCCAAGGGCCGAAGGAGGGGGAGGACCTATTCTTATATCTCGGGGTCGGGGCGGAGGTCTTGAGCACCGTCTTGATTATCGAAGAAGGGAAGAGGCAGCTCCATATTTATTACGTGAGCCGGTTCCTGAGGAAGGCCGAGCTCCGGTATCCGATTTTGGAGAAGCTAGCTTTCGCCCGGATCATCTCGGCCAGGAGGCTGCGACCTTACTTCCAGGCGCACTCAATTCGGGTAGTGACCGACCATCCCATCCGCAACATCTTTGAGGGGGTGGAGCATTCAGGTAGGCTGGCTAAGTGGTCGGTGGAACTGAGCGAGTTCGATGTCTCCTTCGTTCCGCGGCTCTCGATCAAGGCTCAAGCTATGGCCGACTTCTTGGCCGACTACGTGGTCGAAGTAGTAGAGGAAGAGCTCACCCACCCGACTCCTTGGAAAGTGAGGGTGGACGGAGCCTCAGGGAGGCATTCCCTTGGAGTGGGGGTGATCCTAGAATGCCCTCAAGGAACCCGAATCGAGCAGACTGTGGTGGTACACTTTCCCATTACCAACAACCAGGCCGACTACGAGGTCGTGATAGTAGGGCTTCGCCTGGCCAGGGAGCTTGGGGTGTCGGACGTGGAGGTCCTCACTGACTCCATGGTAGTAGCTTCCCAAATCAACGGGGAGTTCGAGGCAAGGGAGCCCGCCCTGCGATCATACTTGGCCAAGGTAAAGGGGGTCATTGGCACTTTTCAAACTTTCACCATCCGACACGTGACCAGGGAAGAGAATGAACAAGCCGATCAGCTAGCAAAGCATGGTCCCCAGGTGGGGGGCACCATCACCGACCTATTCCGCCCCTCCATCGAAGAAGGGGAGCTCATGGAAATCGATCAGCAAGCTTCATGGATGGATCCAGTCGTGGTCTTCCTCTCCACAGGAGAGTATCTAGAGGGGGTAGATAAGAAGAAACTGAGGCACAAGTCAGCCTATTACCTCCTCCAGGACGGGCAGCTATACCGGAAGACCCTCTCAGGGATGCTAGCCCGCTGCGTGACCGAGGGAGAAGCGCGAAGGATCTTGGAGGAAGTCCACTCCGGGGAATGTGGGAGTCACTCCGGGAGTCGGACCCTGGAGGGGAGGATAGTCAGGCAAGGGTATTTCTGGCCCACCCTGGGCCGAGACGCCACTGAGTTCGCAAGAAGATGTCATAAGTGCCAGCTATTTGCCCCTCTCCAGCTGCAACCAGCCCAGTGACTCAGAAGTATCACGACCCCATGGCCTTTCGCAATTTGGGGAATGGATTTGGTTGGGCCGTTCCCCCAGGCCAGCGGCCAGAGAAGGTTCCTCTTAGTGATGATTGACTACTTCTCAAAGTGGATGGAGGTGAAGGCATTGGCCAAGGTGACCTCCCAGATGATCAGGAATTTTGTTTGGGGGGAGATCATCTATCGCCATGGGCTGCCCCAGGCCATCGTCACGGACAACGGGCCCCAGTTCGCTAGTGCCGAGTTCACTAGTTTCTGCGAACAGCTTGGAATCGATCTCAGGTTCGCCTCGGTCCATCACACCAGGAGTAACGGGCAGGTGGAGGCCGCAAACAAGATCATCGTCAACCTCCTCAAAAAGAAGTTGGAGAACTTGAAAGGGAATTGGGTGGAGCAGCTTCCTGCGGTTCTTTGGGCCCTAAGGACCACCCCCAACAAAGCTACGGGAGAGACCCCCTTCAAACTCTCCCACGGGTGCGAGGCAGTGCTCCCCATAGAATTCGAAGTCCAAACACCGCGAGTCATGGCAGCAAAAGAAGGCCGTGAGGAATGACAAGCAGAGAATGAAGAGGAACTGAGGCTTTCCCTCGACATGGTGGAAGAGGTAAGAGACCTTTCCGCTATCTGGCAGGAGGAGGTGAAAAGAAGAATGGCCAAGTACTTTGACAAGCATGTCAGGGTCAAGAGTTCGTGGAGGGGGAATTGGTGCTGAAGAAAGTAGATGCGGCAGGGAGGTCAGCATCCGTAGGGAAGCTCAATCCCAGCTGGGAGGGACCATTCATTGTAAAGGTAGCCTTGGGGTCAGGGGGCTATCGACTCCAAAATGTAGAGGGCGAGACCCTGAGTCTCACCTGGAGTGGGGACGACCTCAAACGATTTTTCCCCTGAAACATGTAAGCAGCACTTTGATTATAATAAATTCCTTCAAACTCTCTGATATTATTGTAACTAGCCTGCATGGTGGAATGCGACGTATTTTGGACCCCGAGCAGATCTCGCTGCCAGGCTCTCACCTAGCTGGCAGGGCTGGAAGTCACTCGGTGTCATCCATAGCCTCGAGCAGATCCCACTGTCAGGATCTCACATAACTGACAGGGCTGGAAGTCACTCGATGGTGTTTATAGTGGATCCCGAGCAGATCCTGCTGCCAGGCTCTCACCTAGCTGGCAGGGCTGGAAGTCACTCGGTGTCATCCTTAGCCTCGAGCAGATCCCGCTGTCAGGCTATCACCTAGCTGACAGGGCTGGAAGTCACTCGATGGTGTTTATAGTGGACCCCGAGCAGATCCCGCTGTCAGGCTCTCACCTAGCTGGCAGGGCTGGAAGTCACTCGGTGTCATCCTTAGCCTCGAGCAGATCCCGCTGTCAGGCTCTCACCTAGCTGACAGGGCTGGAAGTCACTCGATGGTGTTTATAGTGGACCCCGAGCAGATCCCGCTGCCAAGATCTCACCTAGCTGGCAGGGCTGGAAGTCACTCGGTGTCATCCTTAGCCTCGAGCAGATCCCGCTGTCAGGCTGTCACCTAGCTGACAGGGCTGGAAGTCACTCAATGGTGTTTATAGTGGACCCCGAGCAGATCCCGCTGCCAGGCTCTCACCTAGCTGGCAGGGCTGGAAGTCACTCGGTGTCATCCTTAGCCTCGAGCAGATCCCACTGTCAGGCTCTCACCTAGCTGACAGGGCTGGAAGTCACTCGATGGTGTTTATAGTGGACCCCGAGCAGATCCTGCTGCCAGGCTCTCACCTAGCCGGAAGGGCTGGAAGTCACTCAGTGTCATCCTTAGCCTCGAGCAGATCCCGCTATCAGGCTCTCACCTAGCTGACAGGGCTGGAAGTCACTCGATGGTAGTAGTGGACCCCGAGCAGATCCCGCCGTCAGGCTCTCACCTAGCTGGCAGGGCTGGAAGTCACTCGGTATCATCCTTAGCCTCGAGCAGATCCCGCTGTCAGGCTCTCACCTACCTGACAGGGCCAGAGGTCACTCGATGGTGACGGCCTCGAAGTCGTCAGGTATGGGTCAAGGTCTCAGTGCCAGGGAGAAAAGGAAAAAAAAGGGTACTGTCAGGGCGAGCTCGGGCTCGGCAAGCCCAGCTCGACAGGATCTAGCAGGCAAGCCAGGCTGGGGGACTCAACATGAGCGAGTGTGCACCCGCCAACCCCGGCTCGGCATCAGCGAGTGGGATGCGAGCCCGGGGCTCGCCAAAGGAGAGCAAACAGAACCGGGGCACCTCGCCTCCTTTGGCCATTGGACTTGGAGAAATTTTCTCCCGTTTTCGGGCTCAACCTGGATGGCTCGTGTGCGAGTTAGGGTAGCGTGACAAGGGCGGAGAGCAACTTGCCCCCGAATCGCTGGGGGGGGTCGACGAACACTCAAAATGCGCCCACTCGCAGGCGCGCTCTCATAACCGCTCTACTCGCGGAACCTATCTCGGCGAAGTCGCGGGGAGAAGCACTCGCATAAATTCAGAGCACAACAAGCATAGTAAAGAAAGGAAAGGAAGTGAAACCGGTATGATCAAAAAGCTTTCATTATATGCAAAAAGTAGTTACATGGGGGGCTCGCCTCGGCAAGTGAACAAAGAAAAAGGAAAAAGGAAACAAAAGTACCAGCTACCCTCAGGCCTCGCCCCCTCCGCCGGACTGATCCCCACCGTCACCCAAAGGATCCTGGAAGCTCTTCTCGAACATAGCGTCCAGGCTGTCTTCCTTCTCGCTGGGCGGTGTCGCCGGAAACAAGCTCGACATCAGGTCCCGAGCCGAGATCCCCTCGCACCCCTCCACTAGCACCGCAGAATCTTTCATCATCTGGAGGGTGCACTCGGCGGCTTGGATGGAGTTGATCCATAGTCTCTCGGTGAGGTCGGCCTCGCCAAAGATCGGCGGGCTTTTGTAGGGGAGGGTAGGATCGATGTCATGAGGCGGGAAGAAGATCTCGGCCTGGCGGCGCACCTCACCAAGGAGGTGCTGGTTCTCCCCCTTCAGCTTTGTGTTCGCGCCCTCCAGCTCGGCAAGGCGTGCACGCAGCTGACCGATCTCCTCCCCCTGCTCAGCGTTGCGAGCCTGGAGCTCCCCTACAGCGTCGGCATCCGCGACCAGTAGTGCGCGCAGCTGACTGACCTCCTCCCCCATCTCAGTGTTGCGAGCCTGAAGCTCGCCCGCCGCCTTGGCATCCTGGAAAAGAGTCCATTTAGCAGCAGCACAAAAATTTTCTAAGTAAAAGAGAGGAGCAACGCTTGGCGCTTACCAACCCGCCGGCGGTTTGGGCGAGTAGACCCTCCGCTATGCCGAGCCGCCTCACCTGGTCGGTGACCTTGTCCTTGGCGAGGTCGCGAGCCCGCTCAGCCCTTTCGAGTTGGTAGCTGAGGGCGAAGCTGCGGCACGCCAGCATGTGGTGTAGCTCCAGGGTCCACAGGTGGGACTGCAGACCCTCATGGCCGAGCTGCCGGAGGGTCGTCTTCTTGTAGGCCTCGGCATCCTCCCGGCCATATAGGCCGAAGCCAAGGGCGTAGGCATGACCAGTGACAGGCTCGCGGTCATGCCAGGAGGGATGAAGAGTGGAGACGGAGACTCGATGAGTGAGCTCGTCCCACTGCAGCATGGGCTCGCCCGCCGAATCCTTCCAGCGCGCGCCGAAGTTGAAGAGGGGATGTTGCTTCGGCGCCGCGCGCTCGCGGGCAGTCCTTTTCGTCGCTGGAGGAGGAGAGATCACCGCCGTGGAAGAGGGGCCCTCGCCACTTTTCCTCCCCTTGCTGGTTATCTCCTTCAGCGGGCTCTCCGGCGACGCGTCAGGAGGGGTCGCCGCCTAACTGATGTACTTGAGGCTGGGCTGTTGTTGTTGCCCCCGCGGAGCCAGAAGGGCCCTCCGCATCTTCTTTATCTGACGGTGGCCGGATGGCGGGTTCGACCCCGCGCCCTCAGGATGCCTCTTGCTGGAAGAGGGCTGCGAGAGGGCCGCCTCATCTCAGCAGGCCAGTGCCGCTATCCTCTCGTGATCAAGAGGGTCAGTGTGGAGCTCCGGATCCGCGAACGGCGGGTTCACGGGGATTATTTGCTCCCATGCAGGAAAACACTTAAAAGAGTTAGGAATTCAGAGGTGATGTGCCGAGTTCGGCGGACAGGCGAGCTCGGCAAGATGAGAAGGGAAGCATACCTTCGCCAGGCAGAACGGGGGGGGGGGGGGGGGGGAGCGCGTCGAGCCCCCTCCGCAGGAAGGCGACCTCGAAATCTTTGTGGAGGAAGAATTTGTGAAGCTCGGCGTCGTTGCCGGACACGGCCGGCGGGCGGTACACCTCCTCGCCTTTTTGTTGCGGCGAGTAGGGGATGTTACCGAGATCGCCCTTGATAAAGGCGATCTTGGTCATCCAGGTATGGTGCTTGTTCGTGATCTCGCGAACTTTGATCAAGGAGCCGCCAAAGTAGGCGACCCCGTCCGGCGTCGCCTTGTAGGAGAAGAATTTCCTGAACACCGTCAGGTTGAACTCGATCTTCTCCCGCCGGAGGTAGCTCGCGAACGCCACCATCATCGCGATGGCGTTGGAGTTCAGCTGCGCGGGGACGGCCCCGTAGTACTTCTTCAAGATCTGCTGGATCTCCGGCCACAAGGGAAGGCGCAGCCCCACCTCGAAGTGCGAGATGGGGAAGGCGAGCTCATCTTCGTAAAAGGTGTTGATGGCCTCGCCCGTCCTCGGCCTGCGCGCCTCAAAACCCGGCGGCACGCGCTCCGCCACGAATTCAGCGAGCTCCGCCTCGCTGGTGTGGCCCTCGAAGAAGCAGTAGTCCGTGAAGTACTGCGCGCACTTGGAGCGGCCATCGGCATCTGGGTTGGTCTTGCCCATATTCGCGAGAAAAAAGCACTATGCGAGCAGAGAAAAAGGAGAACGTAGAGAAAGGGAAGCAAAGCAGTAAAGGCACAGTCCGGGGGGGGGGTAGGTGAGAGCCGGGGGGGGGGGGGGGGGGGGGGCTATTTATAGGAAATAAAATCTGAAGCAGGCTGTCCAATCCGCGCAGCTCGCCGCCCCAGCTCGCCACCCCAGCTCGCTACCCCAGCTCGCCGACTTCCAGCGCATCCCATCCAAGGCTAAGTAACACATTGCAGCATTTTATATAGCATGATCAAGAATATTCCAAGATTAATTTTTATTACAGAAATAGAAGTTCAGGGTTTAAAGGATCAGGGCGCGCGAGCAGGGGGGATCGAGATGCGAGTGCCGGTCGGCTCGGAAAAGGAGCCCGCTGACTTACCTACCCCGGCCTCGCGACCCCCGCCCCCTAGGCTGCCGCGCGCGGAGCAGCTCGCGGATCCTTCTGGAATTTCTCTGCGCAACCGAGAGGTCGTTGTCTATCTCGTCTAGGAGCCGGGAAGGGGACATCAGCTCGCCAGCTTGGCCGCGGAAGACCTCGTCAGCAAGACGTGCATAGTCGCGCTGCAGCGTCTCGTTGATCCCCTGCACCTCGCGCAGTCCGCACACCAGCTTTTTGAGGAGCTTGACCTCTCTCCTCGTCAGCTCGCCTTGATCCACATCAGGACCCAGGTAAGAGTCTAGCGAGCTCGGGGAGGGGAGGGGAGAGTAGTGGGCTGCCCGCGAGGATTCCTCGGCAGCCGATTGACTGGGAAGAGCTATAAAGGCAGGTATCAGCGAAGAGAGCGAAGACTTATGAAGCACAGGGTCAAGCAAGGCTGACCTGAGGAGCTCGGCGGTTCAAAGGAGATGCGAGGAGGAATGAACCTCAGATCCTTCCCGCGACCTGGGCCGCGAGCCCCCGGCGAGATGAGCTCGAACCCTGGGGTGGGAAAGTTCCCCAGACCCTCCCCCGCGGCCGCGTCAATTTGGCGAGGAGGGGGGGAACCCGCAGGCGAATTCGGCCTCTGTGAGCTCACAGGCAGGATCCCGAAGAGAAGCGGCGGATCCCGGGGATGGCTGTTCAGTGCCGATAATCGCGAGGTGGTGAGCGTAACCTCGCCTCGCGGGGCCCCGCGGCACGTCGCCCTCTCCATCTGGTTGGTCGTCCAGGTTGTCGCCGACCATGACGATCTCCCTATCCTTCTCCAGAATTGTTCGGGTAGAAGAGCCGGTCTCGCAAGCCAGGGTGTTCCTCGGGTCATGGAAAATGGGCTCGGCCGCTTCAGGGAATGGCTTTGACTTCTTGGAACTGGGCTTGGCAGGATCAGTTTGGGGAGCTTTCGCAGGGACCGCTGTCAGAGCGGCAATGCGAGCCGCGGAGGCCTGGCGAGCTCGGTCTATGCGCTCTTGGATCTCCTTAGGAAGAGGCATCTTGGTAAAGCAGCAGGAAGAATGGCAAGAGCCAGGGAGCTGGGCAGGTGCACATATATATAGCCGCAGGTGGACCCCACCAGAAGATTCCCTCCAACTCGCCAACCAGTGCTCGCCGCACACTTGGGGTTGGACGTTTCTTTCCGAGCTTTCACAAGCTTGAAAAGAGCAGGGATTGTGTACAACCCCGTGTCCGGCGAGCAAGGTCACCAGGGAATAGACAAATCAGGCTGAGGACCATAGGCGAGCTCGGCAACAAAGGGGGCGAGCCCGAGCTCGGCATCCATCGACCAGAGATCGACGATCAGTGACCCCGAGCTTGGCATTCGCCGAGCGACACACAACTCACGTCCTCGCAGTGGAGCTCGGCAACGGTAGGCGAACAGTACATGCCGAGGTGGCCAGAACTCCCCAGCTCGCCCGGATGTGTGAGGTACTTTTTACTGTTTTTCCCCTGCTGGTCTGCCCATAGCCCTTCAAAACAGCGGAGTTTGGCTGTTGGCAGACCCAGCCAAGGGTTTTCTGGTAATTTCAGGTCAGTTCTTTTGGTTATTGGCAGTCCGGATTTCAAAAGCTATAAATAGGACCCAAGGGGTACCCCAGAAAGCAGGTTCTTCTCTGTGCTCTCCTGCCCCAATTTTCGAGTGCTTTCTGAGGGTACCTTAGCTCGGCTTCTGGCTAAGGAGGGGAAGCGCTCTGAGATCTTCCGGGTTTGTGGTGGGACCTCCCTGCCGAGCCCTTGGGTCTGTTTCTCCTTGTCTCCTTTGTTGTTTTTCTTGCAGGAGCAAAGTAGGCGCGAGAGCACCCCTTCCCCATGGGTCAAACTCCACAGGATGCCAGATTCCGGTTTCAACACCCTCCACCAGACTTTGACATGATACATCAAGAGATACAGTCAATGTATAGTCCTCCTGAGGGAAATCAGAATGTCATTATTGAGAAAGTAGTTTAGCCTGTGCCAGAGGCAATACTAAAAGAACAAGAGGCTTTGTTAAAAGAACAAGAGGCCCAATTATCTAAGAAAAGATTCAGAGAGTAAGCTAAACTAAGGCCTGATTTTGAACAATGGAGCCCCACATCCAGGAATATCATCTTGACTGCTTGGAAGGCTGCTAAGGACAATGTCCAGGATAGAGGCAAGTGGTATTCTGACCTGGAGTGGAGGAAACATGAGAATAGGCAAGAGGCCATTGTACAATATAAAAGAAAGGCTAAACTGGGAAAGCTACCTCCTAATGCACAGGAGCCTAGTAAGTATTTTCCCAAGCCTTATCACTATTTTGAAAGGCAGAAGATAAAGGCTGAAGAGTTGAAAAAGAAAGATCTCAAAGGGAAGAAGCCTGCTGCTGCTGATGACACTGAAGCTCCAATTCAAGCAAAGATTCAATCTGGAAAGGGGATTGTAATCAAGGAACCAGAGCAGCCATAGGATAGACTTTTCTTAAGTTTACAAATTGTAATCATTTGTATTAAAATTCTATGTAAACTTTTGACTAATGAAAATGTTGGAATTTGTAAGAACATTGTGTCATGGTTCAAATCTATTACATTAATTATCCTGAGATAATTGTTTATACATGTTCTGTTCATGCATGTTTAAGTATTTTCCCTGTCACATAATATTGTTATACATCATACTGAGAATTTGTTATGTATGGTGTATATCATTGACTAAGGGTTATGACTTCTCCAAATAGGGGGAGATTGTTGGGTATATTGGAATATATGTACCTGATTTAAAGAAGCCTCACCCTACTCAATGATATACATCAAGGTGTATTTGATGTGCTTTGAGTTTCTTTGTGCAGGTTAAGTTTTGCAGGAAACGTTTCTAAGTCCATGTGTCGACACCTAGAAGAAACGTGTCGACACTTAAGAAGGCTTGTGTCGACACCCAGAGAAGCTGTGTCGACACTTGGAGTAATTGTGTCAACACTGGGAAGGCAGAGTCGACACCCGAAGGAAAGTGTCGACACGTACAGGCAGTGTCGACACACAATGAAGAAATGTCTAAAGTACAAGTGTCGACACTTAGAAGCAGTGTCGACACCTAGAGGAACTTTGTCGACATCAAAAGTATCGACACTAGGAGGCTGTGTCGACACTCAACAAACATCAACAAAGTTCAAGTACAAGTGTCGACACTAGGAGGCTGTGTCGACACCCAGCAAACTTCAACAAAGTTCAAGTACAAGTGTCGACACAAAGGCTGTGTCGACACTCAGTAAAAGTCTCAACACATGAAGAATGTGTCGACACAAAGGAGATGTGTCGACACTCAGCAAAAGTTTCAACACAGAAGGCTTGTGTCGACACAAAGAAGATGTGTCGACACTTAGCAAGTTTAAACACAAGAGGATGTGTCGACACAAAGGAGTTGTGTCGACACTTAGCAGAAATCAACTAAGTATTGAAGAAGAAGGACTTGTGTCGACATACAGGATCAGTGTCGACACATTCTGAAGAAGCAGTGTCGAGAAGCTATTTCAACAACACAAGGAGTTGTGTCAACACCATGAAGGCTAGTGTCGACACTTAGTCTACTTGTGTCGACACTTAGTCTATTTGTGTCGACACATAAAGACTATCTGTCTCGACACTTTCGGACAGTGACAGAGATTTCAAGAAGTGACTGGATGACTTGACAGCTGCCATTTCAACCGATCAACTGCTACTGTCAGAGCTGTCAGAAGATCGTTAGAAACCGGATCTGCCGGTCACCATGAAGAAAGCCTATATAAAGGCTTATTCCTTCAACAGAAGGAGATCGAGGAAGCAATCATTGAAGTGAAAAACAACACAACAAGAAGAAGACCTTCAAGTGAAGATCTAAGAAGTTGGAGAGAGAAAGCCCCTTCTAAGAAGATTAGCTGTTGAACCAGGCTGATAAGGAAGATTCAGATTGATATCAGAATCTCAAGACAGCAGTTGATTGAAGATCATCTGCATAGAGATACAACCCTACTGTGTTCTAATTCAAGAAGCTTTGAAGAAAACCAAGGGAGGTTGATCTCTGCAAAGTTCTTTCAAGAACTCATCAAGAAGCCAGTCAACTCATCTTTCTCAATCAGAGTTGTGGTTATTAATCTTTATATTCTTCATTTTCTATAGGATCCTAAGGGATCCGAGTTGTAAGCCTATATTTATAAAGGCTGAGTGGTAGGGCTTATGTGCCTGAGTGTAGGAGATACATTTCTCTGAGTGTAGGCCTTGTTGAAGACTGAGTGTAGGCCTTGTTAAAGGCTGAGTGTAGGTCTTGGTGAATACTGAGTGGTAGGGCTTTGTGCCTGAGTTGTAGGAGTGGGATCACTCTGAGTTGTAGGAACCTATTTGGGGTTCTGAGTTGTAAGATCTGAGGATCTGAGGAGTAGTGGAGAAGTTAGGCCGAATCTAGTACACTACTAGATAGGCGAAGGGGGAAAGTGGATGTACCCAGACCTTGGGGAACCACTATAAAAGCTGTGTGTACTCTGTGTGTGATTTATTCTGTGATTGCTGTGTTATATGTGCTGAATTGCTGTAGAAGATTGCATAAATAGGTCTAATAATTTAGTGTTTCTGCCTTAAAAGTTAAAAAGATTAAGTGCACCTATTCACCCACCCCCCCTCTAGGTGTTTAGGCACTAGTTCTTTCAGACACGGCCTGTGACACGGGCGTGTCACAGGGCATGTCAGGCCGTGTTCAGCCTTTTTCTGGGCAAATCCGAGCTGTTCATTTTCTTATCCTAGATCCAATGGTCGAGGCTCCTTCCATGTGGATAAAGGCCGAGGAATGAGGATAAAATCCCTTCATTCTCTTCTTCTTCTTCTTCTTCTCATTCTCAAAGAGAGAGAAAGAGAAAGGGAGAGCTAGGGAAGGAAAGAAGAAAGGAGAAACCAGCTGCGGGAGGAGCTGCAGAGTGCAGAATCAAGATCCGAGATCGGATTAGTGAAAGCAAAGTAGAGGTGGTGACTTCCATCCGGCTACTTCATGGCACTGAAGCGGTCTTCAAGGGTAACGATCTATTTCTTGGACATCGAAGTCCTTTCTTTATGCTTCATTCAACATAAAATGCCGCGCTAGAATGTTTTGAGTTAGGGTAGGAGTAGATTTTGATTTCCACACATAAGTCCATCGCTTATCTGTGAAATATGGCGTGGGGCCCCAACCAGACCCACCGTTATATTCCATGTGATGAGTGGGGGCGTTACACACCGTAGATCCAAACTTATCTCGCAGATTGGGACTCCAAAACTCCATCGACGACGTGATCTCCTTCGACTGACGTTCCTCCTCCTTTCTCCAGCTTCTCAGAATTAGGGCTCAGAAGAAAAAGAAGTGAAAACGCCACTTCCTATGCTTTAAAACGAGCTACCGCCACGGGGTACCCCAATTCATGGCTCGATTTGCGTGCCCATTGCCCAAGAACTCCAATCATAGATTGACACGTAGCCACGATGTTATAGCCGACTATCATCGCGCGATAGGTTACTACTGCCACACGGTATCTAGCGTCGGTTACGACACAACCACTTCCACTACCACCATGCAATAACTGCTATCGCCGCACGGTAACGACCCGAGAGCTTCGTCAATTAAATGGACCATGCTAATGCCATTGGTATCTCTACCGCTAGGCAGTAGCTTACCAAAAGCTCTGCAACCCTACTCACGGTATTACCGCCAGCGATAACAACCTACCGCATCATGGTAGACTCCACACCGTAGACATACGACACTCTCGATGCCCTGGCACTACCACTGCGCGGTATCATTACCGTCAAGAGGTACCTCAAAAAGAGGTAGACTGGCTAACACAGCTTCCGCTACGGCCGACGTTAACCCTACCGTTGGGCGGTATCTCACAAAATCCATTTTCCTGCTTCAGGAACTTGGGGCGTTACACAGAGTGACTTTGTGAGTATGAAATTGCCCGCGGGGATCTACCTAAGATCTTGCTTATTGGAAACTACAAGGGGGATCTTGCCTATTAGCGACCTCAAGATAGACCTCACCTATGGGTGATGTCACTTACCGGCCCAGAAAACTCGAAATAATGAGGCGGGGACGAAGGTGAGATTTAGGAATTAGATATAATAATATAGTTGACTGCTATTTCTACTTTAAAATATGGCTAATGCACAAAAGATCATATACATGTGTACATTTAGTGGACTACTGTTTATCAGAGCTACATAAATATTTGTCAGTACAAAAATCCAAAGTGCACATCTACGCTATAGAACAATTAAAAAAACACCGCGATGATTGTCTTCGCCTCACAACCCATCCCGAGGATGCTCATCCAGTGTATCTAAAAAGATAAAATTGCAAGGGTGAGTAAACTAACCCTCTAATAGATCACATGATAAATCATAAATGATGTGCAGTAAAGAAATATCTATGCAATTATCAAGTTATAGCAGAGTTAAAAGCAATAAATTACAGTGGTGCAGTAAGTAATCAAGGAAATAAAATGAGCTCCTTTAATTATTCATGACTTTTCTAGATGCCAATTACTTCTTAATTCAACATAATGTTCACTTCTCTCATTCACTCATTAAACGCTTCCGCCTTGGGTTCTCCACGCTTCCACCATGGGTTCTCCACACTTCCTCTGTGGAGTTCATAGGGCAGTCTCACGCTTCTGTCATGGAACCATCCATGCTTTTGCCATGGATTCACACCGGGCAACAACATGATTCCACTTTGGAGCCTCCTACCCTTCCGCTATGGAGCTTCCTACGCTTCCGCCATAGGATACTAGGATAACCGCACATTTCTGCAATGAGTTTTCCACGCTTTCACTGTGGAATAATCCTAGTGCATCTATTTAACCCCTCATGTCAAAGCAAACTAGGGAGGTGAATCAAATAATATAATTCTTTTTTGAATAGAGTAAATTAATTTGAAGGATATTTTATGAATCAATTAATGTGCCAAAACTTTGCACACTATTTCTCAAGTATATAAACAACTTGCAATAAAAATGGAATAGTAAATAGCTTATATATAAATATAAGCAGTAAATGAACATACAACAGAACTATATTCGTACATATTTATAATAAAATATATGATCAGCTGCCTTATCAAAGACGTTTGTAGGCTCGTCGATCTTTTCAATTACTCTCCTTTCAACTAGTTGTCCTACAAATAATCATATTCTTGTATTTATTAACATACATACATCAATGTATAGATTTGGCTGTACTATATTTGACAAATAAATTTCTCCTAATTATTACATAATCTTATCCTAATGGTTACTATGATCGTAATGTGGATATATATACATATATAGTTTGTGGGATAGTCTAATCACCTAGATGGGAGGGGGAGGGGGTGAATAAGTGTTTTTGAATTTTGTGGTCTTTTGAATGTTTGTGAGTTTATCTACGACAAAGAAATTAAAAGCAAATCACATTACAAAAAACACAGAGATTTTATATTGGTTCCCCAGATTATGGGTACATCCACTGTCCCCCTCCACCTATCTAGCAGTATGCTATACTTGGCTAACTCCACCAAAAATTTATATCAAAAGATCTTACAACTTAGATCTACACCTGGATCCTACAGCTTAGAGTGGTGCCATGCCTACAACTTCGATTTCACATAATCCTACCTCGTGCCTTCAATAAGACCCTACCTCAGGCTGTCAACACCACCCAACCTCATGCTTCTGTAAAGCCCTACCTCAAATCCACTCCTTGGATCCTACCTTAGAGTGCAAGCACTCCTACAGTTCAGGAACACATCATGTTACCTACCTCAGGTCTTCACAAGACCCTATCTTAGACTCCAGTAGGGTTCTACCCTTAGATTGTCAACATAGCCCTAGAACAACAAAAGTAATAATAAGTTTATACAACAACTTAAATTGAATAAAGATAGTTCTTTGAGGCTTTGAGTCTTCCGTGACTTTGATGAGAAAATCCCCTTTCTTCATAGCTGTAGCTTTCCAAATAATCTTCCTTGAATGTTGAAGCTGTGCTGAGATCTTCAGATAAAAAATATTCTTGCTTTGGAAAAATGTGTAGAGTTGAAAACTTGTACAAAGCTAAGTCTTCTTCTTCAGAAGGAGACTTCTTCTTCTTTCTTTGGAACTTTGTCGGCCGTTACTGTTCTATTGTCTACTAACAACTTGGGTTTTCTTTGTGGCAAGGTTATGCTTTACCCCTTATCTCTTCCCTTTAAATAGGGAGGGCCTTCTCCAATGGTTAGAAAACATAGTTTAATCTTTTTCCAATTAGGTTTGATTTGGCTTAGCTGTTTGGCACTTGCAAAAATTTGAAATCCCATCACCTGCAATTACGCACTGCCATTTTGTCTTAACACAATGCCTATAGTGCTTTCTTTACTTTGCACAAACTTCTGTCAAGATGAGGCTTCACACGACACTTGAGCAGCCAACACAACACCTTTTACTTAGAGTAATTTACTGTATCTTCTATGTTGACTATGAACACGACGCTTGTCCAGTTGATCACGATGCTTTTGTATCTTGACACGACGCTTGTGTCCTTAATAAATTATATTGAACAGATTAACCATCTGTTGGGTCCATTGATCCCAATGTAACAGATTTGTAAGAAGTCAAACAAGTCAATGGTAAATACATAATTGTATTTGATATATGTTTAAGTTCATGCATGCAGTTTGGTCTATGTAATATTGATTAGACAGGTGGTCCAAGTGACATTAACAGGTGGACTCAAAGAAGCTGACAAGAGAGACAGAAATTATATCTAAGTCTACAGGCGTTGAGTGAAGCAAGCTCACTCAATGCCAGATGCCTTAAGAAAGGAAGCTTGATAGAGAAATTCCATGAAGTCCACAGGCATTGAGTGAAGTAAGCTCACTCAATGGCAGAAGTCAAGGACAGATGATAATAAAGGCAGAAATAGCTAAGTCCATAAGCGTTGAGTGAAGCCAGTTCACTCAATGCCATATAGCTGACAGCACTGAGAAAGGGCAGGCAGTTAAAGCTTTAAGTGTTGGCAAGATAGAAAAGTGGCTAAGTCCACAGGCATTGAGTGAAGTCAACTCACTCAACGCCATATAGCCAAAAGCATTGAGTGAATCTTGATCTCTCAACGCCATGCTATTTCTATCAAAGCCAAAGGAAAAGGAAGCAGAGAAATCGGCTAAGTATAGAAGAGTTGAGTGAAGCCAGTTCACTCAACGCCAAGATCAAAAAGCTTCGAGTCAAGCTAATGCAGTCAGCCTAAGAGAAAACAAAGAAATTGGCTGTCACAACCCGCATTTTTACCTCCAATAAAGGTGTATCAGAGTAAGGGAAAAATGCACGTCATGATGCCACGTCAGCAGGGGATAACTGTAGACGCTTAGGCAAAACACCTACTTAATCATGGAGAGATTCTTTAAATTATTTAAAGGTAAAATCAGTTTAAGTGTGGTAGTTAGCTGTATCACTCAGCTTAGTGGCTCATCTAGTCCACAGGAGGAAAGTAGTTATACGCCGTGGAAATTAATTCTTTTACAAAATTAGACGTCCTACATGAGTTTAGAGGTTCCCAGAGAACACCTCAAGATATGCAAGTTCCAAATTTATGACAACATTAAAAGTAGATTTTTACGGTCGTTAAATATAGTGATTTAACATTTTAAAAACATGCAGTGCATGAGGTATTAATAGTAGTTTTTTTATTTGAAAATACCTACAATGCAATCATAACATAAAAAATCCCAGAGAGCAAGAAATCTTATACACAGATAGAAAACTAAGCAGTCAGCAAGTATCCAAAATCAACAATCCTATTGATTGTCTCTGAGATATCTGCAAAGAGAAAATACCAAACTAACAATTCATCAAGGCAAGTATACCTATCGAAATGCAGCTAGGGGACACAAGTGTCGTATTGAAATCCGGGAACAGTTGAGTAAGCTTACTCACACGAAATCTATTATTTTATCGATGGCAAAATAAGGTTTAGCTAAATGTACTAAAGGAAGAGAACTACTTGCATGAAGATAAAGAGAGCTAAAAGAGCGATTAACTTAAGCTTAGTAACGATGAAGGGAAAATGCACTCGATCAGAAATCACCTCGGCATGAGAGTGGTTAGAAAAATACGATAAATAAACCTAAGCTAAATAGGGTAAATGTCTTTGACCGTGGAGGTTCCATGAATATTGACACGCTTCTCTCGAAGGCCGTGCCTAACTGAGTTTAAGAAGGTCCGACCGACTTTCGCCTAAATCGGAGGCCTAAAACTCGCTTTACGCGGTGAACCCCTCTAATGGATTTTACTCCAATCCGAGAGATTTGAACGTCTGCCTCTCTCGAGGGGTGCGAACAACTCCCTTTACTCTTGAGTGCTCATTTCAAACCTTCGGCCTCTCGGCTAGCCCAGAATGAAAGCAAAGGTGGAGAGTATATATCGATGATATACCTCCAACCCGTGATAATCAAGAGTAATTCAAAGCCAAACCCTAAACAGAAAAGGTAAGATTCAAAGCATCATAACCTAATCACTCGAACCTCGGATCAATCAGATCGAGTACATGGAGGATTAGTTAATCATGGTGAGGTGGAAGAGGGAGATGAGTAGAAGAAAAATACTGAAAACAGAGCAGGAACGAAAAAGAAAATAACACTTTTTATTAGAGAAACAGTGATCTTACAGCTTGAAAACCAGAGATTACAAGAACATGAAAAGGAAACTACACTATCATTAGCATCATACTACAGAAAGAAGCTAGGAGCTAATACAGGGAAAGCATAAAGCTAGAGCTACGAACTAGAAATGAAAATACATGCTTAAAAAGTTCAGAAAAACAAAGGACAGAACCTCCCCTCTCAAAGCGAAAAGTTGTCCTAAAACCCCTGGAGTTGGGCTCTATTTATAGAATTTTTCGGGTCGGGTCACGCCCCCCTGTCACGCCCTGGTCGGGCGTGACCCTGGGGCGTGACACATTCGGCGCGACTTTTTCGGGCAGGAATTGAATTCTGACGGGGTTGTTGCGGTACACCCACGCCCACCGGTCATGCCCTGGTAGGGCGTGACCCTGGGGCGTGTTCTTTGCGGCGTGACTTTGGGAGCTGAAATTGAATGCTGGAGGTGACGGGCGGAATTGCTGAAGTACACGCCCATATGTGACGCCCGGGTCAGGCGTGACCCTGGGGCGTGACACTTTCGGTGCGGCGGTGGAGCGGGAAAACGAGCGCGCTGCGGCGATTCCTCGGAACCTGGGGACACACGCCTCTAGTACACGCCCGTGTCGGGTGTGACACTAAGTTTCCACAAAATGCAGTTTCGGACCAATTGCTTCATTCCTCTGGGTTACACGCCCTAGGTACACGCCCTGGTAGGGCGTGACCTTGGGGCGTGTCACAGAGCAAAATTCGGCTGAAAGCCGTGAAAACCTGCAAAAAGCAGAAAAAATGCATTAGCGACAAAAATATATACAAAGGGGAATCAAAACAAGTACTTTACAAGACATGATTGGCTTTAAAACCCCAAAAATATTCTAATAAAATTGACTGCAAACGTATTATCAAATTCCCCCAAGCTTAAGTTTTGCTTGTCCCCAAGCAAAGATATAAAGACAAGCTAATCATAAAAAGTGACTAATTCAAAAAGTTTTAATCATACTCACACAAGTACTATGCGAAATTCTAGGTAGGGAGAATGTAAAACGTAAATCTAAAACAATTATTTAGGTATGGTTTAACTTTTATAAACTTTACTTAATAAAAATAAATCATCCTAGAATTTTGACGAAATTCTTTAAATAGATTTAAGTAAGGCAATGAAAATGAAAAGAACGTATTGAGTTATTACTGGATCCAAGCAACGCATTATAATTATATCAATTAAATAACAAAAATCTAAGTTTAAATCCAAAACTAAAACTGATTTACTTTTCTTCTTTTCTTAGTTGTTAAATAAAATTAAAAAAAAGGCGTGAATCAAAAGGACTTAATAGGACCGAAATGTTTGGTTTAGGAATATGAATAGGAGTGGAATTCAAATATAAACATGGAGGCTTAAAAATCACACTAAACCAAAACAACGAGTTTCAAAAAAAATAAATTTATTTTAAACAAAATATGTATAAATAAATTTATTTTTTTCTCTTTATTATTATTTATCTCATTTTTTTCTCATCATTTTTTTTTATTATTATTTTCATTCATTTTTTTTTTAATTTATTGCTTTTGAGTACACCTTTTTCAACAATATCTTCACAGATAAGACAAAATTTCCTATCAAACAAAATTAGCGTGATTAGATAGTAGGAATTTGGGCTTTGGTGAAAATGAAAATGCGTGTGGAGTTTATCAAATGAATTTGAAAAAAGGCTCAAAAGCGGCTAACTAGTGGTAAAAGAGTTTAGGTTGGCAAGAAAGCTCAAACGTAAACAAAAATGGCCTAAATCATTTTCACGCATTTTTTTTTTAAATTTATTTAAAACATAGAGTCGATAAATTTCAAAAAGCAAGTTCGAGATAATAAAAGAAGATTGATGAAATTATCTTGAAAATAAAAATAATATGTCACTTGGATCGTTCATATCTACTACGTTATTCAAAATATGTTCTTACAAAAATCATCTAAAGACGAAAAGGAAAATAGTGGATGATAAATTTTTAGAGAAAGTAAAGAAAATAAAGAACGGAAAACCATAATAGAAATGCATGGTTTAGAGAAATATTTTACCTTAACATGCTACCGTGAATTAGAAACACAGCATGGCCAACATTTTACTTGTGAAATATGATTAAAAAGAATGATTAGAAAAATTATAATTAACTACGTTGTTTATAAAGAAGTTTGAGAAAAACAAAACATAAACATGGGGTACTTATTGAAATACCAAAATGCAGCTATATATATATAATAAATTTTTTTGAAATTTTTTGAAATCTTTATATATATACTTATAAAGAAAATTTTTTTTTTTTGGGATATTTACAAAACAAAAAGAAAACAAAAAGAAGGAGGATTTGGGATATTTACAAAACAAAAAGAAAACAAAAAGAAGGAGGAAGTCCTCCCCCAAGCTTAAAATCTACATTGTTCGCAATGGAGAAGGAGGTCGGAGAACGAGAGAAAAGTAAAGTACAGAAATAAAAGACAGAATTGAAAAGCAGGTACTTCCCCGGTTTTATTTTGCAGGGCAAGTTGAGTGATACCGCTCCTCCATGCCTGTGCTGTGGATCTTCATGAAACGTCGTCCGGCGGACTTTGGCATGGAAGCAGAACCGTTGGAGCAGGCGATCGTAGAAGTTTCAGCTTGCCGGAGCCAGTCGGGGCAAAAAGTGTAAAAGAAAGAAAACATAAAAAGATAACTTGGGTTGCCTCCCAAGAGCGCCCTTTGTTTAAAGCGTCGTTTGAGCTCGACGCATCAAAATAAGATTGTCCCAAATATTGTTTTAAAAATAAGTTCGAATAAATGTCAAAGTTTGTGAGTAAAATAATGTTCAGATTAATCAAATGTCAGGACCGGAAAGATAGAGTTAACAGGGTTGAGACTGACATCATCACAGAAATACAGTTTAAGACGCTGACCATTCACTTTGAAAGTACCCTTATCAGGGTGGGAAATTAAAACAGTACCATAAGAAAAGACTTCTAAAACAGTAAAAGGTCCAGACCAACGTGATTTTAATTTACCTGGGAATAAACGTAAACGAGAATTATAAAGAAGCACTTGGTCGCCCGGCTTAAAGATTTTTGGGTGCCTAAGATGTCGATCGTGTAAACGCTTCGTCCGCTCTTTATAAAGTCTGTTATTTTCATACGCGTAAGAGCGCCACTCGTCGAGTTCGTTAAGTTGAAATTTTCTAAAATCGCTGACAGAGTGGGGATCGAAGTTTAAAAATCGCAAGGCCCAAAAGGCGCGGTGTTCTAACTCTACGGGTAAATGACACGATTTTCCATAAACCAACCGATATGGCGTACAGCCGAGGGCGGTTTTGTACGCTGTTCGGTAGGCCCATAGAGCATCGTCTAATTTGGCGGACCAGTCTTTTCTAGATGTTGAAATAGTCTTTTCTAAAATTCTTTTTATTTCTCTATTCACTACTTCGACTTGTCCGTTAGTTTGGGGGTGGTAGGCAGTGAAAAGCTTATGAGTAACGCCATATTTAGTTAGGATTTTTGAAAATTGTGCGTTACAGAAATGGGAACCCCTATCACTAACGATAGCGCGCGGCGTACCGAATCGAGAAAATAATTTTTTGAGGAAATTAACTACGACTCGGGCGTCATTCGTAGGAAGAGCTTGGGCTTCAGCCCAACGTGAAACATAATCAACGGCAACTAAAATATACTTATTCCCGAAGCTAGAAGAAAAAGGGCCGACAAAATCAATCCCCCAGAGGTCGAAAACTTCGCACTCTAGAAAATAATTTTGTGGCATTTCATTTTTATTCGAAATATTCCCCGACCGTTGGCAACTATCACACCTACTCACAAAGGCATGCGCGTCTTTAAACAGGCTGGGCCAGTAAAAACCCGCACTTAACACTTTGTGAGCGGTGCGAGCAGCTTGATAGTGCCCACCTGTCGGTCCTTCATGCAAATGTTTAATAATATCTAATCCTTCATCCAAGGAAACACACCTCCTGATCACTTGGTCTGCACAGACTTTAAAAAGATGCGGGTCCTCCCAAAAGTAGTTCTTCAGCTCAGAAAAGAATTTCTTCTTTTGCTGAGATGAAAAATCTTTTGGGAGCACACGGGCCACTAGATAGTTGGCGATGTGGGCAAACCAAGGAGAAGTAGATGTGTTAATTACAAAAAGCTTCTCATCAGGGAAATAGAAATGAAAAGAATTTTCATCTAATTGTTCTATAAACGGGTTGTCTAGGCGTGAAAGGTGGTCGGCGGCCAAGTTCTCGGCACCTCGCTTATCACGGATCTCTAAGTCAAACTCCTGGAGGAGTAAGACCCAGCGAATCAAGCGAGGCTTGGCATCCGTTTTAGAGAGAAGATATTTGAGGGCCGATTGGTCCGTAAAAACAATAATTTTCGAAAGAGTAATATAAGGGCGAAATTTGTCAAATGCGAATACTACAGCTAAGAGCTCCTTCTCGGTTGTGGTGTAATTTTCCTGTGCAGATGTGAGAGTTTTACTAGCGTAATAAATGGGGTGGAAGTTTTTGGAAATACGTTGACCTAGTACGGCTCCCACCGCATAACTACTCTCATCACACATTATTTCAAATGGAAGATCCCACACCGGAGCTATCATGATTGGCGCATTAACTAATTTTTCTTTTATTAAATTGAAGGCAGCTAGACAGAGGTCATCAAAGATGAATGGGGCGTCTTTTTCTAAGAGATGGGTAAGGGGCTTGGTGATTTTGGAAAAGTCCTTTATGAAGCGGCGGTAGAAACCCGCATGACCCAGGAAACTTCTTATGGCTTTTATGTTCGTAGGTGGCGGCAGTTTCTCGATAACTTCTATTTTCGCAACGTCTACTTCAATACCCCTTTCAGAAATTTTATGTCCCAAAACTAACCCTTCCCTTACCATAAAATGACATTTTTCCCAATTTAAGGCGAGATTAGTTTCTTCGCATCGCTCTAGGACTTTTTCGAGGTTCTCTAAGCAACTATCAAAGGAATTCCCGAAGACGGAGAAATCATCCATGAAGACTTCCATAATGCTTTCTACGTACTTGTCAAAGATGGCGTGCATACATCGTTGGAATGTAGCCGGCGCATTGCACAATCCAAACGGCATTCTTCGGTAGGCGAAGGTGCCAAAGGGACAAGTAAACGTAGTTTTCTCCTGGTCCTCGGGGGAGATGAGGATTTGAAGATACCCCGAGAGGCCATCGAGAAAACAATAAAAGCTATGTCCGAAAAGTCATTCTAAAATTTGATCAATGAACGGCAAGGGGAAGTGATCCTTGCGGGTGGCGTCATTCAACTTACGGTAATCTATACACATTCGCCATCCGGTCACCGTCCGAGTCAGGATTAATTCATTATTTTCATTACTTATGACCGTTATCCCTCCCTTCTTTGGTACTACCTGTACTGGGCTAACCCACTTACTGTCGGATATAGGATAGATAATTCCTGCGTCTAACAATTTCATAACCTCGCCCTTAACTACGTCTTTCATGTTTGGGTTTATACGGCGCTGAGGTTGTATAGAGTTACGAGAATTATCTTCCATTAAGATTTTATGAGTGCAGAAAGATGGGCTTATTCCCTTGATATCAGATATCTGCCAAGCAATAGCTTGGCGATGCTTTTGTAAAATTGAAAGAAGTTTATTCGTTTGTGCATCCGTGAGGTAGGCCGAAATTATGACAGGCAGCTTAGAGTCCTTTTCTAAGAAAGCGTATTGAAGGTGCTCTGGTAGTTCTTTCAGTTCCAAGGTAGGGGGGTCATCATACGAGGTCTTGGAAATTTGTTCTTTTTCAAAAACTATGTCCTCGTACACTTTTTTATATGTAAAATTAAAAGGGGTGTTGCTAGCGGCCATGGAGGCTTCGTGCAGCGATTCAGTTGGAAAAGTAGAAGAGGAACAGAAATCAAAAAATTCTTTTTCAAAATCAGAGGGGCGAGTGGAGGATTCTTCACTTAGGTGTAGAGATTCAGTTGGAAGAGTAGGAGAGGAACAAAAATTGGAAAATTTTTTGTCAAAATCAGAGGTGGGAGAGAAGGATTCTTCACTTATGGTATCCATGAAAAAACAGGAGTCATCATTAGCTAGCGTGTTCTTCATCGAGGGGGTGATAGAGAAAGTTACCTCATCGTCGCCCACTCGAAGGAAGAGCTTACCATTGCTTACATCAATGATAGCTCGGGAGGTGGCAAGGAAGGGTCGGCCAAGGATCAGGGGAACCTCGACGTCTTCTTCGATGTCTAAAATGACAAAGTCCACCGGGAAGATGAACTTGTCAACTTTGACTAGGACGTCCTCCACTATTCCTAACGGGTATTTGACTGATCTGTCGGCGAGCTGGATACTCATGCATGTGGGGTTGAGACTACCAATTCCTAACTTTTTAAACAACGAGAGGGGCATAAGATTAATACTCGCACCTAAGTCGGCTAAAGCATGTTTGACAAAGAGATCACCAAAGACACACGGGATAGAGAAACTACCCGGGTCACTGATTTTTTTCGGTAATCCGTTTGTCAAAACCGCCGAGCACGCGACATTTAACGTGACATGAGAAAGGTTCTCTAACTTCTTCTTGTTAGTTAGGAGGTCCTTAAGGTATTTTGCGTACTTCGGCATCTGGGATATGGCTTCGTGGAAAGGCAGATTTACGTGGATTTGCTTAAACATTTCCAAAAAATGGGTGTATTGATCATCCTGTCGTTGTTTATTAAGTTCGGAAGGGTATGGCGGGGATGGATTATTTTTAAAGGTGGGTGGTGGAGTGAGTTCTTTTTCTACGATAGGGGTGATAATTTCTTCGGCAGAGGGTGGAATTTTTAAAACGGGGAACGGAGCTTTGATTTTTAAAAATGGGAGCGGAGCTTGCCTCGGGTTCTTCACTTACCATACCAGGAACTTTCTTCCCACTCCGAAGAGTTATAGATTTCGCTTGCTCTCTCGGGTTGGGCTCGGTATTGGAAGGAAGAGACCCTACGGGTCGCTCAAAAATCATTTTAGCGAGCTGTCCTACCTGATTTTCTAAGTTTTTAACACTTCCGGTTAAGGTCCTAATCGTAGCGTCATTAGCATTCATGTATTTTGAAAACACTTCCTCCAAATTTGGAGGTTTTGGAAAACTTTGAGGAGGTGGTGGTTGAGCAGAAAAATCACTTTGCGGTGGCGGGCGCACAGCATTCGATGGATTGCTCCACGAAAAATTCGGATGATTTCTTAACGCAGGATTATAACTATTCGGAAAATTAAAACCAGGAGGATGATAATTCGCAGCAGAAAAATTATTAAAAGCAGTTCTAGGCATATTATTTACATAATCCAAATGTTCGGCGGGAGGAGTTGCAGATTCCCATACCTGAGGGGCGGAGGCAGCAGTCATCTCCGTAATTTTTTTGCTTAATATTTCAACTTGCAGTGCGAGTTGTGAGACGTTGTCCACTTCAAAGAGACCTGCAGGTTTGTTTGGGCGGGACCTAGGCACATTCCACTGGTAAGTGTTCATGGCCATGTCTTCAAACAGCTCAAGAGCTGCTTCCGGGGTCTTATGGTTTAAAGTACCGCCAGAAGCTGCGTCTATCATTTGCTTCGTGCTTTGATTTAGCCCATTATAAAACGTCTGCACCTGCAACCATACAGGCAGAGCGTGATGTGGGCATCGTCTTAATAATTCTTTAAATCTTTCCCAGGTTTCGTAAAGGGTCTCAGAGTCTACCTGTCCAAAGGCAGAAATGTCATTCCTAAGTTTAGCAGTTTTAGCAGGCGGAAAATACTTGGCCAAAAATTTTTCAGTTAATTGCGTCCAAGTAGTTATGCTATTTTTAGGAAGGGTGTTCAGCCACTGCTTAGCCTTAATTCTAAGAGAGAAAGGAAATAATCTTAGCCTAATAGCATCATTTGTGACACCATTTATCTTGAAGGTGTCACAAATCTCAAGAAAGCTGGCTATGTGTGCGTTCGGGTCTTCATCTTGAAGCCCGTCAAATTGCACATACTGCTGCACCATTTGAATTATGCTAGGCTTCAGTTCAAAATTATTATTATTTATTGCAGGGCGAACTATACTCGTTTCTGTACCCTCGAGATTTGGTCGTGCATAATAGGACATAGGCCTTTGCACGACTTCCTCCACGTTGGGTTCTGCCATTCTTAAGGTAGAAAATGACTCGGAATCCTCAACCGGCACTTGGGTAGTAGGGCCTTGAAATCGCAATCTTCTCCGAAGAGTACGCTCAATTTCATGGTCCAGGTCCAAAGTAACCGACGGACTACCGCGGGTCATACACTAGAAGAAAAGAGGAGAAGCAAGACTAAAAAGTAAAAGAGCTAATGAAGTTGGAAAATTTTTTTTTTGAAATAGATTTTTTTATATTTTAACTCCCGAACTTCCCAAGGGCTACCCGGTGAAGGGTTCGCAAGGTACTAGACAAGATAGTGGCATTTAGAGCCACTTTGCCCTTTTCGAGAGAGTTAGGTGGTGTAGAAAATTTTGTGATGTGGGTTTCTATTACGAATGCGGTAATTAAAATCCAGCCACTTATCTCTGTGCGAATAGGCGGAAATGAAAAGCTATACTCACACACTCGTCAGAAAATTAAAACACACCCACTCTACAGAAAGTAAACACACTCTACTGAAATAAAGCCTGCCAATGAACTCAAGTGAGTAGGCGGAAAGTAAAATACGCACACTTGCTTGAATGAAATCCAGCCAATTAACTCAAGTGAGTAGGCTGAAAAATAAAAAAGACGCACACTTGCTTGAAATGAATCCAGCCAATTAACTCAAGTGAGTAGGCGGAAAAATTAAAAATACACACACTTAACAAAATCCAGCCATTTAACTCAAGTGAGTAGGCGGAAAAAATATAAGAAGGAGGCTGAGAAAGAGAAGTGATAAAATTAATATATTCGCGTTTTCAATTTATCAACAAGCATTGCTTCCCCGGCAACGACGCCAAAAACTTGATTGTCTCTGAGATATCTGCAAAGAGAAAATACCAAACTAACAATTCATCAAGGCAAGTATACCTATCGAAATGCAGCTAGGGGACACAAGTGTCGTATTGAAATCCGGGAACAGTTGAGTAAGCTTACTTACACGAAATCCATTATTTTATCGACGGCAAAATAAGGTTTAGCTAAATGTACTAAAGGAAGAGAACTACTTGCATGAAAGATAAAGAGAGCTAAAAGAGCGATTAACTTAAGCTTAGTAACGATGAAGGGAAAATGCACTCGATCAGAAATCACCTCGGCAAGAGTGGTTAGAAAAATACGATAAATAAACCTAAGCTAAATAGGGTAAATGTCTTTGACCGTGGAGGTTCCATGAATATTGATACGCTTCTCTCGAAGGCCGTGCCTAACTGAGTTTAGGAAGGTCCGACCGACTTTCGCCTAAATCGGAGGCCTAAAACTCGCTTTACGCGGTGAACCCCTCTAATGGATTTTACTCCAATCCGGGAGATTTGAACGTCTGCCTCTCTCGAGGGGTGCGAACAACTCCCTTTACTCTTGAGTGCTCATTTCAAACCTTCGGCCTCTCGGCTAGCCCAGAATGAAAGCAAAGGTGGAGAGTATATATCGATGATATACCTCCAACCCGTGATAAATCAAGAGTAATTCAAAGCCAAACCCTAAACAGAAAAGGTAAGATTCAAAGCATCATAACCTAATCACTCGAACCTCGGATCAATTAGATCGAGTACATGGAGGATTAGTTAATCATGGTGAGGTGGAAGAGGGAGATGAGTAGAAGAAAAATACTGAAAACAGAGCAGGAACGAAAAAGAAAATAACACTTTTTATTAAGAGAAACAGTGATCTTACAACTTGAAAACCAGAGATTACAAGAACATGAAAAGGAAACTACACTATCATTAGCATCATACTACAGAAAGAAGCTAGGAGCTAATACAGGGAAAGCATAAAGCTAGAGCTACGAACTAGAAATGAAAATACATGCTTAAAAAGTTCAGAAAAACAAAGGACAGAACCTCCCCTCTCAAAGCGAAAAGTTGTCCTAAAACCCCTGGAGTTGGGCTCTATTTATAGAATTTTTCGGGTCGGGTCACGCCCCCCTGTCACGCCCTGGTCGGGCGTGACCCTGGGGCGTGACACATTCGGCGCGACTTTTTCGGGCAGGAATTGAATTCTGACGGGGTTGTTACGGTACACGCCCACCGGTCACGCCCTGGTAGGGCGTGACCCTGGGGCGTGTTCTTTGCGGCGTGACTTTGGGAGCTGAAATTGAATGCTGGAGGTGACGGGCGGAATTGCTGAAGTACACGCCCATATGTCACGCCCGGGTCAGGCGTGACCCTGGGGCATGACACTTTCGGTGCGGCGGTGGAGCGGGAAAGACGAGCGCGCTGCGGCGATTCCTCGGAACCTGGGGACACGCCTCTAGTACACGCCCGTGTCGGGTGTGACACTAAGTTTCCACGGAATGCAGTTTCGGACCAATTGCTTCATTCCTCTGGGTTACACGCCCTAGGTACACGCCCTGGTAGGGCGTGACCTTGGGGCGTGTCACAGCAAAATTCGGCTGAAAGCCGTGAAAACCTGCAAAAAGCAGAAAAAATGCATTAGCGACAAAAATATATACAAAGGGGAATCAAAACAAGTACTTTACAAGACATGATTGGCTTTAAAACCCCAAAAATATTCTAATAAAATTGACTGCAAACGTATTATCACCTATGAGCGCCAACAAACTAACATGAACCCACATAAAACAAAGTATGTCTGAACTAGCAAAGTAAACAAAACAACAATCTACCTCGCTATGGCGAGGCAAAAACCACAGCCAAGACAGCTGCCCAGGAACTCCAAAACTAGCACGACTATCAGTGATGGCCCGCGAACAAACTCTTATTTAGGTGGTTAGTTCGATGAGTCGAACACCGCGGGCTTGCTAAAAAGCGAGCTTTTAATGAAAGGAGGCAAGTGCACCTATCACATGTAGTACTCGATATTTGGGGGAATACCGAGGTCGTATTATTCTCGGGGTTGGGTTGATTATCCCTACTGCTCCAGGAGTAAATATTTTTTTTTACTGAAAATTCGTTGGGGATTTTAATTAACTAAGGCGGATAAAATAAAAGAAGAGCAAAAATGATTTAGAAAATTCGATGAAGGGTTAATGCTCGACACCGAATCAGATTAGGACTAAAACAACTCTTAATAATTATTGAACTTAGTTTTCAAATTAATAAAAGGCAACTTGGCTGTGGAGGTTCCATAAATATAAGTGCACTTATCTCTAGGAATATTGCTCACCTGAATGCTAAGAATATTCGACTGAACATTAGTCCGACGAAGGATTTCTCTTAACACCCGCTTTACGCTAAGAACCCCGCTATTGGGTGGGGAACCCAATCCGGTAGAATTACGCTTGTCCTCTCTCGAGGGTATGCACGCAACTCTATTTGCCCAGGGGGGATCTGTCCATACGCACGGCCTCTCGGGTAGCTAGCATATGGATAACGGAAATAGAGCCCACACATCGATATGTGGTCCTACACGTCGTTAACCAGGGGTAAGCCTTAAGTCCTAAAATTAAAGTGAAAATAAAGAACTTTAATTATTTCAAATCATTTTATAAGTCCCAATGCTCTTCGATGCCGAGGCTAATAACGATTAGCCACTCATCGGTATGGGGACGGCTTTATAATTTGATGAGGCACGAGTTCAAGACTAAATGCTGAAGGGTTATAAAAAGAAGACATAAAAAAATAACAAACATTTAGAAAACTAGAAAAGTGAGCTAATACGAGAACTCACACACACTTTAAATTATAAATAAAACATAAACTAAGTTACAAAAAAAATAAAATAACAAGTCCTACTCAAACGAGTAGGTGGGAAATTAAAACATGTCATTTAACTCTTAACGAGTATGCGGAAATAAATGCAAGTACAAGTCCTACTCAAACGAGTGGGCGGGAAACAAAAACACGCCATTTAACTCTTAACGAGTGGGCAAAAATAATTGCGCACACGCACACACTCTACATGAAATAAACACACACACTCACTCTACTGAAAATGAAAACTCACACACACTTGCATTAGTGAAAAACGCACACACACTGCAAAAAAGTAAAACATACGCACACACTCTACATAAATTGAAAAAAAGCAATAAAATTATCTCCTACACACACGCACTCTACATAATTGAAAGAAAGCGATAAAATAAAGCATGAAAATTTATCTCCTACACTCACACACTCTACATAATTGAAGAAATCATTAAAAATTATTCTCATACACTCACACACACAACATGGAATTTAAAAGAACAAAATGAAAACCTAACTCATACAATCACACACTCAAATTTAAAACAAAATGAAAGTTACCTAAAAATTAAAACAACTACTTTTTTATACTTAGATTTTACCAAAAACACATAAAAAGAACTAATCAAAATTAAAAGAACAAAAGTTTTTCAAAACAAAGCAAAAACTAAAGCCTTTCAAAAATTAAAATTACAACTTTTCATTCTTAGGATTTCATAAAAGTGGTTAAAAGTGAAAAGAAAGTGAAAAGAACCAAAAAGTTTTACCATCCTAAAACAAAGCTAAGTAAAAAAAAAACGAATTCACTTTTAAACCTCTTTTATAAATTCATAAGAATGAAAACATAAAACCTAAAACATGAATAAGATAAAAATCAAAATGAAACTATCCTAACAACATTTGTTTTGCAAGTAAAAATACTATAGCTTTTATCATATTAGCAAAACAAAACAACATGAATTAAAAACATCTCTTTAAACTCACACACACATTTCATAAAGAGAAAAACAAAGATGAAACTAAGGATAAAATGAAGAAGAAAGTGGGCACACAAGTTCATTCCAAAGTCATTTAAGAAGAAAAAAGCCAACATATTTTTATTGATTAAAATGAACTATGACAAAGCTAATACAAAGCTAATACAAACATAAAAAGAGAGGAGGAGAAAGTTTTCCTTACATGGCAAGGGAATACACCAGGGCAGCCCACAAAACATGAAATTTTGGCTCAAAAAAGTGAACCCTTGGACCTTACAGAAATGGGCTATTTATAGGAAAAATTTCCAAAGTACACGCCCTCCGACACGGGCATGTCGGGGGGGTTGGGGGGGGGGGGGGGGGGGTGGGGGAGGGGGGCATGCCAGCACTATTTGTGATGTGAACCAGCGATTTGACGGGAGCATTGACTTGCGGCTGAATACGAGGATGTCACGCCCTTAGTCACGGGCGTGACAGTGGGCGTGTCGGGACGGTTGAACTGGGTGCAGGTTGCGTCAAAAGTCGCTGGTGGCGTCTTATCGGGCTAGGTGGAGGAGACACGCCCTATGACATGGGCGTATCGTTGGGCGTGTCGGGTTGGATCGACAAACGTTGAGCGTGGTTTTGTCGAGCGCGTGACACGAGCCTTGGTCACGGGGCGTGTTAAATGATACAGGCGTGTGATCGGGCGTGTCAAACTTTTCTCCTCAAATTCTTCTGATTCCACGGGAAATGAAGTGTCACGGCCTGGTCACGGGCGTGACCCAAAGTACACGGGCGTGTACATACTTATTTTGGCAATTTTCTACAAATTTTTAGGAAATCAAAATAAACTTAAGTTAGTACAATTTTTACGAAAAGAAAGCAATTTATTAAATAAAACTAACTAAAAAAGACAAAATTAAACTAAAATGAAATAATAAAAATACTATAAAAAAGGTATATTTACAACTTATCAAATACCCCCATACTTAAGCTTTTGCTATTCCCGAGCCAAAGTTTGAGGTGAACTTATAAGGAATAAAAAAACTCTAAGTTTAGCTATCGCTTAATTAATTATAAGAGATATCTAAATAAACATACGGGGTGTAAGAGTTAAGTACTAAAATTATGTAGATGATTTAAATAACACAAAAGTTTTGGCCAAAAGACTTCTTGATGTAATCAAATAGAAAACAATAATTGTAATGGTTAGATTAACAAAAATAGTTTGGAATTATATGAACTTTAGCTTATAGGAGTTTTACTGGAAATAATGCAATTTACAAATTACGCTCTCAAAAAGATTTTTAAATTAATTCTAGAATCGTGAAATTGGCTAAGGGGGTTGATGTTGGTTTATGAATAGGGTTTGGATTTTGAGGTGAGATAATTTTTTCTCAAACATCCATTGTTTTTTTTTCTTTTTGGATTATTAGGAAAATGAAATCTTATTTTCCTAATATCATTTTTTTTCTTTTTCAACTTCATAATAATAAAATTAACCCAATATATATGTGCAGAAGTAATGAATTTTATCCTCTTATTCCGTAACATATAATCTTTTTAAATAATTAGGTACCTATGTTTACGGAACAAAATCTTATTCCCATTGACATAAGATCTGTTAAGGACAAAAAATTTATCATGCCAAGTAAGTCATGATAAATAAGGGGAGAAAAGAAAATTAGATTTTTAATTAAAAACTTTTTTGGGAGCAGCCTTAATAAATTGTGCATTCCAATTTTTCAGAAAGCTAAAAGTAAACATAATTAAATTGGATAGTCGTTATTTTCTAACATAATACACATGCTCATATTAATGAAAAATTAGAAGTAGTGCCTAAAACGAGTTCGCTATTTTTAACAAAGCATAATAAATTCTTTATAACTTAACCCCGACTATTTAAATTTTTCAATCAATAAATAACAAACGAATAGTGAACAAAGAATTAATTAAATTCACATATAAATAAACTCAAAAAACAAAATTTTTGGATAGCAAAAAAATTAAGAATGATATATTTGATTTATTTGTTTCAAAACATTTTTTTGGATTTTTAGAGTTTTTATTATCATTTTTTTGTATTTTTAATTTATTATCTTTTTTGAATTTTTGTTTTGTTTTACTCTTTTTTTGAATTTTTGACTTATTATTATTTTTTTTGTTTTTAAATTTGTTAGTATATACATACGAAAAAAAGAAACGATAAGAAATATATATTTTTTGAACTACTTTTTTCTTTTTTGGATTTTTTGGGATTTTAATAAGCAAATATTTATAAAACAAGAAAAGAGAGAAACATTAATTACAAAGAAGAGAAAGAAAGGAAGAGAGGAAAGAGAGAAAAGAACAAAAATATTTACAAAAATATTTACAAAAGATATATGCATAAAGTATGTACAAAATTATTTATAAAATAAAACTAAATATTTTTTGAATTTTTGTTTTATAAATTTTTTTGAATTTGTTTTTATAATTTTTGGATTTTTTGTGTTTTAAAAAGAAAGGAAAAGAATTTTTTTTTATTTTTATTTTTAAAATTTTTGGATTTTTTTTTGTTATATATTTTTTTTATATATATTTTTTGATTTTTGAAATGCAAAAAGTAGAAGTGAAGAAAAATAAAGCACGAAAATACCCCCATACTAAAGTCCAACATTGTCCCCAATGTTGCAACGTAAGTATGCTGAACAAAAAGAAAAGACAATATGTACAAAAAAAATAAAGAGAGCGGGGGGGGGGGGGGGATAGAAGCTTCCCTAGACCGCGTTCGGGGTGGCCCATCAGAAACCCTGCATTAATAGAAAAAGGAGCAAACATAATAAATAAAGAGCGAAAAAGATAAAAGTGGGGTGCCTCCCTGGAGAGCTTTGTTTATAGTCGTGTAGCTTGACTATTTTGGCGGGGTTATATATCGAGGAGGGTTATGGTTTCGTAATGCTTGATCACTGGGTCACCTGCGATGTATAACTTTAACCGATGACCATTTACTTTAAACGAACCTTTTTCCAGGTGGGAGATGAGTACGGTCCCATATGGAAAAACTTCTTCAACGATGAAGGGACCAGACCATCTAGATTTTAGTTTTCCTGAAAAAAGTTTAAGACGCGAACTATAAAGAAGGACAAGATCGCCCGAAGAAAATTTTTTTGGAGACTTTATTTTTCGATCGTGATATAACTTAAAATGCTCCTTATAGAACTTATTGCTCTCATAAGCATTCACACGCCATTCATCGAGCTCATTTAGTTGCAGTTTTCTATTCTGAGAGGCTAAGTTGGCGTCGAGGTTTAAGAGTTTTAAAGCCCAAAGAGCGCGATGCTCTAGTTCTACGGGTAAATGACACGCTTTGCCATAGACTAACCGAAACGACGTACAACCAATTGCGGTTTTGTATGGCGTCCGATACGCCCACAACGCATCGTCGAGTTTGACGGACCAAACTTTCCTATTAAGAGAAATGGTTTTTTCTAATATTCGCTTAATATCTTGATTACTACCTCGACTTGGACACTTGTTTGCGGGTGGTAGGGGGTGGCAAGTTTGTGCGTGATGCCATATTTAGCTAACGTCTTAGCAATTTGGGTGTTGCAGAAATGCATTCCCCATCACTAACAATTGCGCGAGGCATGCCAAAACGAGAAAATAGTTTTTTAAGAAATGTAACGACGACTCGTGCATCGTTGGTGGGGAGTGCTTGCGCTTCCGCCCACCTCGATACGTAGTCGACCACCACTAAAATATATATATTTTTGAAAGACGGAGGTAGGGGGCCAACAAAATCTATGACCCATAAATCGAAGACTTCGCATTCTAAAAATATGTTTTGGGGAATCTCGTCGCGACGAGAGATATTACCCGACTGCTGATAGCTATTGCATGCGCGCACAAAATTATGAGCGTCTTTGAAGAGAGTGGGCCAAAAGTAGCCCGCCTCTAGCGCCTTCCGCGGAGCCCGGTTAGCTTGATAATGCCCACCAGCCAGACCCTCGTTGAAGTGACTAAGAATTTACAAGAACTCCACACCCGCAACACATCTTCGGACTGCTTGGTCCGCACAGATACAAAAAAGAAATGGGTCCTCCCAAAAGAAATATTTCAAGTCAGAAAAGAATTTCTTCTTTTGCTGGCTCGAAAAGTCTTTTGGGAGCACCTTCGCAACTAAATAGTTCGCAAAATCTGCGAACCAAGGCGGGGAAGAAGAACTAGTAGTTATAGCTAGGAGGCGTTCCTCGGGGAATCTATCATTTATGTCAGATTCGACGAGCGCTTCCACGCCGGGATTTTCTAAGCGCGAGAGGTGATCAGAGGCTAAATTTTCCGCGCCCTTCTTATCCCGGATCTCTAAATCAAATTCTTGCAAGAGGAGGATCCATCGAAGAAGGCGGGGTTTCACATCATTTTTAGCTAATAAATATTTAAGGGTGGAGTGATCGGTAAATACGATAACTTTAGATAGCGTTATATACGAGCGAAACTTATCAAAAGCGAAAACGACGGCTAAGAGTTCCTTTTCCGTTGTGGTGTAATTTACTTGTGCGGAAGTGAGCGTCTTGCTAGCGTAATAATTTGGATGAAAGTGTTTGTCTATGCATTGGCCAAGAACGGCACCTAAGGCAATATCACTAGTGTCACACATAATTTCGAACGGAAGGGTCCAATCAGGCGCCACTAAAATTGGAGAATTGATAAGTTTTTGTTTTATGAAATTAAATGCAGACTCGCATTTGCTATTAAAGACAAAATTTGATTCCTTTTCCAAGAGGCGAGTAAGAAGATTTGTTATTTTTGAAAAATCTTGAATGAAACGTCTATAAAAGCACGCGTGGCCTAAGAAACTCCTAATAGATTTAACGTTTGTTGGTTGCGGAAGTTTTTCTATGATTTCTACCTTGGCATTATCTACCTCCATCCCCTTAGACGAAATCATATGTCCGAGAACCAAACCTTCTCGAACCATAAAGTTACACTTTTCCCAATTTAAAATGAGATGCGTGTCCTCGCATCGCTGGAGGACATGATCTAGATTTCGAAGACAAGACGGGAAAGAGCATCCAAAAACAGAAAAGTCATCCATAAAGACTTCCATAATCTCTCCTACCAGCTCGCCAAAGATTTCCATCATACATCTTTGGAATGTAGCTGACACATTGCAGAGGTCAAATGACATTCTTCGGTAGGCGAAGGTGCCAAACGGGCAGGTAAAAGTTATTTTCTCTTGATCATCAGGGGAAATGGGGATTTAGAAAGACCCCGATAAACCATCAAGAAAACAATAAAATGGATGACCGGATAAACGCTCCAGAACATGGTCTAAAAATGGTAGCGAAAAATGGTCCTTACGGGTGGCATCATTTAGTTTTCTATAATCGATGTACACCCACCAACCCGTAACAGTACGAGTTGGGACGAGTTCATTGTGCTCATTCTCCAGTACGGTAAGACCTCCCTTTTTGGGCACCACATGAACGGGACTAACCCATGCACTATCAGAAATGGGATAAATAATCCCCTCATCTAATAATTTAATTATCTCAGCTTTAACGACGTCTTTTATGTTTGGGTTAAGACGTCATTGCGGCTAAATGGTTTAGCGGCAATTATCGTTGACAAAAATCCTATGAGTGCAAAAAGAGGGGTTAATCCCCTTTAAGTCAGAGATTTGCCACACAATTGCGTGTCGATGTTTAAGCAAAACTTCCAATAAATTGGAAGTCTCCGAATCACTCAAGTCCGAAGAAATAATAACGGGAAGCGTATCGCCTTTTCCCAAAAAAGCATATTTGAGTGATTCGGGTATGGGTTTGAGGTCTAGGGTGGGCGGTTCTTCTAGGGAGGTTTTAATTCCTATGTCTTTCTTACCAATTGGTTCGAAAGGCAAGTCTATAGAGGTATCCTCATTGTATTCAAAATTTTCGAGCTCATAAATATCGTCGTTTAAAAATATGGAATCGAAAATGGGAGAAGAAGAATCTCCAAAAAAGGAATCTAAAGAATAGCAAAAATTGTCGCTCGATGACGAGTCTTCCATCGAGGGATTAATAGAGAGAGTAACTTCATCATCTCCTACCCGAAGGAGGATACGACCATTACTCACATCTATTAGTGCGCGGGAGGTGGCGAGAAAAGGGCAACCGAGTATTATTGGTACCTCGACGCCTCCTCAATGTCTAAGATGACGAAGTCGACGGGAAAGGTAAACTTGTCTACTCGGACAAGGACGTCCTCCACTACCCCGATAGGGAACTTAACCGAGTGATCCGCTAATTGGATGCACATATTAGTAGGGGCCGGAGTGCCCAAACCTAAATTTTTGAAGAGCGAGAACGACATCAAATTAATGCTCGCGCCTAAATCTGCAAGAGCGTATTTTACTAATATATTGCCAAAAAGGCACGGGATGGAAAACCGTCCCGGGTCATTTTGTTTTAGGGGAAATTTATTGGTAAGGGACGCCGAGCAGTCAGCATTTAGAGAAATGTGCAAAATATTTTCTAATTTTTGTTTATTAGAAATAAGTTGTTTTAAATATTTCGCATATTTAGGCATCTGCGAGATTGCTTCGCAGAACGGAACATTAATATGAATTTGTTTTAATAGTAAAATAAATTTTTTATATTGTGCATCCTTACGCTCATCATCTAACCTATGCAGATATGGCAGTGCCTTGTTTAAAATAATTTTTTCGTTTAAAATTGGTAAAGGCGGCGTAATCGGAGAAGGGGGAAGAGTGGTCGGAGGTAAAATATGTACCTGAGGATCGGTCCGTTTTGGATCGACCACCTCCTTACCGCTACGGAGGGTTATAGCATTGGCATTCTCCCACGGATTGGGCTCCGTGTTTCCCGGCAGTGCCCTGAGCGCGCGCTTTGTCACAACCCGCATTTCCTCAACGAGTACATCGTATTAGAGTAAGAGGAACTACGTGTTATGATGCCACGTCATGCAGGGGATAACTGCACACGCTCAGGCAAACGCTCGACGCTTCTTTTAGTAGTTGAAAACCATCAGTTGTATGCAAGAAAACTGTTTAAGTTAATGGTCGTATCCCTCGGCGTTATGAATCAAAATGTGGTTATACGCGGCGGAAAATACTTTAGTTTACTTATGACGATCTTATGCATCCTAGATTTATAATCATATAAGAAATCATCTTTTTGTTCGAAAGCCCGCGGGAAAACCGTGCTCGAACAACGGTCAAAGCCAACGTAACGCCCATCAAGCATATGCACTCATTCAACGAAAAAATACGGGGCGTTACATGCTTGGACATCATTCTCGCCAGTTGCCCAACCTATTGTTCAAGGGTTTTTAGCGATCCGGCGATGTTCCGGATATTTGATTCGTTGGACGTTATGTATTTAAAAAAATTTTCCTCCATCGGGGAGGGTTTTGAAAGAGGGGGAAGTGTCGGAAATCCGGACACAAAAGAATTGGGGGGATGTTGCGCATTGTTCGGGTTGCTCCAAGAAACATTGGGGTGATTCCTCCAACCCGGATTATAGTTAGTACTATAAGGGTTGTTGTTAGGGTTGAAGGAAGGACGACCCGAATTTCCTATGAAATCCACGAACTCTTCAGCCACGCAGACGTTAGGGGGAATAAAACAAGGCGGAGTGGAGGAGGCAGCAGACATCTCCGCCACCTGCTTTGTTAACCTTTCAACCTGAAGGGTTAAGAGAGCAGTGGCATCAACTTCAAAAAGTCCAGCCGCCGACTTTGGGCGTCCCCGCGGGACGTTCCATTGGTATGCATTCATAGCCATTTCTTCGAATAAAGCCTGGGCGGCCTCGGGGGTCTTATTGTTAAGGGTGCCCCCGGCAGCCGCGTCAATCATTTGACACGTCTGAAAATTAAGGCCGTTATAAAAAATTTGTACCTGCAACCACGTTGGCAGCGCGTAGTGCGGGCACCGGTGGAGGAACTCCTTAAATCGTTCCCAAGTCTCAAAAAGAGACTAAGGATCATTTTGCACAAACAAAGAAATATCCGCCCGCAACTTTGCAGTTTTTGCGGGCGAAAAATACTTCGTCAGGAACCGCTCCGTCAACTCATCCCAGGTGGTGATACATCCTCGCGGGAGGGAATTCAACCATGCCTTTACATTGGACCTAAGGGAAAAAGGAAATAAGCGCAAGCGAATGGCGTCATCAGTGACGCCATTAATCTTGAAGGTGTCGCATATTTCCAAAAAATTGGACAAGTGGACATTTGGGTCCTCGTCCGGCAGTCCATCGAACTGCACGACGTTTTAGACCATTTGAATGACACTTGATTTTATTTCGAAATTATTATTTGCCACCATAGAGAGAACAATACTAGATCCAGTATCATCCAGGTTAGGCCGGGCTTAATAAGACATAGTACGCTCGACCGCCAGGGCAGGGTTAGGGGCGGCCATAACTACGAAAAGGGTTCTCCGATAGATTCTTCGGGGTCTAAAGAAGGAATTCATTGTTGAGATCGAATACGCACAAGGGAGCATTCGATCTCAGGGTCGAAGTCAAAATCTTCAGACTTCGAGGGTTGTCCACGGGTTATACACCCAAAAACAATTAAAACTAAATAAACTCCTTTTTTTTGATTTTTTAAAATAGAGTTTTTAGGTTTAAAATTTTTTAGTTTTTTTTTTTGTTTAAAGAAAATAAGTAAAAGTAATAGACTCCGAAATTCAAAATAACAACTCAAGAGATTCCCCGGCAACGGTGCTAAAAACTTGATGGCCCGCGAACAGACTCTTATTTAGGTGGTTGGTTCGATGAGTCGAACGTCGCGGGCTTGCTAAAAAACGAGCTTTTAATGAAAGGAGGCAAGTGCACCTATCGCATGTAGTACTCGATATTCGGGGGAATACCGAGATCATATTATTTTCGGGGTTGGGTTGATTATCCCTACTGCTCCAGGAGTAACTATTATTTTACTGAAAATTCGTTGGGGATTTTAATTAACTAAGGCAGAAAAAATAAAAGAAGAGCGAATATGATTTAGGAAATTCGATGAAGGGTTAACGCTCGGCACCGAATCAGATTAAGACTAAAATAACTTTTAATAATTATTGAACTTAGTTTTCAAATTAATTAAAGGCAACTTGGCCGTGGAGGTTCCATAAATATGAGCGCACTTATCTTTAGGAATATTGCTCACCTGAACGCTAAGACTATTCGACCGAACGTTAGTCCGACGAAGGATTCCTCTTAACGCCCACTTTACGCTAAGAACCCCGCTATTGGGTGGGGAACCCAATACGGTAGAATTATGCTTGTCCTCTCTCGAGGATATGCATGCAACTTTATTTACCCAGGGGGATCTGTCCATATGCACGACCTCTCGGCTAGCTAGCGTATGGATAACGGAAATAGAGCCCACACATCGATATGTGGTCCTACGTGTCGTTAACCCGGGGTATACCTTAAGTCCTAAAATTAAAGTGAAAATAAAGAACTTTAATTATTTCAAATCATTTTATAAGTCCCAATGCTCTTCGATGCCGAGGCTAATAATGATTAGCCACTCATTGGTATGGGGACGACTTTATAATTTGATGAGGCATGAGTTCGAGACTAAGTGCTGAAGGGTTATAAAAAGAAGACATAAAAAAATAACAAACATTTAGAAAAGTAGAAAAGTTAGCTAATACGAGAACTCACACACACATCAAATTATAAATAAAATATAAACTAAGTTACAAAAAAAAATGAAATAACAAGTCCCACTCAAACGAGTAGGCGGGAAATAAAAACACGCCATTTAACTCTTAACTAGTAGGTGGAAATAAATGCAAGTACAGGTCCTACTCAAACGAGTAGGCGGGAAACAAAAACACGCCATTTAACTGTTAACGAGTGGGCGGAAATAAATGCGCACACACACACACTCTACATGAAATAAACACACACACTCACTCTACTGAAAATGAAAACTCACACACACTTGCATTAGTGAAAAACACACACACACACTGTAAAAAAGTAAAACACACGCACGCGCTCTACATAAATTGAAAGAAAACAATAAAATTATCTCCTACACACACACACTCTACATAATTGAAAGAAAGCGATAAAATAAAGCATGAAAATTTATCTCCTACACTCACACTCTCTGCATAATTGAAGAAAACATTAAAAATTATTCTCATACACTCACACACACAACATGGATTTTAAAAGAACAAAATGAAAACCTAACTCATACACTCACACACACAAATTAAAAACAAAATGAAAGTTACCTAAAAATTAAAACAACTACTTTTTTATACTTAGATTTTACCAAAAACACATAAAAAGAACTAATCAAAATTAAAAGAACAAAATTTTTTCAAAACAAAGCAAAAACTAAAGCCTTTCAAAAATTAAAATTACAACTTTTTCATTCTTAGGATTTCATAAAAGTGGTTAAAAAGTGAAAAGAAAGTGAAAAGAACCAAAAAGTTTTACAATCCTAAAACAAAGCTAAGTTAAAAAAAAACGAAATCACTTTTAAACCTCTTTTATAAATTCATAAGAATGAAAACATAAAACCTAAAACATGAATAAGATAAAAATCAAAATGAAACTATCCTAACAACAATTTTTTTGCAAGTAAAAATACTATAGCTTTTATCATATTAGCAAAACAAAATAACATGAATTAAAAACATCTCTTACAAACTCACACACTCATTTCATAAAGAGAAAAACAAAGATGAAACTAAGGATAAAATGAAGAAGAAAGTGGGCACACAAGTTCATCCCAAAGTCATTTAAGAAGAGAAAAGCCAACATATTTTTATTGATTAAAATGAACTATTACAAAGCTAATACAAAGCTAATACAAACATAAAAAGAGAGGAGGAGAAAGTTCTCCTTACATGGAAAGGGAATACACCAGGGCATCCCATAAAACACACAAAAGTTTGGCTCAAAAAAGTGAACCCTTGCACCTTACAGAAATGGGCTATTTATAGGGAAAATTTTCCAAGTACACGCCCTCTGACACAGGCGTGTCGGGGTGGGGGGGGTGGGATGGGGGCGTGTAAGCTCTATTTGTGATGTGATCCGAAGATTTGACGGGAGCATTAACGTGCAGCTGAACACGCGGATGTCACGCCCTTAGTCACGGGCGTGACGGTGGGCGTGTCGGGAAGGTTGAACTGGGCGCGGGTTGCGTCAAAATTCACCGGCGACGTCTTGTAGGGCCAGGTGGAGGAGACACGCCCTATGTCATGGGCGTGTCGCTGGGCATGTCGGGTTGGATCGACGAACGTCAAGCTCGGTTTCGTCGAGTGCGTGACACAGGCCTTGGTTACGGGGCGTGTCAAATGACACGAGTATGTGACCGGGTGTGTCAAACTTTTCTCCTCAAATTCTTCTGATTCCACGGGAAATGAAGTGTCACGGCCGAGTCACGGGCATGACCCAAAGTACACGGGCGTGTACATACTTTTTTTTGGCAATTTTCTGCAAATTTTTAGGAAATCAAAATAAACTTAAGTTAGTACAATTTTTACAAAAAGAAAGCAGTTTATTAAATAAAACTAACTAAAAAAGACAAAATTAAACTAAAATTAAATAATAAAAATACTATAAAAAAGGAATATTTACAACTTATCAATCAGCTACTGCTCTGAACCTGAGACATTCCAAAGATAGAACACCTCAACAAGAATGTAGAAGTGATGTCAGAAAGTAAGCCAAAAGTAAACAAAGTCAATGGGTACCAACCCAAGATCAAGGAAAAATACTTACGTAAAGTAAACAATTACGTGAAGCATCACGTATAACCACAGCACCTCAAATGCACAAGACTATAAGGGGAAAATGTCAAGCTTAAACCATCAGGAAAGAAACAAAACCCTATTAGCCACCTGTGGTCAACTCCACCAAAAACCAAAACGGGCGGGGTAGTCAAACCCAAAGACAATTTATCCGTCTAATTGCGGGGGAGACTGTATACTCCACCATTCACCGCAAATGACAAAACACCCGCTAGTGCCCCACAAAGTACTAATAGGGAGAACAACTGTCGCGGCAGTGGTTTCGTCCACAAATAACACCCGCAACAAAGGAAACCCGGAAGGAAAACCCCGTAACGATCCAAGTTTAGAGCTCAGAGGCCCACCACAACCCGTCCTAGTCTGGCGGCATGTCTCTCCCCACGACGTCGCCATGAAGGAAACCATGATATAATTCTCAAGGTAACAATGATACATCAGATTCTACTGGACAATTCTAGATTAGGAGCGGTTGATCAACCTTTGGAAGAATTTACAATCCTAAACGAACTCTAACACGTCCTACTTAAACATTGAGGAGCGGTTATATGAGTAAGTTTCAACCACATATAAGCACTTACAATATTAGGTAACCAAAACAAGAACATGGTGATTATAAACGAAACTAGACAAGAGATCTAAACAACAATAAAAATCAGCAAGTTAATTAATAATCATGATAACAAAAAAAGTTAGAAATTCCTGCAAATCGGGGTAAAGAAAGGAAGAGAAGGAGGAAACCATCACTTGCCTTGGTTTTACCAGAGAAAGACATCCAAATCACACCACAGAGTAGATCGGGGCTAAAGAAGAAGAGGGAAGTTGAAATCTAACAAGAATGGCCAAAAATAGGAGTTAGGGCCGAAAACCCTAGCAAGAAAAACTCAAGGAATGGGGAAAATTTTACCACAATGACGAAGCTCTTGTTGAGAGCTTTCTGGATCTATATCCGGTTAAAGATTTCGAGCACCGGAGCACCATTGGCGGGCACCGAAAGGTTAGCGGAAAAACCTTCTCTCTCTCGCTCACGCCGCCCTGGTTCGGGAAATGAACAAGAAATATGGCCTAAATGAAAGTGGAAGAAGAAATCGGTATATATATACTAAGGGTGATATCAGGGTAATCAGTACTTAAGAAAAACAAACCGAGATCGTCTGAACCGGAATTTTGAAATGAAGAGAGGATTTCTCGAGTGGAACAAAATTACTCGAGTAGAAGAAAAATCACTCAGGAACAGGTAGAAGACTACTCGAGAACAGGTCAGTGTAACACCCCCTATCCGTTGCATAGAATATAGTAGTAGATCCGGCTGGGGCCCGACGCCACATACCACAGACAGACCGGAAGGTTACGCAATGGAAACCATCCTGCCAATAAACAACGTCCTACACAGAGATAGCGAAAACAATTTAAAAGTTGCAAGAATAGGAATGATAATATGTTTGCAGTCAATTTTATTAGGATATTTTCGGGGTTTTAAAGCCAATCATGTCTTGTAAAGTACTTGTTTTGATTCCCCTTTGTATATATTTTTGTCGCTAATGCATTTTTTCTGCTTTTTGCAGGTTTTCACGGCTTTCAGCCGAATTTTGCTGTGACACGCCCCAAGGTCACGCCCTACCAGGGCGTGTACCTAGGGCGTGTAACCCAGAGGAATGAAGCAATTGGTCCGAAACTTCATTCCGTGGAAACTTAGTGTACACGCCCTCGGTCACGCCCGTGACACACCCGACACGGGCATGTACTATAGGCGTGTCCCCAGGTTCCGAGGAATCGCCGCAGCGCGCTCGTCTTTCCCGCTCCACCGCCGCACCGAAAGTGTCACGCCCCAGGGTCACGCCTGACCCGGGCGTGACATATGGGCATGTACTTCAGCAATTCCGCCCGTCACCTCCAGCATTCAATTTCAGCTCCCAAAGTCACGCTGCAAAGAACACGCCCCAGGGTCACGCCCTACCAGGGCGTGACCGGTGGGCGTGTACCGCACAACAACTCCGTCAGAATTCAATTCCTGCCCGAAAAAGTCGCGCCGAATGTGTCACGCCCCAGGGTCACGCCCGACCAGGGCGTGACAGGGGGGCGTGACCCGACCCGAAAAATTCTATAAATAGAGCCCAACTCCAGGGGTTTGAGGACAACTTTTCGCTTTGAGAGGGGAGGTTCTGTCCTTTGTATTTCTGAACTTTTTAAGCATGTCTTTCCATTTTTAGTTCGTAGCTCTAGCTTTATGCTTTCCCTGTATTAGCTCCTAGTTTATTTCTGTAGTATGATGCTAATGATAGTGTAGTTTCCTTCTCATGTTCTTGTAATCTCTGGTTTTCAAGCTGTAAGATCACTGTTTCTATTAATAAAAATTGCTGTTTTCTTTTACGTTTCTGCTCCATTTTCAGTATTTTTCTTCTACTCATCCCCCCTCTTCCACCTCACCATGATTAACTAATCCTCCATGTACTCGATCTTAATGATCAGAGGTTCGAGTGATTAGGTTATGATGCTTTGAATCTTACCTTTTCTTTTTAGGGTTTAGCTTTGAATTACTCTTGATTTATCACGGGTTGGAGGTATATTATCGATATATACTATCCACCTTTGCTTTTCATTCTGGGCTAGCCGAGAGGCCGAAAGTTTGAAATGAGCACTCAAGAGTAAAGGGAGTTGTTCGCACCCTCGAGAGAGGCAGACGATCAAATCTCCCGGATTGGAGTAAAATCCATTAGAGGGGTTCACCGCGTAAAGCGAGTTTTAGGCCTCCGATTTAGGCGAAAGTCGGTCGGACCTTCCTAAACTCAGTTAGGCACGACCTTCGAGAGAAGCGTGTCAATATTCATGGAACCTCCACGGTCAAAGACCTTTACCCTAATTAGCTTAGGTTTATTTATCGTATTTTTCTAACCACTCTTGCCGAGGTGATTTCTGATCGAGTGCATTTTCCCTTCATTGTTACCAAGCTTAAGTTAATCGCTCTTTAGCTCTCTTTATCTTTTCATGCAAGTAGTTTTCTTCCTTTAGTACATTTAGCTTAAGAAAACCTTATTTTTCCGTCGATAAAATAATAGATTTCGTGTGAGTAAGCTTACTCAACTGTTCCCGGATTTCAATACGACACTTGTGTCCCCTAGCTGCATTTCGATAGGTATACTTGCCTTGATGAATTGTTAGTTTGGTATTTTCTCTTTGCAGATATCTCAGAGACAATCAAGTTTTTGGCGTCGTTGCGAAAATAGAAGTTATCGAGAGACTGCCGCCACCTACGAACATAAAAGCCATAAGAAGTTTCCTGGGTCATGCGGGTTTCTACCGCCGCTTCATAAAGGACTTTTCCAAAATCACCAAGCCCCTTACCCATCTCTTAGAAAAAGACGCCCCATTCATCTTTGATGACCTCTGTCTAGCTGCCTTCAATTTAATAAAAGAAAAATTAGTTAATGCGCCAATCATGATAGCTCCGGTGTGGGATCTTCCATTTGAAATAATGTGTGATGCGAGTAGTTATGCGGTGGGAGCCGTACTAGGTCAACGTATTTCCAAAAACTTCCACCCCATTTATTACGCTAGTAAAACTCTCACATCTGCACAGGAAAATTACACCACAACCGAGAAGGAGCTCTTAGCTGTAGTATTCGCATTTGACAAATTTCGCCCTTATATTACTCTTTCGAAAATTATTGTTTTTACGGACCACTCGGCCCTCAAATATCTTCTCTCTAAAACGGATGCCAAGCCTCGCTTGATTCGCTGGGTCTTACTCCTCCAGGAGTTTGACTTAGAGATCCGTGATAAGCGAGGTGCCGAGAACTTGGCCGCCGACCACCTTTCGCGCCTAGACAACCCGTTTATAGAACAATTAGATGAAAATTCTTTTCATTACTATTTCCCTGATGAGAAGCTTTTCGTAATTAACACATTTACTTCTCCTTGGTTTGCCCGCATCGCCAACTATCTAGTGGCCCGTGTGCTCCCAAAAGAGTTTTCATCTCAGCAAAAGAAGAAATTCTTTTCTGAGCTGAAGAACTACTTTTGGGAGGACCCGCATCTTTTTAAAGTCTGTGCAGACCAAGTGATCAGGAGGTGTGTTTCCTTGGATGAAGGATTAGATATTATTAAACATTTGTATGAAGGACCGACAGGTGGGCACTATCAAGCTGCTCGCACCGCTCACAAAGTGTTAAGCGCGGGTTTTTACTGGCCCAGCCTGTTTAAAGACGCGCATGCCTTTGTGAGTAGGTGTGATAGTTGCCAACGGTCGGGGAATATTTCGAATAAAAATGAAACGCCACAAAATTATTTTCTAGAGTGCGAAGTTTTCGACCTCTGGGGGATTGATTTTGTTGGTCCTTTTCCTTCTAGCTTCGGGAATAAGTATATTTTAGTTGCCGTTGATTATGTTTCACGTTGGGCCGAAGCCCAAGCTCTTCCTACGAATGACGCCCGAGTCGTAGTTAATTTCCTCAAAAAATTATTTTCTCGATTCGGTACGCCGCGCGCTATCGTTAGTGATAGGGGTTCCCATTTCTGTAACGCACAATTTTCAAAAATCCTAACTAAATATGGCGTTACTCATAAGCTTTCCACTGCCTACCACCCCCAAACTAACGGACAAGTCGAAGTAGTGAATAGAGAAATAAAAAGAATTTTAGAAAAGACTGTTTCAACATCTAGAAAAGACTGGTCCGCCAAATTAGACGATGCTCTATGGGCCTACCGAACAGCGTACAAAACTGCCCTCGGCTGTACGCCATATCAGTTGGTTTATGGAAAATCGTGTCATTTACCCGTAGAGTTAGAACACCGCGCCTTTTGGGCCTTGCGATTTTTAAACTTCGATCCCCACTCTGTCGGCGATTTTCGAAAATTTCAACTTAACGAACTCGACGAGTGGCGCTCTTACGCGTATGAAAATAACAGACTTTATAAAGAGCGGACGAAGCGTTTACACGATCGACATCTTAGGCACCCAAAAATCTTTAAGCCAGACGACCAAGTGCTTCTTTATAACTCTCGTTTATGTTTATTCCCGGGTAAATTAAAATCACGTTGGTCTGGGCCTTTTACTGTTTTAGAAGTCTTTTCTTATGGTACTGTTTTAATTTCTCACCCTGATAAGGGTACTTTCAAAGTGAATGGTCAGCGTCTTAAACTGTATTTCTGTGATGATGTCAGTCTCAACCCTGCTAACTCTATCTTTCCGGTCCTGACATTTGATTAATCTGAACATTATTTTACTCACAAACTTTGACATTTATTCGAACTTATTTTTAAAACAATATTTGGGACAATCTTATTTTGATGCGTCGAGCTCAAACGACGCTTTAAACAAAGGGCGCTCTTGGGAGGCAACCCAAGTTATCTTTTTATGTTTTCTTTCTTTTACACTTTTTGCCCCGACTGGCTCCGGCAAGCTGAAACTTCTACGATCGCCTGCTCCAACGGTTCTGCTTCCATGCCAAAGTCCGTCGGACGACGTTTCATGAAGATCCACAGCACAGGCATGGAGGAGCGGTATCACTCAACTTGCCCTGCAAAATAAAACCGGGGAAGTACCTGCTTTTCAATTCTGTCTTTTATTTCTGTACTTTACTTTTCTCTCGTTCTCCGACCTCCTTCTCCATTGCGGACAATGTAGATTTTAAGCTTGGGGGAGGACTTCCTCCTCCTTTTTGTTTTCTTTTTGTTTTGTAAAAATCCCAAAAAAATCCAAAATTTCAAAAAAAAATTTCAAACAAAATATTATATATATATAGCTGCATTTTGGTATTTCAATAAGTACCCCATGTTTATGTTTTGTTTTTCTCAAACTTCTTTATAAACAACGTAGTTAATTATAATTTTTCTAATCATTCTTTTTAATCATATTTCACAAGTAAAATGTTGGCCATGCTGTATTTCTAATTCACGGTAGCATGTTAAGGTAAAATATTTCTCTAAACCGTGCATTTCTATTATGGTTTTCCGTTCTTTATTTTCTTTACTTTCTCTAAAAATTTATCATCCACTATTTTCCTTTTCGTCTTTAGATGATTTTTGTAAGAACATATTTTGAATAACGTAGTAGATATGAACGATCCAAGTGACATATTATTTTTATTTTCAAGATAATTTCATCAATCTTCTTTTATTATCTCGAACTTGCTTTTTGAAATTTATCGACTCTATGTTTTAAATAAATTTAAAAAAAAATGCGTGAAAATGATTTAGGCCATTTGTTTTTACGTTTGAGCTTTCTTGCCAACCTAAACTCTTTTACCACTAGTTAGCCGCTTTTGAGCCTTTTTTCCAAATTCATTTGATAAACTCCACACACCATTTCATTTTCACCAAAGCCCAAATTCCTACCTATCTAATCACGCTAATTTTGTTTGATAGGAAATTTTGTCTTATCTGTGGAAATATTGTTGAAAAAGGTGTACTCAAAAGCAATAAATTGAAAAAAAAAACAAAAATGAATGAAAATAATAAAAACAAAAAAAACAAAGAGAGATAAATAATCATAAAGAGAAAAAAATAAATTTATTTATACATATTTTGTTTAAAATAAATTTATTTTTTTTGAAACTCGTTGTTTTGATTTAGTGTGATTTTTAAGCCTCCATGTTTATATTTGAATTCCACTCCTATTCATATTCCTAAACCAAACGTTTCGGTCCTATTAAGTCCTTTTGATTCACGCCCTTTTTTTAATTTTATTTAACAACTAAGAAAAGAAGAAAAGTAAATCAGTTTTAGTTTTGGATTTAAACTTAGATTTTTGTTATTTAATTGATATAATTATAATGCGTTGCTTGGATCTAGTAATAACTCAATACGTTCTTTTCATTTTCATTGCCTTACTTAAATCTATTTAAAGAATTTCGTCAAAATTCTGGATGATTTATTTTTATTAAGTAAAGTTTATAAAAGTTAAACCATACCTAAATAATTATTTTAGATTTACGTTTTACATTCTCCCTACCTAGAATTTCGCATAGTACTTGTGTGAGTATGATTAAAACCTTTTGAATTAGTCACTTTTTATGATTAGCTTGTCTTTATATCTTTGCTTGGGGACAAGCAAAACTTAAGCTTGGGAGAATTTGATAATACGTTTGCAGTCAATTTTATTAGGATATTTTCGGGGTTTTAAAGCCAATCATGTCTTGTAAAGTACTTGTTTTGATTCCCCTTTGTATATATTTTTGTCGCTAATGCATTTTTTCTGCTTTTTGCAGGTTTTCACGGCTTTCAGCCGAATTTTGCTGTGACACGCCCCAAGGTCACGCCCTACCAGGGCGTGTACCAGGGCGTGTAACCCAGAGGAATGAAGCAATTGGTCCGAAACTACATTCCGTGGAAACTTAGTGTACACGCCCTCGGTCACGCCCGTGACACACCCGACACGGGCGTGTACTATAGGCGTGTCCCCAGGTTCCGAGGAATCGCCGCAGCGCGCTCGTCTTTCCCGCTCCACCGCCGCACCGAAAGTGTCACGCCCCAGGGTCACGCCTGACCCGGGCGTGACATATGGGCGTGTACTTCAGCAATTCCTCCCGTCACCTCCAGCATTCAATTTCAGCTCCCAAAGTCACGCCGCAAAGAACACGCCCCAGGGTCACGCCCTACCAGGGCGTGACCGGTGGGCGTGTACCGCAACAACTCCGTCAGAATTCAATTCCTGCCCGAAAAAGTCGCGCTGAAAGTGTCACGCCCCAGGGTCACGCCCGACTAGGGCGTGACAGGGGGGCGTGACCCGACCCGAAAAATTCTATAAATAGAGCCCAACTCCAGGGGTTTGAGGACAACTTTTCGCTTTGAGAGGGGAGGTTCTGTCCTTTGTATTTCTGAACTTTTTAAGCATGTCTTTCCATTTTTAGTTCGTAGCTCTAGCTTTATGCTTTTCCTGTATTAGCTCCTAGTTTATTTCTGTAGTATGATGCTAATGATAGTGTAGTTTCCTTCTCATGTTCTTGTAATCTCTGGTTTTCAAGCTGTAAGATCACTGTTTCTATTAATAAAAATTGCTGTTTTCTTTTACGTTTCTGCTCCATTTTCAGTATTTTTCTTCTACTCATCCCCCCTCTTCCACCTCACCATGATTAACTAATCCTCCATGTACTCGATCTTAATGATCCGAGGTTCGAGTGATTAGGTTATGATGCTTTGAATCTTACCTTTTCTTTTTAGGGTTTAGCTTTGAATTACTCTTGATTTATCACGGGTTGGAGGTATATTATCGATATATACTCTCCACCTTTGCTTTCATTCTGGGCTAGCCGAGAGGCCGAAAGTTTGAAATGAGCACTCAAGAGTAAAGGGAGTTGTTCGCACCCCTCGAGAGAGGCAGACGATCAAATCTCCCGGATTGGAGTAAAATCCATTAGAGGGGTTCACCGCGTAAAGCGAGTTTTAGGCCTCCGATTTAGGCGAAAGTCGGTCGGACCTTCCTAAACTCAGTTAGGCACGGCCTTCGAGAGAAGCTTGTCAATATTCATGGAACCTCCACGGTCAAAGACATTTACCCTAATTAGCTTAGGTTTATTTATCGTATTTTTCTAACCACTCTTGCCGAGGTGATTTCTGATCGAGTGCATTTTCCCTTCATTGTTACCAAGCTTAAGTTAATCGCTCTTTAGCTCTCTTTATCTTTTCATGCAAGTAGTTTTCTTCCTTTAGTACATTTAGCTTAAGAAAACCTTATTTTTCCGTCGATAAAATAATAGATTTCGTGTGAGTAAGCTTACTCAACTGTTCCCGGATTTCAATACGACACTTGTGTCCCCTAGCTGCATTTCGATAGGTATACTTGCCTTGATGAATTGTTAGTTTGGTTATTCTCTCTCCTTGCAGATATCTAAGAGACAATCAAGGAACCCAGCCAAACAACCTGAATGTCCACTACAATAACATAATAGGAATGAACGTACAAACACACAAGTACATGGCCTTAAGACCTTCCAATAGTTTTCTCAAATTTAAGTGTCTTCCAATCCTCGGCACGTAGGCCGATCATACATGAGAATAAAAGAAAACACTCATAATTAGGCCTCCGAGGGCCAACTCAGCAACAATGGCTTTTGCCCGCTATTTGCCACTTGGCTTCGCAGCACCTGCAAGCAACAATCCACCGAAGCGTTGGAAAATAAAAGCAACGGTCAGCCATGCTGACCAAATTATAACGATCCCGCCCCTAAAATCGGGGCGGCGATGCTCCTTCCCTGCACTTTATTAGCATAATCATATAATAGAGAATTTACACATCATCACAGGCGTAGGCTCGCACGGTCACACACCCTGTACACTCAGGGCACATTCTCGGTGAACCCGGTCAAAGTCCGCGGTCTCACCACCGCCCCTTGGACGGCAATTTCTCATGAGCATTTGGTCTTTCTGTCCACTGCCTAAGACCCTCCATCTATGCCAACGATAAGTCCCACGTACTTTAGGTCGCTTGTACCGAACGACATAGAGCGGGTACGGTTCCGCCTAACCCATTGCTCACACCGCAACATCAATTTAAGCTATATGCGCGGGTCAAGCTTTCCCGAGTCCCAAATAGATCACACACTTTACATAACCCCGTTATGTACAAGTTAGCTCCCAGGCCACCATATTGGCAGAATCACGCATCTGCCCAGTTTTCCAGGTGCATCTCGGAGTTAGTCCCCAAGGTTCCCTATTGTAATCTACCGCGTAGAAACCCGAAAAACAACCGCTGACGCAGAGTCTTCTCCGGCCGTTCATGCAATGCAACATCACCGATCCAGACCAACTTGTCCGGGTAGGCTTCACACATCATGCCTATGTCCGTTTCTCGATTACGGACTCTACATGCAAAATAACGGGGACTATTCATGTCTACCCAAAGGAACACCTCACACTCACCGCAAACTCGCGAGAGCGGGCTTCCGATGCAAGGGAAAAGAGGACTTCACATGTCTAAGATGAGAATTGTTACCCTAGCATTCCTCTTCGGCGCCATGAATATCTATGCAGATGAAAAGCACCGCAATGTCCTCGCCTTCGTATATCCGAACTCGGCTTGCAATTTGGGGCTCCTAAGCTCCACCGGCGGCCGGATCTCTCTTCCTTCTCCTTCCTTGCTCTCCCCTCTCTCTAGAACTTTAGAAAGAGAAAGCCTAAGAGAAATGAGGATTTCTAAACCCTATTCCAGGATATAACCCAACAAGAACAACCCTGAGCCATTGGATCCCAAAATAAGGAAACGGACGACCACGATTCGTACTTAAAATCCACAACCTGGGCCGAACACTGCTTGCGACATGCTCGTGTCCAAGGCCGTGTATCCCATTCAATGCCGAAACCATCCCATCCCGAAAAGAACACGGGCTCTTGACACGCCCGTGTCAGTCTTGATATGCCTGTGTCATCTAGTACACGCCCGTGTATCGGGCCGTGTTCCTCCATCGACACAGGACCAACACCTACCCGAGAAGAAAACAGGTACTCGACACGCCCGTGTCGAATTTGACACTCCTGTGTCAGGTTGAACACGCCTGGGCTCCAGGCCGTGTTTCACCCCCGACACAACTCGACCAACCACCCGAGTAGGACACAGCCTGGGACACGTCCGTGTCTCAGGCCGTATTCGATATCTCGAGTACCTTTCGTCGAACACTCGAGACGATCGTCAAACCCGAGCACGACACGACCCTAGACATGCCCGTGTCTCAGGCCGTGTTCACTGTCTCGAGTGTCTTTTGTCAACCACTCGAGTAGCTCGACGAATTCGAACACGACAAGGCCCAGGGACATGCCCGTGTACCAGGCCGTGTGACCTCTACCAAGTCCCAGACTTGACTCCAAGCGCCACCCGTCACTCATTTGAGTTTCGGGGCGTTACAAATCTCTCCCTCTAAAAAGAATTTCGTCCTAAAATTACATAAACGAAAAGATATAAATAAAACTCAAACAGTACCTGAGTGGAATAACTCCAAGTACTCCTCAAGCATGGTCTGCTCTCGCTCCCACGAGAGCTCCTCCTGACCGCAGTTGTCACAACGGACCTTGACCATCCTGATATCCTTGTTACGCAATCGCTTGACTTCCGAGTCCTCAATGCGAATGGGCTTGACCTTCATCGTCAACCCATTATCGACCGACACTTGATCGACAACAATCACTTGCGAAGGCTCTTGCACAGCCTTCCACAGCACCGATATGTGGAATACGTCTTGTAGATCACTTAGCTCCACTGATAGCTTCAATCGGTAAGCTGCTTCATAAGTCCGCCCCAGAACCTCAAATGGTCCAAGGTACCTCGGGCTTAGCTTCTTCAAGCGCCGTACCCGTGAGACACCCTTGAACGGCTTAATTTTCAAGTACACCCAGTTGACGACAGTGAACTCCACGTTCCTATGCTTGGCGTTATAGTACTTAGCTTGCCGGTTCTGAGCGATTAGCAATCTTTCTCGAATCGTTCGAACCAAAGACGTTGCATCTTCCACCTCTTTCCACTTGTACAACTTTGACTCACCCGTTTCCAACCAAGACAACGGCGTGCGACATCTTCTACCATAAAGGGCCTCGAAGGGCGCCATTTGAATGCTCGCCTGGTAGCTATTGTTGTAAGAGAATTCCACCAAGTATAGGTGATCTTCCCACTGTTTCCCAAAATCCAGAACACACAGGCAAAGCATGTCTTCCATCCTCCTGTTGACCCTCTCGGTCTGACCATCCGTCTGTGGATGAAAGGCTGTGCTGAAACTCAGCTTTGTTCCCAACATCTGCTATACCAACCTCCAATCATTGGACGTGAACCGTCCATCTTGGTCACTCACGATGCTGTGGGGCACACCGTGAATCCGCACAATATTATCCACGTATAACACAACTTCAGGGCCTCCACAGCTTCAGGGCAAATATTACGGCTGCTAACTCCAAGTCATGGACCAAATAATTCCTCTCATGCACCCTCCGTTGACGTGAGCCATAGGCTATCACACTTCCATGTTTTAGTAGAATACAACCCAATCCACTGCCCAAAGCATCACTGTAGATCTCAAAGCCTTCGGTCCCACTCGGCGTACTCAGTACAGGCGCCGTGGTCAATCGACTCTTTAACTCCTCAAAATCTCGTGCGCACTCCGGTGTCCAAAAAAACTTCTGCTCTTTCCTCGTCAGAATCGTGAGGGGTAACTCTATCTGTGAGAAGTTCTCCACGAAGCTCCTATATTAGCCGGCAAGCACCAGAAAACTCCGGACTTCCGCTACCGTGGAAAGCACAGGGCACTCTTATATAACAACAATATTCGCCAGATCCACCGCAATTCCCTCTCCACTGACTATGTGACCAAGGAATGCTACTGAGGACAACCAAAACTCGCATTTGGAGAACTTGGCGTACATTTAATTCCTCCTCAGCGTCTCCAACACAAAATACAGATGCTTAAAGTGATCCTCCTCACTCTGCGAGTACACCAATATATCGTCGATGAAGACGATCATAAAGTGGTCGAGGTACTTCCTGAAGGTCCTATTCATCAGATCCATGAACACTGATGGCGCATTAGTCATCCCAAACGACATGACTGTAAACTCATAATGCCCGAATCTCGTACTAAAAGCTGTCTTGGGGATATCACTTTCCCTTACCCTCAGCTGATAATACCTGGACTTAAGATCCAATTTCGAGTACACCGATGGCCAGACTAACTGATCGAACAGATCATCAATCCTCGGGATCGGGTACTTATTCTTCTCCGTTAGCTTGTTCAGTTCTCGATTGTTGAAATTTGTGAAGTGGAAGTGGTTGACAGGACAGGCCGGGCGGCCTGGGCGGACAGCATTGGCGGACTAGGCGGACTGGGCGGACTGTGACGTGCGGCCTGGTGGAAGGTCTAGTGGAAAGCCGGTTGTCTTCTGAGCGGGTTATTGCATGAAGTCCGCGGACTGTGCGGCCTGGTGTCTGCGGTTAGGATGTTGGCTTTGGTTTAGCCAAGGAGCGGCCTGAGCGGATAGAGGCTTGCGGACTGGTGCATTGCTCAGTGGCCGTGGTGCAAGCTTGTGCTGTTTGGCGGGTTGGATCGTGTCCGCGGGAAGATTGCGGACTGGCGTGTCCGCAGTGTGGGCTGTTGCGGACTGGGCTTAGAGCTTGGCTGAGGCCTTGTCGAGCTCTGGTAGTACAGCAGGTGCTTTGCTGTGGAGGTCATTGGCGGACTGGTTTTGGAGTCTGGGAGTTTATTGCTGCGATGGCAGGAGTGCGAGGAGTTTGCGGACTGCTGGCGGTCTCTACTACGGTGTTTGGCGGACGGGAGTTTGTGTCCACCATGCTCGCATTGGCTCTTGATGGTTTGGACTTGGTCACACTCTATGCCAAGACCATGGTGTCTGCCGTATCCGCCAAGTCCGCTGTGACCGGGCGGACTGTTGCTGTCTGCCTTTGGTCGTGGACTTGTGGCGGATTGAGGTTTGAGTCTTGCGGACTGCCTCGGGTTGGTGCAGACAGCCATTGAGGGGGTTGCTGTCCTGCAGTGGTCGGAAGCTTTGCTGGCTGACGCCTTGTCCGCATCGCTTGGGCGGACTGGAGAGGGTTCGCCAATGTTGCCTTGCTCCTGGCGGTTTTCCTTGGTATCCGGCTAAGTCCTTGCGGACTCGGCGGACGGTGTTTTGCTATCGTGCGGGCTGGGGCGGTGTCTCTATCTCTAGGGCGGTGACCACACTCCTCACCTCGCCTATAAATAGGACCCCCCTGGCAGGTCTACAGTAACTAGAGTGAACAGTAAGTTGGGTTGGGCAAGGAGCTGCGGTCTGAGTTTGTCTGTCCGTACGGATTGATTCAGTGCTGTCGTTTGCTGTGTGCAGGTCGCGCGGGTAGCTTCAAGGAGCCAGGAGTTTGGCTTTGACTTCGGTCAATTACTTGGAAGTGTGCGGTCTCTGCGGATACAACAGGAGGTTGCTCTGCGGCTTGTCAGCTCTGTTTCATCTTTGACAGCTTCAATAACCTGTCCACCGGCTTCAGGCGGGTAGGGGGTGTTCCTCAGTTCAGCTTCAGCAGGAGACGAATAACGGTGTGTCCGCGCGGCCTCGCAGCTTCGGCGGACTTCGTGGCTATTCGGCGGATTGCAGCTTAAGTTCGGGCGATCTCAGCGGACTCGGCGACCTCGGCGACCTCGGCGGTCTCGGCGGACTCCGGTGCTGTCCGCCCGGCTTGTTTTTTGGTGCTTTCTGTTTACAGCTGTTATACTAGCGAAATCATGTCTCGCTATGTATGCCTTATGTTGTAAAGAAGTGAATGCATAAAAGACATGCTTGTGCTTCCATTATTTGTTGGGATTAACCTTTGTTCCTTGGTTTTCCGCTGGTTCAACGTGAGAACTGGGTAGTTCCGAAGATATTAATTTGGCGTTTGGGCTATCCTGCTGACCACGTTGAGAAAACTTTAACATGGTATCAGAGGGAGGTTCAGTTGCGTGAGCAGAAGTCAACCAGTGTTGTTACTCAGTGATTGAGTGGTGATCAACCTGTGTTGTTGCTCGGAGCTTCTGAAAGGTTGCCAACAAGTGTTGCAATGGAAGGGAGTTTTGCAAGAGGTCTGGGCATTGAACTCTTAATGCCGACTAACTTCAAGAAGTGGAAGTCGTGCATGAAGAGTTATCTTCTTGGCGAGGAGCTGTGGGAAGTCGTCAATGGTGATGATAGACAGGAAGTCACTGCTTCTTTCGGTACTGCTGAGCAGGTTAGGCTCTGGAGAAGAACAAATGCTAAGGCGGAGTTCATTCTAAAGAGAGCCGTGTCTCCGGAATTGTTTGATCACATCGTTGGATGTGAGTCGGCTGCTGATATTTGGACAACCATTGATGAGTTGTTCAATAGGAAGAATGTGGCGCGGCTTCAGTTCCTGGAGAATGAGTTGGCCAGGGCAACTCAGGGAGACCTTTCCATCTCCAAGTACTTCTCAAAGATGAAGAGCTTGTGTGCTGAGCTGTCGGCACTGGATCCTGATGAGCCTATCTCTGAGGCAAAGATGAAAAGGCACATTATCCGCGGCTTGCGGAAGGAATATGTGGCCTTTGTAACATCTGTTCAAGGGTGGGATACTCAGCCGTCTTTGCTGGAGCTGGAGAATCTACTTGCATCGCAGGAGAGCTTGACAAGGCAGATGGATGGAGTGAACCTGAATCAGGAAGGCAGCAAAGCTCTCTTCTCAGGCAAGAAGAAAGGATGGGAAGGGAAGAAGAAGAAGAAGGTGCAGGTCGTTGGTGAGAAGGAGACTTCAACTTCATATCCGCCGGAGAGAAGCAATGCTCCTAAGGACTGGAAGAAGAACTTGAAGTGCTACCGGTGTCATCAGTGAGGGCACTTCAAGCGGGACTGCAAGGTCAAACTGCAGCCTGAGCATGCTGCGGGAAAGGAGGAAGCTTGCTCGAGAAGTGAAGAAGCAGAATGGGGCAGAGCTTTTATGACAGGCACTTGTGTCCGGGCCTTGTCTGCTGAGGACTTCAACGACGAGTGGATCGTGGACTCCGGGTGTGGTCATCACCTCACCGGAGACAAGTCGAAGTTCACCTCCATGCAGGCTTACTCAGGTAATGAAGCTATTATCACTGCTGATAATACTGTTTATGCAGTAGAGAAAGAGGGGGTCGTGTCTTTGGGTAGTGATCAGGGGCCACTCATGTTAAGGAGTGTGTATCACGTGCCGGGCATGAAGAAAAACCTCTTCTCGGTGACCAATGCGGTGGACGCTGGTTATCACGTTCTGTTTGGGTCAACAGACGTGAGGTTCCTTCGCAACATATCAGCGGTGAAGGCTGATGTTGCTCATGTAGGGAGGAGGGTGAAGAACTTATTTGTTCTTGCTACCAATTCTTATGTTGATAGGATGAGGGACAATGATAGCGCTGCTATCTGGCATGAGAGGCTGGGGCATGTTGGCATGGACAAGCTGAAGGCGATGACGAGTAGAAGTTTGGTGGAGGGGTTGCTGAAGTTGTCCTCCTTTGGTGATGGACATGTTTGCGCGGGCTGTCAATATGATAAAGCACATCGCCTTCTGTTTGATAAATCACAAACAAGGAGCAAGAAACCACTGGAGTGCATTCATGGCGACCTGATGGGACCGACGGTTACTGCCAACCTTGGTGGAAGCAGATACATGCTTGTCTTGGATGATGACTACTCAAGGTATACTTGGGCGTACTTCTTAAAGGAGAAGTCGGAAGCCTTCCGTTTGTTTGTGGAGTTCAAGGAGTTGGTAGAAGGCCGGCTTGGCTTGCGGATTAAGAAGCTTAGAACTGATAACGGGGGTGAATTTGTTTCCTCCGAGTTTTCTAACTTCTGCAGGAAGCACGGGATCCAATGGGAGCTTACTTGTGCTCACACTCCATAACAAAATGGGGTAGCGGAGCGGAAGATCCGTCATCTAACGGAGACCTGCAAATGCTGGCTTCATGCGAAAGATATCCCAAGGTCCTTTTGGGCGGAAGGGATGTCTTGTGCTGCTTATGTCATCAACCGGATGCCACTCAGCCCTATCAACATGAAGACTCCTATTGAGCTGTTGCTGAAGGAGAAGCCGAGTGTGGGACACCTTCGGGTGTTCGGTTCAACTTGCTACGTGCATGTCCCGGATGCTTCACGGACAAAGCTGGATGCGAAGGCAAGGAAGCTTGTCTTTGTTGGCTACGATGAGCAGAAGAAGGGATGAAAATGCATGGACCCTGTGACGAAGAAGTTCGTGGTGTCAAGAGACGTTGTCTTTGACGAGCTGGCGTCATATGGAGGTGGGTCGGTTGAGCTAACCGGAAGTAGCAAGGTTGATGAAGCACCGGTGGCGGCTGCTGAAGGCTTGGAAGAGGAGCTTACTATTTCACCAGTAACTCCTGTTGCTTCTAGTTCTGAGGCTGAGCCTTCTGGCTCAGGAAGCAGGGGGAGCACTGCTCAATGCTTGCCCCAGGTAGGAGTTGAGCCCGAAGAAGCAACGGAAGCAGTGAGCAAGGAGCCGACACTTCGGAGATCGAAGAGGGTGTTAAGCCACCGGCTCGGTACTGTGATGGGAATGCAGTGAGTTTTGTCTCCTGCTTCTTTGCAGGTCCTATGGATGAGCGAGAGCCTGCAAACTTCAACGAGGCCACTGGAGTGAAGGAGTGGGAAGGTGCCATGAAAGAAGAGATTGATGCTCTAAAGAAGAATGAAACCTGGGACCTTGTGCCCAAGGTTGATGACATTACTCCGGTGACTTGCAAGTGGGTGTACAAGTTGAAGAAGAAGGCTGATGGGAGCATTGATCGGTTCAAGGCTCGCCTGGTCGCTAGAGGATTCTCACAGTAGTATGGAGAAGACTATGAGTAGATATTCAGTCCAGTTGCGAAGATGACTTCAGTAAGAGTGGTGATCGCCTTGGCTGCTAGCAAGGGATAGAGGTTGTGGAAACTCGATATGAATAATGCCTTTCTTTACGGAGAGATTGACAAGGATATCTTCATGGATCAACCGCTTGGTTTTGTATCTGAAAAGCATCCGGACTATGTCTGTAAACTCAGGAAGGCTCTCTATGGGTTGAAGCAAACTCCTAGAGCGTGGTATGGGAAGATTGCAGAGTACTTGCAATTCTGTGGATACCTTGCTTCCAACTCAGATTCAAGCTTGTTCATCAAGAAGAAGGGGGAGCTACAAGTCTTGGTCCAGCTGTATGTGGATGACATGATCATCACAGGGAACTCGGAGGGGGAAGTAGCAAGGCTCAGGGCAGAGCTTTCTATACGCTTAGAGATGAAAGACTTGGGAGAGTTGCATCACTTTCTCGGTCTTGAAGTGGAGAGGAAGGAGTGCGGGGTTCTCATTTTCCAGAAAGGGTATGCTGATCGTATTGTGAAGCGGTTTGGCATGGGCAAAGGGAAGAAGTGCTCTACTCCACTGGAACCTGGGCTGAAGCTTCGACGAGATGAGGGAAGGGTTCTTCATGATCCTTTGGTGTTCAGGGCTCTTGTTGGGAGCTTGATTTACCTGACGATTACAAGGCCGGATATTGCTTATGCTGTTGGCCGAGTAAGTCGGTATATGGCTGAACCAAGGAATTCTCATCTAGTGGCGGTGAAGGGTATTCTGAAGTATGTCAAGGCTTCGTCTGACATGGGACTCCTGTATAGAAGGGACCCGGAGTTTGCGTTGCTCGGGTACACGGATGCTGACTATGGCGGTGATTCGGATGATCGAAGGTCCACTTCAGGTTATGTGTTCACTTGGGGTTCAGCTAGCATCTCGTAGTGTAGCAAGAAGCAGGACTCGGTGTCGGTTTCAACCACGGAGGCGGAATATAAGGCTTCGGCCTTGGCTGCTCGGGAAGCCGTTTGGTTGAGGAGGCTTATAGAGGATGTTCATGAAGAAGTGCAAGGGCCTACTTTACTCCGGGGTGACAATGAGAGTGCTCTCAAACTGGTTAACAATCCAGTGTGTCACACCAGGACCAAGCATATAGAGATTGATCACCATTTCATCAGGGAGAAGGTGTTGGAGGGGTCTCTGCTGGTCGGGCATGTTCGGAGTGAAGATAATCTTGCTGACATCTTCACGAAGCCACTGTCGAAGGGGCCCTTTGAGCGCTTGCGCAGCTTGTTGGGCTGGGTCACCACTTCTCACTTCAAGGGGGAGTGTTGAAATTTGTGAAGTGGAAGTGGTTGACGGGACATGCCGGGCGGCCTGGGCGGACAGCATTGGCGGACTAGGCGGACTGGGCGGACTGTGATGTGCGGCCTGGTGGAAAGTCTAGTGGAAAGCCGGTTTTCTTCTGAGCGGGTTGTTGCATGAAGTCCGCGGACTGTGCGGCCTGGTGTCTGCGGTTAAGACGTTGGCTTTGGTTTAGCCAAGGAGCGGCCTGAGAGGATAGAGGCTTGCGGACTAGTGCATTGCTCAGTGGCCGTGGTGAAAGCTTGTGCTGTTTGGCGGGTTGGCTCGTGTCCGCGGGAAGCTTGCGGACTGGCGTGTCCGCAATGTGGGCTGTTGCGGACTAGGCTTAGAGCTTGGCTGAGGCCTTGTCGAGTTCTGGTAGTACAGCAGGTGCTTTGCTGTGGAGGTCATTGGCGGACTGGTTTTGGAGTTCGGGAGATGATTGCTGCGATGGGCAGGAGTGCGAGGAGTTTGCGGACTGCTGGCGGTCTGTACTATGGTGTTTGGCGGACGGGAGTTTGTGTCCGCCATGTTCGTATTGGCGCTTGATGGTTTGGACTTGGTCACACTCTATGCCAAGACCATGGTGTCCGACGTATCCGCCAAGTCCGCTGTGACCGAGCGGACTGTTGCTGTCTGCCTTTGGTCGTGGACTTGTGGTGGATTGAGGTTTGAGTCTTGCGGACTGCCTTGGGTTGGTGCAGACAGCCATTGAGGGGGTTGCTGTCCTGCAGTGGTCGGAAGCTTTGCGGGCTGATGCCTTGTCCGCATCGCTTGGGCGGACTGGAGAGGGTTCGCCAATGTTGCCTTGCTCCTGGCGGTTTTCCTTGGTATCCGGCTAAGTCCTTGCGGACTCGGCGGACGGTGTTTCGCTATCGCGCGTGCTGGGGCGGTGTCTCTATCTCTAGGGCGGTGACCATACTCCTCACCTCGCCTATAAATAGGACTCCCCTGGCAGGTCTACAGTAACTAGAGTGAACAGTAAGTTGGGTTGGGCAAGGAGCTGCGGTCTGAGTTTGTCTGTCCGCGCGGATTGATTCAGTGCTGACGTTTGTTGTGTGCAGGTCGCGCGGGTAGCTTCAAGGAGCCAGGAGTTTGGCTTTGACTTCGGTCAAGTACTTGGAAGTGTGCGGTCTCTGCGGATACAGTAGGAGGTCGCTCTGCGGCTTGTCAGCTCTGTTTCATCTTTGCCAGCTTTAATAACCTGTCCGCCGGCTTCAGGCGGGTAGGGGGTGTTCCTCAGTTCAGCTTCAGCAGGAGACGAATAACGGTGTGTCCGCGCGGCCTCGCGGCTTCGGTGGACTCCGTGGCTATTCGGCAGATTGCACCTTAAGTTCGGGTGATCTCAGCGGACTCGGCGACCTCGGCAACCTCGGCGGTCTCGGTGGACTCCGGTGCTGTCCGCCCGGCTTGTTTTTTGGTGCTTTCTATTTACAGCTGTTATACTAGCGAAATCATGTCTCGCTATGTATGCCTCGTGTTGTAAAGAAGTGAATGCATAAAAGACCTGCTTGTGCTTCCATTGTTTGTTGGGATTAACCTTTGTTCCTTGGTTTTCCGCTGGTTCAACGTGAGAACTGGGTAGTTCCGAAGATATTAATTTGGCGTTTGGGCTATCTTGCTGAACACATTGATAAAAATTTAACATCGATAATCGATACAAAGTCGCAAACTTACATCCTTCTTCTTCACAAAAAGGACTGGTGCTCTCCAAGGTGACGAACTTGGACGCACTTAACCCTGCTCCAACAACTCTCGAAGTTGAACCTTCAGCTCCGCCATCTCCTTAGGCGCTAGCCAATATGGAGAGCGTGACACATGTTTGGCATCACACCGAACCGCCCTAACCACCCGAAGAGCAGACATCAAGTCTTACTCGACCCTCAACACGACTGAGAACATCGTCTCACGATCGGTATTCAGTCCAAAAGCGACCTCCTTATGGTTGCAATCGTGGCACGCACATTATTTCGATAGTCAGTACATTCCAAAGATCACATCACACTCTATTATCGGCAGTAGCGGTGCTCGCTAGTCCTCAAAGTGACTCACATGTCTTACCTTTATAGAACAAACTCTATCCGTGCGCATAGGGCACCCGTAGGCAGTAGCCCAACTATTTTGTCTCTTGCCATCGAAGAAGGTACTCCGATGCACGATGCAAACTCTTCAAACAAAAGGAACACGAAGCTTCCGCATCGAACAGTGTTCTTGCCGGATAAACGAAAAATCAAAACAGAGCCTAACACAACCAGTCATAGGCTAATGCACAAAAGGTATCAGATATATATAAAACTTATCCGCTTTTAATTAACTCACACCTGTCACCACGTCAGATTGCTTTACGGACTCTGGAAGGCCAAGATAGTTCACACTAGACTAGGCCGGAGCATGGTGAGATGCGGTTGCCTCCACCGCCTTTCCCTTTTCTTCGTAAGTTGCTACAGGTTTCCTCTCGGACTTTGGACGTCCGCTCAAACACTCTCGGGCATAATGCCCCAACTTTCTACAGTTGTAACATGCGCCCGGGGTTTGGTCTGTAGTGGCCCCAGATGCATCAGAAGCAGGGGATGGACCTAAAGTCCTAGCCTTCTTATACCACTTACGGAACCCAGATTTTGAGGAGTTCGGCATTTTGAACACGTTTTCCTTTGCACTAGAGTCCTAAACTGCTCCTGACATAGCTTTCTTTGTCTTCTAAGCACCATCCCGACAATCTCGGGCAGGGTGCCCTTTCTCGCCACAAGTATGACAGTTGTAAGTAACTTTGCTAATCGATATTCTAGCCCACTTTTTCAGCATTCTGTGGGATGTAGCTCTCAAAGGACTTGCAGAGTTCGATACCCTGCTTACTGGCATCTAGTTAGTCTTCCTCAAATCTACTTCCAAAGATCTAGCCGACTCCACCAAGGCTCGGAATCCCAATAATTTTGGTCCTATCAGTAGAATTCGCAGCTCGCCACACCGACCATTATAAAACCTATCGACTATAGACTGCTCATTTTCCAACTCTAAGCATGGGGAGCGGCTTATCACAAGAAATGCTTGCAAATATTAATCAACTGAGTGCGTACCTTACACTAAAAACATGTTCAACTGCTGACCTGATGGCCTTCTAAATGCCATTTGATCCAACACACCACCCGACATTGAAGCCATCTCAGGGACAAAGGGTTGCACATTGCTTCCATGTTGTGCATTAGTCATAACGAACACCGCTTTAACTACCCTTCTTATGGTTTCAATAGAAGGAGATGTTGCAGGCACAACATTCGGTGCGCTACTAGCCTCAGAAACCGGATGTTCTGACGGCCCTGCACCACTCCTGGTCACCTATATTTGTACAAAACACCGTTAAGAGACCAAACAAAATTGCAAAAACCAATTATAGGAACACGCAGGTTCCTCAAACACGTGTATTTTCATTCCTAAGTGGACATTCATTGGTTCTTTCATGTTATAATGATGATGCACATACATATGCTCACCACCCCTTAAAAGAATTTGTCCACAAATTCATTTAAGTTACCCAAAATCAGTAGTGTGATACCAAATTATAACACCCCCTATCCGTCACATAGCATATAGCATTAGGTCCGGCCGGGGCCCAATGCCATATACCACAGACAGACCAGAAGGTTACGTAATGGAAACTATCCTGCCAATAAACAACGTCCTACACAGAGTACATTCTAGCGGAAACAATTTAAAAGTTGCAAGAATAAGAACCCAGCCAAACAGCCTGAATGTCCACTACAATAACACAATATGAATGAATGTACAAATAGACAAGTACATGGCCTTAAGGCCTTACAATAGTTTTCTCAAATTTAAGTGTCTTCCAAATCTCGGCACGTTGGCCAGTCTTACATGAGAATAAAAGAAAACACTCAAAATTAGGCCTCCGAGGGCCGGCTCAGCAACAATGGCTTTTGCCCGCTATTTGCCACTCGACTCCGCAGTACCTGCGAGCAACAATCCACCGAAGAGGTGGCAAACAAAAGCAACGGTCAGCTATGCTGACCAAATTATAACGATCCCGCCCCTAAACCCGGGGCAGCGATGCTCCTTCCCTGCACTTTGTTAGCATAGCCATATAATAGAGAATTTACACATCATCACAGGCGTTGGCTCGCACGACCACACACCCTGTGTACTCAGGGCACATTCTCAATGAACACGGTCAAAGTCCGCGGTGTCACACTGCCCCTTGGATAGCAATTTCTCGTGAGCATTTGGTCTTTCTGGCCACTGCCTAAGACCCTCCATCTATGCCAACAACAAGTCCCACGTACTTTAGTTTGCTTGTACCGAACGACATAGAGCGGGTACGGTTCCGCCTAACCCATTGCTCACACCGCAACGTCAATTTAAGCCATATGCGCGGGTCAAGCTTTCCTGAGTCCCAAATCGATCACACACTTTACATAACCCAGTTATGTACAAGTTGGCTCCTAGGCCACCATGTTGGCAGAATCACGCATCTGCCCAGGTTTTCGGGTGCACCTCGGAGTTAGTCCCCGAGGCTCCCTGTTGCAATCTACCATGTAGAAACCCGAAAAACAACTGCCGATGCGGAGTCTTCTCCGACCGTTCATGCAATGCAATATCACCGATCCAGACCAACTTGTCTGGGTAGGCTTCACACATCATGCCTATATCCGTTTCTCGATTATGTACTCTTCATGCAAAACAATGGGGACTATTCATGTCTACCTGAAGGAACACCTCACACTCACCGTAAACTCGCGAGAGCGGGCTTCCTATGCAAGGGAAAAGAGGACTTCACATGTCCAAGATGAGAATCGTTACCCTAGCATTCATCTTCGGCGCCATGAAGATTTATGCGGATGAAAAGCACCGCAATGTCCTCGCCTCCGTAGAACCGAACTCGGCTTGCGTTTTGGGGCTCCGAAGCTCCACCGGCGGCCAGATATCTCTTCCTTCTCCTTCCTTACTCTCCCCTCTCTATAGAACTTTAGAAAGAGAAAGCCCAAGAGAAATGAGGATTTCTAAACCCTATTCCCAGATATAACCCAGCAAGAGCAGCCCTGAGCCATTGGATCCAAAAATAAGGAAATGGACGACCACGATTCGTACTTAAAATACACAACCTGGGCCGAACACGTCTTGTGACACGCCTGATGGCGACGACCACCACGATGGCCAATTGGGTGATGAAGACGACGACCATGGCGGTGTTACCGTGACAGAAGATGACGACGATGCTCCACCATCAAGAGACTTGCGGCGCCGTAGCGGGCACAGCTACAATCTTCGCCCACGCAACAAAAATAAGCTTTGAATTTATTTTATTATTTGGTCTGCCTTTATCTGGTTATATGTGGTATTTGACACTATGTTATTTTGTCATTTCATTTTCTGCAACATTTTTATTTTGGGCTGCTAATAGCCACCTGGTTGTAAGCCTTATATAAGGCCAAGTTATCATTTGTTATGGGACAATTATTGAAATAAAAAAAAGAGCTTTGCTTGCCAACCCTAATCTCCTCTCCTCCTCATCTTAGCCGCCGCCCCTTCAAGGCCTCCCTCCTAGGTCCGACCACCCCTCTCTCCATCCCTCTCGGCCGCCCCCTTTCTTTTCCCCTCTCCCTCTAGCAACCCATCAACCCCGTCTCTCTACCTTCCATCCACCAAGCCATATTCACTCTTAACAACTTCGGCCACCTTGGAGGAGGAAGATCTCGTGCAAGGAAGAATCAAAGTTGGGGTAATCAACCACGACGAGAAGCGAAGGAGGCGAACAAGATCTTCATCCGTGGCGCGTTTCCCGTGGATTCCAAAAGGGAAGAGCGATCGTTCTTTGTGGATCCAACATCTCGGATCTACGATTCCGAGTGGGGTAACGAAATTCCTACATAAGAGATTCCCTTCTTTGATTAATTCTTGTGGTGGACGGATTTTGCGTGATTTCTCGAATTGCTAAATTTTCGCGGTGTTCCTAAAAATAGATTTGAGATTTTCAGTTGGTTTTCCGAAAAGATCTCGCGAGAGGATTGACGGTCCTCGCTTTTGTTCTGTTGGGATAGATCCTACCATTTTCTTTCAAATCGTGAATTTTTTTCTGGTGGATCTATTTTGGTACAACTCCAAAGCTCGATCTATTTTGGTACAATGTTATCCACGTAGAGTTTGGCTAACTTTTCCACTGGATCCTCCTTTCTCACTGGGATAAAGTGCGACACCTTTGTCAATCTATCTACGACCACACAAATGGCGTCGTTTCCCTTCCGCGACTTCGGCAAACAGTGCACGAAATCCATAGATATGTCGTCAAACTTCCATTCTGGGATAGGAAGGGATTTCAAGAAACCTCCGGGCTTCTGGCATTCCACCTTCACCAATGCACAAGTACGGCACTTGGCCACATAAAGTGCCACATCCCTCTTCAAACCCGGCCACCAGAATAATTTCTTCATGTCTCTATACATTTTCGTGCTTCCCGGGTGGATTGAGTACTTGGTATGATGAGCCTCATACATCAACTCCTCCCGAATATTATCCACACTAGGAACGCATAGACGATTGTCCTTTAGCAACCCATCTTCGGCCACAAACTGGGAATTTGACACATCCAAAGATTCATCCAAGATTTGCTTCATGCTGCTATCCTGAACCAAAGCCCGCCGAACTCTATCCGCTAGGTCACACTGCACCTCTGTCCAAAATAGTTTTGCCTCGGCACTAGACTGCTTATCGACACAAGATATCTCCAATGCCTCCAACTCTTGGAACAATCTCTCATCATATATTGATAACCAATTGGCTTGTGCGGGAATCTTACGACTCAATGCATCCGCCACTACATTTCCCTTCCCAGGCACATAGTGTATCTTGAAGGCGTAGTCCCCTAAGAACTCATCCACCTCCGCTGCCTCATGTTCAGATCCTTTTGGTCTAATAGGTACTTCAAACTTTTATGATCGGTGTAAATATCGACCTTCACACCGTACAGATAGTGTCTCCAAAGCTTTAGAGCAAATATCACGTCCGCTAACTCTAAGTCATGGACCGGATAATTCCTCTCATGAACCTTCAGTTATCGTGAACCATAAGCTATCACTCTCCCATGCTGTAGCAGAACACAGCCCAAACCACTGCCCGAAGCATCACTATAGATCTCGAACCCTTTGGTTCCACTTGGCGAACATAAAATGGGCGCCGTGGCCAATCACCTCTTCAATTCTTCAAAAGCCTGTTCGCACTCCGAAGACCACACAAACTTCTGATCCTTTCTTGTCAACGTCGTGAGTGGTAGTGCTATCCGCGAGAAGTTCTCTACGAAGCGCCTGTAGTAGCCAGCAAGCCCCAGAAAACTCCGGACTTCCGCCACCGTAGTCAAAGTAGGCCACTCCCGTATCGCTACTATCTTCGCCGGATCTACAGCTATTCCTTCTCCACTAACAACATGACCAAGGAATGCTATCGAGGATAACCAGAATTCACACTTGGAGAACTTTACATACAACTGATTTTTCCTCAATGTCTCCAACACCATGTGTAAATGCTTGTAATGATCCTCCTCGCACCGCGAATACACCAGATATCATCGATAAATACTATCACAAACTGATCCAAGTATTCTCTGAACGTCCTATTCATCAGATCCATAAACACGGATGACGCATTCGTCAACCCAAACGGCATAACCGTGAACTCGTAATGCCCAAACCGCATACTGAATGCTGTCTTTGGGATGTCGCTCTCCCTTATCCTCAACTGATAGTAACCGGACTTCAAATCTAACTTCGAATATACAGTTGATCCAACCAACTGATCCAATAGATCATCAATCCTCGGGATTGGATATTTATTCTTCTCCGTAAGTTTGTTCAATTCCCGATAATCGATACAAAGCCGCAAGCTCCCATCTTTCTTCTTAACAAAGAGAACTGGTGCGCTCCAAGGCGATGAACTTGGACGCACATATCCTTGCTCTAGCAACTCTTGCAGTTGCACCTTCAACTCTGCCATTTCTCTTGGGGCTATCCGATAGGGGGAGCGTGACACCGGTTTGGCACCCGGTACCAGCTCTATAGTAAAGTCTATCTCCCGCTGAGGAGGGGCTCCTGGGAGATCATCTAGAAACACACCAGGATACTCAGACACAATTGGGATGCTGTCCAAACTAGGCTTAGGCGTCGAAGTTTGCACTAGAGTGACATACAGTTCTGCCCCAGACCGAACTGCCTTGAACACCTGAAGGGCTGACATCAGAAACTTCCCTGACCCCTTCATGCCCGCAAAAGTAGTCTCCCGATCAGTGTCCAGACCTAACTTGACTTCTCTACGGTTGCAATCAATGCATGCACTCTGCTCCAAGAGCCAATCCATACCGAAAATTACATCAAACTCCACCAACGGTAGAACCAACGCCTGCAAATCAAACTCCCAGTCTCCAATCCGAATCTTCACAACACAAACCCTATCCGCACGCATTGAGCACCCATTAGGCAACAACACATCCAACTTGTTTTCTGCCATCGAGAACGGAACTCCGATGCGCGATATAAACTTTTCAGACAAGAAGGAATGTGATGCTCCCGTATCAAAAAGGGCTCTCGCCGGAAACCCAAAAATTAACACAAAGCCTAGCACTGACAAACGTAAGCTAACAAATACAAAGGTAACAACTATAAAAGTTAAAGCACTGTAATTTAACTCATACCTGTCACCACGTCTGCTTGCTTAATGGCCTCCTGCAGACCAAGGTTGTAGACTCTAGGCTGGGCTGGAGCATGATGGGATGCGGTTGACTCCACCGCCTTCCCTTTCTCCTCATAAGTCGCTCCAGGTCTCCTCTCGGACTTTGAACGTCCACTCCAACACTCCCGAGCAAAATGCTTCGTCTTCCCGAAATTGTAGCAAGCTCCGGGGACTCGACTTGTAGTTGCCCCCGATGCATCAGCCGAAGGGGCTGAGTTCGAAGTCCTCCGCTTCTTGTTCCATCTACGGAAACCTATCTTGTTACTTGGCACCTTGAACTCGGTCTTCCTTTCTCCTGGGTCCCTCTTCTCTTGAACTTTATTCGCAACCTTTTCCAACGATCGGGCCGAATTGACCAAGGCTAGGAAGCCCTGCGCCTTAGGCCCAGCAAGGAGTAACTGTAAATCGCCACGAAGACCCTCATAGAATCGATTGGTCTTCCTCTCTTCTTCTGAAAACATAGCACCAGCATAACGGCCCAACCGTGTGAACTCATGCAGATATTCGTCCACGCTTCTGGATCCCTGAGTCAACCTAAGAAATTGATTCTCCATCTCCAACTTCTGAGCAGAAGGTACAAATCTGGCTAGGAACAATCTTGAAAATTCCTCCATCGGCACATCCGCAAGTTGCCTTCCCACTAGAAGATGAAACTCCAACTCGTCCCACCACAGCCTCGCATCACCTTCCAAAAGAAAGGTTGCTATGGTGGTCTTCTGCCACTCCTCAGTTATGGTGGCCGTCAAGACCCTCTTTATGGAAGAGAGCCAGTCCTCAGCTTGAGTTGGCGTTCCAACCCCATTAAACCTCAAAGGATTAAAGCCCATCACATACTTTAACTGCCTCTCCGTAGTTCTCCTCGGCTCTACTAACTCAACTGCTGCGCGTTCCACCACTCTCGGCTCTGCCGCCCTAACCGGTTCTTGCTCATTCGCAGGAGGTGCGCGATGTATTTGCCCTGCAGGTTGGGCATTTATCATTGCGAACACGGCTTCAGCCACCATCCTGATGGTTTCTGCTGAAGGAGGTGTAGCAGGCACGTCCCTTGGTGCACTACTTTCCGCTGATTGCGGACGCTCTGACTGACCAGCACCGCTCCTAGCTGCCTAAATTAGCAAAGACACACGATTAGACAACAAACAAATTTCTAAAGGCAATCATTGGAACACTCAGGTTCCACAAAACAAGTGTATTTTCATTCCTAAGTGGACATTCATGGGTTCTTTTTTTTTGATGTTATAACGATGACACAAACATGTGCTCACCACCCCTTAAAAGAATTCGCCCACGAATTCATCTAAGCTTGACCGTAACCTGCCTCTGATACCAAATTATAACACCCCCATCTGTCGCATGGCATATAACAGAAGGTCCAGCTAGAACCCGACGTCATATACCACAGACAGTCGGAAGGGATACTAAATGAATAATCAAACCAACCAACTAAGACTACTCGTCCTAATCACAGAGCATTCTCGCGGAAGATTTTAAAGTTGAAAGAACCCAAAATGAATTCCATCAATATGAATGTCCACAGCTACAACAACAGGAATGAAACCCCAAATACATAGATACGGGTACATGGCCTTATGGCCTTACAAATATTCACTTAATAAAGAGTGTTTTACATACATCGGCTCGCAGGCCGACCACGCATGATAAATATAAAAACAGCTATTCTACGGCCTTCTAGGGCCAGCACAGCAACATGGGCTCCAGCCCGCTATTTGGCGCTCGGCTCCGCAGCACCTGCAAGCACATACCACCGCACAGTGGCAAATAAAGCAACGGTCAGCTAAAAGCCGACCAAATTATAACGACCCCGCCCCTTACTCGGGACGGCGGTGCTCTTTCCCTGCATAACATTAGCCCAACCATATATATATAGCGCAATTATAATTCGCCACAGGTGTAGGCTCGCACGGCCAAACACCCCGTGCACTCAGGGCACATTCATGGTGAACCCTGACCCATCAGTGCATTCACCACCACCCCCAGGATGGCAACAACATGTGAGCATTTAGCCTTTCTGACCACCGTCTAAGGCTCCGACTATGCCAATGGCCAGTCCCCGTCTTCGGGTCTCTCGCACCGAACCACATAGCCTAGGTCCAATTCCACTTGCCCGTTGCTCACGCCGCATGTCCAATTTAAGTCCTTTGCGCGGGCCAAGCTTCTCTCGGATACCAAATTTTCCAAAACAATCTCATAACCCAGTTATGATCAAGGCCGGTTCCCAGACCGCCAAGTTAGCAGAACACGTTTTCGCTCAGTTTTCCGGGTGCGCCTTGAAGCTAACCTCCAAGGATCCCTGCTGCAATCTACCGCGTAGAAACCCGAAAAACCCAAAGCACGGAGTCTTCTCCGGCAAAACCACATCAAATGCAACATCACCGATCCAGACGGTACACGTCCGGGTAGGCTTCACACACAATGCCTATGCCCGTACATACGATTCCGGGCTCTATATGCAACACAAGGGGGACTATTCACATCATCCCTAAGAAACACCACGCACTCGCCGCACACTCGCGGGAGCGGGGTTCCCTATGCAGAAAGAAAGAGCTTCAAACGCTCAAGTTGAGAATCGTTACACTTGTAGTCCGTTTTGGCGCCATGGAAAAACTACGCGGATAGAACTCTTCGCAATGACCTTCCCTCCACGGATCCGCTCTCCGATTTCGAAACGGTGCTCTGATGCTCCGCCGGTGGCCGGAAACCTCCTTCTTCTTCCTCTTCTCTCTCACTTTGGAAGGGGATAACTTTGGAGAGAAAAATGGGGAATTAACCTCCTTTCCCGGCCTAAAATAGAGCAGGGACTCATCTGAGCCGTCAGATCTAAATTAAAGAAAACGAACGGCTCGGATCTGCACAAAAGTCTCCAGACCTGGGCCGAACACGGCTTGGCACACGGCTGTGTCCCAGGCCGTGTGCCTCGATCCAGGCATGATCGTCGAACTGATAAACGCACACGGGCCAAGACACGCCCGTGTCTGACCTGACAAGCCCGTGTCGGGTTCCTTGACACGCCCGTGTTCGTGGGCGTGTCACGCATAACCGCCACGGCAACGGACACGACCCATCTGGACACGGGTAGGGACACGGGTTGGCACACGCCCGTGTCGGATGACATGCCCGTGTCATCCGGCCGTGTTTCTGGCCGTGTCCTTCTCGGGTTGAAAACGACCAAAAATCACCAGCCAGACACGGCCTTGGACACGCCCGTGTCCTAGGCCGTGTACCCCTACAGGCACCAAAAACCCTTTTTTTCGCGACCGACTCGCACACAACTTTCGGGGCGTTACACTTCGGCGGTCTAAGGTTTTAATTACCGTGACCCATGCCGGGAAGACAAATTGCTCATTGTTTGGCCGTCCAAAGGGACGGTGGTGAGTCGGCAGACTTTGACTGTGTTCACCGAGAATGTGCCTTGAGTGCACGGGGTGTGTGGCTGTGTGAGCCTATGCCTGTGATGAAATGAATATTTATACATTGCTCACTTATGCTAATAAAATGCAGGGAAGAAGCATCGCCGCCCCGAGTTGAGGGCAGGATCGTTATAATTTGGTCAGCATTGCTGACCGTTGCTTTGTTTGCCACCGTGCGGTGGTTTTGTTGCTTGCAGGTGTTGCTGGACCAAGTGGTCAATAGCGGGCTAAAGACCAAATTGCGAAGCCGGCCCTCGAAGGGCTAATTGGAGTGTTTATTGCTTTTATTCATGTATGATCGGCCTGCGTGCCGTGGTTTGTAAATCATGTAATATTAAGTAAACAATTTTGTAAGACCTTAAGGCCAGTACTTGTGTATGTACTACATTCCTATTTGGTATATTAGTGGACATTCGTGCTCTTTGTGCTGGGTTCTTTATTGCAACTTATATAAACTGCTTTCGCCAGAATGCACTGTGTAGGACGTTGGATTGGTTGGATGGTTTCCATGAGTAACCACCCGGTCTGTCTGTGGTATATGGCGTCGGGCCCCGGCCGGACCTACTGCTATATGCTATGCGACAGATAGGGGGTGTTACAATTTGGTATCAGACTACTGGTTTTGGTCGGGCTTAAAATGAATTCGTGTACGAATTCTTTTTAAGGGGTGGTGAGCACATGTGTGTGCGTCATCATTATAACAGTAAAAGAACCCATGAATGTCCACTTAGGAATGAAAATACACGTGTTTGGGGAACCTGCGTGTTCCTATAATTGCTATTTGCGATTTTATTTAGTCGCTTAACGGTGTTTTGGACCACTATAGGTGACCAGAAGTGGTGCTGGGCCGTCGGAACGTCGAGTTTCTGAGGCTAGCAGTGCACCTAATGAAGCTCCTGCAACACCTCTATCGGCTGAGACCATACGATTGGTGGCCGAAGCAGTGTTGACCATGATTAATGCGCAACCTGCAAGATAAACACAGCAGCCCGCTCCTGCGTTGGAGCAGGTACCGCTGCAAGCGACTGAGCCGAGGAGAGTGGAATAGGTAGTAGTGGAGCCGTTGGTGCCAAGGAGGGCAGCCGAGAGACAGCTCAAGCATGTCATGAGCTTTAATCCTCCGGTATTCTCGGAGTTGGGAACCCCATCTCAAGCTGAAGACTGGCTCTCCAGGGTGAAGAGAGTCATGACAGCAACGGAGACGGAGGAGTGGAAAATGACCACCATTGCTACTTTCCTTTTGGACGGTGAAGCGAGATTATGGTGGGAAGGATTGGAGCTGCATCATTTGAGAGGTAGATAACTTATAGACGCCCTGATGGAAGAGTTCTCGGGATTGTTCTTAGCAAGGTACCTCCCTTCTACTCAGAGGATTTCGATGGAGAACGAGTTCCTGAAGTTGGTACAAGGGGATAGAAGCGTGGATGAATATCTCCACGAGTTTACTCGTTTGAGTCGATATGCTAGCTCCACCATCGCGGATGAGGAGCGTTAGACGAATCGATTCTATGAAGGGTTGAGAGATGAGTTGAGGTTACTACTCTCGTGGCCGATGACGCAGGGTTTCTTGACCTTGGTCAACACGGCCCGTTCCTTGGAAAAGGACATGAAGAATGTTCAAGCGAAGAAGAACGTTGGTGAGAAGAAATCTGGTTCAAAGTGCCAACTACTTCAAAGTCTGGCTATCAAAGATTCTTCAAGAAGCATAATACTTCGGGTCCACCTCCTTCTGGTGCTTCTGGGGTGACTACGAGTCGGACCCCGGGCGCGTGTTTTACTTGGGGAAAGCCGGGGCACTTTCCCCGCGACTGTTGGAGCGGACGTCCCAAGTCCGAAAGGAAGTCAGGAGCAACTTACGAAGAGAAGGGCAAGGCGGTGGAGTCAACCGCGTCCCATTAAGTTCCGGCCCAACCGAGGGTATACAATCTTGGCCAATAGGAGGCCATCAAACAGGCGGATGTGGTGACAGGTACGGTTTAATTTATAGCAAGTTAATGTCTTTAAATACTTTTTATACACATGTTACCTTACCAGTGCTTGTTTAGAATTTGTTTTGATTTGTGAAAATCCGACAAGAGCACTCTTCGATACGGGAGCTTCACACTCCTTCTTGTCTGAAGGATTTATATCACGCATCAGAGTCCCTTCTTCGATGGCGAAGGATAAGTTGGATGTGTTGTTGCCCAATGGGTGTTCGATGTGCACGGATAGAATCTGCGGTGTTAAGATTCACATTGGGAATCAAGAGTTCGATCTGCAGGCGTCGTTACTTCCGTTGGTGGAGTTCGACGTTATATTTGGCATGGACTGGCTCTCGGAGCAGCAAGCCTATATTGACTGCGGTCGCAAGGAAGTCAAGTTGGGAGCAAGTCGTGAGATGACTTTTACGGGCTTGAAGGGGTCGAGCAAGACGTTGATGTCTGCTCTTCAGGTGGTGAAGGCGGTTCGTGCTGGTGCAGAACTGTTCTTTACACTATTGGAGGTTGCAAAGCCAAACCCCATGTTGGATAATATTTCAGTGGTATCGGAGTACCCTGATGTGTTCCCTAGAGATCTTCCTGGAGCCCCGCCTCAACGGGAGATAGATTTCACGATTGAGCTAGTGTCAGGTGCAAAGCCTGTGCCACGATCTCCTTATCGGCTAGCGCCTAAGGAAATGGCGGAGCTGAAAGTTCAACTGCAAGAGTTGTTGGAGCAAGGGTATGTGCGCCCAAGTTCTTCGCCTTGGAGCGCGCCAGTCCTCTTTGTTAAGAAGAAGGACGGAAGCTTGAGGCTATGCATTGATTATCGGGAGCTCAACAAGTTGACGGAAAAGAACAAGTACCCGATCCCCCGGATCGATGATCTTTTTGATCAGTTGGTCGGGTCGACGGTGTACTCGAAGTTGGATCTCAAGTCTGGGTACTATCAGCTGCGAATAATGGAGAGTGATATCCCGAAGACAGCATTCAGTACGAGATACGGGCATTACGAGTTTACGGTCATGCCGTTTGGGCTGACCAATGCGCCGTCAGTGTTCATGGATTTGATGAACAAGACCTTCAGGGAGTACTTGGACCATTTTGTGATCGTCTTCATCGACGATATTTTGGTGTACTTGCAGAGTCAGGAAGATCACTTCAAGCATCTTCATTTGGTTTTGGAGACGCTAAGGAGGAATCAATTGTATGCCAAGTTCTCGAAGTGCGAGTTTTGGTTATCCTCAGTGGCGTTCCTCGGTCATATAGTGAGTGGAGAGGGTATTGCAGTGGATCCGGAGAAGATTGTTGCGATACGGGAGTGGCCTGAGCTTTCTATGGTAGCGGAAGTCCGGAGCTTTCTGGGGCTTGCCGGCTATTATAGGCGCTTCGTAGAGAACTTCTCGCGGATAGCGTTACCTCTCACTACTTTGACGAGGAAGGAGCAGAAGTTCATTTGGGCGCCAGAGTGCGTCCGAGCTTTTGAAGAGTTGAAATGTCGGTTGACCACGACGCCTGTGCTGAGTTTGCCATATGGGACCGAAGGTTATGAGATTTATAGCGATGCTTCGGGCAGCGGTTTGGGTTGTGTGCTACTGCAACACGGAAGTGTGATAGCTTATGTCTCGAGATAGCTGAAAGTGCACGAGAGGAACTATCCGGTCCATGACTTGGAGTTAGCGGCCGTGATTTTTGCCTTAAAGCTGTGGAGGCATTATTTGTATGTTGTGAAGATTGATATCTACACCGATCACAAGAGCATGAAGTATCTGATTGATCAAAAGGATCTGAATATGCGGCAGCATAGATGGATTGGGTTCCTGGGGGACTATACATTCAAGATCCACTACGTGCCTGGTAAGGGTAATGCGGTTGCGGACGCGTTGAGTCGTCGGGCCCCAGCTCAAGCCAATTGGCTATCGGTGCATGATGAGCGGTTGGTTCGGGAGTTGGAGGCGTTGGAGATTGTTTGTGTAGATAAGCAAGCAAGTGCTGAAGCAGTACTGAATTGGACTGAAGTTCAATATGACCTGGCTGATCGGATTCGGCAGGCTTTGGATTTGGATGTCCATATGAAGCAGTTCATGGTAGAGGCTCTGGATGGGTCAAATTCCCAATTCATTGTGGAGGACGTATTACTTTGGAAAGTCGGTCGTCTGTGCGTCCCAAGTGTGGGCAATTTGCGGGTAAAATTGTTGTACGAGGCACACCATACTAAGTACTCAATTCATCCGGGGAGCATGAAGATGTACCGCAATGTAAAGAAACTATTTTGGTGGCCGGGTTTGAAGAAAGATGTGGCGCTCTACGTGGCGAAGTGCCAAACTTGCGCCTTAGTGAAGGCGGAATGCCAAAAGCCGGGAGGATTTCTTAAATCCTTGCCTATTCCGGAGTGGAAATTCGACAACATCTCTACGAATTTTGTGCACAGTTTGCCAAGGTCGCAAAAGGGGAACGACGCCATCTGGGTGGTCGTAGATCGGCTAACAAAGGTGTCGCATTTCATTCCGCATAGGAAGGATGATCCGGTGGAGAAGTTGGTAAAACTATATGTGGATAATATAGTACGTCTTCACGGTGTGCCCCGCAGCATTGTGAGCGACCGAGATGGGCGGTTCACGTCCAATGATTGGAGGCTAGTGCAACAAATGTTGGGAACAAAATTAAAATTCAGCACAGCCTTCTATCCTCAAACGGACGGGCAGACCGAGAGAGTCAATAGAACTATGGAAGACATGCTTCGCATGTGTGTCTTGGACTTTTGAAAGCAATAGGAAGACAATCTTTATTTGGTGGAGTTTGCGTACAACAATAGCTACCAAGCGAGTATTCAAATGGCTCCCTTCGAGGCCCTATATGGTAGAAAATGTCGCACGCCGTTGTCTTGGCTAGAAACGGGTGAGTCAAAGTTGTATAAGCGATTAGAAGTGGAGGATGCTACTTCATTGGTGCGTACCATTCGGGAGAGGTTGCTTATTGCTCAGGACCGGCAAGCGAAGTACTATAATGCCAAGCACAGGAACGTGGAGTTCGCTGTGGGCGACTATGTGTACTTAAAGATCAAGCCGTTCAAGGGTGTCTCGCGGGTGTGGCGATTGAAAAATCTAAGCCCGAGGTACCTAGGGCCGTTTGATGTTTTGGAGTGGGTTGGTGAAGCAGCCTATCGGTTGAAGCTCTCAGTGGAGCATAGTAGTTTACATGATGTATTCCATATTTCGGTGCTACGGAAGGCGGTGCAAGAGCCTTCGCAAGTGATCGCGGTTGATCAAGTGCTGATGGATAGTGGGTTGACGACAAAAGTCAAGCCCGTGCAGATTGAGGAATCAGAGGTCAAGCAGTTACGCAATAAAGAGATCAGGATGGTCAAGGTCCGATGGGACAATTGCGGTCGTGAGGAGCTCTCTTGGGAGCGAGAGCAGACTATGCTTGACGAGTATCCGGAGTTGTTCCGCTCAGGTACAATTTAATTTTGGTACTTGTCTTTCCTTTATATAATTTCGTGGACGAAATTCTTTTAAGAGGGGGAGAGTTGTAACGCCCCAAAACTCAAAAGAGCGACGGGAGACGTGTTGGGCCAGAGTTGGAATCTGGCAGGAGGCACATGGCCTGGGACACTGGCGTGTCCCATGGCGTGTCAGGCTTGAGTCGACGACTTGGCCGCGAAGTCGATGAATTTCGCTCGACAATGTGTCGAGACAGGGCACACGGCCTGAGACACGTGCGTGTATCAGGGCGTGTCGAGCCCGTGTCGACGATCGGCCCGGGGAGTCGACGAATTTCGCTCAACGAAGTGTCGAGACAAGGAACACGGCCTAGGACACAGGCGTGTCCAAGGCCGTGTCGGGTGGTCGACGAACTTCACTCGACGAAGTGTCGAGACCGTGAACACGACCTGGAGCCCAGGCGTGTTCTAGAAGACACGGGTTAGGACACGGGCATGTCCAAAACCCGTGTGAGTCTCGGGTTGTTTTCGGGCTGTATCGGTGGGTGCACACGGCCGACCACACGGCCGTGTCAATTGGAACACGAGCGTGTAAGGTCGAACACGGGCGTGTCGGATGCCCGTGTGTTGTTCCAGGCACGTCGACTTTGACGGAGAATGAGGAACACGGCCCTGGACACGGGCGTGTGCCAGGTCGTGTTAGGCCCAGGTTTTACTTTTCAGCTGCGAATCGTAGCCATTCGTTTCCTTATTTTGGGATCTGACGGTTGGGGGTTGTTCCTACTGGGATATACCCGGGATTGGGCCTTTGAAACCCTCACTTTTACTTGAGTGGTTCTCTTTCTAAGTCAAGAGAGAGGTGAGAGCAAAGGAGGAAGAAGAAGCTAGATCCGGCCATTGGAGGAGCTTCGAAGCTCCAAATCGCGAGCCGACTCCGGATCTATGGTGGCACAGAGAGTGCGGTGCTTTTCATCCGCTTACATTTCCATGGCGCCAAGGAAGAACGTTAGGGTAACAATTATCTTCTTGAGCATGTGAAGCTCTCCTTCTTTGCATAGGAATCCCGCTCTCGCGTGTTTGCGGTGAGTTGGAGGCATTCCTTCTGGTAGATATGTAAAGTCCCCGTTGTGTTGAGTCCGTAAGCGAGAAAGGACATAGGCATGATGTGTGAAGCCTACCCGGACATGTTGGTCTGGATCGGTGATGTTGCATTGCATAAATGCCGGAGAAGACTCCGTGCGATTGGTTGTTTTTCGGATTTTCCACACGGTAGATTGCAACAGGGAGCCTTGGGGATTAACCCTAAGGTGCACACGGAAAACTGGGCGGATGCGTGATATTGCCAACTTGGAGGCCTGAGAGCCAACTTGAACATAACCGGGTTATGTGAATTGTGTGATGGAAACAGGACTCGGGAGAAGTTTGACCTGCGCATATGGTTTAAATTACCACTGTGATGTGAGCACGGGTTAGATGGAACCGTACCCGTTCTATGTCGTTCGGTTAAAGAGACCTAAGGTTACGTGGCACTTGCCATTGGCATAGATGAGGGTCTTCGGCGGTCTATGGTTTTAATTACCGTGACCCATGCCGGGAAGACAAATTTTTCATTGTTTGGCCGTCCAAAGGGATGGTGGTGAGTCGACAGACTTTGACCGTGTTCACCGAGAATGTGCCCTGAGTGCACGGGGTGTGTGGCCGTGTGATCCTATGCCTGTGATGAAATGAATATTTATACATTGCTCGCTTATGCTAATAAAATGCAGGGAAGGAGTATCGCCACCCCGAGTTGAGGGCGGGATCATTATAATTCGGTTAGCATTGCTGACCGTTGCTTTGTTTGCCACAGTGCGGTGGTTTTGTTGCTTGCAGGTGCTGCTGGACCAAGCGGTCAATAGCGGGCTAAAGCCCAAATTGCGAAGCCGGGCCTCGAAGGCCTAATTGGAGTGTTTACTGCTTTTATTCATGTATGACCGGACTGCGTGCCGTGGTTTGTAAATCATGTAATATTAAGTAAACAATTTTGTAAGGCCTTAAGGCCAGTACTCGTGTATGTACTGCATTCCTATTTGGTATATTAGTGGACATTCGTGCTATTTGTGCTGGGTACTTTATTGCAACTTATATAAACTGCTTCTGCTAGAATGCTCTGTGTAGGACGTTAGATTGGTTGGATGGTTTCCATGAGTAACCACCCGATCTGTCTGTGGTATATGGCGTCGGGCCCCGACCGGACCTACTGCTATATGCTATGCGACGGATAGGGGGTGTTACAATTTGGTATCAGACTATTGGTTTTGGTCGAGCTTAAAATGAATTCGTGGACGAATTCTTTTTAAGGGGTGGTGAGCACATGTGTGTGCGTCATCGTTATAACAGTAAAAGAGCCCATGAATGTCCACGAACTGCGCTCGACGAAGTGTCGAGACAGTGAACATGGCCTGAAGCCTAGGCGTGTTCGGGTTTGACATGAGCGTGTCAAATAGGACATGGGCGTGTCCAAGACCCGTGTGAGTCTCGGGTTGTTTTCGGGGCTGTGTCGATGGGGGAACACGACCAACCACACGGTCGCGTTAGTTAGAACACAGGCGTGTCAGGTTAAACACGGGCGTGTCGGGACCCGTGTAATTTTCGTAACACGTTGATTTTGACGGTGAATGAGGGACACGGCCTTGGACACGGGTGTGTCGCAGGTCGTGTTTGGCCCAGATTTTACTTTTCAACTACGAATCATAGGCATTCGTTTCCTTATTTTGGGATCCGACGGTTGGGGGTTGTTCCTACTAGGATATACCCGGGATTGGGCATTTGAAACCCTCATTTCACTTGAGTGGTTCTCTTTCTAAGTCTAGAGAGAGGGGAGAGCAAAGGAGGAAGAAGAAGCCTAGATCCAATCACCGACGGAGCTTCAGAGCTCCAAATCGCAAACCGACTTCTGATCTACGGAGGCAAGGAGAGTGCGATGCTTTTCATCCTCTTATATTTCCATGGCACCAAGGAAGAATGCTAGGGTAATGATTCTCTACTTCAGCATGTGAAGCTCTACTTCTTTTGCATTGGGAAGCCCGCTCTCGCGAGTTTGCGGTGAGTTTGAGGCGTTCCTTCGGGTAGACATAAATAGTCCCCGTTGTGTACATGCAGAGTACGTAATCGAGAACGGATATAGGAATGATGTGTGAAGCCTACCCGGACAAGTTGGTATGGATCGGTGATGTTGCATTGCATAAGAGGCCGGAGAAGACTCCGTGCAAATGTTTGTTTTTCGAGTTTTCTACGAGGTAGATTGCAACAGGGAGCCTTGGTGATTAACTCCAAGGTGCACCCGAAAAACTGGGGCGGATGCGTGGTTCTACCATCATGTGGGCCTAGGAGCCAACTTGAACATAACTGGTTTATGTGATGTTTGTAAATGATTTGGGACTCCGGAGAGTTTGACCCGCACATATGTTTTAAATTAACGTTGCGGTGTGAGCAACGAGTCAGGAGGAACCGTACCCGCTCTATGTCGTTCAGTTAAAGAGACCTAAAGTAACTTGGCACTTACCGTTGGCATAGATGGAGGGTCTTAGGAAGTGGCCAGAAAGACCAAATGCTCATGAGAGATTGCCGTCCCGGGGACGGTGGTGAGTCGGCGGGCTTAGACCGTGATCACCGAGAATGTGCCCTGAGAGCACGAGGCGTGTGGCCATGAGTGCCAATGCCTGTGATGCAATGTATTTATACACTACTTGGTTGTGCTAATAAAGTGTAGGGAAGGAGCATCGCCGCCCCGAATTGGAGGAGGGATCGTTATAATTTGGTCAGCATGGCTGACCGTTTTTTTGGTTTGCCACCGTTGCAGTGGATTGTGCTTGCATGTGCTGCGGAGCCGAGCGGTAAATAGCGGGCTAAAGCCCAAGTTGCTGAGCCGGCCCTCGAAGGCCTAATTTTTGCGTGTTTTCTTTTATTCATATTTGGCCGGCCTGCGTGCCGAGGTTTGGAAAAAATGTAATATGGGGAGAATAATTGTAGGGCCTTAAGGTCTATACTTGTGTATTTGTACTTCATTCCTTTTGGTGTATTAGTGGACATTCATGCTAATTTTGGGTTCTTTGTGAATGCAAAAATTTTATATTGCTTCCGCTAGAATGCTCTGTGTAGGATGTTGGATTGGTTGGATGGTTTCCATTGAGTAACCACCCGGACTGTCTGTGGTATATGGCGTCGGGCCCCGGCCGGACCTACTGTTATATGCTATGCTATGGATTAGGGTTGTTACAATTAACCACATGGCATAGAAAATAAACCTTAGGAAGCCAAAACTCGCACTTACTTAGCTTGGCATACAACTTATGCTCCCTTAAGTTAGACAAAACTAAACACAAGTGCTGGGCATCCTCATCAGGACTGCAAGAGGATACCAGAACATCATCAATGAACAAAACCACAAAACGGTCCAGGAAATCCTTAAATACTCTGTTCATCATATCCATGAAAGTAGATGGCGCTTTGGTCAAAACAAAGGACATCACTAAGAACTCGAAATGTCCATGTAGTGAATGAAAAGCATTCTATGGAATATCTGCCTCACGAAACCTCAATTGGTGGTTTCCTGTGCGAAGATCAATATTTAAAAATACAGTGCTACCGCGCAACTGGTCGAACAAGTCATCGATCCTCGATAGGGGATACCTATTCTTGATGGTCACCTTATTAGGATCTCTGTAATCGATGCAAAGTCTCATCGATCTATCCTTTTTCTTTTCAAATAGCATACGAGCACCCCACGGAGAAGAACTCGGCCTAATAAAACCATTCTAAAGCAACTCATCCAATTGGGTACGTAGCTCCTCCACCTCACGTGGGGCCATACGGTACAATGCCTTAGCAAAAGGATGGGTACCCGGTTCCAAATCTATGACGAACTCCTCATCTCTCTCAGGTGGAAGACAAGGAAGATTATCATGAAATACATCAGGAAACTCGCGCACAAAAACAGTGTCCTTAACTCGAGATAAACTACTATTAGCCGCAATCACCGAAACCAAACATGCAAAACATCCGGAATTCACAAGCTTCCGAGCATGTACTGTAACACCCTAGTTTTGGAGAAAGGGTCGATTTGCATTTCTGGACAATTTTTGGTTTCCTGCAGGGGGCACACGGCCCAAGACACGGGTGTGTCCCAGGCTGTGTCAGGCCGTGTCGACGAGTTGGCCGCGTGGTCGACACTTTGTGCTCGACGATGTGTCGAGACAGGGCACACGGCCTTCGACACGGCCGTGTCGCAGGGCGTGTCGAGCCTGTGTCGACACTCGGCCCAGGGTGTCGACATTTTTGCTCGACCAGGTGTCGAGACAAGGCACACGGCCTAGGACACGGGCGTGTCCAAGGCCGTGTGGGTTTGTCGACGAGCTTCAATCGACGATGTTCACTCGACGAGTGTCGAGTGTCGAGACTGGGGCACACGGCCTGTGACACGGGCGTGTCACAGGGCGTGTCCCGCTTGGTCGACGATCTTCGCTCGACGTTTTTCGGCGGTGTCGACACAAAGGCTATCGACGAGTGCCGAGACTTGGCACACGGCTTGGGACACGGTCATGTCCCAGGCCGTGTCCCTTCTCGGGATGTTTTCGGGGCTGTGTCGTTGGAGGCACACGGCCGGCCACACGGCCGTGTCAGTGGGGACACGGGCGTGTCGGGTCGAACACGGGCGTATCGGATGCCCGTGTGCTGTTCCAGGCGCGTCAATTTAAGACGGTGAATGGGGGGCATGTCCATGGACACGGGCGTGTGCCAGGCCGTGTTCGGCCCAGATATTTTATTTTTCAGGCGGATCGTGGCCATTCTTCCCCTGATTTTAGGATCTGACGTTTCAGAACTGTTCTTTGGGAGTTAAGTCCGAGAATAGGGTTGGAAACCCTCATTCTTCTTCAAGTTTTTCTCTTACTAATTTCGAGAGAGAAGGGAGAGCAAGGAAGAAGGAGAAGGAGGGTTTGGGCTGTAGGAGAGGTTTCGGTGCTCCAAATCACGAGCCGAGTCCAGATCCGTGGAGGCTAGATCTTTGTGAAGGTTTTCATCCGGCTATTTTGCCATGGCAAGGAAGAGGAGTCGGAAGGTAACGACACTTATCCTCTCGGTCTTAGGATGCATGTCTTTAGCATCTTTTCTTTTTAGTTTTTGGGCACCAAACTCTCAAATGAGAGGGGTTTTAGGTTGCCAAGGTTCAAGAGGAACCTCCGGGTTGATTGAGTCCATCCCCGGCATATTTTGCATTAGAGATCCGCTCCGTTAGTGGATTAAGAATGGTGGGTGAAGCCGTAGTCGCGACCGTTAGTCCGACTCGGTGATGTTGCATACGAACGTTAAGGATTCGTAGAGATTCCATCGCGGAAAGATGTCGTTTGTGATGTGGTGATGTTTCTCCCTTTTTCTCAAGTGAGTACGTGTAGTCGGAACCGGACAAGGTTAGCTCCTCGTGGCGGCAGATGGTTTCCTTTGTGGACAAGGTTAGCTCCGCATGAGTTGTAGATGTTTCCTTGGTGCGCGGGAACACTGCATTACAAATGTGGGACTAGGGTGGAATTGTCTTGGTTTGTGATGTGCCAAGGCATGGCTATGTCTCCGTGGTCGGCTGGCTATCCCGTGACGTTCACGTCATATGTGGAGAGTGTCCCGGCGAGACTAGTCCCCTGCTGTGAGACTGACGAGAATGCCAAGCATGGGGACAAGCCCGGGCAATGAGGCCATGAGCGGGTGGGGTCCGACAAGGCTTCTTAGAATCGGTCAATTTTGTCTTTGTTGGAATCCTGACATGAGATGTCAGAGCTTGTAGGCAAGCCCGGGTCAAAGACCTTGAGCGGGTGGGGCCTTTGCAAGAGTTCCATGTGGCGGTCTGTGTGCCGATGGCGGGAATGGTTTTACCCCTTTGTTTGCGGCTTTATGCCAATGGGGAATCGATGAGTACCCATATGATATGAAGATGTGCTAGATGCATACGCGATAGGGTGTCTTGGGTGAAACCTGGGTTGTTGCATACATGATTGCATAAGTAGGCCCTTTTATTATATGCTCAACCAGTAGAGAACATGTATGATGTGTGTGACATCCAAGCCTGTTTCTGTAGCTGCTTTTCTTGCTTATGATTATTGCATACGAAGTGCTAACTTGTAGGTTGGAGGGGTACCCCGGGGTCCGTTAGGGGCGGCCGGGAGGAGATGTGTTGTTATATAGTTTGAGGTCAGCCTTTGCTGACCCATGTTACTAATAAATTTTACATGACAATGATCGCATGCAGGAGCTAGCTCGCCGGCCAGAAAGGCCTAAGCTTCATGAAGTGCTTCTCTCTTTTGTAGTTCTACTTATATGATGTTGTATGTTTGAGATTCATGTTGTCAGTTTTGCATGCCGAGGTAGACTAGGAGTGCTATGCACTTTCTTGATTGATGTATTATTTGAGTATTGGACACTTGTTGTAAGGCCATAAGGCCATTTGTTTTACTCTTCTTGTAGTGGATAACTTCTTTTCTTGCTTGTGTTTCCGCTGTGTTGTGCAAAGTGTTTTGAGTGTGGGTAGCTATATCAACTTATAATACTAAAGCTGTGGCGTCCGTATGTTGTGGAGGCCCCGGCCAGACCCATATTATACGGTCATTACAGGGGAGGTGTTACAATTTGGTATCAGAGGGAGGTTAGATTCAAGGTCAATGTGTAGAGAAGTTATCCACATAAGAGTAACGCGGGAACCTGAGTGTCCTTGTGTTTAAGTCTTGAGACTAGAGACTGATTCCTTGTTTCTTGTTTTCCGGAAGAGTACAAGCAATGAGGCGGGTACCTCGAGAGCAAGAGAGGAACTCTCGGCGAGCAGTGCCACTGCTCCAAGTCTTTTGGGCATAGGTGTAAACCCGGCCGACTTCTGCCGCAAGCTTGCAGAAGCGATTGTGGCAGCCTAAGCTGCAGCGGCAGCTCAGGTAGCAACCCCTGCTACACCAGATACGGCGACGGCCGTGCCAGGAGGAGAAGCCAGGCGAGTGGAGCCTTTGGCGGAAAGGGTGGTTTTCGGACATGGAGACCGACACATGAAGTATTTCCTAAGCTTCCATCCCCCGTCATTCAAGGGAGTTGGTAGACCAACGGATGCGGAGGATTGGTGGGTGCTCATTCAAGAGCTTTTGAGGGCGGCAGAGACGCCAGAAGAAAAGAAAGCTGAGTATGCGGCTTTCATGTTGGAAGGAGACGCCAAGTTGTGGTGGGTGAGCCATAGCGGCCGCCAGTTCCCGGGACGCACCCCGTCGGTGGAGGAGTTTGGGGATGCTTTTCTTAAGAGGTACATTCCCATTTCTACACGGTTGGCACTTCAGAGGTAGTTTCTGTACTTAATTCAGCGGGACAAGACGGTGGATGAGTATGTGCTGGAGTTCACCTGTTTGGGTCGTTACGCGGGAACGACGATGGCAGATGATGTAGAGAGGGATAACCTCTTCTACCAGGGGCTGAGGGAGAACCTGAGACAACCCCTGATCTCCATGAAGAGAGCGGGATTCAATGAACTAGTTAAGGCTGCCAGGATTTTGGAAAGTGATCTAGAGCAAACCCAATGCCGTAAGGGTTTTACTCCCAAGCAAGGGGAAGGGAAGACTTCCCAATCCCATGGAAAGTCTGAAGAGAGTAGGTGGAGGAAGAAGCCTCACACTTCCAGATCCGGTGAGAAGATCAATTGGATGCCTGGAGGTTCTCACTCTAGGTGACCGCCGGCGTGTTACAACTGCGGTAAGGTGGGGCACATAGCTCGTGTTTGTCCCCAAGGAGGAGCGGGGCAAGAGGCAAGACAGGAGCAGACTGTGCGCTCCGACCCCAGTGCTGTAGAGAAAGGGAAGATGGCGGAGTCGAGCGCTTCTCGGTTCCAACCGGTGCAACCAAGGGCTTACAACCTTGGACAGCAAGAAGCGATCCGCCAAACCGATGTGGTGACAGGTATGAAGAAAATTTAAGTTGAAATTTTATGCTTCATACTTTTAGACCCTTTTTGTGTGATGTCTTTGTTGTAGGCTTCGTTTTAGTTTCCGGATACCCCGCTATGGTATTGTTTGATACGGGAGCATCGCACTCCTTTCTTGCGGAGAGCTTCATCCGGAGAATAGGAGTTGTGTCTTTCTCGGCGGGCGCAGAGTTGAAAGTGCGCATGCCCAATGGGTCATCCATGACCACCGGGGCCAAAGGCCGCATCTGTTGGGAGTTGGGCGGAGTTGACTTCATTTTGGTAGCAGTGATTTTACCATTGGTTGAGTTCGATGTCATTTTGGGCATGGACTGGCTTGCAGAGCAGCGCGCCAGTATTGACTGCCTATCTAAGGTAGTGACCCTAAGGTGCAAAGGGCAGGCGGAGGTCAAATTTGAGGGCCTTTGTGGAGTGGCCTGTTCCTTGATTTCGGCCATGCAGTTGATGCAGGCGGTTAACCAGGGTGGTGTAGCGCTTGTAGTGTTATTGGAGGTTCGTCTCTCTTAACTGTCTATTGAGGAAGTGCCCGTGGTGGCAGAGTTCAAGGATGTATTTCCGGATGAACTTCCTGGAGCGTCTCCTCGGAGGGAGATCGATTTCTCGATCGAGTTAGTGCCGGAGGCTAGGCCGGTGTCACGTCCTCCGTTTAGGATGACACCAAAGGAGTTGGCTGAACTTAAAGTACAGTTACAGGAGCTGTTGGAGCAAGGGTATATCAGACCCAGTTCTTCATCGTGGAGCGGGCCGGTGTTGTTTGTCAAGAAGAAAGACGGTAGCATGCGGCTATGCATAGACTACCGAGAGCTGAATAAATTGACCGTCAAGAATAAGTATCTGATTCCTCGGATAGACGACTTGTTCGACCAATTGGTGGGGTCAGTGGTGTATTCAAAATTGGACTTGAAGTCAGGCTATTATCAGCTGCGAATTCGGGATGAGGACATACCCAAGACTGCTTTTGGTACAAGGTATGGACACTTTGAGTTTACTGTGATGTCGTTCGGGCTGACGAACGCACCATCTGTGTTCATGGATCTTATGAATCGAGTATTTCGGGAATACTTGGATTCTTTTGTGGTTGTCTTCTTTGATGACATCTTGGTGTATTCCAAATCGGAAGTGGATCATGAGACCCACTTGAGAGTGGTCTTGCAAGTGTTGAGGGAGAATTAGTTGTATGCAAAGTTCTCTAAGTGCGAGTTCTGGTTAGAGAAGGTGTAATTTTTGGGCCACGTGATTAGTGGGGATGGGGTGGCAGTGGATCCAACAAAAGTGGAAGCCATCAGAGATTGGCCAATTTTGAGGACCGTGGCAGAGGTCCGAAGTTTTCTTGGACTAGCCGGGTATTACAGGAGGTTCGTGGAGAATTTTTTGCGGATAGCTCTACCCCTCACCTCACTCACTCGTAAAGATCATAAGTTTGTGTGGACTCAAGAGTGCAGCCAAGCATTTGAGGCACTGAAGGAGAGACTGATGATGGCTCCAATCCTAAGACTACCGCAAGGGACCGAGGGATTTCAGATCTTCAGTGGCGCATCGGGATGCGGTTTGGGTTGCGTTTTGGTGCAACATGGCAAGGTGATAGCTTTTGGGTCTAGACAGGTGAAGCCTCATGAGAGGAATTACCCCGTCCATGACTTGGAGTTGGCGGCGGTATTTTTTGCGTTGAAAATATGGCGGCATTATGTTTATGGTGCAAAGGTGGAGATCTTCACGGATCATAAAAGCCTGAAGTATCTCTTGGATCAAAAGGACTTGAACATGCGGCAACGCAGGTGTAACACCCTGAAGTCAAGAGGGTCATTTTGAGCAAAATTGGGTTCAGGCTTGGGTGACACGGCCTGGGACACGGGCGTGTCCCAGGGCGTGTCAGTTGACACGGCCTGCGACACGGGCGTGTCGCAGGGCGTGTCGGGTTGTGTCGACGATCGGGCCTCGGGTGTCGACGAGTTTTGCGTGACATCGTCGAGAATGGGGCACACGGCCCAGGACACGGCCGTGTCGGATGCCGTGTCGTTTGTTCGGCGAGTATTCTCGACGATCGTCGAGTATTGGGTTTCCCGTGAGGACACGGCCTGTGACACGGGCGTGTCACAGGGCGTGTCAGTGGGCGTCAAACTCAGCTCGATGTC